>JBAMNC010001218.1:0-629577 GCA_037902135.1 Cetoscarus ocellatus
GGACCACCCTGACCTGAGATTATGAGTCTCATTCACCTGCAGCGTGTGGGAAAATCTGCCTGTGCAGTATGCAAATCCTGATATTATGCATGTATTTTTCTCTTCATTTTTTTTTCAACAAGAATGTGTTTTAAGAGCATAATTTGTGCACGTAAACCTTCAGTCCTGGTATGTGTGAGAGGATATCTTGGCAGGGCAGGGGCCACCAGCCATGGCCACAGAGGGACTGAGTTAGCCGAGGAATGCAGCGGAACATCGTTAAAGCCTCTAACAAAAGAACAAAGGTGCGGATGTGTCCAGGTCCGAGCGCTGCGTGGGTGTGTGTGTCAGAGGGTTTTTCCCTCCGGACAACTGAGAAGCGGGGAGATGCACATTAACTCATCTCTACATGACAGCAAATACATCAGGAGGAAAACGGAAATATCTTTATGAACGTGGCGGTCATTCTCAGAGGATGACCAGGAAATGAGGGTTGAAGATATAACAGTTCAAATCTGTGACAGATCAAACAGGTTTAACGCCTTTAGAAACGGCTGCTGCAGATGAAGAACCCATAGAACAAAGATTGTAGAAAGAGCTGCCTATCCTGCCAAAATCTGTTGTAATTGTCTAGACTTTCCCAATGTTGCCAGTTCTGACAATGCATTCTGATGTCTGACTTAAGACATCAGAATGCATTTTTTGTGATTTTCTGATTTGAAACGATAATATTCTTACTGCACAATTTAGTGACATTTGGAAAGTTGTGTGGCCTTGCTAATATTTCTTTCCAAATTTTGCATGCCAACCTTCACGTGCAATGAGAGTGCACCGTCCAAATTGCCTACTAGAGCTGGGAAATTAATTAAGTTTAAAATTCAGTTAAAACTAGAAGTGCCCGAGAGCCCAAACCTCCGCCAAGGCATTTCCAACATTGTTGAGCAATTTATGGTCAAAAATGTGGAAAACCACACTTGGATCACCATCAAATGTTTAATACTTCTTCCTTGTGCCATAAGCAACATTCCCTGAAAATGTCATGAAACTCAGTTCAGAATTTACTGAGTAATTAGTGAAAATGTGGAACACTGCTCTATCTTGCACTGTTAAGAAACCGTTTGAAAAATTCCTGGATCTGCATCCTGATTCAAGTCATCCCCAAAACCTCATCAGCTCTTAATTGTGCCATGACCAACATTTACTGAAAATATCATGAAAATCCATAGAGATCTTATGGAGCTAATAGTAAAAACGTGGAAAGATGCCCGATCTTGCAATGTTCACAAATCCTTAAAAAAAAAATTCCTAACATTTGGAAAAGATTGTCAAACTCACTCCCTGCCAGTTTTACCAACTTGTGAACACTGAATTTCATGCATTCCTATTGGGAGTTTCAGACTGATATTTGAAATCATATATAGATAAAATGGCAGCTGCATTAAAATGAAATGACTTTCTAAAATTAAATTTATAATAAAATTGCACAAATACATTCAGGAATCCTTGGAACAATGGATGGAAATGGCAATATTTGGGAAAGCACAAGGAACTGGCGAGGTGCCTCAACTTTCCTAACTCCACCTGCTTTTGAAATGTTGTTGATCCATTTGTGGAATATACTGAGCAGGAATTTCCTTGCATCAATTTTCCACAAAAGAGGGTACACTGTCAAAAATTCCAAAAAAAAAGGTAGTGTTTGGATTTCTCCTAACCTTGCAAGGAAGCTGGATTCGCCAGATTCCATGTCTGTTATCAGGCACATCCATCATGGAGAGCCCAGAACTAAAATGATTGTTTCAGGTCAGAAAATATCTCAGCTTTTCAGTGTCCTTTTAGGAACAAAGAGGCAGTAGCTATGAATTTGGGTTTGTCGTGCTGGAAGGAAAAGATGGCTGACTCGTAATGGCTGGAATGACAAAACATTTATTCAATCACCTTCCAGTGTTTCTCGAGGGTACTCCTTCATTTAATGAAAAAAGTGTTCAAGTTCTGATAATACTGTAAAGTAAGCAGCACCCGACCTAGTCTCTGAAACAGCAGCCAATGTTTAAAGCAGGGATCGTCAACTACATTTGAACATGGGCCACTTTACTTCTTGACAAATGCTACATGAGCCAGATTTTAAAATAACATGTCTATTTAACATACTATCAGTTTAATGTTTTTATTTGTTTTCTGAAATGAATGTGTCTTAGCCTTTAAAAGTGAGATCAGTCCCCATCGCCTTTAGAGCTGCCAGCCTCATAAGGCCAACTGAGATATTGTGGCTACTTTATTCTGAGGCCGTCATGTTTTTGATTGCTGGGTTTGACTCCAAAATACTCCTGCTGGACTCAATAATTTCATTTTTGTAAAACAGTTCAAACATTAAGTCCTCATAAACTTCAATTGCAATTTGTTTGAGGTGTTGTGTGAATATTTGCAGGGACAGAAAAACAAAAAGATACTCTGGGTGCCAGGTTTGGCACCTGAGCTGCCAGTTGATGATCACTGGTTTAAATAGCTCGATGGGTTGTGCCTATGATTGATCAGTGCCTCTGCAGACTGAGCTCAACTGTTACAGCTTGAAGCATTTGGAGCCTGGCTGAAGGTGGTGAATCAGGTGGATCCAGCTGTACTGCAAGGTTAACAGAGTGCATCAGTTTGCCTTAATGACTGTAATTAAAAGAAAAAGGGCAATGTCTAAACTGCAATGAAAGGCTGATAACTGTACTAGTTCAGTTAATTTTAACCCTTTAATGCCTGAAAACACAAATTATAGCCAAAAATCTGAATTTTTTTTAGCTTTTTTTGAACACTTTAATGCCTGAAAACACAAATTATAGCCAAAATCTGATTTTTTTGGAGCTGAAATGTTTATTTCACGTTCTACTGAAATCCTAAAAAATGAAAATTTCCATAAAATTTAACATACAGAGCCCAGCATAAATGAGTACACCCCCTATTATGATACTGTATTAATCAATATCTAAATGAACAAAACAACAATGTCCAAAGTTTTGACAGAGCTGAGTTTAACATAACATTTTTCTTTTTTTGACCATGAGATGAAAATAAGGGTAATATGATAACTAAAATTCAGCTTTTCTCCCACCCATTTGATTGGGGTGTACTCATTTTTGCGTCCTGATCTTAAATTGAGAAAAATACTTTTTTGTGTGCAACTTAAAAAATCTTGTTTGCAATCAATGGCCCACATTTGGGGGAATATTTTGTGGTCGAGTATGCCATAGAAAATGTTGATTTTGAAATGAAACTAAAGGTTTTCTGACATTTATGCTGAGCACTGTATATATTTTTTGTATCTCATTAGATATATTAGGTGTTTTTGACAACTGATAATCCATTTGAGGACTTATTTTTATCATTTAGCTGATTGTGTTCAGATGGTTTTTTAGTAATTTGTTGATCATATTGATTAGATAGAGGTATCAAAAAAGTATGTATCAAATATGATACAAAAGGCGTTAAAGGGTTAACTCTGCAAAAATTGTATGCAAATGTGGCAAAAAATATCACAAATTAAGCATTTTTGTCTTGTCTTGATGACTTTTTCTTGGTGCCTCAGAGAAGGAAGCCAACCTTTGCCTAATGTTAAAACCATCTCTATGTGGTGTTCAGCTGTTGGGTGTCAACACAGAAATATGGGCTTATTTATAATATATAAAATCTTTAAAGGATCAGACATGACTTGTGCTGTTTATTGCTCTGTTTTGACGTTTCCTGCCTTAAATTTGCGTTAAACTGCAGAGGTTAACCTAATTTACAACTCTGTATGAAGTCAAGTTGATTTAACTTTCAGTGACCCTCTCTAGAGAAGGACTCTGGGTAATAACTGTGCAATGGTAGCGACACTGTAGCAGCTGATGTAATCTTTAGAAATGGTTCTTATTTGTCAAAGTGAGAAGTTTTGCCCCACTCTTGCCAAAGCAGCGAGCCAGACGGTGAAACACGCTGCAATACCTGCTCCAGATGTGACTGGGCAGAGCAGAACATGTGTGCGAGTGTGTGTTTGGACCGCAGCACCCATGTGTCGAGCCAAGAATCTCTCTTATTGTTGCTGAAGTGTCATTAATGACGCGCTGCCCCGAGCGTGTGGAGCAGGTTTGAGTCAGCCTGAACACCTGGCAGCCAGGGCACACGCACTCAACAGGCCCCCAATAAATATCCAGCACAGCCTGAGACCGTAAACTTGCAGGGGAGAGGGCTTCTGCACCCAGCGGGGTCCCACACTCAAACAGCATTTGGTGCATTTTTGGGTGGAGGGTGTAAAAAGGGAGTTTGTCGTCATTAGGGATGAATTTAAGCTGCTGTAATTTAGTGATTGTTTTAAACAGAGGCCACAGGTGACAATTACACATGTGGCTGAGTGCAATTTGTATGTTTGAGTGGAAGCCTGGAGTAAAATTTGAAGTTTTACGGGGAGCAATTTCAGCCTCTTTATCTAAAGCACCAATAAGAGAGAAAAGGTAAATAAAGCACTCCAGCAGTTCATTATGACGCACATATAAAAAGTAAAGTAAGAGGTAACTGTGTGAACAGGCTGGTGATACACACTTTCACTGTAAAAACCTCGCATCATGTCAGAAATAATTAATGTAACTTGGTATGAGGAAAATTCACTGACAAGTCCTGACAGTAACTGTAGTTAAAGAAAAAGAAAGCTAAAATGGAGGCCTTTTTGCTTGATTTAAGCAAACGTATCTGCCATTGCACCCACCAAAATGTACTTGAGTACAAGGTGAGTCAGATGAAGACAGTTAATTACAAGACACTGATTCATAATAAGCAGGTCAGACATTGTTTTTTTGTTTTTAATATATGAAAATAAATGATATTATATGTAGTATAGTGGATGATATGTCTTTGATAGAAGCTCTCTATTCTCATTTATCTGCTTTACTGTGGTTATTTATCATTACTCTATATTTTATCTAAATGCACTTTATTAAGCTGCGTCTGATCCTTTAGCCTCTGGCTTTGCGTGATTTAAGTACTAATGCTTTTCACTTGTGCTTAGGATTTTCCTTATCCCTATATGATTTATGTTTTATCATGTACTTATGTGCAGATGCCTGTTGCAAAATGAATTTCCTTCGGGATGATACTAAAGTTGAAGTTAAAACTTTTTCAGATGCACTTGTACAGATCTCTGTCCGTGCAATTCGGATACTATAAGTTTGAATGAATCTACACAGACAGATCATGCAATGCTTTGTGAGATATTTTACATGTTCATTGTTTTAATTGGACTTGGACTTGAGCTTATATAGCGCTTTTCTGGTCTTTGACCTCTCAAAGTTGCTTTACACCACTCATTTATACTCATTTACACGCCACTGACGCAGCAGTAGGAGTGACTTGGAGTTAAGTGTCTTGCCCAAATACACATCGCCATGTGACAGACGGAGCTGGGCTCGAACCTGCAACCTCCCGATTTCCTACCAAGCACACTATCAGAGTGCACATGTTAACTGTTACTGTGCTACTGTTACTATTCTTTCATATCATAACAATAACATCTGCATGTGTATAAAACACAAAATAATCCTTTTTTCGTTTGTTTTTTACCTCTGCCAGTGCATGAGTTTGACTATTTCTTGGTTTGTTGATTTGTTTCTCTTTAAGCTTGATAACCCAAAGAGTCCTCAACAGATTTTGATGAACTCTACCAGGAATGTTGGTCATAACACAGGAAAAAAGTGTTTCGATAATTGCGGTGATCCGAATTTGGATGCAGATTCAGAAACTTTTTAAAGGATTTGTCAACATTGGGAGACAGGGCAGTTTTTTTTTTTTTTTACCTTTTCTCTAATAAGTCAAATATTTTTCAGTAGATTTGGATGAAATTTTCAGGGAGTGTTGGTCTTGGTAAAAGAGAAACATGAATTGAATTTGGTGGTGATCAGAATCGGGATGCAGATCCAGGATTTTTTTTTTTTTTTTAATATTTGTTAACATTGCATGATAGGGCAGTTTCTCACATTTTGCTAATAACTCTGCCAGTAGTCATCAAAAAACATGGCTGCTCAGCGGTGAACAGGAAGTAAAAGCGGTGCATTATTACTTAAAATAATGACTTAGGGTTGTTTTATCAATCACATCCATAATTGTACACCGTCTACATATGGAGATATTATGATGTCGGCTTTTGAGCTCTTGTAACATGTTATGTTGGCTATGAGCTAACAATGCTAACTGAAGCTGGAGCTTTGGTGGGTTGTAGCCTTAAGATGTGATAACTTCATTTAACTCCCTCTAGTATATGAATGAAGGAAAAAGTGTTTTAACGCTAAAGTTACAGGAATAGCAGTTATTCCATAATGTAAGTTTTATTAATGTTAAAGTGCGTTCTGACTTCTGCTCACGTTTGAACTCGGATATGATGTCATTCCAGATTCCCCATTGGACCTCCAACGTACATGGAACTCAGCATAACTAGCTGCTTATTAGCATGCTAACAAGTATCATTCTGGCTACTTATTAGTCATCATAGAGTGCGTATTATTACCTTATTCTACATAACTACAACAAACAGCAAGTAGGATATTCATTTAGAGGTTTTATTACAGCTTATTGGGAACTAATAATTTATGGTATATAATTTATGATCCTAATTAAATCAAAAGGGGGCCCTGGCCACTACTTTGGCCATGGCCCTGCCCAGACAAGACCTTCTCTCCCCATTGGGCTTGTGTACATGGAGTTTATGGTATTAGCTTCACTTTGTGGCCACCATGTTTTTCCTGCTGTTTCTGAAGCAGCCTTTAAAACAGGGCAAAACAGATATGACAAAAATGGTCTGAGTTAAAATATCATCAATGATTTGAGGTATTTACTGCCTAGAATAAGACTTTTCAAAACTTAAAATGGACTTAAATTTCAAGAATCAGACATCAGACTTTATACTTTCTGAAGTTCTGATCATTCATTCAAAGTAATGAAAATATTGGGTGAAATGAACTCAGCCTTTGCTTATGTAACCTAAGCTAACAAGTCAAATTATCCCAAGTTTTCATTGCTTACATTTTTAAGGCAACCAAATTCTAAGATTTCCTGAAAAAAATATATAATCCAGGCTTACAGTCAGTGTGCATTTTGAAGGTAATAAGAGGCTTATTCCATGTATTTAAAATGTTTGACGGCTTTGGTGTTTTATCTGCGTTAATGTTTTTGAATATATGGATAAGCCAAGCAGTTGTATTCTGATCACTGTGCTTTTTTTTTATCATTAAGTCAGTCTCATACCTAAAGCACTAATTCATAGCTTTTGCTATTTCAGTAAGTTTCAATTCAAAGATCTGATCAAACTCACTGACAACATCACAGTTTATTATCAATCTTCTATAGAATAGAAGGTTAAAACATCATTCTTAAAATATATATATATATATGTATAATCAGAATTACTGGTCAGACTCTGGATGAAAGTCAGTTACAAGGTTCATGGTTTTGGAGACAAATCCCACATTTCCATATCTATATAAACACACAGACACACAGCCCTGTCTGTAACATGAATGCCTTCAGGACATTTTCCTAATATATGCTCTTTTTTTAAAACCATGGAGTCAATACAAAGAAGTGAAAGTCTCTTTTCTAAAAACCTCCAGAGCTGATGTAGTGGTCAGACATGTTGCATGCACTCAGTGGGAGATTATGTTACGGCTTAACGACAGGAAAATGTCAATGGATAAGAATGTAAAAAGTGGGCTCACAGGCCGAGTGATTTTACCAGACGTGGTCTGGCATGTTTTCAGTGTAGTGAGGGGGGTTAAAATAAGGTACGAGAGGGAAGGAGGGGGAGGTCTGAACGCCCCCAGAACCCCCTTCAATCTGGCTGCAGCAGACATAAATCATGTTGTTTTTTATTAACATTAACATCACTATTATCTAATCAGACATAAAGGGACATAAACAAAGGGTTTTAGAGCACTGGTAGCAGAATGACAGGGTGAAAAGTAACTTATTACATTCACTCATATGGCTGTATTTGAGTGGATGTTTTCTGTACATGAACCAGGTAAAGTAGTTTTTGAAATCAATTTACTTGAGTAACTTTGTGTGAAGTTTTGTTCATCAACACATTTCAAATAACATCTGAGAACTGAGTCAAAATAAATAATAAATAATAATAAAAATAATAAAATAAAAATCTCAACTAACAAAACCTTTTCACCTAGTGTTGTCATGAGATGAGCATTTTAACTCATATATCCATAATAATTTAACATTGATACTGAAACGATTCATGATACTGACGTGATAGTGGCAAAAATAATTAGTGCCAATTGGGTCTGATGCAGAACATTCACAAGAGTTGGATGTATTTTGTAGAGGATAATTTTAATGACATTAAGAGTGAAGAAACACTACTACTCCAGTTGATTCCTGTGATTTCATATTCATAAGGGCAAATAATAACCTAAATTTATTTATATATTTGGCATTCTGTATTTTTGTCATATATGCAGTGCTCATGCAAACCCTGGTAGGCACCCCAACCAAAGAAGTATATTTCAAAGAGAAACAAATAAAAAACAAATTTACCAGAGGCAGGACTCAGAATGTTTGAGTTTAAGAAGTCGTACATTTGAATGAAAGAAAATCACACCAGATGAGGCCGTTCAGAAGAAAATAAAGCATAAGAATATATTTTTGTTTATCAGGATTTACAGTGCCCCAAAGCGCATGAAGACAAAATGTAAGACTTTAAAATGTCAAACAATTTAATAGTTTCTCATGAATTTAAAACTTTTTAAACACAAAATGTCTAAGATTGGTTTGTTGTGAATGCACAACTTTCTGATTAAAAAAACAAGAAAGCAAAATCAGATCCTCTCTTTAAGTTTTCCATTTTAAGAGGAGCCCTAATACTCTGTCGTAAAACCAAAACTTACAGAGAGTACAAAATATATCTCCCTAATTTCTTTAATATCTAGAGTCATATTTATTGGTGCACATGTCTACCCTGTAGTAATACATGTAGATATATTTGGTCACGTGTTATATTATACTAAGCTGATTTATAATGGAGCAGGCTAGTGGTTGCCTCACCACACTTTAGCAAGAGAAGTTCACTCAAAATACTCAGAGCTCAAAGTACATTTTAAACGAAGAACAGGACACTGGAGAGCTCCCACAAACTGTCGTAAAACAGTTGGTAAAAACCATTGGTAAAAAGCAGGGCTCTTTGGTAGAGGGCTTTGAGGACTTGGCAAGGCTGACGTGAAGCTGACGTTGAAAGCCACTGAAGTGTTTGTTTTTATTCATTCTTAATTTAAAGAATATGCTGATGCAATAAAGGCATTTTACTTTCTTTGGTAAAGATGTTTGCCTTAGTTTAATTGCTCTTTCTTACATTTAAACATAGCTGTTTATACTTCCGGAGCAGATTCATTCAGTGCAATTCAAACTTGTCCTTCAGTATAATTTCTACTCAGTAACGGTACTTCTACTTGATTATATTGGAGTACTCTTTCTACAACATGGATGGCGGTTGTGTCCATGTGCTTGCATAACCAGAGGCTTGAGCAGAGATTCATATCCATCCTGTTGCTCCTTTCCTTCTTGTCATTCCCTACTTTCTCCCTCTTTCCCAGCTCACGACTTTATCCATCATCCTATCTCAGTGATAAAGGCACTAAGAGACCCAAGGTCAAACATGACAGTGATGTATCATGCAAGTTATAAAACAACTGTTTAAACATGGAACAATCACAATCAAGGCCCTTAAGCCCCTCATAAACCCAAGAAGTAGAACAATATTGTTATTGATTTTTGATTGGTTACGAACTGGCTTTAAAAACCTTATAATTTGATCAAAAAGTGAGTGCAGCAACCTTAAAATTAACCAGTTCCTATTTTTAATCTATCAATGCTGGAATGAAACAAATTTTGGGATTTTGCTTTTACAGAAATTTATTGTTTTCCCACCAAGTAATGCATTGCCCTGTGGAGTTTACAATAATTTCAACATTTCCCCTCTATTATTAGCTTATGAACCATTTATAAACATTTTATAATAATATTATTCTTTTATTTTGTGTTAACAATGTTTAAAAAGGTGGGACAACAAGGGCATTAGTGTTTCACATGTTTTGATCATCCTAAATATTTGAATGTAAACAGCTTTTTTATAATCATACACCAAATATCTGCTTGTTTAAATCCTACAGCGTTATAGATCCCCTATACTAACACTTGATATCCTTTTGAAAAGAAAAAAAATCAATCCATCAAACATGTGCACAAGGTTAAAAATAATAACTTAAAATAGATTTATGGGCGAGATAAAGAATGTTTGCACACCCTGAGGATATAGGGGTCTTTAATGGGACACAGCTCACACTTTTTCTTCGCTGTGGAGGTGAAAATGCACATCTAATTGCACTAATCTTATTTTTGTAAGTGAAACTGAGCTAACAACCAAAGTACTCTTTAACTACCGACATGTGACCACTTCAGATGTGTTAGATGTATTTCTATTTTGATTCTTATTCAAACTTTTAAATATTTTCTTTAGTCTTTTGCCCTCTGGTAACATTATGTGTGACACTTTTAGGAATTGGTTTGTCATGGATATCGGTGTCTTTTTGCTTCCTATTAGCATGTGCAAAATTTGAGAAGGGCAATAAACTGTGGTATAATCCGAAAGCACACAAAGGTACCATTTCAGTGCTTTAAATGCAGCTTTAAGTGAAAAGAAGGAAGCATTCTTAAGTAGAAAAAAGGAATTGAAGTAGATGGTATTTCATTGATGTTGCATTAGGGTTGTGTGGTATGGACCAAATTTCACTGGATAGCTCAATTTTTTTTTCTGTGAATAAGTAATGAATAGTCATCACAAAACCAGAATTAAAAGCTTTAGTATGATTTAAGTAAATATTAAACCATATTCAAACCTCTCTGATACGCCAATGACAAATATAGATGTCCTGGACACGAAGTACTGGACAACGTTTTATTTTCATTAAGCAACTAGAAGTGCACAGAGAGCACAAACCCTCAAGGCATTGATTAGCCTAACGATTAGCGGAAATGTACAAAAAAACTGCCAAAAACTTGCATTGACATGAATCCTTAAAAAAAATCTGAATTCAGATTGTGACCAATATCAAAATCTAATCCCTTCTCTCCTGTGCCATGACCAGGATTCCCTGAAAATGTAATCAAAAATAGTTTATAACTTTTGAAATTATTGTGCAGGTAGACAGTAAAACTTTTAGACAAACTCAAACACAAGGTCTAAAACAATATCAGCATCATTTTTATGCATGACTGTTGAAACATTTTATGCAGTTAAAAATTGTTTCAAATGGTAAGACATGGCTCTACACAGACATTTGCAGTGGTTTCCCCCATTAAAATCAAACTGGTCAATCTGATTATATAATCATTGTAGAAACTTGATGGAAGGAGCCCCATCAAAGCAGGAAACTTGAGGTTTGGATCATCACTGGTAAAAATGTTTGTAAATGGGGTCCTCACAGGGATTTAAGTGTTAAAACAGGGATATACATTGGATTTAGGTTCAAAGTTAGTGCATACTTATTAAAAGATGGTAGAAAATGCAGAAATCTAAATCCTAAACATACACACTGTGAATAGAAAATAAATTTCATGCTTAAAATAATTTGCTTGGTGATTTCTCTGCTTTGATGCATGCACAACTAGCAGTAATTTCTCTTACTCTCATACATGTAAGCCCATTTAAGGGTAAAGTCAACAGTAGCAGAAAGTAGCAAGCTTTAATTGAGTAAGCTGTCGACTTGGCTGGCAGCTAGGGCTTATGGAAAGCCCTGATCAAAAAATAATTGGTTGTACAGCTTCTTTGTTCTTTCCATTTCTGTGATGTAGGCAGTGTGCAGGAGATTGTATGCGGTTTTTGATAATCAAAAATATTAAAAATTACCCCAAACTGGGTGTTGAGGATTTCTAGTATTGCAGTGGCACCAAAACCAGGGTTCCTACATCTCAAACTAAATTCAAGACATTTGAAGACCTTTTTAGGACCCAGACAGCGAAAAATTGAGGCAATTTCTGCAATGCAATACAAGCAGTAATAACAGCATTGTGTTATGTCAAAGTTTCTTAAAGTTTTTATCCAACCAGCGGACTATCAATTCAATCAATCAATTTAATGGCAGAACATGAAGGGTTTTTTTTTCCCCTAAAAGTCAGGAAGACAAGTAGACATAAGAGACTGCAGTATGCATATAAACAAAGAAAAACTTAATTAACAAGCAAAATGTTGCAACCCTTGAAATATCCCAGAATAGGTTTGATAAAAATGGTCTTAAAAAAGACCTTTCACCACGAAATATGGAATATTTAGAAACTTTCTATGGTCTTAAATTTTAAGACACATCTGAGAATATCAATGCAGGTTGATTTTTAGTAGTAATGTGATTTCTCCTTAATCCTTTATAACATTATAAAGAATGATTTCCCATGTAACCTGTATCGTACTTGTGTCTAATGTCTCAAACCATACTGGTACAAACAATATTGTTTTACCCAAAATCACGTTTGAAAATGTATCTTGGAAATGTGATATCTGCCCAACCACTCCATTGTTCACATTAAATTGAATATTTTAATGCTTAATGTTATTTAGTTATTTAGTTATTTAGTGATACACGCTAAAAAAAAATAATGTAATAATTGTTAAGTATGATTAAAAAAATCACTTTGTTGTGCTTTAAAGTAACAATAGCTGATGTGTTAATCTTTGTCAAAAATCTATTGCATAATTAGACATTGATTTTATCCAGAAATAACTCTGCGGATCCATGAATTCCTTCAGCCTGAAACACCTGCAATGCCTCTAACTTTTGCCCCCCGCAGCAGCCTGATGTCATCCTGAATGTGCTCACTGTTATTAAACAATAGTCTATTTCCATCAGCTACAGCAGCCCAATGAAACGCTCACGTCCCATTAATCATGTGAAAGCTTTAAAACAATAAGAGGATGCAACTGTTACACCAATGCGGGCCCTGAGCACAGAGATCTTTCACCTACTCACCTTTTACATGCTGATCTGATTACAACTCTGCTTTAAGATGAATTAAGTGAGGAGATATGGAGACCGTTTGTGTCCCTGCCAGCTGTAGTCGAGGGCACGAAAGAAAGTTTTAACAGTGATGCGGATGTTTTTTTTTTTTTGCATCAGACACTTTGGGATAAAATATTACATTTTTATACATTGCTGAATTAAGAATTCCCCGTGACTCTAGTCCAACGCCCATGTTTGGTTTCATTCTGTCTCCATTTTCCACCCACTCTCTGTATGATGAAATGGGAAATTCTGAACGCGGCTAATACGAGTTTTAATTGTTCTCCTTTCTGAAGCTGGCAAAATTTCTGATACTCCAAAATGTTTGGTACCATGTGTTATCAAAATACTGTTATTTTATTAGTATATGGTGTTGAGAATACTTTGACTTAATAAATTAAATGTTCTATAAAGAGTTGAAACAGAAGAAAATACTGCATCAAAACTGCAGTTGGTGCACACTGCACGAAAATATAGTTGACATTTCTGTACCAAAACTGTCCTGATGTCCTGTGCCATGCAGACAGACTTCATGAGTTAGCCTGAATATTTCAGATCAAGTGAACTTGTATATTTTTTGCACTGTGAGGTTAAACAATATCACTTTTGATCAAATTTTACAAGTATCAAAGCAAATTCAAAATTCTTCCTTTTATGACTGACCCACTGCTTTGTCCTTCTTGCTTCCTAGAAATTTTTGCATCTCTTCAGATTTTAGATGCTTTCCTGTCAAAGGCTACTAAATTCTAAATGCAATAGTACTTTTAATATTTTTGTATCCAAGTGGATCATTTCTCAAGATGGACAAAATATTTGTGCAATATTGGTAACAGTGAATAATAAAATTTGATAATCAGTTTTGGAAGATATTAACATTTCTGCAGTTATTGACGGTTAATTTATCAGTCATGTTTATTGATTGTAAATATCTTTTTTTGGCTGTAATGCTGGCAGAGTGTATGAATGTACCACAGTTTTAACTTTATCATGAAACTTTTAGGACCACTTTGACTTTAAGACATTTAAAAATCATGCACACTTAAAAATTAAATCATAGTCATAAAACAGTATTCAGAAGCTTTTCCCGCAGATGGAGAGTAAAGATAATCTCAAAGGTTTATACATGTTCAAAAACAAACACTGAGGACTAATATGAGACAACTCTACATATCAACAAAAACAGTTCATCTGTGGAACAGCTGAGGAAACGCAGACGTGCAACATTAGGTATGTTCAGAATAAATATGCAAAAATAACCTATTCAAAAGGAATGTCTTATTATGTGTCTTAAATGAATTGTTTAATGCTGTGGACAATAATTTGATTCTATGTTGCAACTGTCCTGCTTTTATTGTTAGCTGTATCTTCTGGTCTACAATTATTTGAGTTCATTTTTTCGTAAAAAGAAGTTCTGTACTTCATCCTACATCCTTTTAAACAAAAAAGTCTCATAATAATGATCTGAACTGATCTTGTTCTGTTATAGCTTTCTGCTTCGTCTTCCCATGTACTGTTTCCATTTTTAAGATGTTCAAAATTAACTGATTAAAAAAGTCATCATTAAATTTGCATCTACAAGATCAACATTATTATTAAGCAGAGAAATTAATGTTGTTTTGAACAAAAATAGACCACAAAGGAAGGGACAAGTCCATTTTTGAAAAGCTGAGACTTTGTGCTATTGTCAAAAATACTGGTGTTGGTAACAGAGATAATGAGTTTGGAAACATCTGCATTTAAATTAAGATATGGCAAAATCCAACACCCTGTACCCATGACAATATCACTGTTGGGCTATTTTAGGGACTGATGGTAATTAAAAGTGAAAATAAAAGATAAGATAATCCTTTATTGATCCCCAGAGGGCAAACTTGGGGGAACACTGTTGAGCAAAAACTTGGTATCATCAGAATCATTACTAAAAAGTATTATATTTTTAATTAATTCCTGCTTAAACACTGTATGTCATTATTGGCAGATGACAAGTTTGTAAAACTCACAAAGTGGAAGGTGACCAACTGCACTGATTTATGACAAAATTGAAAATCAAGTAAAAGGAAGTACAAGCTTGTTCTAACAGTTACAATAAGATCACAAGGTCATAAGTAGATAAGAAGTATAATTGCAGAGGAACTTGTGCACACTTTAAAACATTCTGCACCAAATCCTTGTCAATGCTTTGTAAACAATATGCAGGAATTTGCCTCCATTTGTTGGTGATAAAAAACAAGAAACTACCAAATACTGAGTGCAGACGGTTTTCTCTCTTAACTGCCTTGGTATCAAACTTGACACATTTTGGAGCTTCTGCTGTTAAGTATCATTAAGCATACAAATATTCTGTTAAAAACTAATACAATCCAAACCCCAACATATTATATTTCAGCAAATCAGAAGGTTTATAATAGGGCTAATATCACAGGAGATTATGGTCATGCCTGTAGCCTCCATAAACCCAGAAATGTCTGATTTTCACGGCGAGTTTAGCAGCAAAACAGTTGAATCTAGATTTTTATCACATATTAATGAAATTAGTAATTTCATTTGATCTTAATTTTCCCAAATATCAACTTTAGCTACACACATTTATACTCAATCAATACCCATCTCTGTACTCAAACAAAAATAAAGTTCAGTTTTAGGCTTTGTGTTGGTGTCATATCGAAAAAAAAAACACGATGCAGCAACAATGATACCAGAGTTAAACCAAGTGTTCAAAGGCTGGCTGCATAGATTTCAATTCAAACACATTCAAAATCATGTCAGTACAGAATTATTGTCATAAAAGACTTTGTCCTGTGGCTTAGGCTGATGAATGAGACTATAAATGTAACTTTATGGCCACAACCTTCTATTCTTATCTAATCTTTCTAATTAATTTCCCAGTTTTCTAACCCCCCAAAAGTTGTGCATCTTATTAGACACATTCCAATGTCTTCTTCGACTCAGACTTTGTCTTAACATAACTTTATTAAGCAGACAAAGAGGACTGCTAACTATCATTTTTAATATTGCAGATTCATATGTTTAATCTGTATCTCTGCAAAGGAGGATATGTTTTTACCGACATTAGTTTGTTTGTTTGTACACAGGATTACTCAAAACGTTCTGATTGGATTTTGATGACATTTTCAGGGAATGTTGGTCACGGCAGAAAGAAGATACGATAAGACTTTGTGATAGGGCACTTTTCCCACAATTTGTCTAATAATTCAATAAGTTCTCGATGGATTTCAATGACAATTCCAGGGAATGTTGGTTATGGCACAAAGAAAAAGTTATCACTTTTTCTTTGTGCCATAACCATAACCATAATTGTGGTGGTTATCCGAACCAGGATGTGGATCCAGAACTTTTTAAAGAACTTCTTAACAGTGCAGTTTTCCACGTTTGACAACTAACCCAGCAATGTTAGAAATGCCTTGGGGGTGGTTTGTGCTTTCTGAGCACTTCTATTTTTTAAAAATAAATTATTAATAACTGTTCTATACTGAGATTTTAGATGCTGCGCTATCAAGCATTTGTAAAGTTTTCTAATAATTTTAAATAGCATGTTAAAATATGATAAAATATCTTTTAAATACATGACTGGTGGTTTCAAAAATATAACAAACTCCAAAAAAATTATGAAATATGTGCCTGAGATCAATAAATCTAATGTGAAAACTGCACAACAAACATCAACATACCTGCATCAGAACCCTGCCACTGACAATTTCATGTAATGAAGGTGGTGTGCATGGACGTAACTGGATTGTTCTGCAGTTTAAAACAAACAAAAAATGCAATATTGGGAGCTTGGGACTTGGATTATGTTGCTCTTGCGACAAAATAGTTCTCTTTTAATTCTTAATATCATATTAAAGTTTATGATTCTGTATTAAGAAATAGAGAAATGGTACAACTCTGTCATAGTAATGATTGGTAGTTTTAAAAAAGGGCCAAAATTATTTAAATGATTACAGCAGTTGTGCAAAAAGAGGAGTGAATCTTTCAAAAAAATGCAGGCAAACTCCTGCACACTGTCGAAATTGCACAAAAACCACTGGCATCATATTTGTACCTTGCAAATGTACAAACAAATGAAGAAAGAATGAATTTTCCATCAGAATTTGATCAATTTGGGGTCAAGGGATTCTGTTTTTGTAGCTGTGACATCACAATACTGATCTTCATCATTTGAATTCTAACAGTATCTCATTTTTTGTTTAAATTCTGGTGCTGTGGCAACCCTGACTCCCCCCGCTGCCTCCCATCCATCCTCACCTGTGACATCCCTCTTCCTCTTACTGGAGCTCTTCTTGTCCGAGTCGGCCGACGCCACGCTCTGCGGCGAGTACTCTCCATCCAGGCACCCGCCCGTGGCTCCAGGCAGCCTCTCTCCTACGCTGTCCAGGTCAGGGCCTCCGCTTCCATTCGCACCCACTGCCACGGGCGACACGACGGGCGGGCAGGAATCGGGCCCTCTCACCCGCGTCTCACAGGGGTTGAACTGCCAGTCGGCTCTCTGGTAGCCCGGGCCCTCCTGGTACAGTCTGTCATCTCTGGGGTAGGCGGCGGCGTGTGGGGCAGGAGGGACCAGGCAGGAGCTGGTGAAGTCCGTGTAGGTGAGGAACTCGGGCTTCTGGTGCAGGGAGAAAGAGGCCTGCTGGTAGGGCGACTGCAGGTTGGCTCCTGGGACGCCCGAGTGGGGGTTTCTCATGCAGCCCCAAATTGGGCTGCTGGGGTGGGTGCTCCGCATGCAGCTGCTGGCCGGTTGATCCATTATGATGCAAAAAGAGTCTGGTTTCAGTCTTAAGTGAGCAGAGGAGTTTGAAATCTTCTCAATGATTCAGGCTGTAAATCTGAGAAAAATCCCCCTCAGCTGCCTAAATTCTCATCATGGTCTCCTCCACAGTGTGAGGATAGACGCCTTCCTGTGACAGCGCGTTTCCCTCTCTCTCTGGGAGCCCGTGTGACGTCCTTTGGAGCCTCTGGTCCTCACACTCTCTCACACACTTTCCCCTCTCCTCTACTGTCCTGCTCTCACTGCTCTGACTGGCTTGTGGCTCGGCGGGAGAGCGGCATCCGCAAACTGCATGACTCCCCTCCTCAGGCTGGCTGTTTTCACAACTCTTCTAAGGCATTCTTGACAGGCGAGCCCTCCTCCTTTTTCTTAAACGTTTAGGTGGGAAAGAGTGGCAAGTTTATGGAGTGTAACGTGAGAATGCAGAGGAGGAGCCCCGGCCGGCCACATGTTGGTAGTACCCTCCAACCAACCCGGCCTCATCAAACTATTAATCACAAGGAAAATTTTATATGCACATCTAATGGGCTTTCCAGACGCAGAGCTTTTTAAAGGGACATTGTCTGTAAAATATAAAGCCGGCACCACCCACATGGGAGCTGGGGACCATGGTTATTAGCAAATTCGAAACTAAAAGAGGAAGACTCGGATGTAAAATGTGCTCCGGCCAAGATAGAAATGAGGGTTCATTATGAAATCCAGACAGCATAACAAGTCACATGCAGTTTGTTGGATTTTCTACCAGTGAAAAATATATTCCTTTACCAACATGCTTTAATTTGAGATGAAGTAGCACAAATATGTTTCAGACCCATTACGAGAAATCTATCATACTTCAGCAGGAATTTGCCTGAAATGCTTCTGACCAAAAAAAGAAAACTGCATTAACTGCACAAATATGTTGGCAATGCTAGACAAGGTTTGCCCAAGTATAGTCAAGCTTTTTGGATAAAGTAATATTAATCTAATTTGTTTAATTCAGCAATGAAATGACACAAATATGGCAGCAACTTTTGAGCAAAGGGGGCTTAAGAGAGTACAAATCTCCGCAAAGGCATTCTTGACATTCTTAGCTGGGTCATTAGCAAAAATGTAAAAAGAAAACTGACCTGATGTTAACAAATACACCTAAAAAAATCCATGATCCACATCCAGATTTGTATCTCTGACAAAATATTCTGACCAATACTGATAATGACCAATATTCCCTAAAAATGTCAACAAAATCCACCTACAACTTTTTGAGTCATTAGCAAAAATGTGGATCACTGCCCTATGTCACTATGTTAAAAAATCCTTAAAAAAATCCTGGATCTGAATCTGTATTCAGATCACCAATAAAACCTATCCATTTCTTTCATTTGCCATGACCAATGTTCCAGAAAATGTCATGAAATTCCTTTGAGCACCTCTTGTTATGTTTCTCAAACTCAAACAAACCAACAAACAGACAAACGCTAGCAAACACACAACCTCCCTGGAAGAAGTAATTAAAGCTAAATACTCTGGTTAATAGTTGAAAACATTCAACATTCAAACATCATAACCTCCGCCAAGGAGGTTATGTTTTTGCTGGCGTTGGATAGTCTGTCTGTCTGTCTGTCTCTTTGTGTTCAAGATAACTTGAAAAGTTATGGACAGATTTGGATGAAATTTTCAGGAAATGTGTGGAAAGGGATAAGGAAGAAATGGTTAGATATTGGGACTGATCTGGATCTGAATACAGGAATTTTTTAAAGGATTCTGTAACATTGCCAGATAGGACCATTTTCGCCAAAGTGGATGGAAGCTGCTTGGCGGAGGTCTGCGCTCTCTGAGTGCTTTTCTAGTTGTCAGTGTTTCTTCCTACAAAGTCTGAGTTGCTGCAATGAGGAGGAAACAATATATCATCTTCTTATAAAGAAACTTTATTGTCTCAGTTTATTGGCTTTAATTATTGATGAATTGGCACAGATATATTGGAAAGTATGGGAGTGGTATTTGCAAGAATCTGGTGATGTGGTAAGCATTGCGATACAAGGGTGATGATGCGATATATCACAATACTACTAAAAAAGGCAATATATCAGGATTTTATCACCAAAATGTCTTATTTTTTAGTATTAAGAACCCATAATATTGTATGCAGAATAAATACAATTTTGTCAGTGTTATTTATAAAACCATCAACAAATTTTATTGTCTGTCCCAGGGAATAATAACAAATGTGAGAGGGAGACAAAAAGTCTGACAGCTGAATGCCTGCTGTCAAAAAGAGGCTGAACCAAAATACAAAAACAAATGCTTTGATTTTTTTTTTTAAAGGCTTGAAAAATAAAACATCACAACACTCTCCTGAAAATATCGATACAGTATTGCGCGACAAAACACTGTGATCTATTGGCTGCCCTATTGGAAACAGTTGGAAAAGTGGGTGAAAATGAGAGCGAGTACCATCTGAATGGCACAAATATGCTTAAAATAACTGAAAAGGTTCAGAAAAGTTTGTAAAACTGATGAGGAGCAAGATAAACTCTTTTTCAGACAGTACCAGGAGCTTGCCTGCATTTTTGGGTTTTCATTTGTAATAAAACTACAAAAATAGTTCGGTAAGTGCATTGAGCTGGGAAAGTTGCCAACCAAAATGAACAATTCATTAAGTGTGTAGGAATTTGACCTCTAAAGTTGGACAAACTGAGCGCTGCTTAAACTGCACATATCAGTTGGCAATGCTTTGAAAAGTAGGAGTTACTGTCAAGAAGCAAAAGTTTTTCCACTGGACATTTCACATAGTTGTCTAAATATTTTCATCAAATGTGTGCATTTTAGACAATTTAGGAGTTTGCCTGTAATTTTATTTAATCAACACCATTACCTCCACCAAGGAGGTTATGTTTTCGCCAGGGTCTGTCTGTTAGTTTGTTTGTTTGTCTGTTAGCATGATTATGCAAAAACCACTGGATGGATTTACATGAAAATTTTTACCAGAGGTGTGGTTTGATCCAAGGGAGACGCCACTACATTTTGGTGGTGATCTGCATATTTGTCTGGATGCAAAAAATTCCCCAAATTTTCTGAAAATCCCATAACTTAACATTGGTACGTATTTTAAAAAATCATATCTCTGACATCACTCGATGGATTCGCTTCAAAATCTACACGGTAATATATAAAATTTAACTCTATCATCAAGGTAAATTTCATCTGGATCTGATCCAGATTGACGTCATAAAAAAACATAGAAGTTTATAATAACAAATCCCATTCATTGCTCCTTGGCTGCTGGTTTACGTCATTATGGGAATTGTAATTTATCTGAAAATTGACGTCAATGTTTTTCAAACTTATGTCACTACATTTCCCAGCTTCCCTTGCAATGCCAGTTCTCCACATGGACTGACATGAGCGGAGACTCGGCCGTCCATCAGAGCGCATGGTGATCCAGAATTGTATCTTTTACAGGGGTTTTTGGAAAAGCCACTGCCATAACTGAGCTGCTTGGCGGTGGTGTGCGCTTTCCAAGTGCTGTTCTAGTTTCAGATATTTTTTCTTTAATCTTCCAACACAGCTTCAGTAGGACGCTCCTCTTTTGTAAAGTGTCTTGTGATAACATTTGTTATAATCCAGAAGTATCCCCTGCTGTCCTTGACAAGATAAGATAAGATAACAATACAAATGAAGACTGATTGATTGAATTGCACAAAAACATTTGCAACATTTAAAAGAGTGGGTTGAGCTGGTAAATATTGCAGAGTATTTGTCCTGCAATATTTACAACCTAAGACAAGAGAAGAACGAGAGAGCGAGAGACTGACAAACATTCCAAACTTTTTGTGCTGTATGTTTACAGTAAATGTCTTCATCAATGAAAGCACTTTGGGCAAGTAACTCATAACTGATGCTCTCTTGTAATGACTTTACTTTTCCTTTAAGTACAGGATCGAAGAGATTGCCTTGCCTCATGTTAAAACTGCTAAATGATCAACAATTTTATGTAACTGACAGAAATATTATTCAGTAATATAAAAAAAGCTCTTTTGTTTTTGTCTAGTGAACGAAGTGTCACATGGTCTATTTTTAGTATTTTTCTCAGGCACGTCAGTTTACATTTCAGTTTAGCTTCAGACTGCAAAGTTTAAGTGTTTCTCTTTATGCGTACAATATTTAACTAGTATTTTAAAAGAAGTTGCCTGAGCTCTTTCTTTGAAACATTTACAATATGGGGGCAAATCTAACAACACGATTATTCAAAGTCATAATTTCAAACTATCCTTAAAAAAATCCCAAACTGAAATTGAAAAGAAAAAGTAAAAATGAAATCAAAATTAAGACTTTAATTCACTTAAATGCTGTTACAACCTTGCTGTGGACCCTGACTCATTTCAGGTCCTTGGCCCTTTCTGACACCCAATTTAGTTCCTTTTTTTGACACCCTTTAGAGGAAAGTTAACCCGAGCCATTTCCCAGTGCACCCTTGATCCCCGCCTGTCCTCTCCAATCTAAAACTCCCCCATTTTTTTCTGGCTCAGTTTTTACGACTGTGTGTGTGACAGAGTGTAACGCTACACACCCAAATCCACCTGGCTGGACTCTGTTTAACTCGGAGGTGAGAGGAGGACTGGATTTGATATTGGCTGTGCAGGCGCTCACACCTCTTGAGGTTTCTCACTTTTGTGAAACACAATATAAAATTTCAGAGCCATATTTCAAACATACTTGTTAATATTTCCTCTTAGGACACACAGCGGCTGAGGGGCTTTTTTATTTTTTGTGTTTATTTCTGCGTGGGGACCTTTTATTTGCGATAAAAGTCATGAATTTTAACACAGTTTGGTTTATATGAGATGGTATTATCAGGGATGTAGCAATATATTAACTCAAAATAGGGTTTGTATCATTAAACTGGCTTCTACATAAAACTTTCTATGATTTTAAATTAGAAATAAATGAGATTTAAGGGAATTTATTTCTATTTTCAGTTAATCTTATCATGTAAACTTGGCCCATCTAGAAGTAAAAGATGTTTCCCAATATTTCTCATTGCCTTCTATCATCCTTTATTGCTATATATTTTAAACTGTCTCTTGGGTTATCATGACATCCTCCAGCAATTATTTAACATTTTTTAACAATTGAAAGTAAAAACCTCCTACTTGTGAAGGAATGTCTCCAACTATTAAAATCTTTTAACTCAACCAGAAAATTGGTTTGGACCCAGCTTCAGCGTATCCTTTACCCAATAAACCCACTGAACCACATTTTATAGAAAAACACTTTTCCTCATACTGCTCATATTTTTGAGCTGAGGTTGGTGTGTCCTCACTTTGCTCCTGAACTGTTAGACAAGACGGGGGAAGGATCACACTTCAACTGAGAGGAAAGATTTAGAGATAAAACACAGAAGAGGTGAAAAAGATGTGAAATATAAGATGAACTGGGGTATAGGAGAGAGGACTCGTTTAAGGCTCTTTCTTATGACCAGACATTTAGGGAAACATTAAGAAAAGCTTAAGAGACAATCAGAATGACCCTGTATTTATCTGTATGTGACACAATAACCTCCATTTTAACCAAATCATGATACAAGAACAAACAAAAGAAAGGGAAAAGTTATGAAGATTATTGAAGTCACAGAATAAAAAAAATTGTAAAGGGAGGAGAAAGAGAGTTTTTCATGATGTACTTAAAAATCATACTGATATGTTAAAAAGTAAAAATGTCTGGAAAAAGTTAAAATGACGGGATAAGAAACGTCCAGGATATGCACAAGCCTCTGTCTATTTATA
Organism: Cetoscarus ocellatus; assembly: GCA_037902135.1. Taxonomy (NCBI): domain Eukaryota; kingdom Metazoa; phylum Chordata; class Actinopteri; order Labriformes; family Labridae; genus Cetoscarus; species Cetoscarus ocellatus. The sequence goes on from JBAMNC010001218.1 coordinate 23,589, forward strand.
CACTTCTTAAAGCTATGGCATAGCAAGTGTTTTTATGTGCGTTTTGGCCTCGTGTCCACACACAAACAGCATTTTGGGTCAAAAAGGCATTCTGGTAAACTCCTGCAAGGATGAAAATTTCAAAAACTCTGTACAAGGTGTGCCCGTTTGGACGGGGAAAACAGTGTTTTGGCCCTAAAACATCAAACCCTGCATTGATTTCTCCTCAGTGTGACATCACACAATGCAACACCTCTGTTCACTCTCTGCAGTGAATTTACATAAAGTTTGTGTTGAAGCCGATGTTGCTAAACTTCTGCTGGTTTCTGACTGGGCTACTAACATGTTTACACATATCTTAAATTGCCACCTCACTGTGATTCTGCATCAAACAACTCTTCAAAGGTACAAATGTGGCTGGGGTTATTGTTTCACAAGTGACTGTGGCTGCATGTGTCCTGGTTGTCGCATTTGAACCCCAAATGAGTACAAGTGAATGCTTATTAATGGCGATCTGATCAAGCTCATTAGACATGTTACAGTGTTACAATGTCCTTTAGCAGACGCTTTTGCCCGAAGCAAATTACATCTGAGAAGAAGTACGTGTCTTTCACAGTCAGAGTGTAGCAGGCGATAGGGGGTGTACACCTGAAGCGGGAAGTAGAGCTCTGAACTTCGAGTTGCCACTGGAAGCCAATGAAGAGAGATTAACAGTGACATGCTGTTCTGGGCTGGTTAAAGACCAGATGTGCTGCTGCATTCTGGATCATCTGCAGAGGTTTAAATTTACATGCAGGGAGGCCTCCTAGTAGGGAGTTGCAGTAGTCGATGCATCAAATCAACAGAGCCTAGAAGCAAAGTTGCCTGTTCTGTCAGGTAGGGTCTGATCCTCCTGATGTTATAGAGGCCATATGGACAAGACCGAGCAATCGAGGCCGCGTGAACCTTAAAGGTCAGTTGGTCATATGTTGTGAATTACAATCTTCCAAACATAGAAATATTTATTAAATCCACCTGCTAAATCAGCTGATGTTTTGTTATATTTGATTTTAAATTGAAACAGCTTTTGTATAGAAATTGTCTAAGAATGTTGGATGTCATGCTAATAGACAGAATTTAACAGTGCATTCATGTTGTTTTAAATGTTGACGACAATGTATTTGGAAAACTTCATGTGTATGGACTTGAGCATCTGTCTACATTGGACAAAGCCTTAGTCAGTATATACAGCACATACTTGTTGCTTTAGTTCATGCACACATACTTCTGCTCATTTATTAATGACTTTGATCAATGTACATATACTCCTATTCATTTATTCATCACAAGTTCATGTGCACATGCCTCAATGCAACATATTTCTATTAAGCTGTGTGGTTATACTTTTTCACTGTGATTCTTGACCTTATATGTTTTTGCTCAACTGTTACAGTATTTCTGCAATATGCTATCATGTATTTTGATATATTACTAACACCTACAACACGTGTAAATAGTTCTATCCATCTGTCTATCCATCTATCTGTCTGTCTATCTATCGACCTTAATGATGAAAATATAGTTTTGTTCTCAAAGACAACCACTTTGTGAATAAAGTCAAAATGTTAAACAAATGAAGAAATGTTTAGAAAAAGGATAAATACCACCTTAACCTAATACTCCTCTGTAGGAAAAATTCCAAAGAAAGGAGTAAAACCAAAGATCAAACAGGACATAGAAAAAATCTGACTTTGTCAAAACTAACAAAATGAGGAGTTGAAAGAAAGAAAGTATAAAGAGGAGTATGACGAAAAACAGCAGAAGGGAGAGTCTTTGAGGTCACACACCAAACCCCCTTTCCATTTACCCAGCGAATTGTTGAGCCATGAAGCATCCCCAGCTTTTACTGGCAGTCTGAGCCTGGGCCGCACCACAGGGAGCAGAGGTTACTCTACATTTGTGGTCAGAGCTGGGGCCATCTGTGTGTCAGGATAAATTAGAGTGTGTGCTGTGTAAATATACGTCACTGCGAGTCTATGTGCACGTGTCGCAGTGAAACAGATAAAAGGGGTTTATGTGAAATTCTATAAATGCTCAAGAAAGCCCTATATCATAAAAGTTTTGAAAAGTATTGAGGATGAAGACAGGTCACAAAGTGGTACAGAAAAAAAATCTGAAGGTTGTCAAAGGAAAACTGGACATACTGGTGTGAGCTGAGTCTCTGCATGGCTTAAAGTCAAATAACAGCAGCCACCACATGTAATAATTGCCATTAAGCACAAATTGACAGAAAAAAGGCAGGAAGCAACTTCTTGACTGAAAGAAATGCCAACTCATAGAGGAGGGCTTCAAAATGTTTCTGAGCTAGTTAACAGATCTGGCTGATATAATGTGAGTGGGTTATTTTTTCCAATGTGGCTAGTTCAGTAAACTTGACTTAACGGAGCTTTCCACTTCTTTGGGACAACAGAAGCTATCAGAAAAATAGCATCATAATTCTGGGGAAGGATCTGTCCATAAGTCTGTATAGCTTGAGACTTTACAAAGAAGCTTTTAATCCTGCTGTTCTCTCCTGGAACATGTTCTACTTTCTTGGTTCTTTGAGGGATGTGGGTTTTAAAAAATGCCATCAGCCCACTGAAGTCCTCTTATGACTGAAAACCTAATATTAGCATATCTCAGTGATGTGAAGACAATGCATGCTAACCAGTGCTACCAAAGCCAGCAATGGTGTGGTGTGAGACTACCCGCCTTCCACCAACATTGTTTCCTACTGCTGCTAGATTTCTGTCAAAATGCCAGAAATCACTCTTGGTGCTCTCAAATGAAATCCTGCAAATGCAAATATTTTTATGTCGCTTTATTCGACCCTTGCGTCATATTGCTGCTCTAGCGGCTAAAGCAGATATTACTGCAGCAATCTGGTACCTTCACAGTACAGCAGTCTTGCAAAACTGACGGCTGGAACAACTGAGCTCAGTCTGCAAAGGTACTGCCCAATCAGTGTCGGTGTAGTTTGAGGAGAAAGCGACGAAAGCTGCTAGAGTGATGGCAGCAAGAAGCAAGTGCTTTGTAGAGATCGGCATAGACGTTGTAAGTCAAACTGCCATGTTGTAGGTCCATAATAGCTTATAGCTTTTTACTTCCGCCAGTTTCAGTTCAGGCAAAATAATCATCAAAGTAAGGTTGGTAAGTGAAGATTATCATGGTGACAAAAACGTGTTTTATAAAGTTTCGTTTTTGCCATATCATATTATCAGCAGTGATCCAAGAACAGTTAAAAATCCCATAGGCAATGCTAACTTCCTGGTTGGCTTACAAACTACATCATCCCTGCACCACTCTTTTGGTCGTTGCCCAAATGGCCAGGTGAAATACACCCATCAGTCTGGCTCACTTTGCAAACAATGCCAAAACTGTGGTCATGGAAACAGTGTCTCTGTACCGTTTATAATTTTCTTCATTCTTTGTATTTAATTTTTTTTATCAAACATTCAGTTAGGTTGGTCCAAAAGGTCAGTTAAACCTGAGACACTCAATAAAATGCAACACTGTTAAGTATACAATATTGAAGTATTGTAATGAAACGTCATTAAAGTGAGGATGTCATGAACAAATACTCAATTACTTGAATACTCTAACCCAGTGGTTCTCAAATTGTGTGGTGGGGCACACTGGTGTGCCTTGGGGATTTGTCACTGCCTTTAGTAATCACTAAGACTATACAACAAATGAATGGGGTGTCAATTCTCTTTCTTTCTTTCTACGTTACGTGTAGCCTGGATTGTAGGCTGTCCTCTCTCTCCCCCTCTCTCCATCTTCCCACCTCCCTCTACCTGCTGCATTGGGCACATCCATCCATTCATCCATGATCTATATTGCTTATCCCTTTCGGGGTGGCAGGGTGCAGGAGCCTATCCCAGCTGACATTGGGCGAGAGGCGGGCAACACCTTGAACCAGTCGCTAGCCGATCACAGGGCCACATAGAGAGACAGACAAAAATTCACCTTCACACTCATACCTAAGGGCAATTTTGAGTCACCAATTAACCTAATGAGCATGTTCTGGTCTGTGGGAGGAAGCTGGAGTGCCTGGAGAGAACCCACACGTGCACAGGGAGAACATGCAAACTCCACACAGAAAAGTCGTGACTACTTAGGCAGTTTCATGGAGGAATGTCAGGTATGACGGTCCCTTATGGGTTTGCCTGGTCATTCTCCATTTTCATTAATTTTCTAAGCAACTCCAGCCCCTTTTGGTTCATTCACTTGTTTTCCATTTTCCCCTTATCATAGTAAAATCACTGTCAACGTTGACTTTTGTGTGGTGTCCTTTTATATGTTTCTGGTATATTTTTGTTTACCCCGAAGCCAGGTATTTGTCTATGGAGGCTGTAACATACACACAGTTTTTAAAATCTAACAGAGTTAATGGGTTGAGGAAAGTAACTTTTTCAGTCTTTTCCCTTCATTGGTCTGCAAACTTTAAAAAAAAATTACCTGTCAACTTGAAATGTGTGAATTTATAAAATCACTTTCAAATACACTTGTGGATAATTTTGAAACAAGTTTATATGATAGGCATATAGCACATGTTTGTATGAATAACATGTTATTTTTGGTGTGCCTTGGGCAAAAATAGTTTGAAAACCACTTCTCTAACCCATCCCTAGATTTAATCTATAAAGTCCAGTTTGTTTGTGTAGTGTGAGTGCTCTGTCTCATGCTTAAACACAGCACACTTCCTTGGCCCTGGCACAGACGTGTGCTTTGGCACAATATGCTTGCTCAAACATAAGATCAAGCATGGCAGACAGGAACATTACTACAGGAATCATTTTGAACAACAGCAGAGTATTTAAAGGAGTTACATCTAGTCATGATGACTCTAAATAAGAAGTTATAAGAAAACTCTTTTGTGTTGACTCTGATGACACTTCTTGTACACTGCATGTACTAATGTGACAATTTATTTCAAACAATGAACATCAATATTCTTATAATTATCTAAAACAGTAGTAGCGATGCATATGTAAGGCTGAACAACTCTACTGTTTCCATGTTTGTAAAAAGGGATAAAGTTTGAGGAACTCAGGAGTGTGTTGACTCAGGCTCAGTCATACACACCACAGACCGCTGATAAATGAGCCTGACGTGAGTCACATCTCCCCTCACCCTGACGGCAACCTGTTTCTGTCAGTCTAACGCTGAGAGTGCTTGCATAAGCGTGTGTGTGAGAGACAGAGGCTGATAAAATTAAAAACTCAAGAGTCATCACATGAAAAGGTACAGCTGGTCAGATTCTTAATGTATTCTCTTTCCTAATATGTTCATATCTTAATGCTTTTTCAAACAAATCTGTTCACTCATATATCTGACCATGCTTAGGTGTGTGTGTGTGTGTGTTTTCATCTGATCCATCTTGGTGTCACTGGCAGGATTAGAGCCCTCCATCAGTCTCTAGAATCTGACAGCATGACCCTGTGTGACCCTGAGTTCACCTGGGTCCTACTGGACTGTGGGAGCCCCCTTATCTCTGCTACTGTCCCAGAGAGAAGAGGGGGAAGGGAACGAGAGAGAGGGGTCGGGAAAAACTGAGTAGATGAAATTCTGAGGATAGAGAAAAAAGTTGTTTTCACTCAGATTTACAATGTTGGGTTGGATCAATACAGGGTCTCTGTAACATTGTTCAAATGTTTTTTACTCCACAGTTAGGAAACAGTTATCTATGAGATAACAAACAGATAAGAGCCAATAAACAAAACTACTGTTTTTGTCACTGCTGCTGGCTGCTTTCTCCTAACTGAGTCATATATTATGACCTCACTGAAGGTTCATCATGTACCTAACCCTAACAATCAGGATAAACCACAAAATGTAGTTACTGTTAGTGGGAAAATATCACTTACACTTTTTAATTGCAAAGCACAGAATGCTTAATGTTTTTGGTGGCCGCAGTAGCCATGACTCTGATTTTTTCCGTAACTTTCACTAAGGTAAATTTAAAAAGAGAAAACTGATGAGTCACTGGAAGCGTTTCTTTCACATAATGTACAAATCGCTTCATGTATGTTAAATTGATGATGTGGTTTAAAAGCTGCAGATTGCCAACAGTGTTACTTAAAGTCATTAGCGGTGTTGGCTCACCAAAGGACTGCTGGTTTGAAGAATGGACTGGATTTTTAGGATTCTCAGCCAGGAGAGGAGAGTGATGCCAGCCCTCCTGACAGTGAAAAACCTGTTGGAATAAAAAGAATGGTGTTTTGGCCCTCTCAAAGTTGAACTGATACTTATTTCACAACTAAGCCTTAATTTACTTATTTTAATGGGTAGCACAAGTAGCAGTGTTCAGAAAACCGACAGTATCACGTATTCGTCAGGATTTGGCAAATGTTTTAGCAAACATATGTCTGAATTCAATAAACTGTAACTCTGGAAAGGAAGTCTAGGTAATGTCAAAGTTTGGTTGCCAAGGCCATCTTTAGGAGCCAATCTGTGGCCGTTGCTGAGGTGGAAATGCTGTCTTTATCTAACTTTTGGAGTTGAGGCAGTCTTAAGCCTCTTAAACAACCACAACAGCCCTGACACTATTTAAGCTTAGCTCGGATCTGTCTTGAAACCAAATTTGTTTTTGAACCAGGCTGTTGAAACATTTTACTCCAGGTGTTTAAATTAGTATTTTATAATGGGATGTATGAGACAACCGCTGTCTCTGCAGCCAGCTTCAGGCAGACACTAGAGGAGCTGCAGTTTGCTGAGCCTCTGCTTTGGCTTTGGCTTCATTTTTGATCCCTAGAGGCTGCTGCTTGTTAGATAAGCGGGGTAGCTTACAGAAAAGAAACAATAGCCTTTGTCCAAAGTTATGTTTGCAAAACCAGCCTGTCTTTTCTGTTTATCTCTGGTTTGGGACATACCAACCCCTGCAAGTTGCACTTTTAGGGCCTGTGGCCACTGGTGTCATTTTAAGATCTTCCACTACCCATTTTCCCTGAATGATTTTTCAGTACTTCGCTGCAACAGAAACTGTGACCAAGCTTAAATCTGTCCATCCATACATTATCTATGCCGTTATCCCTTTTGAGGTTACAAGAAGCTGGAGCCTATCCCCACTGACATTGGGCGAGAGGTGGAGTACACCCTGAATCAGTAGCCAGCTGACCACAGGGCCACATAAAGAAACAGATGACCTTCACACTCACACTCACACCTAAGGGCCATTTAGAGCATCAATTGACCTACTGTATTTTCTGGACTATAAATCGCACTTTTTTTATATAGTTTGGCTGGTCCTGCGACTTACAGTCAGGTGCGACTTATAAATCAAAATATACATAATTAAACATGTTTTTAAACATTAATTCATACTGACAGACATGAACCAAGGGGTAAACACTACCATCTACAGCCACGAGAGGGCGCTCTAGGCTAGGCTAGACATAAACAAAATGTCCCCAAAATGAAAATCCTATTCTAACAAACTGCAGGTAGTAGGATATGCAGCGGTAATCGAGCGAAAATAAAGTTTAGAGTGAGTGAGAAACTCGTGAGGTACTGGCAAAAAGCAGAGGTTACTCTTACTCCAATGAAGAAAATGAAGAAAGCTAATCACAAGCCGAAAGCAAGATGGCCAGAGCTGGAGGAACGAGTCCACAGATGGGGGTTTAAACAACGTGCTGCCAGGAGAGACTTGTTGCAGGCCCATTTATGCTCAATGTTAATGATGGATACGGATATGGACTGAGCCTCCTGTCCATGCTCTGCATTCATTTCGTCCGTATTTCTGCTCGTTTCCTTAGGGATATGGGCCAAATGGAGCAGTACCACTGGAAACCGTTTGGCAGTGTTGCTGTTACTACCCATTACATAGCTCTAGTGAGACACAAAAAAGAAATAATAATGCAGGAACTTTTTAAAGAGAAACTCTGTGAGTTAGTTAGAAATTACAAACACCTATCTGATGTTTCTTCACCTGGACACCGGGACAAACAAATGCACAAAAAAAAAAAAAAAAACAGCTGGGAGGAGACTGGAGAGCAATTAAATATCAGTTGGTTGGTAGCGAAGGAGAAGTGGAGGTCTGTGCAAGACAGATTTGTTCGAGCCCCCCCTGGTGGATGTATTGGTTAACAGCAATGCCAACAGAAAGGATGCAGTGGACCTTCTTGGTGTTACCGCTTCATACAAGGCAACCACCTCTCTATCAGAGCACTAAATAAATGTGACCTACTCTGGAGCGACTTACAGTCCGGAAAATACGGCAATAAGCATGTTTTTGCTCTGTGGGAGGAAGCCGGGGGGCCCAGAGAGAACCCACGCACACACAGGGAGAACTTGTAAACTCCACAAAGAAAAGCCCTCACAATGCTTTGACCAACACAGGGATCAAGCCAGCAACTTTCTTGCTGTGAGGCATGTGCACTTCCTGCTGTGCCACCATGATGTCCCAGCCTCAAATGATAAACTTGAATAAATAAAATATATATTTTAATAATAGCAAAACAAAAGCACGTCAGGATTTCAAAGTGTTGCAACATTTTTTTTTTATTTATAGAACGGTGTATCAATTTAAACCTGGAGCAAAAGTTGTAGCGTCCTGACATTAAGATGCTGGTGGAAATAAAGAGGCTGGTAAATAAAAGGCGTTACTAATGGATTTTTGTCCACACCAGTAAGCAAGTAAGCAAAAAAGTCCATTTCTAAGCCTGATTGGAATAGATGTGAGGTTTGAATTAAAAGGCAGGGTTACTTTTGGTGCCATTTTGTTATTTACATAACCCAATGTGAAAAAGTCTTCAAGGCTCAAGTAACACAATCTGGTAGTCTGCTCCACGTGAACTTCATTGGTACAAACTAACCCCAGGTCAGAGCAATTATACAATAAAATGTCAGAGAAGTTCAGAAAATCCATTACCTCATCCCACACTTAGCATGCTGGACAAACCAACAAATCAAACTGGTGTTAATCAATTAACAAATAGATGGAATAAAAGACAGCAACAACTAATGAGCGTGCTCCAATAAAATGTGTTTCCTGGCTGCAACAGTGCAGCTCTCAGCATTTTCGCTAATGGCTCTGTTGCAAACTCTTGGCTCACATACGAATATAAAATGTCTGGATGTTTGACTGACAGATAAATCCATCAAAGAAACCATTTTTGCTCCAACATCATACCAATACTTGGGATTTTCTGCAAAATATCTGATGATTGTTCATATTTTCTGGGAGCAAACCTGTAATTTTGCATGTTTGTGTGTGTTAGTGTGCGTGGGAGAGAGGAGGGGAAGGGGGACACCCACAGGTGCTAATAATCACATATGATGACATATGATTGGAATCATGTGTTGGCAACAGTTTGCTACCATTGTGAGGGAATATTATCGCTCTCCACGGCTTTGGCCTCCCATCATTTTGCATTGTGAGGTTGTTTACCATTTTCCCCAAAGCAGTCAGATTTTCAGGGCTTTTCTTGAGGTCAAAGCTAGTTTATAGCTCAATATGTCCATCCAGGCTTAAGATCATTCTTAAAGGAATATCCTCAAGCACACTGGGAGGTCCAGAAAAGGCAGAGCAAGTCAGATTGAATGACTTTGGCCATTTGAATAAAGTGGACACAACCCATACTTGAAAAAACAAAGCAAAGTAGCCTTCAACCTGATATGGGGGGCTTTTTCACAAGACTCTGCATAAAAATGTCTTGTTGATCAGCCATGATGACAAAGGAAACTCAAAATAACACAAGTTTGTACTGAAAATCAACGAATAATAGAAACTTTTTGATTTATCACTACTGTCTAAGAGTACATTATTTCATGCGGGTCACGCAGAGTTTCACATGAAAAGCATCTAGAGCAGAGGCAGACAACTTGTTAGTTAGAAAGCTCTCTTGGGTCCATGAGGTGGTATACTCTTGTCTGTGATACATCTCACTGCTTAAGACCACCATCAGGCCCTGAGAGTCATGAATGTCAGAGGCCCATTGGCCCAACATACTAAGGGCCTGATCTACTAAAAGGCTGTGTGTATAAAAACACGTACAAACTTTATAGTGTGCGCAAAGCTGATCTATTAACCGGGTGCACTGAGGACTGCATCTGTCAAATAAGCAAAATAGCATGCGCAATCCATTTAGCGTGCTTGCCTTCATGAATATGTAGAATATATGCAGATTATCAGAACATGCAAAATACTGGGAGGAGGAGGTGCAAATGTAATCATTTATGTGATTTAGCAAACCCATAACTGATCGCACTTTGTGTTTTTGCATCTATATTTAGCACGTTTGAAAGGCAGGTGCAAATTTGCACAATGTTACACACAGAGGGCTGATGACGGAGAGAGAGAGAATTTTCCGTGTGTGTCATCATGTTTGGACTGTCATAAACAGCATTAACTGCATATTTTCTGTCATTGACTGATTTTTTTCATGAATGACAGAAAGATTTGGAGGCTGTCTGTCATTATGAAAGACTGGAAAAAGAGGAACCATCCAGTGTGGCATCATACTCATGCAGACACGCATAAAGTAAACCCTCTCTGTTTTGCGCTCTTAATACATTGAGGTCATTTAACCTATGTAAAAAAGATCCCCTTCATAGCCAGAATCACTGTTTATCACTCAGAGCTGATAAATGGATTGTGCGGATTTTCTTTACATATCGTCTTTCAAGCAATGCCAGTTTTGAGCTTTGTGCTTTTCACAGATGGTCTCCCAAATCACGTTTCTTCTGGCATTAATTATTCACCAGTGTGTTTATTTGCCTCAAACTCCATGGCTTCAAACTTCACCTTTCATTTATGGTCACTCTGCTCTCCTAAACTCTGCATGGTAACAGCCGGTAGCACATGCAAAATCCTCCTTTAAAGAGGACGGTCCGCACCACTTTTCAATCAAAGTAGATGACCCACAACACGCCCAATAATAGCACATGCAATTTTTTAGATTGCAATTTAGCGCTCATTATTTGGTATCTTAGTAGAGCAGGCCCTAACACATGGCGATATTTTGTGACCTGTTACTGTGTATTTTACAGTACAATATCTACATTTTGCTTGTAGAATTTCAAAGCATTTGTTTGAATTGTAGTGCAGTAGTGCAAAGTTACTCATTCCTAGAGTAAAGTATAAGAAATATCCACAAAGAAAACCGTTTTGAATTTTTCTGTTAATGTCCAATGGTAAAAAGATGTTAACTGTGTCAATAACTTCGAATAAAAACACATACTGGAAGTATTTAACATGACGGTGAACTATGACAGAATGTGGTAGTTTGAAGGACAAATTGTCCCTCTTGTACTTCACTGAAAGACTGATATTTCTAAATTCTCGGTGAACTGACCCCGAACATGTTGTCTTGTCTTTCATTATGGCTTTTTCAGCTTCCATGTTGGCTCATGTTGTAACAATGAAAACAGCTACAGTTTACCTCACCGACACCAGACCACAGAAACTAATTTCCCTGCTGCCACAGTATTACCACACTGTGTATAATCTGAGCCAGGCTGCTGATTTCATTGGCAACAACTTCAGACTTCAGCTCCAGCCACAATCTTGCTGCACTCTGAGCCGCAATGTGAGTTAATACTTCACCCGTGGAAAATCAATTGGAGGCTGCTCTCTGGTGGTTTTAAGGTGGAACAGCTGAACTAAGCCCAAAACCCTCACTCACAGGACAGTTATATTTGTTTTTTATCCAGACTAAGATTGGATTTGAGGCTTTCATAATTTTCCAAGAGACAAATGTTACAGAGAGTCACCTTTGAACCTTAAACCACTGTTGTTTGTCTTTTGCACAAGTCCATAAAAGGATACTCATCAATCTTCTTCTGCAGCTAAACAGCAGGATGCAGCAATATTTCCATGGAGAACAACCAGATACATCAATAGAGTCCAATATTGTGCAACCAAAGCAGGGCTGGAAAATGTATCATTTTTTTTAAGGTCAAATTTTTTACTTCTTTTCAACAAGATTACACTGATCCTTGATGTCTCCGAAACACGTTTTTGTAGTTGCTTGTCTAAAAATCAACTCAGATATCGGACTGTGGCATGCCTTTAAACCCCTTTATTTTAGCCCTGCTAAGAACAGACCATATTAGCGGAAATGTCTGACCAGTCCCAGGGTGCAAATGTGGCTCCTGTTTCTACATTAACTGTGGCATGTCTTTACACTGTTTAAAAAAAAGGGTGGCACAGTGGTGCAGCAGGTAGCGCACATGTCTCGCAGCGAGAGGAATGCTGGTTCGAGCTCTGTGTCGGTCAGAGCCTTTCTGTGTGGAGTTTGCATGTTCTCTCCGTGTATACGTGGAAAGGCTCAAGCCCCTGTGACCCCGAAAGCGATAAGCAGTAGAGATAACTGATGGATAGATGGATGTTTAAAAAGACAAGAGGTTGTATTACAATAAGAATCACAGATAGTAATATGCCCACTGGTCACAATATAATCTGTCTGAAATAATGTAGAAGGAAAATTATTATTTCTTCATTAATTTCTTTCTTAATTTTAACAACCTTGCATTATGGAAATGTTGCCTATGTTTTTGTTGTCCAATTCCAAATGAAATGGGTTGTTGTTAAAAACACAGAACGCAGTGCTTAATGGCTTAAGTCCTCTAGGCTTAAGAGGGACGGACAATCCAGACTGTCATCAATCCAAAGTTAAAAAGGCAGCTACTGTAATAGTGTTAGGAGTGTAGAAATTCTCTTGGTGTGGGTACTTGCACATGTGAATGCACTATTAATTAGAGAGGCACAATATTATCAGAACAATTTTGGTATCAGTTGGTAAAAAAGTGATCATTGATAAGGGTAGATATGAACATTTTCAAAGATATTTACAGCCAATATTTAGCTGTATAAACTGGCCATTACTTATCCCATATATTGGCTGTAATATTGGCAGAAGGTAAATCTACCATTATGGTTTACTTCGTCATCATTGAATGTCCACTTTTATAAATCAAAAGTATGATTTAAAAAAAAAAGGCAACATGCTGTTTTTCTTGATTTACATCTGTTTCTAACACAATCAGACTGTCACTATGAAAGGAACTGATCAATTTTAGTATAGAAAAGTGGAGGTGGCAATAATGGGTTCAGAAATATTGAATAAAATAAAGGCAAAAATCCTATATTGTGCATCCCAACTGTTAATACTAATAAGTACTCAAAGGCCAAGGAGTGATATTGTTGCTATCAGGCGAAAATGCAGATTTCTGGAAATAAAAAACAAAGAACAAATACTAACACCTCGGAGCTGAATAAATGAATATTGTATTGTCCTAATTATATATATATTTTGTACTTTTAATCAATTTAAATTTTTTAAAAGTCACTAACCAATATGGCCAGTATAGCACTGTTTTGCAGAGACATATGAAAATTACTTAAAAAAAAAAACAATGAAAAGGGAGATAAGAGGTTTTGGCATGACAGTGATGATATGTCTTTTACAAAGATATAACTGCCTGTCTTAACAAGACAATGCAAAACCACATAATGCATGAGTTACAATAGCATGGCTTTACAATAGAAGAGTGCAGGTACTTGACTGGTATGCATTCAGTCCAAACTCGTCTCCCATTGAAAAAAAATTAAGTCACAGTATGAGGCCCAGTTTAAGATAATAAGTGTATTCAGTTCCCGAGCACTTTGGGAGTGTTGCTAAGCGTAAAAGTGATCTAAAACCAGCCCATTTCACAGTGCTTTATGCACATTTGGCATGGTGAGGCTCCCCTTTTTAATGCCTTATTGATTTTGTGAGGACCTGATGCTTGTGTTAATACAACTATAGTAAGACAGTGTGGCACATTTTAGGTTCCTCATACACACAAAGGCAAACACACATACACACAGTGTGCTGCATTCCCCTGCTTGCTCAATGTGCACCCTTCTTACCTGTACAACGGCTGATGTTTCCTCTCAAGAAGAAACAAAGATGGAAGTGGTTATCGTCTTATTCTGCCTCTGAAAACATTCAAAGTAAAAGAAAAATGTCACAAATATTATGACATTATGCTATAGTGGTGATCATGCCCCTGTCCCCACCATTTCTGTAATGAATTGCAGGAATGAAATTCAGAATGTGCGTAAGCCAACTAAATAAGGCTCATCAGTTTAAACATTACACATCATTTTTACTTTAACATGGGTTTAAAATGATGTGCAAATCACTATTTGGGTATTTTATATGTTAAACAGTGTTCCAACTCTTTTGGGATTGGGGTTGTATAAGAATATGGCTGCAGTTTTCTCATAATCATAAACAAATTCAAACTTGCCCAATACTGGATGAACAAGACTCCTATTTTGAAGCCCTGGTATTGAACATGCATATCATTTAAATATTCTAAACTAGTATCGTATTTAAGTAAAAAGCTCTTGTAGTGTGACAGCCTTTTAGTATACATTTTAAGAAAAAAACACAATACATTTATTTTTTATTGCTGGGCAACTTCAAAAATGTTGGGAGATGATTTTTGGTGCACACGGCCCAACCCAAAGCTGAAGTGTTTTTTTCTTTTAACCTTAGACTGAGACAAATAAATCCATCTGCCTCCAGACAGAAACCTCCCATCCATCATATTTGATAGTGCGTACCAGATTTCAGTCAAATTTTAGGTTGTCTTACAAAGAATCTGGCCAGAGGACTGCATGTTGCTACTGCGGTAAGCTGTTCCTTGACCTTTGGAGTATTTGCACGCACACACGCCAAGGGCTGCACCACAGGAAACCAGAATCATGCACACTGAGCTGCTTATGATCACCTTGGCCTTTAAACAGCACAGAACACAAGATAAATCAAGATCAATGTCTGTGAGGATCAAGAAATACCAGCATTTGTGGGTGTTAGGTGGGATTAGGGCTGGGCAATATGGAATAATAATCATGTCTCCATTTTTTTTTAACTGGATCGTGATACACAATAAAATTCTTGATATTTTTCTGTTAAGAAATACCATGTATGGCACAATAAGAGCTCTTATCTCAGGTGGAATTCTGGTAAAAGACAAAAAACACTTATAGCTTATTGATACTATGGCAAGATACCTGTTAATGGATTCTGTACAATTATTTTACGATGTTGTCTATTTAAATTTCAGAAAAATATCCACAATCTGTCTGAGCTGCACTAAAACGATGGAAACATAACTGTATATTAAAGATTGTCAGAACTTTTGTTATTATTATTATTATTAAATTATGCAATCTTCAACATTCTAGTAATTGGTAGTATCAATAAGTCCAGACTCTTGATGATTCAATGATGTTTAGAAGTTTGTAAAAGGCCCATTTTGATTGCGTGGCCCATGATGTTTGATGGCTTAAAATTGCTATTTGACAGCACAAATTCCCAGCACAAAGCCAGGTGAAGGGCGAAAAAAGGACAGATTGTGGGCCTGGATTAAGCAAGGGTGTAATTGGGCACATCATAAATCTAACCAATAAGCATATAAGCCCTATTTTCCTATAAATGAGTATACGCCAGTTGCTATTTACACAGCAGATTTCTCTGAAGTTCACAATTGTGGCTGAATTTTTTGATTTCCTCTCTTTTTCTTGTGCTACTATACTCAAATAACACACACATGACACTGTGAAATGTGTTACTGCTCAGATTGTTGTTGTTTTTTTAATAGAAGCATCCAAAGCACAGGAAACAATCCATAAGAAGACTCAGACACATCCATGTGAGCGCAAAAGCAAAACCACATTGATCATTAAAATCGCCATTTAAAACTGACGGGATCACACTAGTTACCTCCGCCAAGGAGGTTATGTTTTTGCCGGCATTTATCTGTCTGTCTGTCTGTTTGTCTGTTTAATTGTGTTCAAAATAACTTGAAAAGTTCTGAACGGATTTGTATGAAATTTTCAGGAATTGTCGGGAATGGGATATGGAAGAACTGATTAAATTTTGGGGGTGATCCAGATCACCGTCTGGATCCAGGAATTTTTTAAAGGATTCGGTCCGCCAAAGTGGACCGAAGCTGCTTGGCGGAGGTCTGCACTCTCTGAGTGCTTTTCTAGTTTATGTTTATGATAGACCTGTGTACTGTGAATCAAATAACTGTTGGCTATAGCATTTTTCAACAAATGCTTTGATACGTATTTAACACTAAAGGAGTGCTGATGTTCATTTCTTTTGAGTGAAACAAGATTAGTGAAGTTTTGGGTTTTTTTTTTTATCTCGCAGCAGATGTGTGTCCATCTCTCTGGCGTACCCTCAGAATAACAGAAACAGAAACTTTTGACTTTCACCAGGTTTTAGCTGATTTAAAGGGATAGTCTGGGTTTGTTGAAGTGGGGTTGTGAAAGGTACATGACATGAGCCTGAACGTGTGCCACAGTGTCACAGCTCAGTTCTTTCTCTGTTCAGACATCTCAGGGCAGGCACTAATGCTATACATTGCTGTGCATGGTGACATACTCTATAACTGAAAGAATTTTGGGGGAAAACAAGCCACAAAAACAGTGCAGTCATCTACAGACAGTTTATCTATATCTGCTTACTTTCTCCACCTACCAAGCTGCTTTGATTAGGGACTATTTGAAGACACACACATGCAGGGAGATCTGATCGGTAGGGCTGGAAAATATATTGAGTTTTAAGACACAGAACAGCCTTAGACTATGGGCTCTAATTTCCTGGCGCAACTCAGGGTGCCGCAGGGTGCTGCAGGGTGCCGCAGGGTGGCGCACCCCGCGCAGTGGTAATTTCGTCAGGCGCAGCGCCGTGCACAGCCAATTTGGCAATTTGGTAGACCGGCTGTGCCGAGATGGGTGTGACGGTGCACCAGGAGGAGTGGTCGAAAGATTCAGCTTGGCGCAGTGACAATTTCGTGCCAAAAAACTGTGCGGAAGGTGTGCTGAAAGCTCGCCAGCGCCAACCTGATCTATTCTTGGCGCAGGCGAGGCGCACTCGGGGCAGTGGTAATTTGGCTAATAGGCGCACAGTGCGCACACGTCACCAAACCACACAGGCAGGTGTCCAGTGTTCAAAGCAATAAACAATCACAGCAACCACCATTTAATGTAACCGTCTGAACCAGCACATACATTTGTATCTATATTAATTGTCCCGTCACATCTGATGTCAGATCAGAGACGTTTGTCATAACTAATGAGTTCACATCTCTCAGTCAACCACAAACAGCCACATCATCTGATACGGAGATTCTCTCATCTCATGAAATTCAAAAGAAAAGAAAAAGAGAGAGACGCTCGCTGAATGAATGTAAGTCACTCGGTGTCTTAAGGATTTACCTGTGATTCGTAACGTGATCTTAAAAGATGGAGTACATAATTGCAAGGAGGATGAGGAGGAGATATAATTTCACCTAAGGCGCTGCTATTTGGCGATGACAGACCAGTAATGCAGGTGGATCACAAGCATGATGAATGGATTAGCCCGCTGCAGTGTTTAAATGTAATTATCACTTAATTTTGTACTCCTATTATGACACATGAACAGATTACATCTGTCCCGCGAGGTGGTCCACACGGTGACGCGCATCTTGGCCTCCGATGCGCGGCCCAGTGGCCCCTGCGCTCTCCCAGCTGCTGTAAAAGTGACAGCGGCTCTGACATTCTTCGCCACCGAGGTGAAATTGTCACTGCGCCTCGCCCACGGCGCATTTAAAGGCGAGGAGAGGCGTTCATTTGATTGGTAAAGATCACACTCGGCTGTGTTAAACCCACTCAAGTTTTATCTCCTCCCTCTCTGCTACGTGCGCCGGTAGGAGGGACGGAGGCGTGGGTGCGCCTGCCTGCGCCAGACTGCGCCGTGCACGAAACTTGCAAAATGCCCTGGACACACCCTGTTGGCGTGGCACAGGGCAGGTGCGCCCTGCCTGCGCCTGGCCTATGAAATTAGAGCCCTATGTGTCTAAGGCTTCTATTTTTGTTGTCATGGTTCAAATGGGTATTAATACAACTTGTTCTTAGTAATAATAAAGATACTCCTTACATAATTAGTCAAAATAACGATTCTCAAATTCAACCAAGTATTTCAAACTTGTTAAAAAATTTTACTGAGCTTTAGGCCTGGCATCTATCTTTGAAAATATATATACACATAAACATAATTGATAAACAACATTGTCTTGCCCTTTATCTTATTTTGAAAGCGTCAGTATGAAAACTCGATATATTTTCCAGTCCTACCAACCAGATCTCCCTGCATGTGTGTGTGCATATGAGGACAGTAGCAACTATTGTGTGTTCATGGATTACCTTCCTTCCTGTCTGCCTCGTCTTGCTTCCCAGCAGCGCGGGGCTGGACTTCCTGCTTTGGGAGCTGTGACTCTTTGAAGAGGCCTGCTGAGCGTGCTCCCACGAGAGCCGTCAGGATCAGCCTTGGCCGACAAACACCTCAGATGGGAGCAAAAACTCTCCGGGCCAAACATTTCCTCAATCACTAAACAAACTCTTCGGGGTTTCCACTCCCAAGGCACAGGGGCACCAACTCCCTCACATGCAGCGTGGGGAGTTTGAGTCGTGCAGAGGAATGAAGCTGCTCACACGCGACGAGGAGGACGGCAAGAACACATGTGAGCACATGAGCAGAGTGACCTGTAACATGAAACAGAAAAAAAAGTTGATTTTTCTACATGCATGTCAGAACACACTCAAAAATTATGACAAGCAAGTAAAAATGCAATGACACAGACAAAAACAAAAAGGGAGGAGAAAAGTATGAAGAGGACATAGACAGCTTAACACATGACTGAGCAGCAGCTTTAGCAGCAGGGGTATATTTAAGTAGCAGCTATGTAGGTAGGTAATATGATTTACATCTTTAAAGCTCTCCCCTTATGTTGTCATGACAAAAAGAGTATAAAATATCTCACACAGGAGAATAAAAAAGGGAAGTCCTGTCTGAACAGTAGCATCCTGTTTGTCTTTCTAAGTTTAGTGCTTTTGGATGTCTACTAGGAGCACAACAATACATTTGTACGGAGTGTTTGCCTAATAGTATCAATGTGTTGGAAATGTAGGTGACCTTGCATTTGATTTTCACACCCCATGTGTGGCTGTAGTCCTTGAGGTACCTGGTCTGGTTTAAATGTGGCCTGTAGCTACTTTGCTCCATGTCTTGCCTGCCACTTAAATACAGGAATAGAAGTGATAAAATATAGGCAAAAAAAAAAAGACAATACTAATATCAACATGTGTATGTTGGATGAGTACGGTTAGTGCTGAGAACATTCACACTCTGGGCAAACTTGTTGCAGGTCTTACTACTGCTTAACAGACCAAACACTTTTGTGCTAACTGTTGGATTTCACACTCTGAAACAGGCAACATCCACTAAAATGTTTTTGCTTCTGTAATAAGAAATGATAAGTATCCAGGTTTAAGATAACAGAAAAACGGTCTAAATTTGGGAAATTTAGTGTCTTTACTAACCCTCATGGTCCCAATGTGACTCCAGGCCCCAGAAAGCTTTCCCCTTGGTTCCCCCATGTGGGTGGCCTTGCATATGATCATGTGAGCCTATGTGTGGAACTAAACTTCAATCTGTGTTCAGACAGACTTAAAGAAGTGGTGCACCACACATGCTCAGACCAAGTAAACTACCTGCATGTCTAACCTTGAGTCGCTAGCCCTGCTGTCTCTCCACTTCTTCTTCTGCCCATTAACTTCTGCTCACATTACCCAAATTATTTTATAAATGCTGCCACAAGGAGTTATTAAATATTGCTTATAGAGTCAAATTAAATGAAACAAAAAAGGGATGCAACATATTGGAGTTTTGTTAGTATCTGATAGGCCAACATTTCTGAATTCATTAGCGCCGATACTAATATATTGTTTTCTTTGTCAAAAGCTTAAACTTTATGACAATTGACTTGTTGCTATCAATGTGACTCGAGTCTGTGTGTGTAAGGAACATTTGAGACACACGAATAACTATTTGGCTGTAAATATTGCCAAAAATGTCAATATCTACCAATCTAACTTTTAAGGCCAATATCATCTGATACCGACATCTTGCAAATCTTAAAAAAAGATTGATGCGCATATTTCTCCAAAAAAATCTTGATATTTCAAGCCTGTGCACTGATAATTTCATGCATATGCTGGGATGATGCTTAATTGGCATTTTGATATTTTTCTTTTAATCAGAACCATTTCAGATGCTCCTCAGTGTTGAGACTATGGTTTGCTGTGTCACCACACAAACTCATCAAGTTCTCAAGACAAGCAAGACTACATCGCTTCATGAGGAAAAATAATAAATGTTAAAGATTCTGAAAATGTCAAGACTAAATAGGTATATTTTGTACATTTTTGAAAATTAACTCATTTATTTTGATTAATGAAAGGCAGGCAGGTCGGTTCTCAAGGTAAAGAAACTTTTCAACAAACTGTTGGTGAAATCACTGGTACCAGCATTTTAGAAATATTTACAGTGAAGGAGGAATAATGACCACAAAGCAAACATATAATTCTGCAAATCTCAGCAAAGAATTATCTCAATTTCCTGTAATATTTATGTATTTAAGTCTTAAATTTGCACTTAGAGTGGAAATATCAACAGCAGAATATGCAGCTGACACTAGCCAAAGCAAGTAAGTGATTGTCAGTGACTTCATCCGCTGTTTAATGATAATGTGAGTGCTGAATTTCTGAGGTTTCAGTCAGAGTAATGTGGGGTTACAAACTGTCTGCCCTGTCACAGACCACAGCAGACGAGGGTATGATAAGACGTAAAGTATCTGTAATGTGAGATAAATCACTGGTGACAGCCTCCATTATCATAATTACTGTATGTGTACAAACCAGAGTAAGCGTATCGGGGTTCAGTGTGGGGTCAGCAGAGGAGGGCATGATATCATGTGTGGTAAAACACACCGTGCCAGAACAGACACCAGAAAACAAATGTCTAAATTTAGCCGGCTGACGCTTTTACGATGATGGATTCTGTTCCGAGCGAGTCAGCCCTCAATCAAACTGGGGAGGAAGAAAAGGAAGACGAGGAGGAAGAAAATAAAAAAGCTAAAGGGAGGAAAGAAATTCCAGATGTCAACAGTAAAGTTTGTGCAGCTCCGGTTTGTGGCCACTGGAGCTTTGTGTACCTGCTCCTGTTAAAGCCATTACCTCCGGCCTCTGCTCCAGGGAAGCTGCACAACAAAGACGGAGAATTCTCGGAAGTCCTTCATCAGGCTCCCCAACGTCGGCCGACATCACTGCTCCCTCTCTAAAGAACACACTGTTAATGTGACAGAGAGGAGGAGAGGGAGAAGATGAAGGTGTTCGAGTAATCCTGTGGTAACGTGGAGGGTTGGAGCTTGTTCTTACGATGGAAGATGAGTCATGTGTGTTAATGTGTGGCTGATTTTCTATCCCTGTATGAGAGTGTAGGGAACTTCTATTATCAATAAACTATTCTTTAAAAGCAAAAAAAAACACACACAAAAGAATACACATAAAAGTCAGAATTTCTGAAGTTTGATCTTGGTTTTTATGATTATTCATATTTTTTTATGTTATATTTATATTTATAAGCAGATTATACATGGATAAGGAAAACTAACTGTCTCCTGACTAAAGGAAACCTTTAATACTGTTACAATGAACTCTATTTGCTCACAAAAAATCTTAGGTACTCAAGGGAATCATTATAATATAGGAGCAATATCGATATTGGTAGATAATTGTCTACAAAGATGACTCTCAGCAGATTTAAAATTTATAGCTTATATTTTAGTCAAACAAACTAGCCATTAATATTTCATATATTCTTTGTAATATTGTCAGAGTGTACAAATGTACCATAATGCTTTACATCATTATCACTGAATGTCCAATTTCATGAATCAGAAGTATGATTTATTAAAAAAAATGTTGTTTTTCTAACCATGAAAAGAACAGGTCAAATATCACCATTTTGATATCTGCAAGAATCCAACAAGATCCTTCAACTTATTACAGGGAACATCACGTCTACATTAAAATGGAAAAATCAAGTTATACAGCCGGTTCTAGCTAAAGGTGCTTCATTTTATGTGGGGCCAGTCTTGATCTATCAACACTTGTTACAAATATGGAACTCAGTAACATGTGATTGGCCACAAAAAGCCTGATCAGGGCATCTCTAGCTCTAGCATATTATGTCAACATTAAAACCACAGGAGTAAACCAAAAACCTCATCAAAGAATCATTAACAATCTGGTGTTGTGACCACCACCAATATCATGAGACCACCACTGAAATGTTGTTTTCTGCTTAAGTCTTTACATTTGGGACATATAAGGTCACAGGCGACCCACCACTATTCTTTGACTCTCTGGAAATGTCCGCTATGCAGGGGATCTAGTCTTAATATGTCGTTGTAGTCCCTCTACAACACTTCAGATATGTTTTCAAAGCTTGACAAACTTTTCTTCTGCCTCAAAGTTCTATCGTGAAGCATCAACTCCCTTCTATTGCTTTGCTGTTTGGTTTGTTTACATCTGTGACTGTTTGCATTGGTCAGAGTGTCTGATTTAACAGAACAAATCAAAAGAGGCAGGACGAAATCCCAAAAGGCAAAGGATGGAAAATATCTAAATGGAGATAAAAGTAGCACTGATCTGAGATTTTCTGATTAATGAATGAATCTTTGAATATTCAAAAATCACCACCCTCATATCGTCTGTATTGATATTGAATTGTATTTGGGGTAAAGTTACATCCCAGCTTACTTTATTTAAAATATTTGCTCTACTATACCAAAATATGTTGCTAATAATACTTTCTAAGGCCTAACATTGTTGATAAAAGGGTTCCAGAAGCATAATTCATCTTTCATAGCGTGTGTGATAGTGCTTCTGCATTTTGCACAAGAGGTTGACCTGCTGGAGATTATTTACTGAGTTAGCGGGCTGACAAACATAAAAGACTTTTTGGGGGTCAGATTGTGGTTTCTAAAATCATCATCCTGTCCTCAGAACTCCTGTTTAGCTTGAGTATCACCTCTGTGGATGGACATGTTTCTTACCAACATTTTTTCACAATCATCTTCCCATGAATGGGTTTTAACCACAAACAACGCAGGGGCCTGACTCCTGCCTGCAGCATCCCTCCTGACAGGGAAAATGTTCTCCATCATCTTCACTTTAGCTGAGCTGAACCAGACGTGGCTCTCTGACTGTTGAACAATGTGATGATGAAGACTGGGTGGCTCTCTGGTGTATCTGACCCAACATTTGGCTCCCTCAGGGGTTCGTCTGAGATGTTTTGTAACCAAGAAATGACGGACAACTGCCAAACAAGCATGGGGAAATTCAATGCTGCACTCTTGTTACTGCAATGACTGCCAGATTGAGCTGTAATCATCTTTACTGTTTACGTTTCAACTCATCCCTCAGCAGAGTTGCTTAATCAGGTACCATTTGGGTCTTGTTAAAATTCTTTTCATGTTAATGGTGAGATTGGGAGAATTTTACCATATGTCAAACATTAAATACAAATCACTTCTTTCTTCAGAGTTATAGAATACATATTTTCTCCTCGCACCATCACCAGAAGCCCTTACATTAATCACACGCTCCTGTTCTTTAGCAACTTCACTGGCTCCCTGTTGAATATTCGCATTGACTTTTAAGAGCCCATATTTGCCTTGACTCTGCTTCATTTTTAATGACTGTGAGGATGTGTTTACAATCACTTTTGTTCAAAAGTCCCTTTAAGGCTCCCTTCCCCGCATGGGCTCTGAGTTTTTTACAGTTCATCTCTGTGGCAATTGGTCAGTTCAACGATGCTTTGCGCCATATTGTCAACAACTCTGCATCCATTCTAACATCTATGCTATTTAATGGGCTTGCTACTGTTAGCCAATGGGCTTAAGCTGACGACTAAACAATGGATGTCACACTGGTAGGTCTACTGGGGGGGGGTAATGTCACCAAGGAGAGAAAGAAGTCTTGATGCTGCAGCCTGTATTTCTTGTTCATAGAAGTGCAGTTTCATGCTGAGAAGACATTTTAAAGGCACTAAAACTCAAAAAAGCATCAGATGGACTCTTTAAGATCTTGCTCCTCATCTCCACAACCTCGCTTCCCTGACCTCTTGACCTCTGCATGTCTACATGCCCTACCACACATTGAGGCCTTTTTCTGTCATCCACCTCACTGTACCAACCACCTGCTTGTCCACCCCGGGATCAAGGGCCTTCAGCCACTCTGCTCTCCTCTTTAAATCCCCGGCATCAGACATTCAGAACATTGACTCCCTCTTGATCCTCAAATCTTATTTATCTTTTAAAATGATACTCAGTCTGATTGTTTTACTTCTGATTGAACTACTTTATCATTTGATAATGTTATTTTATTGATCCTTCTGTAATCTTGCTATCTATTCTGACTCCTTGTAAGGAGACCTTAAGTGCTAAGATACGGTGACCATACGTCCTCTTTTGCCCAGAAATGTCCTCCTTTTTGGTCGTAACATTATGTCCAGGGGGATTTTAAAAAATATAAAAAATTCCCTAAAATATCTGCGTTTTGCTTGGCTTGTTCTACAGACGAAGCTGTCACCGACAACAGAAAAAGACCTGCATGATTCAAACTACCATAACTCCTTGAGTATCCACGCTATCCAAATAATTCCAACGGATTCTGAAAGGTGAGAAGCAGTAAAGGCTGGATTGCCTGATGTGAGCTGACTGAGCTGTAGAGCAGAGAGAGGATTGAGAGACAAACGTGTGAGTCATATATCGGTGGTTTATCAGTATTTTCTGTGTAAATAATGTAAAAATATTGTAAATAATAGCATTACTAGCAAACATTCTGGAATGTTTTCTTGCCACTCTTTAGCTGTATTTTCCTTCATCTTTTTTGTCATTGTCTTTTTCATCATAGTTTGTGTTTTATGGATTCCATAAATAGTTAAATAATAAAATAATAGAAATAATATTAAATAATAATAATATAAAACATGTTGAGTTTCTGTTTTGTCTTCTAAAACATGTTGTACATGTTAATTTAGAATTGTTTATAAAGAGGAACCGGTTGAAAATTCAAATTTGTCCTTTTTTCTTTTCTTGTAAACACTGCTTTAAACATTTACAACTTAATGATGACAAATACTTGCTAGAATCTTTTATTTTCACCTGATAAAAGGTGCAAAATAATTTACTCAAAGGGAATTTTCTGACACTTATTGACAAAAAAGGCAAAAAAAAAAAAAAAAGAAGCGGCCATTTACATTAATAGCAGTAAAAGGGTTAATATTTATAATAAAGCGCTGCACTGGACCACTGGCATTATTCCAATGTACGTACCCATCAAGATATTGAGCGTGCATGCTGCATGCGTCATGATGCAACACATGCTGCTGAGGGTCCTCTTTTTGGGTTTTCAGATTATTGTCAGCCTAGCTTAGAAAGGTGAATAAAATGTATTACTATCGTTATTTTTTTCAGTCCATAAATCATATAGTTTTAACTTCTAATGACGCCGTTTTAAATAATACTTATATCCTTACATTTGTCGGGGATTTTACAAAAGACATTTATGTTCTTTTACCCACACTTAGAGCTTCAATTTTTGGTCCTTGAAAGGAGATTTAAATGCCTATTCACTTTCTGACCCTTTGGATCCTTTTTGCCTGAAGCTTTGCAAGATGGATTTGCCCGATGACAGAAATGGCGTCTGGCTAATGAAACCAGCTGTTTTCAAATGCAACAGTCACATATGACTCGTTGCTGCTCTGAGTCAAACAGCTCCCTTAAAATAACCCCCTGTCCCAGTCTTATACTGCAACATGTGATGCCAGCAAGATCTTACCTTGGGAGGACCCTCATTATAATCATCATTAGTGCTATTCTGTCAAATTTAACATATGAACAGTCAGCCCCCCTTTACCTGCCAGTCCTATGAGTGATAGCAACCCAAAGGCAAAAAAATAATAATAAAAAAAACACCATGTAGTTAGGCATAGATTATGCACATCCGTCATCATCATTTTATGTTTTTTTATTGCTGCAGATAAATTGAGCTCCACAACTGTTATGAAGCGGAAAAGTGACTTCAGGTGATCACTGCACAGCTGCCATGAAAACATTTAGATTATCTGCACTATGGCCACATCAACTTTCTGATTATTTTTACTTTTATCCCCATAATAAGCAAAATCTTCATCATTGCTCCCTTCACAAACACTGTGATCAGGTTCAGTTTATGAAGGTTGACAGATGATCACATAGGAAAAGAGAAAGAGCAGATGTCACAGCCACCAGTGCCCTGCAGTATCAATAAGATTGGTGATCTGAGGGTGAGATCATAACTACATTTTCTCATAATGTTAATATCTTGTGTGCTCTTAACATGCGGAGTTTCCTTTACGACTCTCATTCCCCTCCATCAAATTTTTGTACACTGACATTATTTAGAAAGTAATAATTCAGTCCCTGAAAGGAAAGGTCACCGTGTTCTGCTTAAATCTGATTCTGCTTTAGGCCTCTAAAACCTGATGACAGCTCATGGACCGGAGCTCAAATTATAATTTATTTACACAGATGGGTGCCACGGCATGTCAGCAATAACACAACACTGCCATCTGCCTGTAGATGGAGGAACTACAATCATATGTGGGAGACGGCTCTTACTACAGTATACTTTATTCATTAAACTGACAGAAAAAGGTGGGCTGGTATAAAAAGCATATTTTGGCTGTCTGAGTTTAAATTGATTGCATAAAAGTGTGTTACTGGTTATATATGAACACGGTGTTGCATAAGCAATATCAATACAAGTGCAAGATTGCTGGACATTTCAACAAAAAACTGTATATATGAAAAGCAGCAAATAAAAATGAATACATTAAAACAGTTATGGGAAACTGTGGTAAACATCAGGGGGAAAAAATGTTGTTTTTACTTATGAAGGGACAAATGGGGCAAAATGAAGCAGGCACTCAGTAGGGCAATCAGAAAAATTACATTGGCATAGCTGGGTAGAAACATCTCTACATTTTTCAGGATTGTCATTTTTCCAGAATCTGTCCTCTTGGTGACTTTCAGAGCTATAAGTGGGTTTAATAAATTCTGAACCATTTAAAAAAAAAAATAGACAGCACTTGCCAATTATGACGATATCATGTTAATTATTTTTAAAAAGTACAGATTTTAAATATCTCCTTAAAGACTAGAAGTTTTGGAGATTGAAGTTTTTACCTACCAGCAAAGATATTCACCCTTCATTGGAATTTAGGCTGGCAATTGTAATATTTTGGGCTCAAAAGCAAAAAGCAAAGCTCTTTTTAGTGAGCCAAACAGGGAGTAAAAAAAACAATTTAAGTTTTTTTTTCATTTAATGAGCAGCGGGTTATTGAAGTATCTTTGACCTTTTACTCGTAAATGCATTTAATAATGATTAATAAAAGACAATCACAAAACAGGAACAACAAATCACATCTACAAATTCCTTCTAAATCATGAAGCATTTACTTGTCATTTAGGATCATCATTGAAATGTTGTCATTTTTCATGTTTGTAATGCATTTTGCCTTTGTACATAGTAATGTGGAGGCAAATTAGATTGAAACACATGGCAGACTGTCATCGTTATGTTTACAGTTTTTGGAAGTTTGAGATTAATTGGCAGGCCACATTTGGGGAGGGTAGGTGTCACCCCTGGGCTGCCATTTGCCCATCCCTGCACTAGAAAGTAAGGAACTGCAAAAGGGAGAACAGATGCTAAATCTACACTTAGTTTATATGTGTTTATCAATGTGTGAATGTGAAAAACATATCAAGAATGCTTTGAGGAAATTCTCTTCACACTTGAATCATGTCCTGACTGAAAAAAATAGCAGAATACATTTCAAAGATCCCAGGTCAAAAGTCAAGGTCACTATGCTCCATGTTTTTCTAGGGCTTATTAGATTTTACAAATCAAGCTGCACCAAACACCATTGAGCCACCTTTTTAACCCACCACTGCACTCTCATGTAGGGTGTTTTTCATATTTTCTCCAAAGTATGCTCACCTCTTGGAGAAGAAACGGAAAATTTCATATTGCATCATTTTGCACGAATTATCATAAATTATTCTTTGGGTTTTGTGAGTTGGCCTTTAAATAACATACCACACACATTTATGTACTACACCTAATATCCCAATAAAACTGAGGGTAAATTTGAAACTGGCTTTATTGATTGATCGTTTACATTATGTCTGATTTTAGTCTGTGCTGCAGGCTGTCGACTTCTAACATTGAAGCTAAAAACCTGAAGCACGAGCCCCGACCATTACTGTGTGTGCTCGCTGGCTGTGCAGCATAGAAACACTGTGAAAACATTTAAACAGTTTTTATTCCTAAATTCAGAATCCATGGTTTAAGAGCAACCCTGTCCAAGAACAGGACATAAAAATGCACACCCGTCAACTCACAATAGCTTCAACATGCACAGTTTATTAAATTTTACAGCCATTGTTCGGAAAACTTTGGAT
The DNA here is from genome assembly GCA_037902135.1 of Cetoscarus ocellatus. NCBI lineage: Eukaryota > Metazoa > Chordata > Actinopteri > Labriformes > Labridae > Cetoscarus > Cetoscarus ocellatus. Next base: position 51,987 of record JBAMNC010001218.1, read on the forward strand.
TAGGATAAATTTATACTGAATCACCTTGCAGAGAATTCAGTAATAGTTGACCTTTTGGCAGGAGCAAGTGGACCTGTTTTCACTGAACTCTTCATTTTGAAGGAAGAAAAAAGTTTGTAAAAGTTTGTGGGACACTGGGGACGTGTGTCCTGTCCGGCTCTTTGAGTTGCTCTTGCCAGGTTATTTAACGAGGCTCTGTGAAGACAGATCTGACAGCAGAGTGCAGGGGAGAGAGAGCATGAGATAGTATTTGCAACCCAATCTCACTCAATTTTGTAAAGTGGTCTCAACATTTAATCTAGTGATCTGTTCTGCACAACACAATTTCTCTTACCTTACTGCTTGGCACATGTTGGAAAACATAGGGATGTTTTGTGATGGCAGCCAGACACTTCTGTAAAAAAGCTATTTACAGCCTCTGACAGCGAGCCACTTGCAAAGAATTCTGGGTTTGCAGCAAGGGATGGGGAAGGGTGATCTCTTTTAGAGGCCTTTCTTCTTCCAGTCTGTGAAATTCATTTATAAAACTAGAACTGTAGTTTAGGTATGAGAAAATATACCTTACAGAGCGCAGCATTTGTTACAGATTTAGTTTGGTGTGCCGGTAGCTAAGTGGGCTATATCAGTGTACTTACTATATATTAAGGTTCGATTACAGCCAAAGGCCCATATCCCACATACTCTCTCACCCACTTTCCAACTCTATCCATTGTCTCTCTACTATCAATAAAAGGCAATAATAGCCCAAAAACACCTTTAAAGACTTCTTTGTTTAAATCAGGAAGATGGTGAAGGAGGGCAAATCTGAGTGTCACACAATGGCCAGGAAATGTGTGGGGGCTTTTTTGAGATGTGTTTGCCATGTGCTTGCCACACATGCATATATGCAGAAGTAAAAGGGGTCATGTTGTGTTTTTTAAGGGTATTAATATGCCCTTAAGAGTGTTTTATGTGTTTCTTCTGCATGGCATAGTACTTTTATGTGAAGAAAACGAAGTCTTTGGCAATGGGATTCCCTCCCAGACCTACCACTGTGACATCCAAACACTGTTACATCAGTCTAATATCTTAGGAAAGCCAGTCCAGGTCAGGTCATGTTTGGGAACACATGCCGGTTCAGCTCTTGCAGCACCAGCAGCATTAATCCTACTTCATTCACAGAGTTTTACGGGCATTGTTTAGTTTAAGGGTAGGTGCAAACCCTACACCCCGAGGCTCTGGAGGCAAGGGACAAAACCCCCTTTCAGCTGCAGTGCCCCAGGAAGTCAGCTTACATCTCCCCAGCTCCCAAACCAACTTCAAAGTAAGTTCTAATCTGGAATTGAACGGGCCATCCTCCGATCCCCAGTCCAAGCCCTTTCAAACTGAGCTACACTGTCGCAGTATAGAGCACAAAATGTAGAAAGAATGCAGAGCCATTAAAAAATGGTGGGTTGCACAGTAGGTGGTAAGTTCCATCATAGCCAGAAGGTTGCAGGTTCGGAAACTTGAGTGGGGCCTTCCTATTTGGGTTTGCATCTTCTACTTGTTCTACCATGTTTTTTTAGTGCTCTGGTTTCCTTCCACAGACTAAAAACACACTTGTTAGGTTAATTGGTGGCTCTAAATTTCTCTTTAGTATGAGTGTGTTTGTTGGTTTCTATGCCAGCCCTGTGATTGGCTGGCAACCAGTCCAGAATGTACCCCACCTCTTGCCCAATGACAACTGGGATAGATTCCAGCCTCCTAGAACCCTGAGATATGATACTGTAAAGATAATGGATGGATGGCACTAAGTAGATAACCTACAGCTACTGGTGAAGAAGCACCAAACCACAGTAGAGCACAAATCAACAGACTTAATGTTGTGACTGTTATCTTTAGTGAAACTTGGGTGGCATTTGAAAGAAAGGGAGACTGCCTCAACTTGTGCCAGATAGAAAAGCAGTTCTCCTGGAAGCCTGTGCTGCACGAAGCTAAACCTGAGCCAGAAAAAAAGGCTTTGCTGTGACCTCTCTGCTCCCCACAGGCAGCGGGAGTGATGGCAGGATGTCAGAAAAGGAAAAAAATGTGTAGTAAAACTTCAAACTTCATCTCCAACTCCTGCAGGTCAAGTGCAGCGAGCAGCCTGGGATATGTAGATTCAGAGGTTGAGTCTGAATCGTGCAGAGTCTCCCTTTTCTTTTCTGCCAAACTTTTGTTGATGTGCATCCACGCCAAAAGAAACTTGTAAAGGTCTCTGTATCTGACCCCATGAAGAGTGACCCATGGACACATTTTCCAAACAACATTTCATGTAAAGCAAAGAGCAAAAGGATAAAGAAAACCATCTGACGAAGCTTTCCAGCCAAAGAGCAGTGTTGTGGATGTCATAAGGCCCTCTACAGCATGATGCTAAAACTAAAATCAAACTCTTATTCACACTGACAGAAACACGCAAACATTTCAATTTGATGAACTCCTTCTTTTGGGAGGAGCATTTTCTGAAAGAATATAAAACCTGCTTACACGTTGAGATGAAAAAATATTAATAACTTGAACTGGATGAAGTACAGTTTGCAGTAATTGGAACTTAGACCCTCATTTGCTTTAGGAACTGTCTAAATTCTTAATAGCATAGATTTGAGGAAGTGCTGGGAACATTCCTCACAGATTTTGCTCCCTATGGACATGACAGCGTCACACAGTTGCTGCAGACTTATCACCGGCCTGAACTACTGATACAAGGTAGAATGGACCCATGCTTTCATGTTGTCTATGACAAATTCTGATCATACCATCAGAATCTCACAGCAGAAATCAAGACTTATCAGACCAGGGGACATTTTTCCAATCTTCTTTCGTCCACTTTGTAGACAATTGTATCATCTCCAACTACTCAGGCATCAACAAGTCATTTTTGCCCTGAGAACTAATGTGGCTATCTGGATAGTAGCCCTTTTTCGGACCATTCTCTGTAAACCTGAGAGATGATTGAGGGAAAATCCGAGAAGATCAGCAGTTTCTACTATACTCAGACCAGCCCATCTGGCATTGACATCAATGCAACGTTCAGTCACTTGGATCACCTGAAAGATCATGTTTAAACTTTAGTTGGTCATCTTGACCATGTTTACATGCCTAAGTGCAGTGAGTTGCTACCTGATTAGCTGTTTTTCTATCAAGTAGTTGAACAGTTGTATCTAATGAAATAGCAGTTGATAGTATACTGCTACTGAAGTAAGCTATCATAGACAAAGTCAGTGAGTGGGTGTCACGCAAGTGGCAATCACTGAGGCACAGTCTGATTTTATGGCCTAACTAGAAATGCACTCCGAGAGCACAGAACTCTGCCAAGCAGCTCAGTTGTACCGATCTACCAGGTTATTGTTTGCAGTTGTGTTAGCAGAACTCCTCCGCTGGCATTGCAAGGGAAGCTGGGAAATGTAGTGACATAGGCAAACAGACAAACAAGCAGACAGTCCCTGGCAGAAACATAACCTCCTTGGCGGAGGTAAATATACATATTTACAACCTGATTCAATAAAAAGATTCAGTCTAAATACTCACATCTAAAGGCTCTCACTGCACAGGAAGTTAATCTTCTGTCCTTATTTCAGGAGGATTTTATGGTTTACGGTTTCATCAGTCTGTTTTTATACAGGTTTTTTCACCATACTTCTTACTTCATTCTGCAGTGAATATACAGTATATTATTGTTATAAGTTGATGCAAACATTACAAATGCATGAGCTTAGTACCCCACAGACAACTGATTTAGAAACGAACCCTGACCCCAAGAATCAGAATTAAATTGAATCGTAACTCAATGGAAGATTAAAACACTAGTATGCACAGTATGGCAGCATCAATTTTTAATTTATATAGATAATAGATGCTGCATTTTTCTAGTGTATCCAAATTTTCTAAATATTGAGGACAATTTAAAGGTAAATGATGTAAATGATGTCATGGCATTAACATGCCGGCCTAATCCTCCTTCCATGTGCTAATTATGACACTAAATGCTCTCAATGGGAGCAGCTACAATGAAAAAGTCTGAGTCAGCAGCCACCAGTTCAAGGTCACCTGGTGCTCAGAGTGGATCCTGTGTTTGGATTTCTCTCATCTCTCCCTCCCTGTGAGGTTGACCCACATTACACCACCCATGCGTCGCTCTCTCCCACATCTGCCTCCAATCCGTTGTCAACCAACTGAGGCCGTGACCGCTCATTATTCATATACCATGAATTTGTGCTTTACACCACACCTGTTACGTCATATTTGTTTATAATGCTTAACTAGGAGTCCCTGCAGACTAAAAGGACTGCATTGTGAAATGTTGAGATTTATTTCTCTAACTGGGCTTCCTCCTGAGTTGAACTGTCTGGATTTACAAAGAGTGATGGCAAGTGTGATTGTGTCAGAGCGCCGTCCTTTGTTTTGGAGTTTGTTGTGCTGAGTGGCAACAGGGTTTACTGCCGCTCCTCAGTGAAAGTGTTATACTGAGGACAGGGTGGGTTATAATCTGTTTGACCACAAGTGGGAGCTGTGTGACTGCAGACTCAACCTCATGCTCGACAATCAGACTTGGATCACTTCTTACCTAAAAAGAATGCATAGGAAGGAAATGTCCTGCCTTAATCAAGATCATCAATCATTAAGTTCCACAAAAGTCAAAATGACTGAGTGTATTTACAGAAACTTGCCATGTTAAGGACACAAATTGAATTTATTTCACTAAAATTAGCTCTACAGGTTCCTCTTGGACTCTTGAATCCCTTGAATTTAAAAAAGGACTTCTGTGGGTCTCTTTCACATCACACATAGATGGATTGTTGTAGCTTTTGGACGAAAAGAATCTAGAAAAAGGACGGAGTTGTGGCCTGGTCAGGCTCTTACAGGACCGTCTCCAGAGCAAACTTAGACGTGTGTTTGGATATCTTTCACACAAGTCTCCGTCTGTTTCAACACTTGGGAAGCTCTGCGCTCCTCACTGGAGGACGATTTAACATCCAACTCCATGAGCAGGGGTTACTGGTGTGTTTGCACGTGTGTGATATGTAATCCAGGAGTGGGAAGTGTGTGATCCGTGTGTTGGATAGTTTGTGCAAAGAGCAGAGAGAGGATGTATGGTGCAAGATCCAAAGCTCACCTTGTTTGGTTAAGCATCACAGCGTTCCCAACTTTTCGTTCTTCCTGCTACTCATCACTCTGCCGCTGCTATCAGGGGAATCATAAAACAGTGAGACACCAGCTTCCACATACACCAAGCACAACTGTGCATCTGAAAAATCAAACACAAAACAAATCAGGAAGAAATCAGGTTGATCACAAATCACAGTTCCTCTGGCCTGCGGAAATCTGCCTTTCTTTGCTGATGAATTTCAATTGGCAGCAGTCAGAGTAACTAAAATGCTCCAACTAAAGCAGACCCACTGTGTGTCCTACTCGTGACAAATTTGTGGACAATCTTAGTCCTTATACTAGTGTTTCACGACATTCATACATTTAAGTGTCCCAAAATTTACCAAGTCGTCAAAAATGGTAGCCTTGCAGAGCAGCTGGATCCATGCAACTCATTGACTGTAATCAGGCAGATCCATCTTGCCAAGCTCCAATCTACATTGACTGTGCTCTGCTCAAAGCGCCAGGGCCCAATCAGCATCCATAAAAGCAGGAAGAGGAGGGAGCTATGAATAAGACAATAGCAGGAAGTGACTGCTACGAGGGCTGATTGATAAGTTGTGAGCCTTGCATTGAAGAAGATAAGCAGGGATGTCCTTTTTCAGCTCTACTATTCCCTGACTAATTAAGGCTGTGTACCTGAAGACTGGTGTTATTTGGTCAGTTTATGTTGAAGAGGTAGCACTCTAAAGTAAACAAGGCAAGTGACTTTTGCAAAATGGACAAAATGCCCCTGTTCACAAGTCTGTCATTGCCATGGCAGCCATTAAAGATTGTGGCTTTGAATTGATTGAGCATCCGCCTTATTCGCCTGATCTTGCCCCATCAGACTTTCATCTATTTCCAAAATTGAAAAAGGCCATTTCCGGTACCCACTTTCGGTCAGATGATGATGTCATACATGCAGTGGAGGACTTTCTGAACGGTCAAGAAAAGGACTTCTTTAAAAGTGGCATTGAGGCCCTTAAACATCGCTGGCAAAAGTGTAGAGATACTGAAGGGGATTATGTTGAAAAATGATGCAATGTGTCTGCCAAAAGTCAAACCCTTAAATATAAGGCTCACAACTTATCAATCAGCCCTCGTAGTACAGAGATTAGTATGCTAACAGCTTCAGCAGCAGTTTTATCAGATCTGGTCTATATTTCTTTAATAAATGAAAAACAAACAACAACCCTAAAAGCTTTTCTCATTAGAAAGGATATTTTCTGTCCAAAAATGAAGTTTTTGTGAAAGGGTAGAACTGTTCAGAAGCATATCCTGCAGGTGACTGGACAATCGTTCCGTCAATCACATACATTACTGGCCAATCAGATAATAGCAGGCGGGTGCTACTGCGGCGGTATCAAGGACAGAATTTGAGTTCATAAAACAAACTCAAGGTGAAACATATCGAAACAGGAGCAAATACATCCTTTCTTTTGAGATGTTTGTAGTGTTGTTGTTTGTCTTTCATATAATAAAGAAATGCAGTCAAGATCTGATAAAACTGCAACTGAAGCTGTTAGCTTCTATGCTAATCTCTGTCCTTGTAGTCACTTCCTGCTGTTGTCTCGCTTGCAGCTTCTGCCTCTTCCTGCTCCAAAGGACGCTGATTGGGCTGCTCACAGTTGTCGTAGACTGAAGCTTGCCAAGATGTATCTATCTGAAAACAGACACTGAATCAGACTGATCTATCTGAATGGCGAGGTTAAAAAAAGATCACAGCTAAGAGACAAGGGTGCTGATAAATGCTTCACCAAAAACCATCATTCACTTTGGTAGTAAAATCTTTTTCTGCCCCTCCTCCTCTGTCCTCTGCCTAATTCCATTCTTTGCCTGTAAAGTAAACACACCACACCACAGGAATGTTATCCCAAACTTACTAATTTGCCTTGATTACATTAATATTTTTTGTTTAAAATTGCCCTTTTCCCCTTCCTATTGCTCTTGTTTATTTTCTTTTTTTCCCTCTTCTCGCTGGGCCGCTCCTTTTCCCTCAGTGTGCATTTCTTTCACTATTAGCGGATACTTAGAGGTGATTAGTCGTCAGGCGGATGCCCTCTGCTTCCTGTGAGTCGGGGTGTTTATATTGTTGTCTGTTTATGTAATCATTCTCAGAAACAGAGAGGTTGTATGTGGGATGATTAAATGGAAATGAGGAATTGTGGTTTTGATTTCTTTAAGTCCAAGAGAAAAAGTCATATTTGCGATACAAGTGTTCTGTACTGTTTAACATCTTGTAATGTACAAAAATAATAAAGCCCTTGGATGGTGCAGTATTTAAAATTATCCTGCAGCTCTTTTCATCTAGTTTTAATTCAGGGTTTCTTTGCTGCTGTTTCAGCTGTTACTGTCTGATGTTGACAGCTGTTTGGATTTTAAATATTCTTGGTGTCTTTGAGTTCTTGTTATTATTTGTCGATGTTTGTTGCTTGTTGGAGATGTCTTATCAACAATGATTTTGGGGATGTGATGCGTTGGTTTGGAATGTTTGAACAAATCAAAGGTTCAAATTCTTCCTTTATACAGATCCAGCCCTGCCAGCAGTCTGCCATCTTCCAGCCAGTTTCCAGGCAATTACCTGCCAATTTTCAAGTGCCTAGATTCCTCTGAAAACTTGTTCATTCATGCATTTGCAGGGTGTCTCCCTGAGATGGTGTTTCCTCATAGCTTCAGCCTTTTCCTTGGTTATTAGAGTAACTGCCAAATCAAAAGAGAGGAATTTTGACACCGCAAATGAACACAAACATGGCCTGAATTCCACAATTTAAAACTTTCAGGGTAAGCAGTCCCCGTCAAGGACCTGCCATGGACCAGCCAAGATCCTATCAGGGAAAGTGGGAAAGTTTTAAGAGGCTGCATCTGTAATCCTATCAAATGTTCATAAATGGTGGTGCTGGTATGGCGGAGTGGATTGCAACTATGCATTTACCATATTGTCACTGTCAGGCTCAAACCTCCTATCTCTGAAATTGCTACTACACTGTACTACTGAATGAATATTGTATTGTCCTGATTACAGTTTATTTTTTGTACCTAAATGCAATGGTGTCTCACACATAAAGGCTAAAAAACTGGCAGAAAGCTACACTGTCACAAATGCTTTTAATAGAACAGTTATGGGCCTGGACGAGTAAAGGAAATTATATCTCAATATTTTTCAGCTCAGTTGCAATGCAAATTGAGCTTTTTGGTCTGCAAGGATTTTTGTAGACATTTGTAAGAATGATAAGTTTTGATTTGACTATAAAGAAAATCAAATGTCATTCGGACCTGTTTTTGTTCCACAGCAATATCAATAGAAGTCCCAGACATCCATGTAGGTCATTGTTTTTACGATAATAAATTCCATTCAAACTCCTATGGGCTGTGTAAATATACATAAACATCTGTAATATTTCCTGTTATTGATTTTCAGCTCGACTCTCTGGATGGAATGATGAATGGAAATGATGAATGGATGGATAGATGAATAAACAGATGGATGAAATGATTAATTATTTTAAAAATCCTGAATGTATGTATTTGGTATGACAGAGTGGATCAAATGTATAATGTGACTTGATGGAAATGATACTTAATGGTAAGTGATTCATTGTTGAATAGACAAACTGATGGTTGGGAAAAGTTGTGATGGATGGCTGGACGAATAGATGGAGACCATACTTCACACCTTCACAAATACATCCATAATGTTTGAACATCAATCACTTCATCCATTATTTATCCATCAGTCTGTCTGGATGGATAAATGGAAGGGCGGGCATATCAATGGACTATTTTTCCACTGAAATACTAAAATAAAAGGAAGAGAAAAGTTTTCTTTTTTAGCACAGGTTGACCTCACTGGAGTATGTTGCTTTTAGACTGAAATTTAACTGTGTAAATATTACTTAGTTGATGTTCTGTGGGTCTCTATTTTTTTCTGTTTGTTGCTAGTCTGAATCCTCCAACAACAAGTATTTGGTGATCCCTCCTCCTCCTAACCTTGCAGTGCAACGTCTGTAATCAGGTGAATTCATCTTGTAAAGCTCCAAGACAGAACAACTAAGCTCGGTTTGCCGAGGCAGGAGCTACAAGCATAACGACAGCAAGAACCAACTTGGCTTACGTTTTGTACTTCACACTGCCTACTACAACATCCTTTTAGCCTTTAATAAATGTGATGGACAGAACAATTGTCCAATCACCTACCAGATATGTTTTTTAAAAGGTTTTGCCTTCCACAATCACTTTCTATGGACTGTTGCCCAGATGAACTGATGAAATATAAATGAATAAACCTGACTGTGCCTAAACCAGACTAAGCCTAAATTTTCTTGAAGGATAGGCAGAGATGGGAATCAAAAGCAAATTCCAGTTGAGAACTGATAATAACTCCCTTAAGTAATCGATATCTTGGTCTTTTTTGCTGATCAGTTTCTTCCACTTTTCTCGTCACGCTCTAATCAGACACAGTCAGCACAAGCGACAACAAAGAAGTCAAAAATCATGAAAAGGGCAGAAGTGGTAAAACTTGTGTCTTAACCCTTTGACTTCCAAACTAAGAAATATAGTTGCAACAAATTATTTGTTGGTAAAATTGTGTTCCTTAATCATTTAGCAACATTTCAAGTTTTATTTTTCAGATTACCCAACTGGGAAGCAGATATGTTGGTCAACCTGCTGGTCGGCTTGCCTGTTAAGGGTTATATTGGGCATGAATTGATTTCTTTCATTTCTGCAACAATTTTTTGTTTTTTCATATGAAAACATCACAGAGAGCAAAATTTAGATGTTTAGCTGTTGACCCAGTTTTCTTAGGAACCATAGATACACTTTTTTTTTTTTTTATCATCAAATGTATTTCCTTCAACTAAATTATGATTGTTAGAGGATCTGAAAATATGTGAAAATATTTTTCTTACTCCAGTGTATGCTCTTACTGTTAGATTTCTGAGAAGCTATGCAGCAACGATTCACTTCTGATTTTTCTAGTTTTCAAACAATTATCTTTATGTACAGCAGTGCCTACCAGTGGATACATATTGGTGTTTTAAACACTAGAGAGGTGAACAAGGAAAACAGATGAAGGCGGCTTTCAAAAGTTTAAACACAGTGGTAATGCAGCAAAAAGTCAACCGCACGGTTACAATGCAAGTCAAAGGGTTAATTTTGGACAAAAAGATAATTACTGCACAAGAGTGTCACATGTTTGACATTGCTGCCTGTGAAAACTTTTTTTCGACACAGACAATCAACAGCTTTCAATGAAGGAATCATTGAAGAATTGGATCGATAGGCAGAACCATTAAAGGCATCTGTATCAATAAAATTTTAATAACTGTCATCCCTAATGGTGGGAGAGATTTTTATGGAAAATTAATTAAAATATCCCCAGAAATTGACACATTTCTCCACCAAAGTCACACTGTTCAAATATCATTCAGGCTAAGTTTAATGAACTATTTTCAAGCCAGAGCAGTGTAAATTATCATAATGTAGTCACACCCACATCTTTCCCCGAGTTGGCAATGGAGCAGAGCTGACATAACTACATAGCTGCTTTTAAGTTAGGACTTTGGAGGGTTTTAAGAAAGCTGTTTTGATGTGGAAACCAAATATTCTCGGTTGCTATTTATTGATGTTTGTTGCTTGTCTGAGTTCTCATATCAACAATTATTCAGGGACTTTGACGTGTTTGTTTGGTTCTCCAGAGTTTGAAAGAATCTGACACTTTGACCCGTCTTTTTGATCCTCATACAACCCAATCTTCACAGATGGAAAAAAAACAGATATCAGATGGAAAAATGCACTATAAAGCAGGCTCATTCTCTGTTGTTAACATCTCTGGCATAAATTTCCCATGATTCTTGTGGGTTTCTCTTTTGATAAAGCCATCATTTTGTGGGACAGGTGCACCTCACAGTTTAATATATTTTCCACAGGCCAGATTTGAGTGGATTTCCTCCATGGAATCGGACCTAAATCTAAAAGTGATTAAATCCCACATGGAGATGCACAAGATCATCTGAATATTTCTGAACATGATAACAGCCTTTGCTGGTTGTAAAAAATTATGACCCAAACATGTTTCAGATTCTCTGATGTCAGCCTGACATGTGTCATGATTTTGTGAGGCCGTGACTCCCTTTATTGCTATTTGTGTGCAATGAAAAGCATGGGCTGGCTCACAGAGGATACGTACAGGTGCCTGCCTGTTTTGTGAATCTGTTGCAGCTGCATCATGTCATAAGAACACTTCTTTACATTTTCACTCGGGTCATAACACCGCTGCTATCCTGTAATGCTCGAAAACATATGGTGCTCACAGCCTTGACCGTCACCTTATATGCTGAAGTAGTCCTTATTTCCCCATGATTATTTATACAGATTCAGGATCGGGACCATTCCTCTTAGTAAAACAGGACAGTCCATAACTCACTCAGCCTGAGAATCAACTCTTTCCTTCCCTTCTTATCATGATCCCATTTAAATCCACATTGATTTATTGTGTTTTGAATTATCCTCTCCTTGTCGACGATGTCATTGCTTGGAGGGAAAAGGGTTCGAAAGCTTGTCTGGGTTTCTCACTAACTCGTCGATGCAAGGACAGGGCTCATCATAAAAAGTCAATCAAAACCTTTACCCTCAACTTGACCCTAGTGAAGACATCAACATGAAGGAGAAGATAAAATTTAGGATTAGTGATAAGCAGCTCTGTGAGTCTGACGCCAGGCCAGGCTGAGAATGTAATTACAACAACTCCCGTTTGTTTGTGTGCTGCCGAGGAGCAAAATTTTTCTTTATATATAGTTCGGAGACACTTATTTTTAAGAAGGGCTGGTATTCAAGGCCGAGACAAAAAATGATGGAAGGAGGGAGGGGTGGTGAAGACAGAATTAGACAAAGGCGAAAGATCTAAAAAAATAAAAATGCTGCATTTACAGATCCAGATAAACTTGGTTTTGCACATCTGTAACCTGACACACAAGATGGCCTGGTCAATACATTACACTTGGTCATCTGGTTAAAGAGCCCATAGAAAGTGTTGAGGAATGTCGGTAGTCAAGCAAACATATCTATCTATAAAGAAGTTTGTAGTTTTGTTAATTGTTAACTTATTGAAGGAAAAGATGCAATGTTTATTGTTTAATATCACAATAACAAAAATCACTGTAATGAACAAAAGTGGGCCATATTTTATTTTGTGTAAATAGGATTGACTTAAGGCGCTGGGTGCACACTGGTTTGGGGTGTGTCAGTCTAAATTTGGCTTTATTGTTGACAAAAAAGGGAGAATCCAGGCATAGGTGGGCTTTGGAAATAACAGAAAGGAAACCAATTAAACTGTAACTCCTCATCCCCTTTAAATCAGTGTGCACCTGCTGGCTGGTATATGAGCTCTGAAGTTCGATTTATATTGAGCCCAATCATTTTACTACTTTTTATCATATGTGCCTGCTTTTGTAAAAAAAAAAAAAAAAAAAAGTGTCCAAATTTGCATCTACTGAACATGCTACTTGCACAGCAAATGAGTGAAATAAAAAATTAAGAGTGAGCACTACAGCATAGGAGCTATGAATTAAAATAAGTAAGAAAAAAAACAAACAAGTTAACTGCTTGAGATCTGCTAAACGTGAGCAAATGAGTTCATGTGATGATAAAAATGTCAAACAAATTTTCACATTAAAAAGCCCTGGTTGACGTGTTATTCAAATGCTTATCATGTTACATTTGCACCAGGAAATGGGCTTTTTTTTCTCAGTATCAGTTTTACACAACAAATAGAGGAAAAACCCTAAAACTTCAAGTTAAGTTACTAGGAACACTGATACGCATCGATGGGGTGTGGCAGCTTGCTAAAAAATTGAAGTGAATAAAAATTAAGAATTTTCAAATACTTGGTTTCTTCCTCTTCTGGAGCCCTGTCTTAAAACACATGCCAATATATACAGTATACAAAAAAATGTGTTTTTCATTTTTATAGGAATGGTATCAAAATTCCTACATTAAGACAACTTTGAATATCTTCAAAAAAATCTGACATTACAAACAAAACATTGAAGGTCCAATATTTGACCCCTCACAAATGAGTGCACACCAAAAATATGTTGCAGTTATTAAGCCTAGAAATCCACTCAAATTGGCCCGCGGGGAGCCTTCGAGGTGCCCACAGGGCCACTCCAAAAAAAAAAAATTGTAACTTACCACCATAGTTTGTTTATGCCTCTTGATTCCTTAAGGAACAAAGGGCCGCAACAACACCCCTTCAACGGACACGATTTTGGGAGATCCCCTTCAGCTCGGCCCACGTCAGAAGAGTTGTCGGCGCACTGGCTTCCCGATGGCTTTCACCAGCTCGCTTCATGGACTCTGCAACAGAGGACTCTTCTCCAACCATGTCCTTGTTGGAGGATGTGCTTGCGGTTTCTGTAACAGTTTGGGTTTTTACAGGATGGGGGTGTTAGCCCCATGCCAAACTCTCCTCCTTTTTCCGGGCTTGTACCCCGAAGGTTACACCCAGGCGGAGTTTACCACCATAGAGCTTAAGTTAAATAAACCATTTTATAATTTAAAAGTGCATGCTTTGCAGATGACTCAATACAATTGATACACAAGAAGAGCAAATGTAAGGTGTGTTACATTTTAAAAATGTCTACTGTCTCTTAAACTTTGACCTGCAGGGTCAAAGTTTAAATTGACGGGTTGATGGCACACCTTTATCACCACTGAAGCCAGCTAGAACTCTTAGGGCGCCACTTGTACAGAAAAAAAATTCATTGAAGTGTTGATGTTGTCCATATCAGTTAAGTTTAAAAGAGAAATAATTATTAAAGATGCAATGGTCTCGTATAATTTATTAATCATAGTAATAATGATTGTGAGGGATCATTAAAAGTAAAAAGCAAACTTACAGAGTAATATGTAACCTACTCAATGCAAATTAATTAGCTGTTCATTATTTTAATGTAAACTATATGAATTTATATGACTCTGAAACAATTAATGAAACAAGTAGCCCTCCATTAAACACCTTGTCTTTTGGGTAGCACCCATGCTCAAAAAGGTTGGTGACCCCTGCTTTAAACCCTGCTGTTTCAGCTCTGCTTAGAACACGTTGTGTTGGTGTCAGTCCTCATGAGCTGCCCTTCTCAAGAAAGTGATGTGGTTACAGCTTTGCAGCGCTGACATGACATGCTTTGACATGTTCCCTCCACTTGAACTGTCTATGAGCTTAACAAACACCTGGCTCAGGAAACATCTGCAGTCCAATGGAGGTGACAAATCCCTTATGACACCACCAGGGGGAATTTATAAATGGACTGTTTAAGCACACATTTTCTGAAAGGTGGAGGGAGGACGGACCAGTGACACATATTTTGCATGAAAACAATTAATACTTGTATTTTGCAGAATACGTGACCTTCAAAAAAGATTCAAACTTTGCGACAAATGCTTTTCTTTTGAATTTGATGAGTTGTTAAGCATGTCAGTGGTTTAAGATTTTTTTTGTCAAATATTTAGAGTTTAAAAAGAGCTGAGCCTCATATTACTCATTAGGCCAAATTCACCCTTACTATGACAGTTATGATTTAAAGGAATAAAGCTATGTGTGTATCTATGACTGAGCAAGGGTCCTGTCCCCCACCAGGGCCCTGAAAAGCCAGTCCTATTTTTCCCATGACTCCACCCATGCACAGGATACATGCATTAATATTAGACGACCACACATGTGTTTATTCAGAAAATGTGCCATTAAATGATGGACAACTTTATACAAACAATCTAACACACAAAACCAAATATTCAGAAAAATCAAGATGGCACCCTTTCAAAACTAACAGAGTTGTAACAATAGGTGTGTTAGTTTCACCGGGCTTTAGTAATGTTATGCTAAAGAAAGATAAATATCAAAAATAATGTTTGTTTAAACTTGCTCAAGATTCAAATCAGATTTCACAGAAGAGTTCAGTTTGCTGTTTAAACAGTCATAAACAGCCCTTCCTGAGTCTGTCTGTATTTACACAGCAAACACAATTACAGAGAAAAATAACATTTCACAGAAAATTTACTTTCTGACCCACTGCAGCATCATTATGGCAGGGTTTAATGACTTTACCAAAGTCCACATTATACAATATCCATTTTTATTCCAGCAAACAGAATTAAAGCACAGACATCTGGACTTTTTCCATGGTTACGATGTTGATTCCAGGACTCATATTCAGGATGTCCACCTCACTTTAACTCACTGACACATTGACACTATGGCTGTCGTTAAGTGTATCAAAGCTTGATGGTATTAATGAGTCTTTCAGGCCGATCATCTCCTTACATCTGTCACAACAGCCTCCTAATATTCTACGTGAGTATCACTGTAGTTGCAGTGACTTAAGATATATTGATTGTATCCCATAAAGAAACATAAACTAAGGAAAAGGTATGTTTGAGTGGCTTAGCTGGGATTAGGTCTGAAAGACAAGTTAATGGTTTGGAAGAAAAGATCCTTAAAATGAGCACCAACAACTATTTTCATCCACATGCTGGTAAGCTGATGTGAAAACTGATCAATTCATCCATCCATTATCTATACCGCTTATCCCTTTCTGGTTAGCATGGGTGGGAGGCGGGAGACAGGGTACATCCTGGACCAGTGGCCAGTCAATCCCATGGCCACATAAAGAGGCAGAAAACCATTCATGCATACACCCACAGTTAAGGGCAATCTAAGGTCACCAAATAACCTAACAAGCATGTTTTTGATCAGAGGGAGGAGACCCGAGTGAAAAACTCTGCTGTTGGCGTTCACACATACGGCTCGCCTGGATAATTTTAATGTTTTTTTGCAAGTGTGAATGGGGTTTAAGAGAGTTTATTGTGTTCTGAATGGTCTAAAGCAGGTTGTTGCCAGGGCCAGATTCATTTTAGCCTCATTGCCAGAGGGCCAATTGTAGAAATTGGAAATATATTCTCCAAACTTTAAGAGCATGTTTTGGTTATAGTTGTATATATTACAACCAGTTTTATTTGCGTTTTCTACAAATGCATGTAGTCATGAACAAAGGAGCGTTCCACAGAAATAATTACAACCAATTATAGATGTACTTTCAATGTGCTATTGCTTTTACAATATCTTCATGGCAGATTTTACACTTTTTTTCATGTGATACATTTCTAATAACATTTTAAATTAACTGGCAGGATGCAATGAGGAATTAAAAGGGCCACATGTGGTCCCCAGTTGCCCACTCCTGGTCTACAGATCTTTACACAACAAGGGCGATGTTAATATATTGGCCGCAATTTTTTAATCATCCTCTATTTACAACCACAAGGCCCCCCAACTGGGGCTAGAGGCAAGCTCCGCAACAGAAAGCAAAAAACACTGCACTAATCATGTAGAAATAACGTCATGTTGCACATCAAAATATTCAGGAAAAACTCTGCTACAAGCCCGTTGTAAGCCATTTTTACCCACACCAAACACAAATCCAAACACCAAGCAAATTATTTAACAAAGTGTGTTGCCACTCGCCACATTTCCACTATTAGCTCTGTGCTAAAGCAAGCTACACACACAAACTCAGGAAATCAGCAGCCAAAGAAGACAACAGTAAAAAATCCCTTGTCTACAGCGAGAAACAAAAAAAGAACAGTCTCACCTTTTTTGTTTTCTGATGAAACATAGTATTCTTCTTCTTCTTCTTCTATTGGCAGTTGGTGCATTACCGCCACCTACTGAACTGGAGTGTGGAGCAGGCTAGGCAGGAAAAAATAAATACATAATAATTAAAAACAATCTTAGTAATACATTTCTAAGTTCGATCTATCAGTTGTGTTGGCTTTAAAAATCTAACTAATTCATTATACTTTTCCCCAGATCCAAGAATATTTTGAATGGTATATTCAACCTTTGCTTGTTTAAATTTTCCCTCAGCTTCCTCCTTTCACTCTCATACATCTTGCACTCCATTAATACATGCTACACTTTTTCTGGATGGTTACAGTACTGACATAATCCTGTTGCGTGTTCCCCAAACATGAGAAGTGTATGGTTGACTTTTGGGTTCCTGCACACCTTCCTTTTTGTATCAACTTGTTTTTGGATACTGTAAAAATACTGCTCAGTATCACTTTTATCCCAGAATTCCTGCCAAATTTTGCATGTTCTTTCCGTAATGATTGTTTTAGCCACTGCTTTGCTTAATCCAGTTTGTAATTCTACTGTCTGCATCTTGACTGATTGTTTGGCTAGTTTGTCTGCCCCCTCATTTCCTTCTATGCCAACATGGGCAGGAACCCAAACAAAGCTGACAGATAACCCCTTGATCTGTAATGTATGCACTATGGAATATATTTCATGAATGATGTCTTGTCTGCATGATTTCCCTGATTTGATACTGTTTAGAGCTGACAGGCTGTCCGATGCTATTATTGAATAATTCTGATTGTGTTTCATAATCCAGTCCCTATTTTACCCCATCATCCCTTGTGTTGTGGGAGGGTTTTATAAGCGGAGAATGCAGCAACATTCGATTGAATCACACTGCCTTTGCTTCCTTGTGTGTGGCCAGTGGTGTTTTTGGTGCTGATTTGGGTACTGCCCCTCAATTCAGTTGGCTCTGACGGCTCCATAGGCATCAATTACCCAAGTCAACCAATCCACTGCTGAGATATTGCCCTGCATATGTTACAGTCTGTGTGAGCAGTGAATCTCAATGGAGATGGAGATTTCAGACCTCAATTATCACAGTTTTTTGGCTTCTTTGGTGGCATTTTTTGAGTAATAAATGTCCGGACAACTATCCAAAAGAGGTTATTCTGTGGAGGAAGTGCTGCATATGCATTTTTACGGATTATATTTTAAAATTTTGCTTTATTTATTGGTTTCGCCTGTACTAAAACCTTTCTAATTTTGCTCTGCTTCACTTTATCAGAATTAACCTTGGCAGAAGTAATCTTCACATATTTTGCAATTCATTTTTTTAGAGATTTAAAGCTGCAACTGCATCATTCCAAAGGTATATTCACTATAAAACTGTAATTTTTTTGTCGGCAAAAATGAAATCTTTCATTTATGCTGTGTGCCATCTTCATATGCTATGACCCAGTAACATACATACTGATATTTACACATCTGGACAAATTTCAAAGGTACTCCCATTATTATGACACCAAAATTATTCAAATACACCTTGTATTTGCAGAGATATACTCTTTTATGTATGGGCATGTAATTTTCGAGCAGAAGGCTTAAAAAGAGGACAGGGTTTAAGGAATGCATTTTATGTATATATATAGTATATCATGTACATTCCAAAAAAAAAAAACAAAAAAAAACAAGAGGTCAGTCCCAGTGCTCATTTTAATAAACAGATACAAAATGGGTCCTCTGTAAAGGAGAGGAGAACTTGGTGAGCTCCAGCAGTTACTCCAGGAGCTGAAACTGCACCATTGCAGCTTTAGGACCAACTGTTCACAATGGCACGAGCTTGAATCCATATACCATCATCATTGCATACAATTCTGTCTTCCTCTATACATAATCTTCAAATTCATTGTAATTGTCATTTTTATTACTTTTTCAAATAAACAGGGCTGCTGTGATACAAACACAAAATCAAGCGGTCCCACATGCTGAATTTTTTTACTGACTGTGACATACATGCCAACGAGTTCTTTCATTGGTCAGATGTGAGTTAACTGGACTCACAACCTAAGAGAAATTGAAAACCCCCCAAAATTAAAGCTGATATTCTCATGGACATTACACAGCAGGAGTGTAAACTTGCACTGACTGACTATATGTTTAAAAAAAAACAAATACAAAGGGATTATTAGTCTAAAAATATGAATCTGTTGCACAAGGCCTTAAAAAATTAAAGGAGTGTTACCTAAGGTTTTGTAGCTTATATAGCTATATGATATATAGTTGGGACTTCTGTAAGCAATCGGTGACTACATGAATGCAGCACGTTCAAAAGAGATACAAACATCTGAGTGCCTTAATCAAAAACTGACATGCATGTGTAAATAAAAATTCTTCTATATCTCACACAATCATGCAGCCTACTTCCCAGCAGCAAAATAATGCGGCTGTCTTACAACCACACTTAAAGGTGTCTAACTGATCAAAGATTTGACAGGTTGTCTTGCTAAACAGCACAAAGCTAACTTAGCTTAGAAAGGCATGCTACATCAGGAATTTTTCAATTAACCTCCAAACTCTCAGATTAAAAAAGCCTGTAAGAGGAAGCACTCGTGTCTGTTTATGTAGTCTGCGTGTGCTGTGCGTGTGGAGCTGCATTCACAGAAACCTACAGGGAATTTGCCTGTTGAGCTAAATCGTGCCACTCTTATCTCATCCATGTCACTATCTCCAGCATGGTAATTGCTGACTTCCAATCGTGCTTGTTTGCCTCTGATAGGCAGACTTTCCTACTTGAGAAGTGATTTCACTCTGACTTCCCTTCTGAACTTAGAGCGGCCCCACCTCCTCGCTGACACACCAGAGATACCCAAAGGAAAACACCAACACGCATACAGCAGGAAGACTGACATTCCTATGTGCCCTCTGTTCATGCCAGGATGGAGGGGAAGTCGTTGACTTTTCCATAACCCACTACATAATACAATATGTTTTAAGCACTGTAGCTCTTGGAGTACAAACAGGTCACTTCATTTTTTATCAAGAGGCTTTAAAAATGTAAAAGTAAAAGAACCGATACTGTTCAGTTTAATTACCAATGTCATATGTGTGCATGAATTTGGGTAGTGACCAAAATATGAGATTGCTTATATCTAATGGGTAGAAGGGTGTCTGGGCTTAGTCTCATAGAAAGTGTGATAGAATTGTAGAAAACAGAGTAGCCTGTAGTAGAGCTGGTGTCCCTTTGCATTAAAGGGAGTAAGTCCAGGTGGGTAGGGCATCTGATGAAGATGCCTCCTGGGGACCTCCTCTTAAAGTTCTTCTCAGCAACTCCAAGTGGGATAAGATCCTTGGGATGGCCTAGAACTCTCTGGGGGGAATATATATCTCATCTGGCCTGGTAACATTCAGTATTCCCTCGGAGTTGGAAAGCAATGCTGGGGAATGGGATATCTAGGTTGACTTGCTTAAGCGGGGTACACACATAAAGATTATTGGACTGTTTTTGTCCCAACTTTCCCCCCCTTCCCGACCAAGGATGGCAAATGTCCGATTATCTTCTGTCTTATAAAATTATCCTATAAGATTATCCTGTGGTTTGACGTGTGTTAAGAGTGAATTTGTCCCGATAATCGGCTCCAAAACGGGTCGGGGCCAACAATTGTAAATATTAAACTTGTCCAATGTTTACGACAAAAAATCTTCATGTGTGTGGGGAAAGCAGACGACTCCCGAGTCATGAGTCTGTCAATTGTGATGTGGACCAAAATGTAACCAATCAAGAAGCGAGCTGACTGAGGAACAAGGAAGCAGGCGTAAATATAAAGAAGCACAGCCAACCTGAAACATACACATAAAGTTCAGTGGACCTAAGAAACGGAGGACCAGCTCACCTGTTCGCGCTGTCGCCGGGATTTTTCCACAGTCTTTTCTTTTATTTAGTTCCCCGATTTTCCGCCAATAATAGTCCCAAGACCACACACATTCCCTCTTCTCATATGTCCGCTCCCATGTTGCATGTTTTTCAGTTGTTGCCATAGACAACGTTTGTGGTTGTTGCTATGCTTCTTGTTCTTCGTTTTTGTGAGATCACATTTGATCATGCGAGATTTCTGTCTTTGAGGACTGGATACTAGATCGGTGGTGGGACAGAATGTTATGTATGTTGTGTGCTGTGTTGAGATTATCGGAGCACACCACACACAGTACGATCAAAACTGTTCAATGCCTGAATTTTTATCTTCATGTATATGGTCTCTAACAGATAAAAAATCTCTTCAGACTTAGAAAATCCTTCTGTGTGTACCCCGCTTTAGCCTGTTGCCACCACAATCAAGTCCTGAATAAAGCCAAAGACGGTGGGTGGATATCAAGGTGGACCCAAAAACAGCATAATTCAGATGACTGGATAATTATTATAAAACTTTATTTAACCAGGAAAACCTCATTGAGATAAGGAATCACATTTGCATGGATGACCTAAAGGATGTATGTCCATGTATGGACCAACATTTGCAGAATATGGAGAGATAGATGAATGGATGGATGGATGGATGGATGGATAGACCAAGAACGTAAACATGGAGAGATGGTTGGATGGATTAAACAACCAAAAGAAGTAAAAAAAAAAAAAAGGATAGATGGCTAAATGGACCAAAAAAAGGCAGAATACTGATTGATAGATGGACTAACATAAGCAAGAATGTGGAAAGATGGATGGGTGAGTATATGGATAGATTGATGAATAGATGGGTTGATAAAAGGGCAAAGTAAGTGAAATACAGATGGGTAGACAACTGGGTGGATAGACATATGTATGTATGGATGGACTGACACAGCACAATACAGATGGAAGGTTGAATGATTTAAAGGATGAAGAAAGTGAAATGTGGATAGACAGATGGGTGTATTGATGGATAAATGGATGAACAGATGGACTGACCAAGAGGAAGGGTGGATTATTATATGACTCAATAGCCTGCTAGCTGGATGATGGATCTGGATAATCAAAATATAGATACATGGACGGACTTAATGATAGGTAGATGAATGGATTGCTGGATAGATGGACCCTGACAAGTTAAAGATGGCTAGACAAGTGGATAAACTGATGGATAGTTGGATAAGTAAAAAGATGGATGGATAGGAAGGATGGATGGATAAACAAGGTAGTGAAACATGGATGCATTGGAGTAGCCTTGCAGAGCAGACGGACCTGGCTGATTTATTGTCTGAAATCCTGTATGTCGGTCTTGCCAACTTCCATTGTCCAACAACTTCACTTGGCTAAATGCTTAACGGCCCAATCAGGGAAGAGAGGTGGGAGCTGCGGACGTGACGACAACAGAAAGTGACTGTTAGTATGAAAACAATGGCAGCTTCTGAGGCAGCCACTATCTGTTTTTTTTTTTTTTTTTTTTTATCAGAAATGGACTCAATTTATTCTTTGAAAGAGGAGCAAAGAACGTCACTTGAAGCTTGTCTTACAAGAAATCATGTTTTGCTCTTCTCCCAACCGGGGATCACTGCTGGGAAACTGGGAGAGAATGCGGAAATCCTCCACGGACATGCCAGGCTAGTCTATGGTCGTCATGGTTACTCAGTAATACTTGGCGAAATATGCTCTCCTCAGAAGTCTACTGGGAAAACTCGGTAGAGATTGTCTACGACGAGGTTCATGTCACATATAAGTATTAAAGGATAAGTTCGTTTTTTTGACACCTGGACCTTATTTTTAGGATTAAATACGCTCGTAGACTCACCCAGACAATTTTGGCGGAGCTCGGAGCCGTTTTCGAGCAATTTAGATCCATCCGACGGCGTTTTTTTCTCATGCCATAGTAGCAGACGGGGCCAGAAATCGAAGCCCCTAAATTAGACATTATCTGCTGCGAAACTCGCTCATTTCAGCTACATTTTATAAAAGAATGGCCAGTGTTATCACTATGTCAGCTCAACTTCGTTGTTACAGTCATCCGGGGCTTTACAAGGATGGGTAACTTTTGGTGACGTCATAGACATGCACCGCAAGAGCGCAGCTGAGTAGAGCCGCTGTTGTTGCTAGGCTACACGGCTACACGGATATTTTTGTGCAACATGGCGGAATATTTATCCAATGTAGAAGTGTCTGACGACGACTTTGAGTATAATGGATGCCCGTATCGTTTCGAGCCAGATTATACCGATGAGGAGCTACTTGAAAGGAGGATGCAGAGGGAAAGAGCCGAACAGCTGGCCAGAGAACAAGCAACCACTGCACGTCCACGAATGGGGGCTAACTGGCGGTGTTGTTGTGGACATTGCACGGCAATGGCAACAGAGGAGTGAGTTTCGCAGCAGATAATGTCTAATTTAGGGGCTTCAATTTCTAGCCCCATCTGCTACTATGGCATGAGAAAAAAATGCCGTCGGATGGATCTAAATTGCTCGAAAACGGCTCAGAGCTCCGCCAGAATTGTCTGGGTGAGTCTACGAGCGTATTTAATCCTAAAAATAAGGTCCAGGTGTCAAAACACCGAACTTATCCTTTAAATGATACATCTGTGTGGTATAATTTAATGTAAGACGATAGTCTAAGGTAGTTTAAGCTAACGGCCTACAACAACCCATGCTGCTACGTCATACATAGCAGTGTTGCTTGATATGGATTAGTCTGAGCCGAAGGATCGTCCAATCACAAGCTGCTGTTGTTTTTGAAGGTTCTGCTCTCTGAAAGCATTTTTTAACAGCTCTTTCCCAAATGGATTAGTGAAACATTACCTTGGTGGATATATGGAACTGTCCATCTGGTGTGTCAGGTTAGCATTGAAAGATTAAAGGATCCAAATAAGTGAAATCTGGATAGCCAAATTAATGGATGGGTTATTGGAAAATGGATGACATGGAAAAATTAATCTAAAAGAATATTAGTTCTTAGATTAAGGGCATAAAACTCTCATATCCTGTCTTCTACCAAGGAAATGAGGTGGCAGGAGGGAACTCCTGAACAAAAAAAACAGTAAATAATCATGGGAGAAAATGACATTTGACACATAACCCAAAATTTCTGATCAGTTCATTGAGTCAGCGAACATATGTGCTAGATTTAAAGGCAATCACTCCTTGCAAGTTACTGCATTACAGTGTTCAAAAGCCAGAAACGATAATAAAAACACCATGACCTTGACCTTTGACCTATGACACCAAAAAACAGTTCATCCCTGAATCAATAGAATCATCTCATTTCACACATAATCACATTTATGATAAGTTTGAATAAATAAAGCATCCAGCCTCAGTTCAGGCAAAGAAGCATAAAAACATGTTTATCCATGGCTTGCTTTCCTCCTGTTCAAAGAAATCATGCACTCTTAAAACTAGTTTCCCACATATTCACAAGTGAATCACATTGACTGCTCACCATGACTTTGATAAAGAAAACATCCCATCCACGCCCTCAGAGAAACATTCAGCATTACATTTTCTCATCTTTCTCCCAGGGACAGACAGCCCCTGCCCTGTGGTCACTGGCTTTCCTGTGCTGAAGGGGGACTGCACCACATGTTGTGTCGTGGTTAACCGAGGGCCTACCACTTTAAAAGAAGCCAAATTGATGCAAGCCATCTTGAACTAATCCTCTGGTTGAGGATGAGAGAGGGGGGATAACCTGGTGGATCGACTACTTCACCACAAATATGATCTGTGTAACCTGGCCTGGTTACATTTTGGTGCACCACAGAGACCAGACCTCACTCGGGTATTTAATGGAAGTGGTTTGTTTCTGACAACATTGTTTTGCTTGAAGGAGAAGACTTGAAATGAGGGCTAAATAAATACACTTGAGGAGCTGAAAATCACTTCACACTTACGAGTCACTGGCTTTTGTTAACTTTTCAACTGAGAAATGGTAATACTCCAAGTTTATGTTAAAATAAAGACCAGTAGAAGAGTTGAAGGGCTGTCCCTGGAGGTACATGTGATTTTATTTTATACCACTAACCCAGAGTTTTCATCTTTTGATCAACTGGCTATGGGAATAGTTCTGTATATTTTAGGAGATGCTGTTTAAGGTTCATAGTAAATAAAATAACTACTATGACTATTTCTACAGTTTTTCTTTCATACTAATCTCTTCATCTCTACCTGATAATCATTATAGATGTTATTGTAAATATTAGATTATTACTCTTTTCATGATTAGTATTGATTATACTTCTGTAAAAACTATCACTACAATCATACAGACACGAGGACCCTCCTGAAAATGAGATGCTGCATCTCAAGGAGATAACCTCTAATAAATTTATATTCAGCAGAGACAAATATGACAAAGACAGGTCTATGATTGGCCCATGGATCTGTTACTAGCTTTAGCTCTTACTTTAGTCCACTTGTCTCTGTCCACCTCTCTTCTTCACCCACACACCCAACATAGCATCGTGTGGATGGCTGTTCATCATGAGACTGGGATCCACTTTCAAGATTTCCTACGGCTAAACAGAGGTTTTTTTCTTGCAGCCATGATGTAGGGATTCATGATTGGCTATATGGATTCATGTTGGGTGTTGGATGTATGTATTTGTATATATATGTATATATGCATATACTGTATGTGTATCCATAAAATGAAGAGTTTGTCTTCATCCTGCTTTATTGTAAAGTGTCTTGAGAGAATACTTGTTATGAATTGGCGCTATACAAATAAAGATTGACTGACTGATTGATTGATTGATTGATTGAATAATGCATAGCCTATGTGTCCTTCTGCCTGAGAAGTAGTACGATACAAAAGGGCTTGCTAGCGGGAAAACTAAGGCTTTGAAAATGTGTACAATACAGTGCATAATCACCCTGATTTAACTGATCATAATTTTAAAAAGATGATGTATAAAAGGTTAGCGTGGTAACTTGCTGTTGAAGCAGTGTGCTGCCTTTTGATGCGGTGAGAAAGCTGTGACCTTAGGCAGCTGAATATCTATAAAAGGAAAAGCTTCTTAACACTGCTTTGACAACACTATGTTTGCTCCCTGAAAGTGAATAAAAACCCAAAATTACCAATGCAACCTATTTAGAGGAAAATCTTGGGCAACATGGGAGTTTTTCTGAGACACTGACGAAGCTGTGCTGAGTAACACTCAGTTAAACTCAGCTGATGATGATTGCATTTCTCCCTGCTGGCATTTTTTCCAGCTTTGCCTCAGCTCTTGGTATCGATGGCAGGGCGTTTATGTGCATGACGTGGAGAAAAAGAGAGAAGGTGACGATGGAGATGAGAGTTTGGCACTACTGCTGGAACAGTTGACACTGAGCAGAGTCTGAGCAGGATTAGCCGAGCTGCAGCGTTACTTCACCAACCTTAGAGAAGCTAGTTCTCATCTGTCAGTGTTTGTGTTTGTGGGTGTGTGTGTGAGGCGGAGAGAGAGACAAAAAAGTTCAACAGACAACAGAGTGAGGACAATAAGATGGACAAAAGGGGGAGGGAGACATCTTTACAGGATTGGTAAGTCTAGCCTCTATTTCAATCTGTGGTGGTGTGTGGCCCAGCACCATGGTTTCAGAGTTACACCCAAAACAAATAAACAAAAGAATTTAGGTAGAGTGTGTGTGTCTGTTTGTGAAAGGAGAAAGACTTCATAAACAGCCAGGAATCTCAGTGTGGCAGACACGTGCGAACACACGCATCATGTGAAATGACACAAACTTTGTAAGGATGGATTTCCCCAACAGATTTGATTTACAAAGAAGATGTAGTCACCATGACCTCACCCATTTTGCTTTCGGACTGTTGTTTATGATTCAACTTTTGGTATTTTAGAAGTCAACAGATACTGACGACAATGTTTTGATGCCGTAGGGAAATAAAGTAGTGCAAGGACAAGCTATGAAAACCGAAGTTGCGAAATTGTTTTAGTTGGAGATAAATTTACAACATTGTGAGGTTTGCCTGCTGATGTTAACTTATAAGACAAAAATCCAGTGGATCTTTTGAAATGTTGGAAATGTCTTGCTCTTGAAAAAGAGATGGCAGAGCTTGGGCAAAACTAGATCTCCCACAAAGCAGTTTTATGCCTCCGTGAAATATATATTGTCAGTGAGTGAGAATACAGTGGTGAGTCACTTGGCCTCTGACCTTACATCCCCAAAACCAAATAAGTTTATTGTCGAGTCAGAGAGGAGATTTGTCTTAAGTTTCAGGCAAATCCTGAAAAGCACTTTTTAAACACTGCATTCACAAGTAAGAAATCCCTCAGATAATTCTTTACAGAGTGTACAATCACTTATCATGAGGCCAGATGAAATTGGTCTTGCCCCTTCAAAATCCTACAGGTTTATCCTTAAGTCCAAGTGGATATTTCTGACCTGCCTGATTCAACATCTGTAATCAGGCAGATCCATGTGCCAAGTGCCAATCTACAACAATTGTGAGCGGCCCAAAGTGGGACGGTCCAATCAGATTCCTTAAGAGTAGGAAGAGAAATGAGCAATGAGCGAGATGACAGCAGGAAGTGACTGCACGCACAGGGATTAGCATAGATGCTAACAGCTTCATGCTAGCAGATTTATCAGATTGTGAATGTATTTCTTTATTAAATGAAAAATAGATATTAACACCACAAGCATCTCAATGGAAAGGATATTTTCACTCCACTTCAGACATGTTTTGATGAGAGTTTGTTTTTATGACGTGGCTCTTGTTCTGTAGCGCAGTAGCTCCCAGCTACTACATTATCTGATTGGCCAGTAATAAATGTTGATTGATGGAACAATTGTCCATTTACCTTCCAGATATGCTTCCAGAAAGGTTCTCCCCTACCCAAAAACTTTCTATGGACTTTGTGAAATATATTGAACAGTCCATCTGGGGTGTCAGGTTATATTTCTGTGGAATTTCAAGGCAATTCCAGTAAAGCAGTGTGTTCACAAGCAGACTGTGCTCATGATACCTAATAATATTTGAGCTATTATCTCCAAAATCAAAACAGGTCATCTCACAGTGCAAGAACACAGATGTTACAAGTTTGACAGAAATTATTGCAAGTGCTCTTAAAAAAAAGGTTTGGCCTTGACTTCTGTTATTTCCCCCACCAAGGAGGTTATGCTTTTGCCAGTCATTGTATGTTTGTTTGTAGTCTTTTTGTTTGTCCACCCTTCCCTTAGCAAAATAACTTAAAATATTCAAAGAAAAGAGATGACCAAAAAGCCACATAATTGGTCCTTTCCATGTGTTTAATTCTGCTTTATTAACTAAGATGATGATCTATAAACACTCATCTTACACTCAAAAAGCTTCACTCTTAATTATGCCAAATTCTGGCTTATAAACTTGGACTGATAAGCTGTATAAAAATTGTACCCCTGCATGTTGTCAAGAATTAAAGAAATTTTTTCTTTGTAATCATTTTTATTTAAAATGGGGCTTAATGACCATGGACTTACTTTTGAAAGGTGGTATGACTGCAGACCTCCATAGTGGAGTCAGTTCCTGTGCAGGCTCCGCTCTCAGGTCACCTCCACCATAGGGAAGGAAGAAACAACAAATTTTCAAAACAAAATGCATCCCAGAACTGCATCGAAGATTTTCAAAATAAAGAGCACCAACAGAGTGGCCGAGAGTGAGTTATAACCCCCGTCTTGCCGTCTGGATCACGCTATAAATAACATTCAAACAACAAGTTCATTGATCAGACAAGCATACAGTCTCTTGCCCATCTAATAAAAACAACATACTTGTTGTTTAACAATATCCCTTTTAAAAGGGTTTATCTTTTTACTGCAATCAGATGATTTTAATATGGAAAACATAAATAACTACGTATGATAGGCCTACTAAGTATGTGTATTTAAACTGTAAACCTTAAGATGTTTAGCTGGATGTTAAATTTTTTTTTTCACTAATTAAGCCATTACAACACACAACAGTTATAGTTTCTTATTTTTCAATAGTTTTTCATTTTTGTTTTCTTCTGTTCAGTGTCAGTTTCCAGAGTCGAGTTCTGCTCGTTTCAGTTAAGTTTTCATTGTGTTCAATGTCAAATGTTTAGATTAAGTTTAGATTTTAAATACCTTGCAACACAAAGGGATGTGAAAACCATTAAAACCATAGTCATTGTAATAATTAACATTGTGTCATATATCCCAGCACCTCATGTGTAGTATTGTTTTTGCATTTTACCGAAAAAGTTACACATAGCATCTATTGACAGCTCACTTTTATACTGTACAGCACCATTGGATTAATTTTTGCCTGACTTTAATTTTTTTCCATGTTTTCCCCACATATTGAGCCACATTATTTTCATTCATAGCTGTGCTGTGTCTGTCAAACACACTTACCTTTGATCAGTGAGCTTAATGTTATTTATTGCGTGATCCAGACAGCAAAACGGGTTTTAACGCACTCTCACGCAATTTGTCAGTGCTTTTTATTTTGAAAATCTTTGATACAGTTCTGGGATGCATTTTATTTAGAAAATTTGTTTTTTTTTCTCTTCCCTATGTTAGAGGTGACCTGAGAGTGGAGCCTGCACAGGAACTGACTCCACAGTGGAGGTCTGCAGCCAGACCGATCTGCAGGTTTAAGAGCCTTTCCCTGGAACTAATATTTCAGCATCAGAGTTTGCTGCTTGCTTTATCTACTCTATCTTCTGCATTTCGTGTTTATCCGTCATATTTTGAAAAACCAGGTACAAAGTCACCCCAGGAAGGGTATATTGTTATGGCAGTATACAAGAATGTAAAATTGGTACCAGGGTATCTTTGTGATGACACTTTGATCAAATTATCATTTGTATCAAGTTTTTGTTTATTTTCTTGCACAAGCTTTCAGTACACAAGCTTGCGTACACCAGCAGTGTTCAAGCGGAGCTATTGTTTCTTTTCTTGTTTGTGTCTCTATTTATGCTTGGGCGGGGACATCTTCATCTTCTCCAGATTTTTGTCAGCTAAGGTTTCGGGGGTTAGCTCATATGGAAAGTTGATTCCAGAGCTTGCTTCATCTCACATGGTTTCAATCACCTTTTCCTGCAGACCTTGCAGGTTGTGAGACCGACCTTCACTCCAGGACTCCTCAACCTGGACCAGGATGGGCACTAGGGAGCAGGGAAATTAAGTGGGATGGAGAAATTCTTCAAAAAAAGAGGAACCAGGGATGGAAAAGAGGATGAAAATTAGAATTTGAGAGGTTTTGTGCTTATTTCCTCTCTTCTCTTCTCCTCTCTCTTCAGTTTTTTATTGTTGTGATGTTTGCTCTCTGTGGTAACAGAATTATACTGTGTTACTGTGAAATAAAAAAAATAATGCATATCTAAATATGTTAAAGCATTACAACCCTACTGGGTCCCAGTAGACCATGGGTGCAATGGGAATAAACCACAGGAGAGACTAAAAAATGGGTCAACAATTTGTGCTTTGTATGTCTTGGGCTATTAAACTCTCTATGATGATTTCATGCTCTTAAGGGGTGGTAATTCTGCATTGTAATTGGCTATTTTTCATGTTAGAGGTGAGATTTATGTAAAAAATCAAGGTGTAATTCTGTTGATTTTCTTTGGTTTATTTTGTGGAAATTTTTATTTTGTTAGAACTTCGAATTATGACTCTGGGCCTAAATATTTTCTTTGAGCCTTCAAAGAAGAGAATGAGAACAGAAAGGGGGTTGGTGAATTATTATTAATGTATGGATACAGCAGGATCATATTGTTATAATTTATTTAAGTAATTCCACGCAAATTCTTAATGGAAAAAAATGTAATAACATGTCTGGATGTACTTAATAAAATCAAGCTTTCTTACTATACCCATTTTGTAACCACTGCTTTAGGCACAGCCCAACCACCACCACAGCTACTGCCTCTTTCTCCTCCATGGACACGGTTAGTCGGGTCGTTATATGACCAAGAGCTGCAAGATGGATCCACCTGATGACAGACAATCTGACTATTCCAGCAGATTCTTGCTGGTGAAGAAGTCCTTCATGCATCTGAGATAAAGTTAAAAACATACTGCTTATCTTCTTAATTTGCTGGAACACGCTCTGTTACAGACCATTTCTTTCAACACCTCAACAGCAGGGCTTACAGTGGCTGAATATGTTCACATGGATCCTGCAGAGAGGGGGGCAACAGGGGTCCCCACAAGTCAGCAGCAGGCTCTGCAGGAGGATGTGACTCTGCAGCCTAACAAGGATCTGATGATACGGGCCTACACTTTCCATCTTTCAATGCAAGTATTCCTCCAAACAGGCGGGAGAGAGCTACATGCAACAGTGAACTTATGGGGGAGAAGCAGACAGTGATGGCCGATGGGGAGCAGCGGAGTGATCGCCTCTCTGAGCTATGTTTTCATTCTTGCTGGGGTCGGAAGTGTTATTTGGGTTATCTTATAAAGTGCTGGTTTAAAAACGACTTCTGTACGATGGGAACAGATCTCGTGGACAAATTATTACCCTCTCTGTGTTTTATTTCTATGCTCAATTCACTGGAGGAGAACAATAACATGTCATGAGGTGTACAGTTGATGTCAGAGAAAATAAATACTGTACCATAACGGCCTGTTTTTCACAGAGATCTTGGCATTCAGGCTGACTTTGTCATTTGGCCTTCAGCTTAACAAATATGATCTAATCACACTGGGGAACGGCGGCTCTGCATGAAAAGAATTCATACATCACATAAACTGTACTTATTCTTGCCAGCTGTTTAAAAAGTTTATAATTTAGCCTCAAGGAAAAAGAATAATGGTCCATTTTGAAGGCAACGTTTCAGTTTATTACAATTGGGTCATATTTTCATAATGACTATTGTTTCTGTAATTTTTATTAATATCATACCAGGCTTATGTGGTTAATAGAATTAAACCTGTATAGAACTTTTTGTCTGACCACTCCCTATCAGAGCCAGAAGACGTGGGACGCATATCTTTAATAAATGAAAAACAAATATCAATGAGAAAGCACTCGGAGAGCCCAAACCTCCGCCAAGGTAGCTCACATATTGCTGTTACATGTATAAGGAATAGTTCCATGATAAAGTTAGCATCATAATAGGATTTCTTGACCTTGAAAACCCACACATAACACTCAGAATCATGTTGATATCATTATTAGTTAGACAGCTATTGAGCAAAAACAATTGTTCGTTAATCAGGGTTATCTGGATCACCACCAAAATCTAATCATTTCTAAGTTGGGCCATTACCAACATCTCCTTAAAATTTCAGCAAAAATCGTCCAGTAGTTTTTGTTTGTTTTGTTTGTTTATTTGACATTGACACACAGTAACATTGAATATGTGATATTTGAATATACACAGGTGCCAAATGCACTGCTCTAAGTGTTTATAGCGCAGTGCTTATTTTCAACACCAGTCCATGGGAGGCTTTTAAAGGATTAAAGTTGTACAAAGAAAAAATTTAGAAAAAACAGAGATACCAAGGACACAGTTCATTAGAATATATATTAGAATTAAAATATCCAGAACAGATAAAAATACAGATTGAAATAAAAAAGCTGAATGAGATGGTTCCTTCAGGTAAACATGTATACAAGCAAATGTTTTATATGTGGGATAAGTATTTGTGTAATCTCTCTAACAAACCAACAAACAAACGAACAACCAGACAAAAATACGCTAGAAAAAACAAAACTTCTTTGGCAGAGGTAACACTACAACAATGTAGTCAGGCTATTTTGGTTCCACTTCTTAGGTGTTTTCACAAGAGTTTGTTTTAGGAGGTGGCTCATGTTCTGTAGCGCTGTAATGCCCACCTCCTAAATTATCTGATTGGCCTGTAATGAATGTGACTGAAGGAATGATCGTCCAATCACCTGCTGGATGTGCTTCTGAGAGTTTCTGATCAAGATTAGGTGGTTACAAACTGCAGAGAAAAAGCACTTGATTGGATGAGAGCCCTGAAGGTTAACTTTCTCTGTTTTTTGATTGATTGACTGATTGATTGACAGTACTAAGGCACTAGAACAGCCTAAAGCAACATCAGAAAACAATTAATGTTTCATGAAATGTATATTTTTAACCATCTATTGCACTTCAGGAAAACCTCTTTTCTAGTTGAACAGTGGTTGGAACACACTCTAAAGTGGTGTTTAACAGTCTGTGTACTCCAGACGGGTCAGTTGGCCGCACAGATAAAGATCTGCTGCAGAGCTGCATTCTACAACAAACAAGGTCCCCGATAAATGACAGGACGGGGTGGGGGTTTACCTCGGGCAGCAGACATAAACACA
This sequence comes from Cetoscarus ocellatus, assembly GCA_037902135.1. Taxonomy (NCBI): domain Eukaryota; kingdom Metazoa; phylum Chordata; class Actinopteri; order Labriformes; family Labridae; genus Cetoscarus; species Cetoscarus ocellatus. Next base: position 84,965 of record JBAMNC010001218.1, read on the forward strand.
GCAACCCTCATGGATGGAGGGAGGTAATTTAGATATACCACCACCATTAGCCCAATTAGGGTTCAATGCCTGTGAATCCACAGGGGTTCTGCTGCTCACCAGTGAAGGAAAAGGGGAAAAGTACACCGCAATTACATGTTTTCAACAGAGGAGGAAATGAGAGAGGAAGCCAAGGTGAAGTCTGAGCAGTGAAGCTTCTCCTCAGCTGTCTGAAAACTCGGCCACTGAGGTAGAGTTGCACCAGGAATCACCCTCAGGGCTTTGGTGGAGTGTGCTGACACTGATAAGACATCTAGTCGACTCATTCTCCGGGTCAGACCGGCAAACTTTATCCAAGTTCAGACCGATTGAATATCGCTTTGTTTTTTTTAAAGAAGATGGCGGCTTGTATACTTTTATGAGCAGAGATATACAGGGTCGTTTTACATCAGTTTGAGGTCTCAAGACTTTGCTTTCCTCCTTTCATATGATACATATTTTAAGCACTGCTGACGATGATATGCATGTTATTTGAAAGTGTGCCCTAGTAGGCAGCTAAACAGTTCAAGTCAGCACCAGATTTATGAGTCCATTATAATTATCTAAATGAAAATTTCAATGTTTTCAGGACCACAATCCCAGTCAGAAGCTATGTACAAATTATAATGCCCAAGTAGAAAAACTCTAATGATGAAAAATGATGTGGAAGTATGAAAACAAACTTCCCTTCTTCCACTTGAAGGGGCCGCCTAAAGAGTAGAAGCAACAAACACACCCATTGTCAACAAACTGTGCACATTTTTGCAAAGATTTTTAACTGTGGGCCCCTGTTCCTTTATTTAAAAGAACAGGCAGTGGATAGAGGCCCTTTATTACAAGGTTAGAACTAGGAAGTTTACTAAAAAGTTAAATAGCTTTCATATGAAGTTAATATATAAACCTTCTTAAACTAGGATGGAAGTAATAATTATTATTTTAATGATTTAAACACATACATTAAGGCAGTGTTAGGTTCCTTTTGTATGACTGTTGCAGGGCATTTACTGGTAAATGTACATTTTACACACATATCTGTCCTCATTGAGCATGTATAAGGTTGCATAAGGCTGCAAAGGTATGGGACATTTGCAGAAACTTTCCATTAAGCTAGGGAATTTTGGAAATATTCCAAAACGGAACATTATTCCATGGAATTTAAGGGAATTTATAGGAATTAACTGAAAATCGGGGATCATTTAAATGAACTGTATCAAATCCAAACACAATTATAAACATTTTGTTTTATCAAAAGCATACATCTATGTAAAATAACTTATGTGTAGGTAGAACTTTATCAAGTTTTAATTATTTAAGTCAATCAATTTCAACTTCAATGTATGACCACAGGCTCAAATGTGTGGCTTCTATAGTTTTGTGCTCTGAGATAAAAAATGTGTCCTCAATAGTCCAGGGTCCTAGAAATCATCAGGTCATGTGATGAAGAAATACACAGTGCATGTAGGGAACATGGCCCAAATACCCCTGCAGTAAGCAGTGTGCATGTGATTGAGGAATAGCAGAGATATTCTCAAACTTGCACGAAATCTGGTGGTTTTAGTCAGGATTATGCCAAAGTACATTTTCCCACCTATATTTAAAATCCCCGTTAAGAGCCAACCTTCAGTTTTATAAATTCCATGTTTATTTCCATTGATTCCCATAAATTCCCATTATTTCTCCCAAATTCCCATGGAAAGTTTCCAACTTTGAAAATCCCTGGAACTTGTCAGCCCTAAACATGCTACAACAACAACAACAACTACAACAAACTTTCAGAAACACTTGTGGCCAATTACAGCTCTATTTTCTTGACAAAGTATTGCCATTTTTAAGTATTGTCGTGGCATATTTTGTTACGTTTTCTCAATGCATATATAACTTACAATTTTTTATCACTTCATTTAACTGGCAGGCTGCGTTAAGGGAACTGGGCGCCCCCCCCCAGGTCACGGGTTGTTTATCCCTGGCCTAGACCTACATCCAGACTACCTGCTTTAGGAACATTGGCCTCTATACATGAGGCTTGTGGACTTGAAGTTGCCAGCGCCCCAGCTGTGCTTTATTTTGACTCTTTCCTGTATTTTCTTTATACTTTCAACTTGTCAATTATACACAGTTTTGATTTGTATTTAGTTTGATTTGATATCAGGTGCATGGGAACATCCCTAATGCTTAAATTGACATACACAGAGATAGTCTAGATATTCAGGTATCCAGATAAGAGTTTTTGTCAGAGGAAGCCTGGATATAATCAGATGCTTTACAGTAAACAGGCAGCTGGGTTTAACTCCATGTACAAATGGTCTGGCTGTGAACCAGAGAGTCCTCAGGCTGCTTTGGCGTCTGATGGAGTTGATCCTTGAAGGAGCCAGCCTCTATTTAAGGACTCCCCCAGCCCCAAATCTGCCATGACTCGACGCACCCACACAAAGGGAGTAATTGCAGGGAGAGGGCATGCCATGGTGCGGCAGGGTGAATTTCCTCCAAGTTCAGTGAAGTGGAGCTAAAGAATGAGTGCAAAAGAGCGACAGTTTGAGGTAATTATGATAAATAACATCCTGGTCAAAGGTAACAAATGAGCAAGATCAACATACTGAACCGCTTAGCATCATGACGCGCATGTTGTATGCCATGAATTTTAATTACAAGTAATGAGTTGTAGTATAAATGTTTGTAAAAAAGTGACAACTATTAATTCATCTGTGGCCTCATGGGGTTAAACTTCAAGGAGCCTCTCTTCTCTCTCCTCCTCTGTCTTCCTCCTCCTTCTCCCCCTTATGAAGATACTTATCCTGTTGCCTCATTACAAGAGCAAAAAGAAATGCTGTAGCCCTGTTCTTTGTATCACGTTTTTTGAGGGGCTTTAAGGGCTTGTTATGGTTTGCAGATGTCACCCTGCATAGCATTGGGAGGGAGTCATCCCCTGGTGCTGTCAGGCAGGGACCCTCCTTTGCTCTCTTGTCTTCTCTCCTGGGTGCGGTGTCAGGGAGGGGTCCAGAGCAGGAAAGCCACACAGGGTGGACACAAACATGTCCTCAAAGAGAGGTAGACACTAAGACACACAGGGGCTGGGACTGTGTGTGTGAGACAAGAACATTTATTTGACATGGCAGGAAAAGTTTGTATGCAAAGTTCCTCTACCTGATGAAAATTAAAGTCTACAGTGAGCCTGAGACGGTAAAGTATGAAGGGCACTGAACTCTCACTAACCTGTTAGAGCGGAGAACCAAAGCCAACTAATTTTAGGAATCAATCAATTTCTCCTTTTGTGCCAAATAGTTCCCTTAATCAGTATCTACACTTAACTCAAAACAACAACATCACACTTTCGGGAGAGGCGGCCAGCCCAAATGACAACACTGGAGCCAAGTAAGTAATCATGGTGGACAGAAGACAGAGTTTCGTGTCTCAGTTTTACACAAAATGACAACAACGCAACATGCATTGTCTGTGGCTTTGTGACTCAAAAGAAACATCAGCAATAACCAGTAAATCCTCATTTCACCAAAAACAGATTTTTTGTTTTTGGTTCACAAGCAACTAAATATAACAGTCATGTTTAACCAATTTGACTTGCATTGTAACCACAAGGTTGACTGTTCTGTCGCCATATTGAAACCTGTCTTTGGCTGTTTATCCTCATTCACCTCATTGAATAGTGTATGTAATACTAATTAAATTCACTGAGTGGCATTGCTGTGCATAAATGTCACAGTCTGAAAACTTTGGCTGGAAAAACAGAATTGACTTCCCAGAAATCTCAGAGTAAGAGCAAACAGCCAAGAGGAAAATCTTTTCACATATCGTTTCTAGACCCTCTGACAATCATCTCTCCAACTCACACACACACACACACACACACAAACACATGCAATTACTCAAAGCTAGCAAGACAGGAAAATGGAGAAATATATTTGTTAAATTAATGAAAGGTTAGTTTAATAAATTCTACTCGCTGTGTTCCTTTATTTGAAAAAACTAAAAATTATATAACAAAAATGAAAGAAATGAATTCATGCCAAGAATGACCTTAAATGGGCGAGTCAACCAGCAGGTTGACCTGCATATTTGCTTCCTGATTGGGTAATCTGAAAAATAAATCATAAAATGTTGCTAAATGAAGAGGCAGGAACACAATTTTACCAACAAACAATTTTTTATAAATGTATTTCATAGTGTGGAAGTCAAAGGGTTAAAAGGTCTCTCACCTGCCTGTCTATTGCCAAAGGTTTTCCTTTCTTTTCTCATGTGTGAGTGCACTGATTATCTAGTGATGTTGAAGTGTTTGTATTGCTCTATTTCTAACACTGAGTCAGCGCTGATGTTGCCAAATGTCTGAATTCGGCCACACCCTAATTACCCCATGGGAACAAATAAACTAACTAACTTAAATCTTAGTAGTGCCATGTGTTTGATATTGAAACACCCGTTTTCCTTTTATTGGAACTTTGAATTGTGACATTGGACACATCTGCTCTTTGAGTCTTCAAAGAAGAGGAGGGTGGTGCTGCTTGCTCCTAATGTTTGTTTTAATTGTGCCGTGTTTTGACGAAGCATCCACATGGTAAATGAGAATGATTGCCCTCATCTGCAAATTACTGCAATTGATGCTGTTTGTATGAATTATTTTTAATCTTTCTACCAAAAGAGAGTCATTCATTACCTTTACCTGGCTCAGCAGGCACCTCGACTGCCCTGGACACTGACGCCTGACTTCCCAGTCTAACGCCTGTAGACAGCTGAGCCACCTCAGTCACTGGCCTGTGGGGGAATCTAATGTCCCCCTGACAATAATCTCATACAAGGCAAGAAATAAGAGTCACAAACTCCACACCTCCATGCCATATCCGTTTATGGAGACAGATTTCCCTTATGCTTTTCTGAGACAAGTAATTAGAGGCGCTGAGGACGCCATTGTTACATTTGCCAATTTTTGCTGATTTCTCATCTGCCTCTAACAAAAGCAGCTTTACAGCAGGATGCCTTAACTGCAGGAGCTGTCATTACCTTCTTGGCACAGTTTTGTGAAACTACCGCTGCTGCAGCCTTGATCCTCATCTAAAAACTTTGTGTACGAGCTGTGTCACACATGATGTGATATTACAGCAACAAAACTTTAGCGGATGCCAGAATCCTCACTTAGTTTGATTCACTAGACCAGATTTATGTATAAGGCAACCAGGAAGTATAACCAAAACTCATGTGCCTTATCGAAGCCATGAATCTTTTTAACTTGGAACTGGATCTTGTTATCCAAGCCTAAATCAGATGTTTAAATCATAAGCAGGTCTTTGTTTTAAGTATTTTATCTCTGCCATCAAGGAGGTTATGCTGTTGCTGGTGTGTGTTACTTTGTTTGTTAGTTTGTCGACAGGATAACTCAATAAGTTGTGATCAGTATTTGATCAAATTTTCAGGATAGGTCAGAAATAGGCCAAGAACTAATCAACTAGATTTTTGATGGTAATCTGAATATGGATCCAGATTCAGTTTTTTTTTTAAGGATTTCTTGACAGAGAACAAAAGTGCAGTTCTCCATATTTTTGCCAATAACTTGACTAAGACTGTCAGAAAAGGTTTGTGCTATAGGAGTCATTTCAGTCATCCAAATGTATTCATAAAAATGAGCATGAGAATTCAATTACACAATGACTATGATGGAACGTAAGATGGAAAGATGGATGTAAAAGTAACAAAACCGTACAGTGAGTGGCCATAAGAAATCAGGCAAAATGTGGCATGGACTTTTATAATTAAAACTTGATTAGGCAACACAATGTGGGCCCAGAAAAACAAGCAATGCACTCATATGCTGAGCCTTGACTGACATGAAAATCAACATCAGTGTTGCTTGTGATTGCAACTACTGTGCATATGCAAATATGTGTTAAAGACACCCTTGGGAGGTGTTCAAATTAATGATTGTGGCCACACATCACTCTGAGATTTACCAGATTCTCACTTTGTGCTTTCTCTCTCTCTCTTTTTCACAGAGTCTTTCTGTGTCAGTCAGATGTAAATCTCTCTGTAGGGAAATCATGGTAATGTATCTGGGTCTTACTGGACTCATATTGAAAAAAAAGTCAGAATAAGACATGTCATAAACCAAGACAGCTGCTACAGCATGTGTTAACGATGCAGACATCCAACTAAATAATTCAAATTTAAGGGAAAGTCTCCCTCCTGTCAGCTCAGTCAACCACAACTTCACACCCAACCGAGGCCCCAGTGTGTCCCACACCTTCTCCCACATCACTGTCATAATGTTTGGAGTATGGTTTGAGGGAAGGAACAACTGGTGGTTAAGAAAAACCAAAGAGAAGAAGGAAGGAGAGAAAAAGACATTTTTGTCCATATGAATATTTCTTGCATTGAGGCCATGTAGTGGAAAAATTCATAAGTACATATATAGACATGATTAAATGATTGCTTTCTGCTTGACGTGGTAACTGAAGCACAAATACGTCTTTTTCTTGTTTTTATTTCGTTAATTGCAAAGTCGGGGTCAGCCATAATGTCTTTTGTAAAGTGAGGCTGCTCATATGAAAGCCAGCAGGGTGATTTTGATAATGCCATTTTGATTCCAGTGCAGACCTTTAAGGGAAAGCAAATGTTCACGCACGGCTGCAATATAAATGGATTCGATTTTGAAGTACTTAGGCACTGGACCAAACTACACTGAAGGGCCCAGGGACTGTAAACTAATATTGGTTTACAACACATGGTCCACATTTTGTAATGCACATTAAGACTCAATCCTAGAGGACACTCCTGTGGAAATAGGATGATCGATGAAGGTAAAGTCAGGTGTACGTGTGCATGATGTGTGTGTTGCTTTGTGAGCCATGCTGGAAAGAAAGAGGCTGTTTAAAGGGACAGGTTTGGAAGTAGTGCTTTGTAAGTAATGGTGCCCACAAGCTGTGCTTAAAGAAATTGTAATAAAATGTATTACTGTGCAGTTGTCAAGCCTCTGCAGTGCATGAACATCCTTTCTTTGCTTTGGTGTCCTGTACAATGTCTCTACTCTGCTTACCTGCTCCTGCAAGTTTTGTTTTCATACTACCACTGGTTTTGCTGACAAATTTATCTGTTTTTCATCTCATATTCCACTGTCTTTTTATATATACATTTCTTAAACATATTTATGATACTGGGTCAATTTTGTGCACACACTTGTAATTTAATAATTGATACATGGACTGCAGCACACTGCTCTTTAAAATAGGACAGATAGCATCCACCAATTCATAGCCCTGATCTTTCAAAACACTGTGATGTTGACTGTATTGGAGAAACAGCCTTATTTTTGATAACCTTGATCAGTTATTTAATCTAACACACCAGACATAGAACAATGTATATACTATCCAGGATATATTTTAAAAGTTCATCTCAGCAAAAGCCTGCTGTAAGAGTTTGGAGAGGACAGAGCCTTTCAAAAACATATCTGGAAGGCAAATGGATGTTCTCTTTGTTAATCACGCTCCTTATGGGCCATCGAGATGATGGATTATGTGGGCGCTACTTCTGCGCATGGAAGTTCATAGCATGAGCTAATTTGTACAGCAAACTCACTCAAACCTGTCAAAAATATCTTTTCCATGCAAAAACGCTTTCAGTTTTCACTGTTGTTCATTTAATGAAGAAATTTTGTCATGTTCTGATTAAAATACCACCAACACACGTAGGACCTATGCTTATTTTTGTACAAGCAGGTACAGTCACAGACTTGCAGCAATTTCTGGCTGTTGACATTCTTGCAGCTACAACCTAACCTTACATGCCAGATATAAAGTTCAATATAAAGTATAGAGAATATATTTTACTGGTCCATTTGGACAACAGATGGGCTGTGGGGAGGTCAAAATCTTTTAAAAGCATATCAAGCAGGTGTTGAATAATTGTTTCAACCATCACATTTATTACAGGCCAATCAGATGTTGTAGTAAGCAGGTGCTACTGCTGTGGTGTAAAGTACAAAACGTGAGCCAATTTGTAGAGCAAACTCTCGCCAAAACATGTCAGAAGTAGAGCAAATGCTTTAAATGCTTTCAGTGTTGTTATTTATTTTTCATTTAATAAAGAAATGCAGTCCAGATCTGAATAAACTGCTGCTGAAGCTGTTAGCGTCAACGCTAATCTCTGAATGAGCAGTCTCTTCATGCTGTTGTCGTGCTCGAACTGCAGCTTTTCTTACTTTAATGATGATTGAGCAGTGAATCTGCACACAGAGCAAATTCATTTTAGCTTGGAGCTTTGCAAGATGCATCTGATTCCTTACAGACATTGAGTATGACGGATCCAGCTGCACTTCAGTGTTTTGGACAATTATTAGTTCAAACTAATTTATGGATAAGGTACAGAGGGACAGATTACTGATGGGTGGTCCAGCTTGGCTTCTGATGAAAGAGTGAGTAGAGCACTATGTGACAAATCAAAGGACACCTTTTGACAGCCAATACAATTTCTAAATTATTATACAAGAGCTCCTGTCTTTTTAATTTATTTTTTATGTGTCCATCTCAATATGCAGTGGTTAATTGATTACTTTGTAACCAGATAATGAGTCTTCTCACAGAGGCAGCATCAGTAACAATGGTGTCTGACTTTTACTTGTCTAGAAACTGAGCCTCTGTCCCTCATCTTTTACTTTCAAGCACTTTTATTGCAGTATCGATATGTTATGTCATGCCAATTTATCACTTTGAGTCATACGTATTGAGCATTGAAAGTAAGATTTAGCCAGCAGATGGTTCAATAAGGGTGAAACTAACAGGCTCCAACAGAAATAACAAAACTGAGTGTATGCCATTTCCTTATATTGGTGTTACCAGTATTACTTAACCACCGCCCACCAGTGAAATTAGCACTTGAAAACCAGTGCAACATGAACTGTAAGGACTGTTGTTCTTGTTCTCTTCTCTCACAATGTACTGGATAATCCCCATAATACTATCTGGTGTTATTTGTTCTTTTGATAGTGTTATTTAGAGGTCACACTGCGCAACACACTAGACTTGGCCGAGTGCCATTCACTGGAGATGAGTATCGGCATGCTTGCTGGTGTTTGCACACTGAGTCATTACGGCAGTTCTGTAAATAGCAACCCAGCTAAAGGAAATATCTTAGATCAAATCAGAACATGAGTACTTTTCCCCTAACCACTTCCTACAACAGAGTACACACACTCAGACACACGCGCTCAGAGGCGACCACGAGTGATGTACACACACACACACACACACACACACACACACACACACATCAGTGAGTTCATGATTCCTCTTCTAAGGAGGATTAAAATGCTGCTGACATGAAATTTCAACCACACCTTTGCCAGGATCACATTTAAAAGCCACTAAGTATCTTGTCATCTTGTTGCTCTTTTTCCGTTTTGAGCAAAATCCCTGCCAACTCTCTTGATGTGTCTTGTTCAAATTTCTGATTTAGACTCTGCACTAGATGACCAGTTATGTGGCAATAATCCCCACAGACGATACATTTGCTCAGATTACAAGGTTTTTTATTGCAGTGCTTCATGTCAGGACATAAGAATGAAAGAAATGATCAGCAGCATCCCACTGCAGCCTCTGCTATGGAAAAAAGTCTTCCACGCTATGAATTAAGATACTACAATAACTTCACGACACACTGCTCTGGTCCCATAGGCTCCATTCAGACTACAGAGGAGCTGTTAATCTTGATGATTTTGGATAGAATAGCTCAGATACAGCTGCAGCGCCAACTCAAAACTATTGTTTCTACAAATTCTGGTGACACAAATCCAATATTTTGTTTGTTGTCGAAGTAAACGTTGATTCATGTACACATTTATCCTTTTTTCAAAGAATAAAAAGGGTAAAGGGTAATCTATTCACTGGAGAGACAGTGAATAGATTTAAAAAAGAGAAAGACAGTGAAGACATGCAGGAAATGAGCCTTGGTATGAAATCAAAACCAGGCCACTTACATAAGCGAAAGCCTCAATCACCAGAAGAGGTTTATGACCCTGTATAAACAAGCTCTAAACAGCCTTTCTCCAAATGGTCTGTTTCAGTGTGTGTCTCTTTAAATGGAAAATAAGTTTCTACTCACCCTGCCCCTCTCTTTGGCAGGATGTGCTGACACAAGTACATAATAACTTGTTAGCACAGCCATCAGAGAAAACTAGTCCTATTCAGACAACATTATGTGACTAAATAACAAAAACTACATTGTATAGCACAATTTTGTCAACTGGAAAATAAATATGACTAACTGATAAGAGAACTAGCTAAAATAGGAAATTAAAAAACAAAACTCTGTAATTTTGTCTCTCAATCCTACATAATGTCAGTTATTTTGTGTTAATGACTTGCTTGCAATCTTTCTCCGAGCCATATAAGGTATTGAGACAAAAATAAATAAATAAATAAATAAATAAATAACAAGACTAAAACAAATAAAAACAAGAAGAATTAATAAATTTAAGTTTTAGCTAAGGTGCAACTACTCAGGAATTTTCAACACCTCCAGAACATGATAAACAGGGCTGGGAGGAGGGCTAATAAAGAAGACATGTCCACTCACTCTTTGCCTTCCTTATCTTACAGCATCTTACAGCTAACACTGTTTTCTAATGTGGCAAAGATTGGTAGCTCAAACTTAAGGTCCACAAACACAAAGCTTACACTTATTTTGAAATACTAGCACTACCCTTAGCCCTACCCTTATATGTAGATGCACCACGGACAGTTGGTACTGATTCATTTCTCAGAACGACTTTGGCTGCTACTCCAGCGTTGTCTTATCTGAGGTTGATTAAGCCATGGAGCTTAAAACAATAGGAGAATGCACCCAACTGTTGATGGGGTGCTCCCATTAAAAATAAAGTCCAGTAACTTCACTCTATGGTCCTCTGGGCATGGCGTGTGGTGGACATATTGGTCTTTGTTGCAAGCAACAGAGTAGCTTTTCTGTTAGGTGCCCCCAGATGACATTACAGATGAAGCCACTTATATTTTCCCCAATTTCCTTGGCAGAGTCTTGGCTGCTCCATAACAGGAAAGTGCTCAGAGCTGCCCACCCGAATGGCTGTAATTTGATCCCATGCAATTACGTGATAAACATTTAATCCTTACCACTTAAGGTGCGTTCAAACCGGACGCAACTTGGGCCACCTGGGCACCCAATCTCCATGCAAAGTCAATGTACAGCTGCGATAGGGCAGGGCCAACCCTCAAGTGATGCGACAGATGCAATCTGGGCAGCTTGGTGGCGCTACCAGGTTGCTTTGGATGTGCAACTATGTTGTGAGCTTTTCAAGCAATGCTGCGTGTGGCTGGGCCGCGACAGCCAATCATGTTGTGTGGGTGTGTGACGATACCCGTAACTGACTGTTTTTATTCCAGCTCACATTAGAGTGACAATCCCTGTCCATGTGGGAAGTACATTTGTTCCACCTGAGTGAGTAAAAAGGATACAGTTGGAATAATGTCAGCTAATTCTATACATACATATAAATGATATGATATAATTGCGGTGAAACTCAAGCGGGCTCGACACCACTGAGCGACATAACGGTGACAAAATGATCTATTTTATAGACAGGTGATGAGGCTTGGGTGAGTGATGCTGTCTCAATTGCCAAGTCGCATTCAGTGTGAACGCACCTTTATATTTTATAGGAAATGTAAATGAATACTATGCTTAGCATGGAAAATGCCACTATGAAGAAATTTAGAGCAAAAACAAAACAAAAAAGATACCCTTGTTAGACTCCCAGTCGCTGGAAGTTGGCTGGAAAGTGGATGGAACTCTGCTGGCATTTGGCCAGGAGGGGAAAATTGAAGCGGCTGCATCTGTACATCCAACAACAGTGAAAAAACACTGGTTGACCACCAGATTTACCTGGAGATACCAGGTTTGGGGCAGATGTTATTATGACTTAAATTGTGGCATCACAAGAAGAGCAGAGTCTGGCTGGAAGGTAAGCTTTTACTTTACAAGCATGTGACTGGGTTGCTTAAATTTACATTTTGTAGGTCAGTAGATACTCCAACTTCTCAAATCAAAGAGCAAAACAAAAACAATGGAAAAAGTGGGGTTTTATAATATGTCCTATTTACTTCTTTATAAAAGAGGGAAAGAGATGTAACAATCCAAATGGTTTTAATTTAGAAATAAGATAATCTAAGCTGCCAAATATCAGATTTTCACTGTTTTGCTAAGATCAGACCTAAGTCCAGGCCAAGATTTTTTAAATGATACAGTGTTCAAAGATATGGCAAGAAAGCAATGTTCTTCTCACTACATAAATAAATTGAAAACCATCTGAAAATCATTCTTTCCTTTAATTTGGGATATTATTAGATGACCACAGTTGTGCAAAACACTCAAAAACAGATGTGCGTTTTCATGTCAGAGCAGTTTGGGTCCTTTGGGTGAGCTTTATGCAGAGTGTGTAAATGTAGCCAGTGACATTGCGTGCATTCACAGTGCAGTTGCATGTCATTTTTCTTTGCTGGAGGTTTTGGTCTGATCCAGGAATGTGTAGGAGGCCCTCACACGGTGACATCACAATCCCCCTGCATGACTCCCCAGAGCTATTATGATGACCAAGACAAAGTGCACTGATTGTGACCTTCTGGTCCTCCTGTGAAGAGTTTAAGGACAAAATGATGCAATGATTTTTTACTATTGCCAGCATATCACAGCGTGAGGAGAACATGTCTAAAAGAGCACAAAGAGATCATTTTAAGAATAGTTTATTGACCAATTAAAAAAAATAGATGTCAGCTTTTTAAAATCTCACTCAATTTCCAGGTCGCCAGATCTTCTTTAGGGCATTTGGCCCAGTTGTCCTCTACTGGGTCTACTTGATTTTTCCCACTCCTCAGTCCCTTTCTGGCCTGATTTCTCATCCCTAAGAGCACAACTGGGCATGAGGCTGGTTACCTCATTTTGATCTGAAATGGCCCTCTTAAACTCCAAAAGTTCTTGATTATGTAAGGTGAAGGTTTTCAGCCAGCATTCCTGTGCTTGTGCTCTTGGGTAAGCAACTGTACCACGCTAAGGGCTGCAGCCTTCATGGGTGCCAGAGTTTTAAAAAAGTGTACCATGCTTAAGTATTCTACAAAGCACCTGAACTATTCAGACAAGCTGGACTTAAGAGGTCAGCCTCTGCAAATAACTGTCAACTGAATTGTAGCACTACCAGCCACTATGGATCTGATCAGTGAAGGAAAGAAAAATACTGTGTCAGACTTTATCTTGAAAAAAGCTGTATCCCTGTCCTCCACCATTGGCTTTCGCAGAGCTCAAACAAGCAAACAACAACAAAAAAGAACAGAAAAAGATGTCACTGTCTAGATAATAAAAACTGAATTAAAAAGTTGAGTGACATATTTAAATCAAAAGCTGTTGAAGGGGCCTTTTGTAACTTTGGGCCTTCTCTCTGTAACAAAGTACCTTCTGACCTGAGGCCTGAGGCTGTGTTGACATTTAAAAAGCAACTCCAAACCTACCTTTTCTCTAAAGCAGTTGTTTTTGAACTATTTCTGCCCAAGGCTCGCTTTAGATCAAGCCAAAATCTCAAGGCAAATCATTTTCATATCCATGCAAAAAGCCACAATAATACATGCCATAGTGGCTTTTCAGTCCATATGTTTGTCTCTACAACTGCCTACCAAAAATAGACAAGCATTATACAATAACACATTTTCACTTCAAATAATGACCTCATCATGTGAAGCCTGACATACACTGTGGTGGTATAACAGTCACGCTGGAACATCAGGGTGTTGTAAACAAGGGATTTGTTTACAACACCCGACTAAAGCTCATGATTTCTGTGCTCACACCAAACAATTCAACTGTTGGGAACGACTTGAAGGCTCACACTGATTGAGTGAAACTAGAACTCCCACTAATGGAAAATGAAGTCAGATCTTCATTTCAGATGTCTCATGTGCACAGAAAAACAAACACTGTCAAACACATTCTCTCTCACATACAAGCTTACTGACAATTAAATAATTTCTAATCTTCCATGACAACTGGAGCTCTGCCACACTTCCTAACATTTCTGTTGTTCATTTCTCCTTTAAGGCACAAAAGAATGCGTGCTGTTGACATAGCGCTTTTTTAGATGTTGTCTTAGAATTTGTGCAGGCACAGATAGGAATGGGAACTGATTAGACTTCTCTACACCCAAGCCATGGTCAATTCTGCTCAATACTCTAATTATTCATGGGTTTTTAACATTTTTTTTTTTATTATTCTTGTGAATAAAAGTAGGCCTACTCAGGTTGTCAGCAAAGTCAAATATCTGGCACTCCTATATGACGCTGTAATGAAACCTACAGCCCGCCATTTTTCTGGTATTATTACCTTTGCTACCAATCATACATTACTAGATTTGGCATCTTAGCCTGCAGTTGCCATTTTTTGTGTAAAATTAAGCAGTATTTTGGACTACTTCTGTCTCCTGTTGACATGATTACATTTTTGACTCTTGTTGTCGCTCCTGTTGACCACTTCTCAAAAGAGACATAATTGTTTTGCAAGGCACACAGTCGTAAGTGGAAGGCACTGAAAAGGCAATGGTCAAACAAAGACAAATGGTATTAACATCTTATACAAGTTTGAACCGGTACCCAACTAGACCTGGATTCTGATTGCTATTACTAGGAACTAGGAACTAGGCAGCATATGTTGTTCCTAAACCTGTATGTACCTTTCAGCATAAATGGTGCCTCCACAGATGTGCAAGTTACCCATGCCATGGGCATTTACAGCCCCTATACCATCATAGATAGCGACTATATTTTTGCACTGATAATTATTTGGATGATCAATTTCCTCTTTAGCTTCAAAGACATGGCATCCACGAGTTCCGAAAACAATCTGAAATGTGGACTTGTTGGACCACTGCACACTTTTCTACTTTGTGTCAGATGAGCTCAGGCCCAGAGAAGCCAACAGCGTTTCTAGTTGTTGTTGTTGATACATGGCCTTTGCTTTGCCTGGCAGAGTTTTAACTTGCACTGGTGGTAATGTCCTTTCCAAATGATGTCGGTTTTTAATGCAGGGCTGACTGAGGGACTGTAGGTCATGGGCATTCATTTCTACAGATTCTCTGAATCTTTTGATGACTTCGTGGACTATAGATGTAGACAATCCTAAATTCATTGCAGTTGTATATTGAGAAACATTCTTAAATTGTTGGATCATGCAGTTATTTACAAAGTAATGAACCTCTCCCAATCCTTGCTTGTTAATGACCAAGCCTTTCCCTTTTCGGGAATACTCATTTTATACCAAATCAAGGCATTCACATGTTTTCAATGAACCTGTTCACCTGTGAAATGTTCCAAATGAGTGTTTTTTGAGCTCTCTCATCTTTACTGTTCTTTTATTGCCACTGTTTCAGCTTTAGCTTTGGAACTTGTTGCAGGCAAATAATGAATTTTGTCAGTTCAGTCATTAAATATTTTTTCTTTGTAACTGAACATTGGTCACAAAGTATTTATACATCATGGTATTCTGTTTTAATTCATGTTTTTTCACTTCAGCTTCATTGGAACTGGTTTTGTAAAATTGAACAGTGTTTACCAGGCTTCAGTTCTCTACAAGGCAAGTGTCAGATTCATGATGGTTTTATCTTGTGAAGGAAAAGCTTTATTGTTGTTGTTGTTGTTGTTTATGATAGAATATTAAGAGTCTAGGGGCTTTGGTTTTTGCTTGAACCTGAGAAAATCTATTAAGATATCTCTTCGTACTCTGGAAAACTGTGCTTATGCCATTTATAGACTAATGGTTCTAATATAAGTCATGAAAAACCTTGGAAGACTCCTAAATCATGAGTATCACCTTTATCTGTGGTCTTTTATGCGGCAGTAGTGTCGTGTGTCTCCATTGAACACAGATGCACAGTGCGTGTGTACGGTATTACAGATTTTGACCCTGCAGTGGTGGTCTCTGCATGAGTGTGTGTGTAAATATGCGTGTGTGTTAGTGGTCTGAACCCTGAGCTGGCTCCCACCCAGCTGCTCTGAAGCAGAGGCGAGCCTTGTTGCCAGGCCCGGCCCCACTGTGGGAAACAACCTCACTGTTATTGTACGAGCAATGAATCGCTGATGACGTATTTGTTTATGTGCCTGCCCAAATAATGGGAACATTAAATATTTAGCCTGAATAATAATAATCCATTTCCTTGCCACCACAGATATATAAGTAATCACATGAAAATAAAAAATAAGCAAACATGTTTTCTAACAAATGTATTTTGTGTCTGTAATGTAATTTTTCCTGCATGGGGCCTGTTTTAATGGTACAACTTCAGGTTTACATGCACCATATAGATGGGTACACCTCATTATTACAAGGCACATGTATTTCTTTGTACAGCCAAGATACATAAAGTAAATCACGCCACTATGAGGCTCTCAATCAAAACAGCAATAAAAAATGACCTGAAGAGACGTGCTTCTTATCAAAACTGCACTCCATGGGGCATATTTACTGAACAGTTAACCACTGTTTTGTGTCATGAATGAATCTGACCAGATAGGCCAATTTCACAGCTTTTCTCTCTAATAAAGTGAAATTAATCAATTACACAAAATGTTGGTTTCCTCCTTAAAGGAATATTTCAGTGTTTTCGAAGTTGAGTTGTATCAAGTTCTGGACAGAAGTTTGTGAAGTGGCTGGTTTCAGAGCACATTTTTTACATACAGGAAGTCTCTGTTTGGCACTACTTTACTATGCATATGTATACTTCCACCTGTGCACATTAATTCCGTTGATCTGCTGTTTCGCACTATGGACAACTGCGAATCAGTTCTCATCATTCACTTAAAAGAGCCACTCAAAAGACTCAACTCATTCGCAAACTTCACATAACCACCATGGAAGTAGGTCAACAAAGCAAAGCCTCTGTTTAGGAGTAGAAGAAGATAATACGGTGATAGTAGAACTTGCTGGAGGAAAAAAATAAGCATTCACAAGCATTCGCCGCAATCACACATTTGAACCAATATAGATTGAATCAAAGGCAGATGACCTTGACCTTTGACTCAAAACTTTCAAAATCTGTTTAAGTAATCCTTGTGTCATACTGGAAAATGTGTCCAGTTTAAACAAAATCCTCAAATTATTGTTGAGATATTTTGCGAACAAGACCCCCACATAAACAAACGATGATAGTGAGGCTTCATAGCCTTGATTTTTGCCCTGTAGCCTTGGAAGTTAAAGTTTCCAAACATAATGGAATTTCTTTGAAGCATTCATGAAGTCCCTTCACAAGCAAAGGATGGTCAGGAGACACCATAACCTTGACTTGTGACCTATGACCTAAAAAATCTTGTCAATTGATTTCAGGTCGTGGTGGACTAAGTAAATATGAAAAGCGTCTCTCAAAATATTGTTGAGATATTGAGCTCAAGTGGCTCATAACATACAAATGATAATCGTGAGGTGCCTTACCTTTTTCTTTGACTCAAAGTCTCGGAAATTCAGTCAATCCATCAGTGCGTAAAAGTGGATATTTGAAATTTCTTGTTTAGGAGATACTGCATCTCTGAGTATGACCACAGAGCCCCTTTACCATAGCCTTCGATCTACAATCTTTTCAATTGAGATACTAAACCCTGAGGCCAGAGTGGAAATTTGTGCAAAAATCCATCCCCAGGTTTGCCATCTTCTTAGAAAAATATGGAAAATCTGACCAAAAAGTATGATTCTGTGGTGTTTGGCAGTGACCATAATGTCAGGAATTAAAGGATGAATCAAACAGTGGTGCTTGTGTGCCCTAACAGTCAGCATCTTCAATGGAAACATGCTTACTAATCCTTCCATCTTATACAGACAACTTTCCTCTCTCTGTAAAATCAGACCACAGAGCCGTTATTACCCTGCGACAGATATTCCCTTTTCAAGAATGATTGCACTCTCCCACAGTCACTTTCACATGCTGCTCGCCCGCTGCAGCAGTGGGAGAAAACTCACTGAACAGAAAGAAAATAGAATCTGGGACATGCGAGGATCAAACACAGGAATATAAAACTATAAACATCACACGCATACGAGAAGCACTTTATGGGACAGCATGGCAGTTGGCATGTAAAGCGAGGGGAGGTCAGACCCATTCACTGACTTTTCCTGTTTATGTGGCGTGATTTGTCTTGAGTTGCGATCGGCGGCTGAGCAGGAGGAGTGTTTATAAATGCCTGACTGGCAGAGAGGAGAGGGAAGGGTGTGAGAATTCTGGAGGAGCAGAGAGGAGGCGGGGAATGAACTTTGTGAGGTAAAAGGTGAGGGGGATATCAGGCTGAAGGGCATGGTGTCAGATTTACAAACAGTGAGGCCGTCTGAGAGGCAGGAAACAAGTAGGGAGGCCACCACAGCAGACAAAGTGATGTTCCCAATGAAGGCATGCACAAATTCTGCGAAATTCTATCAACTTAATACATGAAGTGTCTTACGTGCAGAACTAAAGCAAGAAGGATTTTTTTCTTATGTAGTTGCACATAAGAAAAAATGACTGCCAAGTCCCTTCACAAAAACAATAACTAGAACAACAATCTGGTGGTCAGATGTCTCTGCAAGGTATGTAAAGTACAAGTATGAGTCTAATGGCCCTTTTCCATCAGCACGTCTTAGCCCTACTTTACTCGGCTCGGCTTTCCCCGACTCTACTCTACCTGCATTGTGCTGCTTTCCCACCAGCCTGGTTCCCTGCCCAGGGGGGGCGGGGTCGCCATAAAACAGCTGGGCTACACTGCGTTCATGTCATTTTGAGCGCGACACAACAATCAAAACAATGGAGGACTTGGAGGCAATAGTATACTTGCTGCTCGATCTGTGGCTTTTTGTCACAAACCGAATAAAAGAGGAAAGCAGAAGAAGGCTGCAGGCGGCGAGAAGAAATACCGAAGACGAGAGCAATCGAGCAGCAAAGAAATGACGTATGAGGGTAAGCTAATGGTAGCTACTGCTAGCATGTTAGCTAGCTCGTCACGCTCATGACTCATCGGTGACGACATTCTCTGACCAATCAGTAGCTGGCAGTCGGTCGACGTCACCTTTTAGTATCAACCCAGCTCGCTTAGATCCAGAGCAGAGTAGGTACTGAAAACTGGTTTGTTTTAGGAGGTACCGTGCCGATGGAAACGCAACGCAAACCGGGTAGAGCCGAGTAGAGTAGAGTAGGGCTAAGGCTTGCTGGTGGAAAAGGGCCATAAAAGAAGGCCAGTTTATGTGGTAAAACGATTTGAGGTCATAGTGACCTTGATGAGTACAACTTAAGCCCTGTCCACACGAAGACAAATACATTTTTGTTTTGAAAAAGTTCTCTGTAAAGACAACATTGTTTCAGTAAATGTGTCTGTCCACACGAAAACACTGAAAATGCTGTAGTATATGTGCCTGGTCTATAAGTGGCGCTGTAACCTGTGTGGATGTAATGCCTATGTGACTAAAAACTTGTGCGAATACGCTCGAATTCGTCTAGGTGTGGATGGCCTCTTCAGTGCACTTAGTTCATCATTGAGTGGGGATTAAAATTTTGTCGGCACAGTGTCGTATTGGCAGATAATGGCCTCAAACAGATTATTGTTACCAGCAAGTATCAAATTTTAGCCAATAGTAACGGGCAATATTTGAGCCAGAAATATTAACCTTTCATTTCTTATTTACTGACTGTAATATCAGCAAAATCCACTTTAATCCTCCCCAAAAAAAGTTGGTTGAAAAAAAAAAAAAAAAATGTAACTAGAAGTGCTACAAGAGCACAAAGCTCTGGCATTTCAAGGCATTTCTAACATTATCGGGTAAGTTATTGTCAAAAACATGGAAAACTGCCCTAACTCACACTTCTAAGAAATCCATTAAAAATTCCTGGATGCGCATCCGGATTTGGATCACCACCAAAATCTTACCAATTCTTACTTGTGCCCTGACCAACACTCCCTGGAAATATATCCAAAATCCTTTGAAAAATTCTTGAGTCATAAGCAACATGTGGAAAACTGTTCTATCGAGCACTATGGAGTCCTTGAAAAATCACCAAAAAATGCTTTCAGGTTTTTTTTTGCACAATAACCAACATTCCTCCCAAATTTTTTAAATAAAAAAATCAGTTTTTAAAATATTCTGTTCACAACTAACAAATACTGACAAAAACATAACCTCCTAAGCAGAGTCAATGAACACTCCAGCCAAATGAATTAATTCTTTGATATTCTGAATACCTATCATTTAAAATAACCAGTTTTCATTTATGGTTGGACCAAATGTTCTTTTTCTTGTTTTCAGTCAAACAGAATGTTCACTACACCATGTTTGTTACAGAAAAAAGAGGAAAACATGAATACTGTTATCTGTGTTAACTGTAGTGAGTTTGGAAAACAGGCAGATAAGATATTAGATGAAAAACCAAAACTGCATTCTTATCTTTGAGCCAGGAGGTACAGTTGTGATGAGTTTAAAAGCATCATGTCTATTACTATTACTCTTTGTCTATTTGTCATGCTGCCTTTGCCTTTGTTTGACTTATAAAACTGTTACATGTCTTTGTCAGCTGATAACACTGCTTTCACCCCTGCTGAACTTATAATGCTGCTATTGCTTAAGCTTGTCTTGGTTGAAACCACTAGGTTGAAAAAAGGGGATGTAACTTCCCTGTAAAAGGAAAATACCTGGTTACAACTCTTCACCTTTTCATGCACAGTCTTCATTCTTGCTAGCAGCTGTTATTTATCAGAGGATCATAGCAAAGCAAATCTTCTTTCTGTTGTAAGTATATCTCATAGGGCCCTTGCACTCACCTTTGATCATTTCCCTGTCTAAACTGTGATGAAATACTTTAAGTCACTTACAACATCTGTGAAGGGAAGAAGATTATACTGAATGCTCAGGAAGAATGAAGGGTTGATTCATCAAGCTTTAATAACTTCTCCAGACTCTAATTTCTTGCCTTGGCTTTCACTTTTTGATGATATATGTGTTGGAATTTGTCCTCCTCTGCCTCAGGGAGAGAGTCCACATTGAGAGAAGAGGACTCCAGCTAAGTCGTACTTCATCAGACATTACTGATGGAATCAGCTGTCTGGAGACTTGTAATGTCAGCCCTGCCTCCGGCATCTTATCATCACTTGTACTAAACCTCCCCACCAATCAGACTGGATGCTGGAGAGGAAGTTAAAAGTGTCAAAGGCTATTAATTCTACTGAAGCCCTGTGTGTGTGCCTCTGTGAATACTAATCAAGGAACAAAAATGTGCCAACCCTCCTTTTTTCTGTGAGGAAGCATGTGAATGAGGGCGTCGATCACCAGGAAAGTATTTCAAAACCAAGTACGGCTACAGCTCACTGCCTAAGGGAGTGAGAACCATGTAAAACCCTGTTATTTTAAGATTCAGCCTCAGACCACCAACACAATGAGGTATTCACATATTTAATAGCAGCCTGTTGGCACTGGATAAGCCTGATTTCCTCTTTAATAGTAATGATATCCTGTCCTGCACGCTTTCTTTCAATGAGTCTCAGGTAGAACATGGGTGGGACCTTCCGTTTCTTGACATATTTTGCTAAAGTGATGGCTTTGCTTTGTGCCATTGCACATAAAGGAGCCAAGTGTACTCTTTCATGCACTTCCTACACAGAGTCCTTTAAAGAAACTCTATACAGTTCTACTTGAAGCACTCACTCTATGTCTAAACAGTTATCCTCGCTTCAAACTAAAGAACTTCAACAGCACATGTGCCCTGCTATTATCATATTACTTTGGTTTGTTGTAAACTCTCAAAAATAAAACCCTATATGCTTATGTTAGGGTCATTTAGGGCATATTGTTATCTCAATAACACCAGCCGTGCATGACAGTAAACACATTGCAGAGTTTTTCTCAGAGCAATTGTTTCCATACCCCTCAGTCACTCTCATGTTGCTAGCAAACTGTCTTGATAGATGTAGCATGTATTGAATGTGCTCCAAAGTGGGACCTATCCATGTCAAGAGCAATTTTGTTGTTTTACTTTCAACAGAGCCAGTGTGGGATTCTGCAAAACACATGTTATGACCAGGCTGCTACACTTTCTCAGCCACACTCTTTTAGAGTGTTTTTCAATCTGCATCTTAATCCATCACACTTGTCAGTTAATCCATTTGGTGCACTCTTTAGATCTTAAACATTTAATATTAAATAAGTCCTTCCTCTGCATGGACCTGTGGCACAAGCAAAGTCATTTAGAATTAGAAATCTGAGCTGAAACCTTCAACCTTTTGTGTCCATTGTTTATGCTTTTGTTACTATCTAATGGGTATACAAACAATCCAATGAAAAGCAAGAGTTTAAAGTCAAATTAAACAACATTTTTTTCCTTTTAATTCGTGAAGTTTTTTGGCCAACAAACTGTCAATCAGATATCCCCTAACTCATAGAAAAGTGATCAATATTGGTCAACTTCGATTAAAAATATGTTGCTGGTAGATTGGATCAACTGCCTCCTGAAACCGATCACTTACAACAATTATTTGAGGTTAACAAGACCTTATTAATTGCTTTATTGATACCCACCATTGGCTCTGAATCATAAAAATTCTTACCTTACAGCATGTTCTACTGAGCGCAAGACTTAAAATATTATATGAATTATTGCAGGGTAGCTGTTAAATATACAATTTTTTTTAATTTTTTTCGAGTTCTTTTATGGTACAGAAGGATAAAGGACATGTTGTGGTTTGTGCTGACAAGGAGTTGAGTCAAAGGCGCGTCCATAAACATCTCTTTGAGCCAAATAAAGTTGTACTGTCTGTGATGAAAGTGAAACAAATATATCCACTTTGTAAAACAAGGTAACAATCTCTGCTAAGTGAGACAAGCCAAAGAAAATCTAAAGAATCCACACGAGCATCATGTCAGTCTCCTTCCCCTTAATGCTGCCTCATATCAGGAGGTAAAAACATAAAAAGAGGAAGCATTGCTATCAAGCTGATTTTATCTCTGACGCTCACTGTATCGCGTGCTGTTCAGACACATTCTTAGTTGAGAGGTATCAAGCAAGTCTCAGTTTCCCTTGTATGTTCTGTATTGCTTTCTTAAGATAGTTCAGGCACACAGTTAAGTAACTAACTTACATCCTCCTGAAGACTCCCTAGTTCCTTTGCTCGATTCCTCTCAACTGTTGATGCAGACTGCCTGCTGCTGTGGATCTGCCAGACTCCACCTGTAATGATATGACAAGAAATGTGCAGATTAATACAAATTTTTAAAATATATCAAAGACTCCCATCTGGGCATGGTCTTATTGTCTTGTAATAATATTTGATACAAACTGGTGCAAAACACCTGCTAAATAGTGTCTTCAAAGTGCTTTATCCTGAGGGTGGCCATCTTGACTACAGTCCCCCTGCACTTTAACAAGTGTTGCAAAGACAGCGAACAAACAATACTTTTGTGTATATTGATATATATATATTTATATTTCTTCATAATGAAAATATTTGGGGTCTTTGAAAAACTTGTAAGCGACTTGCACAAGGCTGGCATACTTTTGTAGGTTTCGCTAAAGTCTACGGATTTATTTTTTTCATGAAGCATTGGATTTTTTTGGTTATGAACTGAACATGTTTTCTTAATTGTTATAATTTTTACAAATGCTACTTTCATAATTTTTGAGAGAATAACCAGGTAATTCCAGGCTACTATGGGACCACAATGTGTCATGTGACCTGATTAAGTTTTTTCTCATAAGTACCTGTAGGTTTTGTATGTGAAAAAAATTGGCCTTCACCAGTTTTTGGTGTCAGCAACATTAAAGACATGGCACTCCTAATGTTCAAGGCTGTGCTACATAGCTGAATGCTTCTATAACTTGTTGGTATCCCACCCTTGCTTAAAAATCACACAGAACCTTGATGTTGCACAGTCAGCATATGTCAAATTTATTGATTTAATTATCTAAATTGGATCCCCGTTAGTTGACACTGTGTACATGCAGAAAAACAACAACTTGCATGCAAGACTGATTAATACTCAAATATCAGTGAGCAAGTAATGATAAGAATTGAATTAGAAATACAATCACAACACACTGATAGTTAGGCAACTCACGGTATCATGAGGACGTGTGGATGGTTGAAATAATTCAAGCAAAAACTGATTAAACTGGACTACTCTGCTAAAACAGTTGGGACTAGCAAAGCACTCGGAGAGCGCAGACCTCCATCAAACAGCTCAGTTCCATAAGTGGCTTTTCCACAACCACTGTATAAATTCACCTCTGGATCACCAGATCCAGAGTAATGCCAGGATCCAGAACAAACTCAGCACATACATGGAGGTTGTTATCCTGTATGAACACAACAAGGTATGGAAACATCACTTAATATTTTGATTTTATATGAATTATTGAATGTCATCAATGGGATTTCCCGTTATGAAGTTCAATGTTTTTTTGTGACGTCAATCTGGATCGGATCCAGCAGAAATTCACCTTAGTAATAGAAACATAGACCCCATATTATCCTGTAAATTGGAAGCAAACCTGTTAAAAAATGGTAGAGATATGATTTTTTTTTTTTAATTCCGCCCAATGTTAACTTATGCAATTCATTTAAATTTCAGGAATTTTTTGGATCCAGGCAAATATACATGACACCACTAAAATTTAATTATTTTAAGTTTGGCCATTACCAATATCTCCTGAAAATTTTGTCACTTTGAAAATACAAAGTGACAAACTGACAAACAAACAAACAAAGTGACAAACTGACAAACAAAAAAAAAAAGTGACAAACTGACAAACAAACAAACAAAGTGACAAACTGAAAATCAAAACATAACCTCTCTTGATATTAGATACAGACCAAAATTGTTTCTTTTTTAATAACTGCATTCATCATTTTTTAAACTCATCTAATAGCTCTCTGGTTTAAGTGTAGTGGTAATATATTTCAGTTTAAACATCGCCCCGTACATGACAGCCCTCTTTAAAGATTTGGATTTTGGCTGTGGAAATGTGATGCATCCAATCAAAGCTTGGCTTGTGTCATGATTATGTGAGTGATCTGTGTGTGGAAGTTGGGAAAACAGGTATCAAGAGTTCTTAGAAATGAAATTGTTTCTCATAAACTGAACCTCACTGAGCATACAGGAGACGGTCCCCTGTCTGCCATGACCAAGTCTTTGACTTCTAGTTATTGTTTCTGCTAACTGATGAGAGCATGATCTCCTTGATTTGCACGCCATGCAGAAAATAGCAGACAGAAGTGAAAAGCAGAAAGACAAATGAAACAGATTCCTTAAACCAGTTGTTAACCACTTTCAACTGGAATTAGCCTAGATGTCCATCCTCGGTCAATGCGTGGAACAATGTTTTAAAAAATGATCAGAAAGGATTACATTTGAAGTCCCTGAACATCTCTGTTTTCCTACTGAGCAGACTGTTTGCAACTGAGGCATCAGTGGTTTACTCTGGAGAGGTCTAACATTAATTGTTAGATACTTAGCCCCAAATTGCTGTGAGTCAGTGGTGTATAAAAGGTTATGAAAGCACATGGCTGAGTAAGCTGATACTGACAAATAACTTAAATAGAATTTAATTTTAACTATCAGTGAGTAAACACGTGTGAATTGGTGGTGAAACAGTGTTAAAGTGATTCCATAGTCTGAAAGCGAAGAAATGCTCTATATGAGCTAAGGTCCATTTACCATTCAACCATCCTTTTTAAGATGCAAAAACACTTTTTATTTCACAAGTGGGGCAATTCCAGATCTTTTTTATGTTGAAAAAAAAAATGTCTGAAGATTGTGTTCACCACTGCCCTAACTTTCAGCATTTATCCAAAAGATCCTTGAAAAAATACAGGTAGTGCTAAAATTCCATCTTGCTCCACATTCAAGGGCTAATTAGCACCATTCTGTGATTCTGGCAGCTCTGCTTTGTTTAGTACTTTTACAAAATCCCAAAAGGGTAAAAAAAAATATGAAATCTTTGCTCTTATGAAGGACATTTATGCCTCAGGGTTCCTCCTCAGTGTGACAACATATACCAGCTTTAAGTGTCAGTTCTAATTTAAGGAAACCTTTCTGTCTCCAAAACATTTTCATAGTTTGTCATTGAGTCTCACTGATCTTAGGATCGTAATACATTCTGGAAAAAAATGGCAAAACCATCAAAGCTGGATAATAGTGACAGAATACTGTTGATGCAGACTTGGAAAACAAACAAATAAATGATGAAACAGGAAATGTTTGTATATGAGCGCTCTCTCAGATGTTTTTGATCTGAAGTTTGACATCCTCATAGCATTTTAAAATTGTCTTTTTTTTCTTCAGTGACTGCGGTCGTATTGAAAACAAAAATCATGTGTTTCAGTGGTTGTTCTCTTTCCTCCTTCTGGCTGTGAGGTCTTATGCAGCCAAGACTGAAAAGTCAGGACTTAGCGACTAAGGGAAGATGTAATGCTTGGCTACAAACGTGTCTTTTCTACCCTTTTACCAAATGTTTAAAGTATGAAGTGAGCAACATGCGGAGGCGAAAACAGTCTTAAATGTTCACTTGCTCTTATCTCAAACAGTCATCCCTCCTCAGTGTCCTTGGTCTTTGGAAACGAGAAAGCATAAGAATCATTGGAGCACCCTAAAACAGACATATGTGCGGGACATATACGCTTTCTTTGAACACTGGATTGTGTCCATACTGATGGATGAGTTCAAAGACAACCAGGAGGTAAAAGATTAAGTCATCTCTTATAGAATAAATGAAGATCCAGTGGAAAGGATCAACAGGTCCATTGAAGCAGTGTTAATTTTGTCGACTAATTATTTTTGTCATAGTTTTCGTCAACAACCCATTTTCCCCTGACAAAAACTGGACTAAAACTAAAAAAAAACAAGTGTACATTGACAGAAACTAAAACTAAATTAACTGACATTTTTCCTCAACAAATAAAAACTAGACTAAAATGTTTGACAGAGACTTAATCCAATCAGACCTAATTTCGTCATGGAGAAAGCAGAGACATTTTAGGAATCACAGCTACTTTGGTTGTGTGGGAAGGTTGGATGAGTTAAGAGGGACATCCAGTCACAACTGCCTTAGCTTCATGGTGGTGGGATCCAAGTGTAAAACATGACTTCAGAAATTCAAGGAAACATAAAAAATGCCTACACTTTACAATTCATAACGTAGTCGACTAAATTTACAGTAGTTTTCATCGACTAAAATATTGTGAAATTTCATCAACTAAAACTAGACTAAAATCAAAACAATTTAGATGACAAAATTATGACTAAAACTAGATATTTTACATGATTTTACAAATTTTTACATTTTACAAGATATTTTAGGCAAAAGACTAAAACTAAATTAAAAAGTGCTGTCAAAATTAACACTGAATCCAATGAGCTAAAGAATTAAATTGGAATGATTTGCCTAATTTATTCCACACAATCCGTTTCAGTGAAGTTATTTCCTCAGGGGGGCTCCTGCTGGACGTACCCCCCCGGATGCTGATCAACCACTCAGAGTTGAGTGATATGGTGTGATTTGAAGGAGCAGATCCGTTAGTGTTTGGCACATCATTGCAGAGGAGAGGACTGTTATTCATGTTACCTGCACCTTCTTCTTTCCAGTGAAGTCCAGGCCAGATCAGGCACACTGGATCAGACCAGGCTCTGCTCGGTCCCTGGGTGAGGGGTCTGTTTAGGGCCAGATGGTTTCTTGAAGTGTTCTTAGTGGTTTTAGTAAAGACTATTAAAGGGTCATTCCATATGAACTCAATCACCCGCCGACTGAAATTTGGCTTAAAAAATTTGTGTTGGAGACTCTGCACGTATAATGAACACGTGCAAAGTTTTAGGTAGAAAATCTTAAGGGTGTCTGAACTGTGGTCTTTTAAAAAAGGGTGTTGTTCCTGTTTCTGACACTCGCAAATTGCATATGTTCCGGAGTAGCCAATTTTGAATGCCAATATCTCTGTAACAAGCAAAGGTTTCTGGCTGAAATTTGCTGTCCTGTGTAATCTGGGCCCAGGCCTCTGTCAGCAGAAAAGGTCTATCTACTTTCTGACTTATTGCTCTCCAGATGGCTTTCACACACACCGCAAACAGAGCTCCAAAAAACCTTTTTTCAGGCAGGCCAGAGCTCAGTTCACTGGTCTGCACCAGAGTTTGTGTGAGTTTTCACTAAGAATGGGAACTGTTCAATTTAATCAATATCAGTGCCATTATCCATCCTGCTTATCAGTCGGAATCTTTAAGGATTCCCTTATTAATTCCCGTTGATTTTCTGTGTTGGCCTGCATAGGTTTTCAGTGGCAACAATGTCAAACACATGACACCTTATATTCATGCCATGCTGCATGGATAAATGCCTCTGCCAAAAACTGGTGTTTCCACTTACTGAAAGTTGTGCAGTAAGCATCTTTTTGTCAACAACTGAGCCACAGTTTTGACCACTTCTGCCCCATTATTATCATTTCTGCTGACCGCCTCTAATGACATCTTTGATCGGAAAGGATCGAAAAAGAATATTGATATCGATTCCTTGAGGGAGTTGTTATCAATACTCAACCAGAAAAGGTTAGTAATTCCCACCCCTCGCTTTCACAGCTCCTCAAATCAAATGACCTTCCCAAAACATCAAACCAGAGTTTGTATGGTCCACTTGCAATATTAACCACTCACTTTCTACCATCAAAGTGAAACTTCAAACTTGGCAAGCTGCATATTCATTATATACAGAGATATAAAACCCTTAAGCTAAAGATAAATTAATATTTTCTTTTTATCTCAGTTTATTTTCTGACCAGCTTCTAATTATGTCTTTTGGCAGCTAGATGTCAAACTGTCTTCACCAGCTAGTTGCCATCTTTGTCTGTTTGATGACTGATACTGCTCAGGTCCTGAACAATGTGTTTATGAGAGCCAGCTGTGTGTGGAAACAAGGCTGATGATAGCTGTGTTTGCAGGCCAAACACCCGGATAAAAAGTAGCTATAAAGCACCGTAGAGCTCAGGCTAACTTCAGATTTATGACTTTTACAATGCACAAAGTATTCGATTCATTGTAAGCAATGAAAAGAAGAAGAGCAGTGCCAATTCAACACTTAGGTTGGCATTTTAAAGGAAACATTTATATGCAGTAGGGGGACTCTAATGTTTTTATAAGAAGCTTGAGTGGAGGACAGAGGGAGGTTGTGTGCTGAGCCTGTGGTGTGGTGCTTCTGGGTATTGCGGGCGTGTTTCCAGAGCTCTTGAATGCTTCATTTCAGCCTGGTATACGGAGGTATCATACGAGTGTGACAGTTCTTTTGTAAGCCAGCAGAACATATTAAACTCTGCTTCACCCTGGCTGAAGAGCAATCAATACATTTCTTTATAAACAAGGATGACAAAAGGCATTCTAGCTAGATCTGTCACCATACCAGAATTTGAATTTGGTTACAATCCAGACAGAAAAACAAACACACTGATATGTTTTTTAATACCAAGTTTACAAAAAAATGACCTCTTGTGCAGCTAAAACTGGTTCATTCAAGTATTCAAGCCAGCAAAGTAATTCTTAACAGCAATGATTGGTATAGTTAATGTGATTTTCTTAAATAGGTGATATTTGGCTCTTTGAAGTTTCATATGCCCTTTAGTATATTTCCCAAGAAACCTCCATGTGAAAGAGTACTTTTATGCACAAGAAAAAAAGTCTGTGGCATCAGGATTCTTCCCTCTATTCTTATTGAAGCTGCCTAAAATGGCATAGCCCGTGGGCTTCCCAAATAGACCTACCATTGTGACATCGTAACATTGTTTCATCTGCAGTTTAAGCTCATTGTGACAGGTAGAAAGCCCAGAATTCAGAGCCCTTGAAGTGTGGAGCTAAGCTGATCTGATACAGGCAGACATTTAAAATGTTGATATATTTTTCATTACCAAGTTAACAAAAAAATGACAACTTGGGTATCTAAAACTGGTTTATACAAGTATATCTGCCACCCATTTAGACAAGTTCTTAATAGCAATGATGTGTACACATTTCATGTGATTGCTTTGGATAGATTACATTAGGCTTTTTAAGTTTCATATGCCCTTTAGTGTGTTTCCCATGTATCCTCCACAAGCCCAGGGCCAAGCATGGAGCAGACCAGAGCAGACCAGTCAGCTAGTCAGAGTGGTCTAGGCCCATGTGGGGGAAGGGGCCTCAAAGTGATAGGTGCTCCGAGAGGGCACACCCAACACGTTTGTTCCAGATCAAAGAAATCTGGTTCAAGTTTTTGGACAGTTTGGTTAATTTGGGGTTTGTGTGAGCTTATTCGAAGGCTCACACAAACTCTGGTCTGCCTGAAAACAGGGGGTCTTGATTGACCCCCACAAGGACCAGAGTTAGTGGAGGGTGTGAAAGCCATCTGAGCCAAAGCAGTGCAGTGTGGCTTGAATTTAGCCAAATACAACAACAGTAGGTTAGCTAACGTCACATAGGTGTATTTGCATATGACCAGGCCTGACTTTAATTAAGTTTTACAAAACATTTTATCTGCATAACTTTAACTTTCTCTGAAAACAAAACAAAAAAAATCAGAAATAAAAGGAAATATTCTTTGAGAAGGTGTTTTGCCTTCACTCTGTTTCATTCTTTATCTTTTTTTTATTCTTTTCCACATATCTCTGGATCTACGCTGATTTTACAACCGTTATCTGACACCCTCTGGCCCTCAGCCACAAAGCGCTGCCTTCATGGCCGTCACAATAGCCTGTCCTATGAGGCACTGCTAAATCCATATGGTTGTGTGGCTGTGAGTTTATAGTCAGCTATTGTGGGCCAACACAAAGCAGAAGCACACCCCGTCCTTTACAGTATTATGGCAATTGTGCTCTAAACAGCCATTCTGAGGCCATTTTCATACAGAGAGGTGATTTCCGTTTTCAAAGTATCATTTTCCAGCTTATTGATGTCTTGTTTTGTTATTGGAGGCTTTCACACAGAAGGTCAATGGTTCTTTTGGAACAGGTTGTCCTGTGGGTGCATGTTTGTGTGTGTGAGAATGTGTCTCCAGAGGAAACTGTACAGAAACATAGGATGTATTGAGGTTTTCACCTTTATCCTCTCGCTCATTTCTCTTTCACATCCTTTGTTTTTCCTGTCTGCCTGTGGGAAGATCGTGCTTTGTTTGCAACACATTGACCTCAGGGGTATATTTCAGACATCAACTGAAGCTCACGACACTCATAACAATTACAGACAACATTTTCTTGGAAGTAGTTTGATAAAAGCGATAGTTTAGTTTAATACAAGGATAAATGTATTATGCATAATACTGACACCACTTCTTTAAACTACTTCTACCTGATTAAAAAACAAACAATCAAGCTTCTATTGTGGCTGTATACAAACTTCATTTTCATAGGGTTCATTGAGTGTCACCACGTCATTAAATGTCTTTGACCTGGTGTCATGTCCACAGGTCAGGAGGTGATGGAAAGGGTGGATCGTCAGGTCAAATAGCTGCAATGTCACCATGTTTGAACACTGAGACCCTTTAACCTTTAGTCATCTGTTCCCACCAACTTATGGCTGCTGGTGTCACTCACAATAAGTTGTACTTAGTGGGCACACAAATTCATTTGCTTAAAGGATTTAGAGCATATTATGAACATTTAAAAGATATTTGACAAAGTCTGACTTTTACATATTAAAGTAAGGACACTATTGACCATTCATCAACACAGAAGACCATTTCTGAATGCTCAACACGTCAAATCTTGGAGCAGATGGGCAGCATCAACAGAGAACCACAGTGCACCACTCCTGTCAGCAAAGAACAAAAAACTAAAGCTGGGTACACATAAGGATTTTTTAAATCTGAAGAGATTTTTTTATCTGTTAGAGATCCCACACATGAAAATTTAAAAAATCAGGCATTGAACAGTTTTGATCGTACTGTATGTGTGGTGTGCTCTGATAATCTCAACGCAGCACACCACATACATAACGATTCTGTCCCACCACGATCTAGAATCTAGTCCTCCAAGACAGAAATCTCGCATGATCAAACGTGCTCTAACAAAAATGAAGAAGAAGAAGCATAGTAACAACCATAAACAATGTCTATGGAAACAACCGGAAAATCCAACACGCAACATGGGAGAGGACATACGAGAAGAGGGAATGATGGTGGTCTTGGGACTATTTTTGACAGAAAATTGTGAACTAAATAAAAGACTATGGAAAAATCCTGAAGACAGCGTGAACATGTGAGCTAGTCCTCTGTTTCTTAGGTCCACTGAACTTTATGTTTATGTTTCAGGTGGGCCGTGCTTGTTTTTAATTTAAAGCAGCTGGGAGAAGTGCAAACTGCTTTGCGGCCCTACGCGAGAGTTGGCTTCCAGCTAAAGAAGCCGGTGTTTTGCATGTAGTAGTAGCAGCCATGGCATCCGCAAAGCGTGTGAGGAGGGCTCTTTCTCCAGATTCAAGGGCCAAAAAGAGACTATCGGATAACACAAGGAACAAAACTAGAATTAACATTGGAGCCCACTTTGCTCAGTGGCGAGAGCGTCGGGAGATGGAAAATTACAAGACGGACGCCGAGCTTGCAAAGTTACTGCTGGAGAGGTAAGTTATGTTTTCGTCAGGTTTTCCCCCGTTCAACTCTTGGTTTCAGTCGGTGGTTGCTCCGTAGCATTGCATGCTTTGTGTAGCTTGGCGGATGTTGTTTTGTCACTAAATGCTACCAGTGGTTATTTGCCGGCAAGTTTCTCAGATTGCTGGAGATATTCATGGCGCCGTGATGCTCGGTCATTCACTATTTCACTATTTCTTCTATGTCTTCGGACGTCCTGTCGACTCGCTTCTCCCTGCTCTGTATGTCAAAAAATGCACGTTGCTGTGAGGCGCTGTGTTATGACAGTGCAATTACACCCAATGACCAGAGCGGCCCCTCAAGAGCAGACAAACCTGAATCTTACATAGTGGGGCTTTAAGCCTGCTTCCTTGTTCCTCAGTCAGCTCACTTCTTGACTGATTCCGTTCCACGTCACATTTCACAGAGTCATGACTTTGGAGTCGTCTGCTTTCCCCACACACGAAGACTTTTGGTTGTAAATACTGAACAAGTTCAATATAGACGATTGTCAGCCCTGACCTATTTTGGAGCCAATTATCAGGACAAATTCACTCTTAACACACCAAAGACCACAGGACAATCTTATAGGATAATCTTATAAGACATAAGCTAATTGGCCATTTGCCATCCTTGGTCAGAAGGGGGAAAGTCGGGACAAAAACGGCCCAATAATCTTCATGTGTGTACCCCGCTTAAGGCGACAATTCTCAAGAACTCACAAAAACTGTGGATCATAGACACAAATCTGTGGCAACTGCAGGATGCTCTCATGTCAATAGGAGGCAAAATCTCTGAGGATCCCTCCAGCATCTTGTTGAATCCATGCCATAAAGACTTAACACAGTCCTGAAGGAAAAAGGGTCAAACCCAGTACCAGTTAGTTGAACCTTAAAAGAAACGAGTGGGTGTACAGTCAATATTTCAATGTTAATTCTCCAGTAAATTTTTAAAGGTATTTCTTGGACAGCTTATTCTCAAAAAATGCTTGTTACAATCTTAGACAGAGCAGTGCAACAACCTGCCAACCCAAAAGCTATCTTGGCTTCTGCTGATAACACGCAGTTATATTGCAAATCTATTAAAAGGCTTTTGTTGAGAGGCAACAGTTTAAAATGTATCAATAAAGGAAGGTTTGAAACATACAGACGTTATGGTCTATACTTTGGCCAGGGCCTCTCAAACTGCATATTTCTTCTGATTGCCCCTGAGAGAAACATGTGGAGGAGATTATGTTTATGTGTCTGTCATGGCATTTCAAGGCAGTAACACAGGTACAAATTTATGTGTTCTACTAAACTTTGTCAATAAACAGTGGAGTTAAGCTTGTATCTTTTGGGTTTATATGCCCATTTTCTATCATTTGTGAAGCTGCAGCAGTGGCAGAAATAGGTAAAACATGCTTCTGCCTTCATTTAGAGCAGCAAAACGCTCAATTTGTTTTCATTTCCCACTTCAACATCATTGTAAGTATAGGTCTGAGACGCAATACATCATGTGAGAGCTCAGAAGACTTTACTCCACAATGGGCAGTTTATTGCCATATGTGTTTGTGGTCATATCTGCTCTTGTAAAATATGCTATATATATATACTCATACCTCTTGGATTACAGACCACACTGAACTAGATCAAAGCATTTGAGATTGAGGAGTGATTCTAATCTGTGGTATGGACAAATAGTTTCTGGTGTTTACTTGGGCGGTGGCATAAACACAAAAAAGCTGCACCGTATTAGAGAAATTACTTTTGAAAATATTTGCAGATTCATGTGGAATTGCTCTATTTGGTTAATCATACAACTTTTCAGCTCCACGAGTGACTTGGTAGTCCATCTTTCATCTCCTCTTCTTCAAATATTTGCAGCCATTTTGGTTTACAAATATTTTGAGGATATGTTTTGCACATGTAATCCACTGAAAAGAGTCTTGACAGTGTCAGGAAGGTAGAACAGTGGACTTGGCACATACAGAGCACACACCCCGTCTGAGAACCAGCTGGCCCTGCTAACCTCTGGCAGCATGGCACTATGACTTGATCCTTGTACCACTGACCCCCGACTATCTAGAGACAGCCCAGGGAGCCAAGGGGACGAGTAATTAAAAACAGGGCGCTTCCCATGAGCCCCACTTGTGTCCCTAATTAAACAGAATCACATTCCTTTGGCCTGGATGGCGCTAAAGAAGGGGAGCACCAAAGTAAGCCCTCTGAGTGAAGTTTTCCCACAGATTGAGCTGATAAGAAGCCAGATGATAGTTTCATCAGTGTCTCTGGAAAGAAAATATTTACAAGTCCATCTAAGCGTGCCTCTGACCATTATCTGCCTGGCTTGTCTTGTTATTGAATCATTAATAATCTTAATCACTTAATTTGGCTGTGTATCTGAGCACAGAGTAATGCTGACTTAAGCCATGTGGTTTGTTTGGTTAATAAACACAATGAGAGAGTAGCTGGCTGGTCCCTTAATCTTTGCTTTAACAGGGGCTCAAAGTCTTGACATGACTGAGCTTCTGAGCGACAAAGAAATCAGTTAAGATTCATGAACAAGAAGCCTTGATGACCTCTTAAGAGCTATTTGAAGTTAATATGGCATTTATATAAAAACATGCCTGCTAATGTCTGATATAAATTTATTCTTGATTTTCAATGTTTTTCAAAAGAAAAAAGCTCAATTTTTGTTTCTTACTTTCAGAGAGGCCGTTAAATGTTCCTTTTTCCTATATGGCATCATAATACATCACTGAAGTCCCCTGACTTCAGTTATTATGAAGGTGCAGTATTTTCATGTTATATTTATTTTAATATCCTTACTCAATATTTTACCTGGTGATAAGACTTTGGTGTGGGTTAGCGTCCAGGTCAAGTAGGCAAACAAATGGATACACAAGCAAACCCTAACCCAAAGTGTGAACTAAAGGAAGGAGTAGCACCTGAAAGAAGACAGGGAAAGAAGACAAGGTAGTTGTCCTGCCAGGACACTAAGGTAGTTTTGGTCGGCATTGCGGTGACCGGCATGCCTAAATGTCCTCCCCCAGTTAAATTTTGTTGGGTTTTAAAGCTAAATTAAAGACTTTCATTCACGATCAAGTCGTTGAGTGGCTGTGTCAAGTCCAGACATCTGCAAGTTGGGGTCTACAAGTTGGCATCTCCATGTCTTCACAGCCGTAGCCCCTTAATCTGATGTTTTATGACATCATTTAAAATGGAAAAGAAATTTAAAATGTCTGCTCTGTGCACACCTTACGATTGATGTGTTCAAGTCTATCAAACAATCCAGTAACATCTCAACATAGCTTAAACCCACCCTTTATTTTCAGCAAGAGAACCAGAAAATAGTGACTTAAAAACATTAAGAAGTAAGAACCAAATAAAAAAAGGGGAACCTAGCCCTTTCCTGTCATTCCAAACAGCTCAATATTGTGTTTATGTCTGCATCTTAAATGCTATTTAAGAGGACAGTTAGTCCACATAAAATTACCAGAAGTTACATGTACAGTATAATATTGTATATAAAATATGCAACAGGCAAGTTTACAGCCTGGATCCAAAAATGTTATGTCCTAAATAGTTTGTATCTTGATTCACTCACTCTGTATGCCGTGTGAATGTTTCCATATCACCAGTTATAATTTTATTGAAGGTATCATATTATGCAAAGCACACTTTTTATAACCTTGCAGAGCAGATGGACCTACGGAGCCCCTAAGGTGCCACGGAGAAAAAAAAATATTAATGGTGTGCACGAGATACTAAAACGTGCGCACGAGATACTAAAACGTGCGCATGATATATTAAAACGTGTGCACGAAATACTTATTCGTGCGCACGTTTTAGCTAAAACATACGCTCGAAATAAAGTTGTTTACCACGTTTTGACTTGTCCTTGTCTTTGTCCACTAAGGCTTCCTGTTGTGACGTCAGATGTTTACAAACACACACAATGGAGAGAAGAAGTGAGCTAGTTAACTTTTACTTCCACCTCAGACATTCTTGCTGCTTTTTGCCATGAGAGATGGAATAATCCTAAATTGGAGAACTTTGCTGCGCATACTAAAAGACAACAGGCTCAGCCGGTGGAAGGAGTACTCAGATTAAGTCAGTGTCCTGACCTGGGATGCACAGGGGGGACGTGTTGGCTGCTACCGAGGCGAAGTTGTAGCTAACTTCGGGGCTAACTCCCTCCCCCTTATTCAGCGGGTGGCAGCAAGACACGAGCTTTGCTTGAGTCTTGAAAGTTGTGCAGCTTTTATTCAAGGTACTGATAAATAGCCTAAGGGACTGTACATACCCTGTACTCCTACATTCACAGACACAGCTAACGTTGGCTGGTTGCTGGGATGCTTCAATCGAGCCTGGCTGTCTTTTTCTTCTTCTTCTTCTTCTTGGTATTTTACTGGCAGGTGACCACAATATTATGGGGCATGACTGCCACCTGCTGATGAGCCCGGCTGTCTGTTGCCGCTTGCCTGTAAAATTAAATCGAGCGCACGTTTTATCTTAAACGTGCGCGTGTTTTAATATATCGTGCGCACGTTTTACTATCTCGTGCACACGATTTATTTATTTTTTTCTCTCCGTGGCACCTTAGGGGCTCCCGATGGACCTGCCTGATTCATTGTCTAAAATCCTGCATGTCCATCTTGCTAACCTCCATTGTTCAACGATTTCACGGCTAAATGCTTAACGGCCCAATCAGGGAAGAGAGGCGGGAGGTACAGACGTGACAACAGCGGGAAGTGACTGCATGTTTGAAAACAATGGCGGCTTCTGAAGCGGTCTCTGTGGGTGTGGCAATATCTGCAGTTTTATCAGAAATGGACTCAATTTCTTCTTTAAAAGAGGACAAAGGAATGTCACTTAAACCTCTCTTACGGGAAATCATGTTTTTGCTCTTCTCCTGACCGGGGATCACGACTGGGAAACTGGAGATGAGAAAATGCTGCATGAACGTTGCCAGTAGTATGGTAGCCCGGAGTCATGGTTACTCAATGATACCCGGCGAAATATGCTCTCCACAGAAGTTTACCAAGAGAACTTGGTGGGGATTGTTGTTGATGAGGTTCATGTCACACATTAAAAGGTAAATGAAATGTGTGTGGTACAATTTAATTTAAGATGATAGTCTAAGGACTGAAATGTAGTTTAAGCTAACGGCTAACAACAGGGTCTAGATGCTACATCACACTGTGGCTTGATGTGGATTGGTCTGTGATGAGTGTGACTGGCAGAACGATCGTCCAATCACCAGCTGCAGTTGTTTTTGAAGGTTCTGCCTCTGAAAACATTTTTGCATGGCTCTTTCCCAGATGGACTTCAGAAATATTTCCATGACGGATATATGGAACTGTCCGTCTGGCGTATCAGGTTCAAAAAAAATGTGTCCATGTCAAATCCCCCATCATCAGAAAACCTTCCTCGTCCCTTCATTAGGTGCTTCACCACCAAAAATACATTGCAAACAACCTAAAACTGCAAAAAGAAAAAAAAGCTGAAATTGAAGAATATTTCAATATGACAGCTACAAAGGTTCAGCTTGAACTTCAGGAAAAACACACCTCATGCTCTGTCAGCACAGAGAAAGTAGTAAAATGAATCAGTTTGAATGCAAAACATTTTTTTGGACATCTCTACTGAGTAGACTGACCAACCACTTAACCAGCTGCTATCACAATTTTAAAAATTATCACAATTTGAAAAAGGAAAGAAAAACAAGTAAAATTAGGGCATCCCCATTAAGGTACTTCTTCTAATACCAAAACATCTGCGATGTTGGGGATCATGACTCCTCTGTGGTCAATACAGAAACATTTCCTTTTAAAAGTCATTATTCAGGTATTGCATCACTTCAGAGATATTTGGATCTTCAGCTGTTTTCAGCAGTTTGTGATTATGACGTGATCATCATTTCATCGTACTTACAAAAGATCTACAGCCAAAACCAGCCATGATTTGTGATGACTTGCATGCAAATTAAAAAGCTTTTCATACAGATTTCATGGGAAATCAACACAGAAGTCTACGTAATCCGAAAGTGCACATGCAGGTGTGGAATATTTCCTGTAAAAGATGGAAAGGGTATAAAGATTTAGTAATGCTCACATCCTGTATTTCAAATGAGTCGATGTATCACAAGGGGCTTTTTGACAGACCAGATTGGTAAGGTTAAAACGATTGTACCATTTTCACAATTAGAGGCTGGAGCTTTACCAATGTAAACGGCAGCTTGATGAAAACATCATCACAGATTTTTGACAAAGGACCTCCACCGCACAGCCTGCGTATGGGTTTGTTTTGGCTGATGCTCGTGGCTGGTTGCCACTCAAAAGACCAGAAGTCTCTAAATCATCTCACCAGCAGCCCCTGTTATGTTCAGGCACATTTAAGAATTTGTCCATATGGCCCCACTTGACTGCACATGGAAAGACATATTCAGAGAAAACTGCAATGGAGATTTAGGGAGAACTTAAGACTTCAGCAAGACTTTGCACTGAATGGAAGACATTTCTTACTATGCTAATGAGAGTTAAAGGTACAGAAAATATTTCCATACAGTTTAAATATGCCCACAATGCTTTAGAACAGAAAAGAAAGAAAAGCACTCCAATGGCCAAGTTGCAAAAAAAGAAAAAAAAACTAAAATGTGAAGAAATTCCTTAGTTCATGGTTGCATTCTGAACACCTTCCCCAAGGTATCCAGAAAATCTCTGGTTCGCTGGAGAAATGCAAAACTGTGAGATTTTGTGGCCAAATATATCAAAGTGTGTTCAGACCTGAGGATAACCAATGGTCTGTGTGTCATAGTTATAACCCAGAGATGGGTTGTTCCAGGTCCAAGTCAAGACTTGAGACTCTCTTGTCAAATTAATAGCTGAAAATAGCTAAACATGTCTGTGGAAACATCCACCATGTTGATCATGAATCAAGAGGCCAGAAACACATGCTCTTTTGTGGCTAGGAGACAGACTTAGCCCGGATCTGAGAGGCAAGAGGCAGACTTAGCCCAGATCTGAGAGGCAAAAATTCACCTGAATATAATTAATTTATATAGCTACAAAAAAATCTCTGAGGGGTGAGTCTAAGTTTAGTCTTAAGTCATCTCTGGGTGCAACTTTTGTATGAGTCTCAAACTCGAGTTCCAATTTTTGTCATCAACCATCTGAAAAACAAGAAGCAGAAGGGTTTTCATTTTTGTTACAAAAAGGTGATCTAACAAATCACCTCTCAGTTTGAAGTGCAGTCACGTGAAGGATTGAAAGTAAAAACATACACTCATAATAAGACAGCTGGTTTATCATGTAACCAGTTACAAATTGTACAAGAAAAAGACACATACTTTATTTAACAAATACCTCATCACAATGTCAGCTGTGCAGGTCATCTGTTCTGAATGATCCTTAAAAACAGACCTATTTGATGCTAAAAGGTTCATTTAAAGCAGAGCGCACCCAGACACCTTTTATGAGTTAGGAGGAGAACAAAAGAAAGGAATGTTTCGTTTTTGATCTGTTGAAAAAGCTCCCAGATTTCTCAAGGCACACTCCCAAAGTCACTCAGCAGTGACAGAACAAACACACTCATACATACACCAACACGTGTTAACACACAGGTGAAAGTAAACACATACACACTTGGATAAATATGCTGACCGATATCGCCCAGGCAGAGGCTGGTAACACAGGGCAGAGACAGTAGACTGTTTATCCATCAGCAGGGCGGGTCAGCGAGAACAAAAACAGCCTCAAACACAGGAAAATCTGATTCAGGTGTGTGGGATGTGAAGGTATACAAATTACAGCCCAACAGGCGAGCTGGGCTGTGGAAACATTTTTGGTTCATGAGTGGGTGAGAGGGACACAAATCAGACATCATGTCTTGGGTGTTGCCTATGAGAATGAAGAGAAGCAGATTGTACGAGGGTCAGATGGCATTAAACAGAATCATCTTCACGAAAGGACTGAGTGATACCGACCAAATATCATGTTGTTATATTTTTAGATGAATGGAGAGCACAATGTACACCATTATCTCCTGCAAAGGAAAACTGTTTATGTTCCCAGGCAGATTTCAAAGTCAGCTAAGCACAGGTTTCAATCAAACTACTTTTGAGATCACGCTCTCAACCCCATGGGATTTCCAACACTCCCAGTTGGTGGCACCTACATTTTGATATTTTTTTGTACACCAGCTAGCATCAGCTGCAACTGTAAAACTGGCTTCCAGCAACCATGAGAAGAAGAATTAACTAGAAGCGTGAGCAACGTCAACTGGCGTGCCAGACCCCCACAGCGTGAGGCCATAAGTTGTTTGCCTGGGGGGCTCTCTACATCCCCTCATTCCTCGCCTTGAGCTCCTTTTGCTGATCTTAAATAGTCTCTTGAACCCTGGTAATCATTTTAAGATGTCAAGAAAGAGCGCAGGCTTTTCTGGGTAAAGTATCTATCACTATTGATGTCTGCTGCATTCTAATGGATGTTAAGCCGAGATGATAAAAGGCCGAGTTCAAAGCGAAACACCCCCTTGTACCTTGAATCTCTAAAAGCCCTCCTCAAAGCCTGTACAAGCATCTCAACCCGGCACCACCCTTAAATAAATTTGGCTCCACTGCAGGCGACTGCCAAGAATGTAATTGATGGGGGATGACCAGTAATACTTTGAACGCAAACACTTTGG
Source organism: Cetoscarus ocellatus (assembly GCA_037902135.1). Classification (NCBI taxonomy): domain Eukaryota; kingdom Metazoa; phylum Chordata; class Actinopteri; order Labriformes; family Labridae; genus Cetoscarus; species Cetoscarus ocellatus. The sequence goes on from JBAMNC010001218.1 coordinate 126,248, forward strand.
GAGGATTGTGATGGTTCAACAGCATTTCTAGGAAGGGCCCTTGGTCTCTGGGCAGTTTACTGGCTCTCTGTGACCAATGGGAGAGGTGAAGCAGAAGGCTGACATGTAATCCACACTGACAATAGCCCCTGGTTTTCATTTGGACCTGCATACATTGCATTTTTGCCATTAAGTCTAAGAACAACAGAGAATCAACCTAAAGCCCCTATACTGAGGGATTTTGCATCATGCTAACATAAAGCAGTGCACTGGATTGATGCATGGATGCAGAGTGTATACTGGCATGCACAGGGGACGGACGGTAAAGCCCTGGAACAGCTTGATTTTATTAACCTAGAGCACCTCCACATCAAGTCCTCCATCTGTCAGAATGCAACTATTCTCAACACACACGAGCCCTGCAGGTAAACTCAAACAGTGACTGGTGTGACAGCAAATCTAAATATTTAGGCAAAATGACTTACACTGTAATGCTCCGGAGGTGAGTGTTTATGAATTGTCTATACATTAGCATGGAAATATTCAAAAGGTGATCCTGAATACAAGATTTTCTATGAGCGATGTTTCATGATGTGAAAATGTATGCAAACAAAGGTTTTTCAAACTTTTGCATTTACATATTTATCTGTAAACTCAGCTGGCAGGCAGCTGCTACAGTTAGCAACAGTTAGCATGTGTTTAGTAAAAGAAATGACACTACCTGTCAGGAAGGAAATTAGAAAAGTTCTCTTTTGAGCTGAGACAGAAGCAGAGGAAAGATAATGAGAGAGCATGGTCTAGATAAATTATGTCTCAGTTGAGTAAAATCAGTTGAAAAGTTTGGTTTGGGCACAGCCACAAAATGCAATATTGTGGCTACACCAGCATTTTGTTACAGTGCGAACAATGAAAGTGAATGATGGTATTGCAATTGGGTTAATGTGTTTTCTGTCTCCATTCCCACTGGAAATGAGGTCTTCAAATAACAGCAAAAAATAGTAAATTTTTCAGTGGTTTTAATGTAGTCTTTGCAATAGAATGGATAGTCTCAGTTTGTCTTAAGCCCAGCACTCCTGTAATTTGTATCTCACTAGAGTGGTGCAGGAATGACTCCAAAAATGCTGAGGGAAGTTAGCATTTAACATTTCCTGGTTCCCAAGCCCAAAACTATATGGGATTTAGAATACTGGCTTTGGATATTTGGGTAAAATAATGTTCATACATGAAATTTCAATGTTTAATGGAAGACAATAAAAAGCATCTAATATTCCCTGCTTCTGAATTTTAAACCGTCATCTCTTTAAAACAAGGGCTGCTAACAAACTGCTTATTAAGGACAACAAAAATGTCTCAGGTCCCGACTGCGAGAATTTCTGTTTGCTTTTGAATAATCATTCATTCATCAACTACTACCACAACCAAGGGCACAAACTTGATCAGGTCATTTGATTAAGAGGAAATTGTCACGCAAGAGGTCACAACAAGACATTGTATATGTGAAATATTAAAGTTGCTTCCAAGTGGAGCTGCCGTGTTGTGGTTCCTTTGTAGATTAATAATAGCTTTTCACTCTCATCAATTACGTTAAAGATTAAAACATCATCAAAATTTGGTTATGTTTTGTGAAGATTATCACAAAGAGCAGAAAATTTCAATTTCATACAGAGCTTATTATTAGCAGTGATCCTAACAGTGAAAAAGCTCACAGGCTTTTAGTGGGCTTGCAGTCAAGGAAACAATTGAAACGCTAACTTTGCCCTACAAAAATATGTCACACCAAAGCAAAAGACAAATGAAGTTTGTCCTAACAGATAGAGTTACGAAACAAAAGAAAGCTTGTCAAGCTCTGACAACCCCCTTGACTGTATGATGTGTCAGAGCAACTGTTGTGACCGATGAAGCAAAAAGAAATATTTGGGAACTCAAGAAGTTTGAGTGATTTCGATGACATTTTCAGGGAATGTTGGTCATGGCACAAGGGAGAAGTCATTTTGATGGTGATTGGAACCTGGATGTGGATCCAGTATTTCTTTTAAAGATTTGTTAACATCGCTCATTAGGGTTTTCTTTCACATTTTCCCAAATAACTCCACTAACAATGTCAGAAATGCCTTAGCAGAGATTTTTGCTCTCTGGACACTTCTTTTTTGTTTATTTTAATCTAATATTAAAAATCACAAAGAAAAGCTGTCTACACTGAAAGTTAAGTGAAAATGTCTTAATACTGCCAATATTTGGTGTTCCAGGAATAACTAACAAAACTTTTAAAGCAATTTGTTGATATGAACTCTAATGTTAAATGACTACTGAGGTCATTTACCGCTTGTATTTTTTAATGACTTTAACAGATTCATTATGGTTTTGAATTTTCTTCATCCACCCTACTTTAATTTTTTCTCTATCTGCTCACATGGGCCAAATTTTAAAAAAGAAATCATAACTATTTTATGTGAATAAAGTGAGTGAGCAAAAAGTTAGGTATTTTTTTTAATTGTTTCAAATAGGAGAGAGGACAACAACAAAGACATTTTGTCTAACCTAGTGACAGGTACTAATGTGGGCAGGGTCTAATAGAGGATTATCTCTCGTAAAGGGCGGAGCTTGACAAAGGGTCATTTCCTCTTAATTTTTTTACAGGTTAAGAGACCGGTGTAAAAGTCAAGGAGGAATGCCCCTGAAAAAACATGTTGCTCTGGCATTGTCAATCCACCAAGTCTAGCGCCCTTGAATTTAAGGCCCTATTTACACGGAGACGCTCTCACCTGAAACGCAAAGGTTTTTCCTTTGCATCTTCAAAAACAGTCTGCGTTCAGACGGAGACTCAAGAACAACTGAAAACGCTGTGGTGTGCATGCCAGTCCAGTAGATGGCAATGTAGGTTTGCAGCACACGTTACAACACACGTACGAAGAAGAAAAACTTTTCACAAACAACAATGGTGAGTGGACGCATGAAGACGCAGGAGTTTCTTGTCTGGACAACAAATCTGTCGGGACAACAAATCTGTCTGCATAGTTTTGTCTGGATAACAAACCGAGCAAGGTAAGCAGCACACATGTTACTCGGTAGATGGCCGAAGCTGTTGTTGTTCCTGGTATGCGTGCACAGCCTTCATGTGAAAGAGTACTGCGCATGTGTAGACGTCAGCGTTTCCCCCTGAAACGATGAATTCTGTTTACATGAGACCAGGTGGCAACGTATGTTGAAAACTCTCCGCCTTGGACCCTTGTTTCAAAAGTTTGCGGATTCAAGCACTCCGGGCACTGGTCTCATGTAAACGGGAGGCTGAAACGCAACTCAAAACTCGGATTTGGCTGAAAACGGAGTCGTGTAAACAGGGCCTAAGTTGCAACTGCCACAATTCACCCGACCATCAGTTGGGGTTTTCATGAGAAACACAAGAGTGAGTCGCAAGCCCATGTCAGAGGGTGCTGACTTCAAAGGTAGCAGGAAGAAAATTAAATGTTAACGTCAACAAATACAAGATTACAGTGGTAAAGAAAAAAAAACATAAAAAACTCAGAACTTGTTGATAAAAACACCTTTTTGGATAACATCTCATCCCGTATTAACCATTCTCATCTGCATCTTATCCCTGGAGGTCTGTGTGGCTCATTCACATGTTGCTATGCCAGCACAGGGCTGCAGCTAAAGAATTTGCCAGCAACATTTGTGTCCAATCTCACTCCCATCTTTCACTCCATCAATCAATGAAGTGTCAAAACTACAAAACTCAGGCAGCCACTCCCGAGCTCTCCCCCACACGCCTCCTGTGCTTCTGTCCACAACGCGGGAAGATGGATGTCTGCTATAATTAGTCCCCAAAAATTAATGAAAAATTCTGAAAAGATCATGATCACAAGTTGGCATTGAAGAAAGTGCTGACATAATTAATGTTGTATCAAATTAAACCAAAGCACAAGTTAGCAAAGACTTACATGTTCTTTTCTGGGAAACTTCACAACACAGGCTGTTTAGTTTGAGATGTCCAAACTTCCCAAATCCCCAAAACACTCACTCACTCACTTGGACTCACTTCTATCATCTCTGGGGTGACAAAAATGTGTTTGTGGGGACCATGATATTCCCATGGACTCTGCCAGCATGAAAGGTTTTTTTTTTTATTTTGCAGAGTTTTATGTTTTGTTATGGGTCTGTTCATATGAATATCTTCTAAAAAATTGGAATATTTTTAACAATATCAACTCTGATTCAAGGCCAAGCTAATCAGCTTTTTGGGAGTCAAAGGCAAAAATAACAGGCCTCATGATTATCTCCTGCTTGTGAACATAATAACTCAAAAAACACTTTGACAGATTTTCTTCAAACTCAGCAAAAAAGTCTACTGTGAGTTTTGGATTAGGTGGTTAGTTTTAGAGGCAATAGGTTAAAGTTCAAGGTCATGGTATCTCAAGTTTATCCCTTGCTTGTGAATGCTATATTTCAGAAACACAAGACCTTTGTTTTTACAAACACTGTACACATGTCCATCCAGACTTAAAGAATGACAAATAAATTTTGGAGGTTAAAGGTCAAGGTCCCTGGACACATGGACACTGCATGCTTGTAAACACAACTTTCCTTCAAACCTTGAACGTAGAACAACAATGACTTAGGGATTAACTGCTCGCATACTTGCAAGTACTTAGGCCATGACCCCAAATTACACAAAAAATCTGCAACTATCCAGAGAGGAATAACAACAAATAGCATGAAGCAGTTTGTCAGTGTTTGGACCAGTTATGTCTATAACACTGTAATATTGCCAAAAAAAAAGTGTTACCACATTTGGCACAAAATTGTGGATGTTAACCTGTTAGAAGCAGCTGGGGCTGGCAAAGCTAGCAGTGCAAACATTAGCCACAGTCTGCTTTTATAAATGCTATGCTAGCTTGCTTAATAGTGTTATCGTTTGGCCAAACAACATACATAATCCTCTACTTTTTGATTCACTTCCTTCACTTAGTCTTGTTTGGTTCAGAGGGCATGATGATAATGGCAAACTGGACTCTTGTGCACTTCAAAGCTAACTTAGACCACTATCTTCTAGCAGATCCAAGTTCAGTTCAAACCAGAGCCTGTTTGAGCTTTCACACTGGCCCAAATAAAACAAACATCCCAACAAAGCATACAAGTGTTTGTTTAGTCCAGAAGTGAGATGTGAAAGCAACCTTAGAAGATGTTAATCAGGCTAAAGTAGCACAAAACCCAAAAACAAAGTCAAAATTTTCAAAATTAACAATATCAAATTTTAGAGTTTTAGATCTTTGGTCATACATGTCACTGCAAATACATCTGATTATTAGTACATGTGATGGGGATTATGACATAAAAGAATAGTATAAAGTAATTCAAGTCATGAAGAGGTAATGATATATTAACCACTAGAACAAAAAGGTGGTTGGAAGTTGAAGGAAACTGTATTAATTCTAATGTAAAATAAACTGAAGCACATGCTTGGCTGTATAAGAAATAGGCTTTAAATGAGGCTTGTAGTACATCTGTTTAAAAAACAAAAAATCTCTTATTGACACAAGGGCAGCAAAATCCTCCGGGATCTCATGCTCTGCCAAGACCCCAGATCTAAAAACAACCAATCAAAATTCAGCCACACTCTTATCAGATAGAAACAGTCACAGAGAAAACGTTCCTTTCCCTTTTCTTAACCCCCTGGTGATTCTAAGTAGAGGGTTTCCTTTATATTTGAAGTGCTGATAGACTCAACATGCCCTTATTTAGAGAACTAGGGGATGATGGGTGTGAGAGCCTGGATGATGGAGGGAAGAAGGGATGGTGGATGCTGGGACAGCGGTATGAGGGGGGGAGAGATAGTGAAGGTTTATTGGCTTGGCCTCGACCCCGGGTCTCTCCCAGGTTGTAAGTCTGTCCCCGGGGATGTCTGCGCTGCAAAACCTAAAGATGGAGTCCACCGATAACGCCTGTGAGACCCCGCCTTCTCTCGCTATCTTCATCTAAAACCACCACAAGGAGGGTAAAGTGGGGTACTTGCTTTAAATCCCCACCTTCCCTCATCACTATTGTCTACACCATCTGCATTCCTCGTAATTCCTATGGGACGGTTTATCCCCGTCTCTCACATGGCCGCGTATGTTTTGCACATGTACGCTACAGAGACACCTTAAAACACTCACAAACACGGACGCACATGCAGACACAATCCCACTCTGATCTCACATTTGATCGATGTCTGAGGCCCTCTGTAAGCGTATAACATGTGTGCCATATGAAGCTGCGGCCCCGAGGAGAGATGACTCAATCACTTTAAGAGTTTATACTGACAAATCTAAAGTCGCTGTCCATTTAGAACAGCGATCCACCGGCAGCTTTTTATGGCAGTGATGATGTTAGAGCCCTCCATGGATGAACTCGCAGCATTCCTCCACATCTGACTTGCATTTGTTTACATTCATTTATCACAGCGTTCAATGTATCCTGATTTATTTGCATGAGCATTTTTGTTTGTCCCAGAGGAAGGTTTGAACCAAAAGTTTGAAGTTCATCAAGAAATACTTAAGCCAAGCGGCATTTATATGAGTAGTCCACAGAGGATGGTAGAAGATACTTTACTGGCTTGTTGGTGTCATTAATCTTAAAGGCTCTAAAACAACTTTTATTGGATACTTTTTCCGTATTTGAAGATTATGACATCTCTACTTTATGAAATTTTGGAACATTTCTTGAATGATGCAAACCTAACATCCACCTAGAGCAGGGGACATGCTGAATTATTTTAAAATTGTACTTTAATTTTCTGTTCTGTTATTTTAAAAGATTTATTAGAGCTTAATTCAAAATATACATAAGACATCTGTGCCAGCTGATATATAATAACTGTTATTAACAGTCAGTATATTTATTACTACTTCTGACAAGGAGGTTATGTTTTTTTTTTTTGTTTGTTTTTGGGGTTTTTTCAGTCATTTGTTTGTTTGTTTGTTTGTTAGCAAGATTAGAATTAGAAGAAAAACAATTGGATGGACTTACATGAAAATTTTACCAGAAGTGTGGTTTGGTCCAAGGAAGAAGCCAATAGATTTTGGTGGTGATACAGATATTTGTCCAGATCCAAAAAATTCCCAAGATTTCAAAAAAATCCCATAAGTTAGCATTGGGCGTAATTAAAAAAAAAAAAAATCATATCTCTGCCACTTCTGAACAGATTCACTTCCAATTTTACAAAATAATATGGGGTCCATGTCTCTATCATCAACGTAAATTTCATCTAGATTCGATCTGAATTGACATCACAAAAAACATTAAACTTTATAATGGGAAATCCCATTAACAACATTCAATAATTCATATAAAATCAAAATATTAAGCGATGTTCCCAAAACTTGTTGTGTTCATACAGGATAACAACCTCCACGTATGTGCTGAGTTTGGTCTGGATCCTGGCACTATTCTGGATCTTGTGATCCAGAATAATATCTTTTAAAGCGGCTGTGGAAAAGCCACTGCCGGAACTGAGCTGCTTGGCAGAGGTCTGAGCTCTCTCAGTGCTTTTCTAGTTAGTTTACATTATTTGCAGGGCTTTTTAAAATGTATTGATCCCTTTACAGGCATCATTTGCAATTGACTCCTTGCATATTTTCATATCGCTGTGAAAATGCTGCACATTGTTCAGGTCTAACAGTGAGGAAAAGAAGAGAGGAGAGAATTGTCAGAGAACAGGCGTAAGAGTCAGGGTGGTTAACCTGGTAGGGGTTTGGAAGGCTCTGAAGTGCATTCTAGTCTCTTACACCATGGTGGCCCACCAATCCAACACAATATTCAACCCCCCAAAAATGAGGGCATGCAGTACTGTATTTATGGAAGTAGTGTGCATTCTGGATCTAGCATTAGCACACTTCACTTACCAAAGTGGGTAGAAAAATCAAATTTTTGCTAGCTCTTTGTCAATACAGACTGGGGCTGTCACCTTATAACTAATATCCCAATATCCATTGAAGCATGAGGGAAAAAATCCATACTGAAACTGAAACATTTGAATATAAAATCAACAGCTCAGTAGTGCATTAGGGCACTCCTGTTCGGCCAGTGCTTTCTTGACCTCAGCAACAGCTGCATCTTGTCTGAAACCAACAGAAGACATTTCGAAGAAAAGGATGACAAGCAAAGCTACTCCGAGCAGACAATAACAACACCGAAATATGTGATGAGTACCATGTGAAGGCACTTTGGGCACAACTGTGTGTCGATAATGTACAAAGCAGCTGGCCCACTTGGACAAATCCGCAGAACCACATGTCGGACCTTTACCAACAGCTGTCCGGTGGTGCCTTGTCAAAGGCTCAGCTTCTGCATCCTCCTCAGCAGCCCCCCTTCGCCAGAGTTGCAGAAAATGGCCATTGCGGACAAGATTGTATGATTGAAATGAGAGGACATGGGGCGCAAAAGTGACAACCCTAATATAGACATATTTTGTCTTTACAATCAAATTTTGCTTTGCAATGACTCCATATGTTGGATCAGCAGTATTTTCTGACCAGCAATGTGTCCTTTTTACTCCTGAGGGGGGCCTTGGGTGTAAAAAAAGAAACAAAAACAAAAAAAAACAATGTACAGCAAAGAGTTCAAACATGGCATAATGGCAATGGTTCACAGTGAAGAAAAACCAAAGAAGAACTCTGAATGACACTGATTTGTTCCTTATACTGAGCTCCCTACTTCACATGACACACCATCATGAACCTATTTTTGAGATGCAACTATTAATTGGGGCAGCTTTATGTGTATATTAAACACAAACAGTAACATCAGTGTCACAAACTAATGACGCAGGTGCCTGTAGCAGACACCACACAGACCAGAGGGTCTGTTGTTTGGCACACAGAGCTGGAGATTGATGGAGGAAGGGAGGGATGGAGCTGGTGATGATAACTCAATTCTTCCATGGAAAAGCCTGAGTCACGGGCTGAACATCCTTTGTTACATGTGTCTGACGGGTCAGGCCGCATGTTCATGGTTATTAGATTACAGCTGTACCTGCTCGCCTAGCTTCTCTACACATGAAAGTGGTTAGGACGGCCCAATTAGGAAATTATGCTTGATGTTTCTAATCAGGCACTCGGCAAGAACAAAGAGGAAGAGACTCACCCTGGCCCATGGGGCTAAAGCGCATGGATGGAACTGCTGAGATGTGTGTGTTTATGTGCACGCTAAATTTGGATGAGCCCCAGTGCCTCGCTGATACAAAGAGCATTAGTTTAAGCATTCAACTCGCTCAAAAATACAATGTACTCCCCAGCGTGTCCTTATTTTTCCAGCAATAATTACCATTCTGAGCATAAATATGTTCTTTGTTAAGTATGTTCAGATTCTCTTTGAGTATGACTGAATATCACGGTCATGGTGATTATTAGGTTGTCTTAAGGACCTCTCCCCTTAGGTTTGAATTACTAAACTACCCTAATGAAACAGAAAATATCAAGTTTAACCACAGTCATTCTGCTTAAATAACATTGCTTTGAGCTGTGGTCCTTTTATGGACTCAAGTTCAGCCATAGTGTGCCACGGTTTCTTCTGACCCGGCTTTAAGAAACAGAGAGGGGTACTTAAAAAAACCCACAAACCCGACTGTTGTTGTTACCATTTAAGAGTTTTTGACCACAAGCCAGCGTGCTGTAACAGTATCCTCTTTTATGTGCTCGTAAAGCCACCCTTTCACACCAGGCGCTGTGTGTTTGTGAAAACACTGGCAGCAGAGACGCTTTTGAAGTACTTTTATCAATACATGAAGAGTTTTGTAAAAGCAATGCTCACAGTTATGTACGTCTGGAGAAATAATCACAAATTACGGGTGCTCTCTATTTAGATGTGAACTCCTTGACCCATTTTATGGATAACAAAAGTAGATGTAAGACCTTTGCCAACAAGTATTTTGTGGGTAAATTTGACATTTACTACTATAGTAATGGTTATTTATGGTGCTTGACTGATAATTTATTTTTACTTGGATTCTGTGCCAGTTTCATAAAATAAAGCCAACCCGACGTATGGCTACTGGCTGATAATATCATGCATATATGGGCCCATCAGAAATAAATTGGTATGTGTGTCTGTTTTACTGTTTGTACCAATAATCTTTAATAAATAATGTTAAGTGGGTTCACCCTGCTTTAACAGATATGTGATGACCTAGAACATGACTTTTCATCCAAATGAACAAATTTGGGCACATTAATGACTGATTAGTTAAATTAAATAACTGTTCAGATGACTCTGATTGATAGCCAGCTTTTTCTCCAATACTTAGATGTAATACAGGCACAGTAGACAGATGGCATCATGCAGCACATTGATCTGCAACCTGGGAAATGGTTCTCAGGTGGGGCAAAAGGCTCCATTAGCTTTGAGCATGTCAACAATCGGATTTACGTTATCATGTTTTATCAGAACTGGGAAAAATTTCTTTTGTAAATGAAGAAGTCCAACAATTAAAGCATTTTTCCAAGGAAAAGATATTGATGCTCCTCTCCCGTTTTTGGACAGAATTTGCCGTATAAACTGGCTTGTGTTCTGTTCATAACTCTGCAGTAGATGTGCCCACCTACTACATCCTCTGATGAGCCCAAAATGAATGTGACTGACAGAGCGATTTTGCAATCACATTCCAGATGTGTATGTAATTAATCAATCTTTATTTGTATAGCGCCAGTTCATAACAAGTGTTATCTCCAGGCACCTTACAACAGAGCAGGATGAAGCCATACTCTTCATTTTATAGATACACATACAGGGACTAAAATCACATTAGTCTCTGTTGAATATAGACTCAATCAATCAATTTTAATTTATATAGCACCATATTAGTTGAATATAAATTTATTAAAGGTTAGCCCCTTGAGATGCGGCATCTCATTTTCAAGAGGGTCCTCATGTCTATATGGTTGTAAAGATAGTAAGTATGAATGTATAATCAATACAACCATGGATAGAGAGATCAATCTTATATTAAAATTAATACCTGTAATGAATAAAATCTGGAGAGGAATGATGTTAATTGATTTAGCAGCATCTAGCTGAGCTGACATTAAATCAGGTTAAACTGGTCTAAAGGTAGGAATTTATGTTAAATGATGTCATTTCTGCTGATGGCTGATGCAGGATAGAGCACATGACACCGAGCAGCAGGTTATCCATGATTGTTTGTCACTGCCATGCTAATATGTGTGCTGTTTGCTGGAATTATTGTGCATTTAATTTTGTTCATACTGTATCTTGAATGTTAGTATCGGGAACTGTAATGATAATTGAATGGGGCAAAAGGAATGGCCAATTAATTTTTATTGTAGTTATTAAAGCTCCGTAAGTCCACAGCAGCAGGCGGTCTACACCAAGGCAGTCTATACCAAGGATCCCAGGCAGCATACAAGACAATTTACAAGGTTCTTCCCTTACCAAACACTTTCTATGGACTGTTGCTCAGATGGACTAGTGAAATTTTTCTTGAATGGTAATATTGAGCTATTTGTCTGGTATATCAGGTTTTACATTGTGCTCATTTTTAGTAGTTTTCTGTGTGTCTTGGTATATTGACAGGCTAGTTAGTAACAAGTAAACATCCTTTATTCAAATAAAAACAAAAGGTAGAAGCTCTAGCTCTAATATGGTGAGAGATTCACAAGACATTAATTTGTGTATCCTAAAAGTGGTGTTATTATTGTAATGTACATTAGATACGGTGTGATATTAGCTCATTTTATAAATATATTTATATAATTGATATTGATCAATTTAATGCACAGGACTCCAATGGAAACAAACAATAGTGCTTGGGTTTATTATTTTATACTAGCATCCTTTTGGATGAAACTCTACCCCTGTGCTTTTTGTGCAAACTGTGGATAAAATATTCAATCAATCAATCTAACCCAACTTTCTGACCCAGTTAACGGGTTACTCTCAGAAAAATAACCCATAAATATTAACCAAGTCAAAAAAAAAAAACACAAGTTGGGTAAAAATAAAATCCAAATAACCCAAGACATGGGTATGGCTCTGAAAAATAACCCAGAAATATAACCCAACATGTATAGCCCAGGAATTGGGTTGAAGAAATAACCCAAATATTTTTAGAGTGTAAGTAACATCCATGGTGATGAAACAGTTTCATGGGAATCAAGAGCATTTACAACTGCAGAACATTTTGTCACAAAATTTCCCATTAGTCTCTTTCCCTAAACAAATGCAAAGATATGGATTTAATCTGTTGCAGGGCCATACCAGCCTGATATCATCAGTTGCTCAGATAGATTAGCTTTAAAAAGAAAATAAACGTGTTGGCCATTTAACCAAAAGTTTATTTTTCATTTCTCACACTCTGTTTAACATAGATTTGAAAGCATAACTGAGCAATTCCACGGTGCATAGAAACACCATGGACTTGGTGGATTAAAGTGTGACTGTAAGCATGTTTCCGATAGAATTGGTTCCTGTAACATTATCACTATGTAATTGCCTTTTTTGGGGCTCATGTTATCATAACTACATTAGGAGATCTTGAATACATGTGTAATGTGTACAGAGAAGGAACACACGGAGCAGGCAGAGCGGAGAGGTTGTCCATGGGTCACATTATGAACATGAAGGGTCACTGTTAATATCCTCAGTGGGGGAGTCTGTATCAGTAGAGATGGGGGAGTGTTTGGCCGAGAGCCATGCGATGTCAGTTTGTCATTGTTCCACCTCTTGGTCCAGTTCTCCAAAGGAAGTAGGTGAGAGGAAGAAAACCTCAAAGAAATTCCCCAAGACTTATTACAGCCAACACAAAAAAAGCTGTCAAGCAAGGTGAAATATTGAACCTTTTTCTGTCCCCCTCCTGGCTGCCTTTTTTTCATCCTTTTATCGTCAGTTCCTGCCTTTTCCATCCCTGTCAGCCGTCTCCCTCTGTGTCTCCCAGGAGGGCCAAGTGCTGCTCTAATGAAACTGTTCAGCTTGACTTTGGAAGCACATTAAAGCGAGCCGCGGACAACTGTTAATGCTGAATCAGCCAAGACGAACAAAACGGGCCAACGTAAGTAGGCTGCCCCAGTTGGAAGCCAAGCTCAGGCACATTCGAGTCAGGAAACACACAGTCCGTCTTCTCTGTGCCGACATGTACAGTTTATCTTTCTGCTCTCCCTCCTCTCATGCAGTTTGGTTCCAGGATTTTTGGCCCTGAGAGTGGAGTGGATTTAGCCATCTTATCTGTTGATCAGTCACTTTGTGTAAGCTGGAAATATCTCCACAACTACTGGATGTATTTTCATGAAACCTTGGACAAATATTCACAATTCCCAGACAGTAAATTCTACATTTTATTATTTGTTATCTCTGGTTGAAACACAGAAAGGAGTTGGATAAACTGCTTAGGAATTTGGCAGGCATTCATTGTAAACTACCGCCAAATGATCTTGTTGATCATCTCATAGAGCTCCATGATTACATCAACATTTCAGCTTTTCTGGTAAATCATGCTCGAATATCTGCACAACTAATGAAATTTTATCAGTCCCAGATTTGCTTTGTGCAGGGGGCTATCTGATACAAAACTTGACAAAGAGGGTAAACTTAATAAACAAACCCATCCAGCATAAGCACAAATTGATGACATGCTGGTAAAAATAAATATTAAATGCACAGTACCTATATTCTGCCACCAGGGGGCTCTTCATCAAACAAAGAAAAGTTGTGTGCAGTGATGAATCCACCGCTTTTTGGTCTTTTCGATAAAAAACTAAATTCAAGTAAAACTGAACTCCATAACGTGGAGTGTATAACCTATAATCTAACACATCACTCAGTATCACAGCACATGGGTGTCGATACGATATTACACAAGATCAGTCTCACAATTTGTCATTTAGATCTGCCTTCCAGATCAAGGCATTTCTCCGAGTGAGTTTCAGTTTGTCCAGGAATTTTCTTAACTTGGTCCTCTAGCTCCTGTAGCATGTCTGAAGTCCCGCTAGCTAATTTCAGACAACAATCATGTCATCACCAAAGCTGTAATTTTTTGACCTCCTGACTGATCCAGGATCTGTTGTGTCAACTATTTTACACATACAATTTTACAAATTTGCAGGCAGTTTGCATTTAGGAATGTCTCGCAAATGAACGGTTTACTCACAACTGCGAATCCATTCTCATTGTTTACTTAAAAGAGCTTTTCGAAAGAGTCGACTCGTTCGCAAATGTCATATCTCCTCCGGGGAAGTGCTGGTAAGCAGGTCAACAATACAAAGCCTCTGTTTAGGTGTAGAAGTTTGAGTGTCCCTTAAATAATGAAAACAGATTATTTATCATCAATATTAGCTGATGAATAATGTGCTATGTACTTTTGATCACTGATTTCCTTACTGTTGTCTATACTGTAAACATAGTGAATATTGCACTGAAGCTTGATTTGAAGAAAATCATGAATCAAATCATGAATCAAAACATCTGCCAGAAAAAAATTAGGTCTTCTCCTGAATCCGTTAAGCCCTATCTGCTAGTTCTTTTAGGGTTTGAATTTTAGAGTCCATCTGTGTTTTAACTGTCGAAATCGTTGCTTCATTTCCAGCTTGAAGTGCTGCTATTTCCCCTCTCAATGTATTGGTAACATCTATGATCTCAGCCTCAGTTTTGCTACTAATCTCTGACTTGATGAGTGTTAGCTCTGAGTGAAGCAATGCAATCACCTCCAGCATGTCATTACTGTCTGCTCTCGGTGCTGCATCTTCGACATGTCCCTCTGCAGTAGAGCCATAGGCCTCAGTGATCTGACTTTGTATTGGCTTTTTTTGGCATCTTTCTCGGATTCTTTCTTTCTTTCATAGAGAACTTCAGAATTCTCCTGGCAAGTAACATAAAATATTTATTGTAGGATTTGTTCAGAATGGAGTTTTAAAGTTGAAATCTACTGGTGAGTGCGTCCTACTTGCTCATCGCTCGACAGCCCCCCCAGCTTCTCAATTCCTATCCTTCTAATTCCTGACAAAGGGCCAATCCTGGGACGTCACACTGAAAATTGAGCAAGCATCCACTGCTTGGCAATGGAGCCAGCCTCATCAAAAGAAACAGAAGATTTTTGCACTATCACACTGGCATCATTTTCAGTAGAGGTCACAAATGTTTTACTGGCCACTTTAATTCAAGAGAAACATGCATCCTTATCGATCGTTAACTCACTCACTTAAGAGAGGTTAGGAGGAACTTCCATTAAAATTCATATTAGTTTGAATTATAACCCTGCTGACAACACCCTCTTATTGCACCATATATTTTGTGATGCATAAGGTCACCGTGTCTGTAATGTCTCCTCTTAGCATATAGTTTTATGGGCTAATAATTCAGCTTATATGCTGCCTTCAGCTCATATTTTCAGGCTTCCTCTCCCCTCTCTCTCTCTCCTTTTCTATATCTTGCAGTGCAATCAGAATTTTGGTCTCTTACAGCTAAATCATCTTTCAATATTAAATCTCAGTGCAAATAATGCTGTCTGTGAAAGTTTCACCAATCTTAAAGGACCTGCTGTAATGTTCTAACAGCACATCAATGCAACGCAGAGCACAAAAAACAGTTACAGGAGGAGGACAAAGGCAGAGAGCAGCGACCAAGTTTGGCTACATATCACTTTAGAAAGACAATGACAACACTTGGAATAAAGACATTTTTAACGGGGAAGAAGCCGTATCCAATAAAAAAGCATTCCCTTCAACATAGCATTAATGTGAGCAATTGCAGTCTATTTGATGCGTTATGTCTCACTTTAAAGCAGCGCTAAGTAAGATTCTGGCTTTTTAGCTCTCTAGGGGCCTCTTTGGTCGTTGAGTGTAACTGCGTGGTTACAAAAACAGAGCGCCTCACACCAATGTGCATTTGTGGACATACAGAGGGGGGAGAAGTGAGCCGACAGGACGTCCCAAGAGACAAATAAACCATGTGGACTGATAAGGTACAGTCTGATCATGTTTTTTAGTTTGTCGTTTTTTAGTGTGGAAGTGTTCCTACCATCCACATCAAAGTTACATAGTGCCAGTGAAGGTGATACAGACCCCCTCAGACTATGACAGAGGTGTCATTCAACCTGTTGTAAGGTGATGTACCTTCACAATGATTCTAAAAATATTATATTACGGTGGAAAAACTCGGTAGTGTTGGTTTAAATATCTAAATAGTTTGTCTATGCATGCAGTCACTCTCTGCTGTCATCTCATTCATAGCTCCCACCTCTTCCTGCTCCAAAAGACTCTGATTTGAACTGTGCCATTTTGGGCTGCTCACAGTCTTCGTAGACTGGAGCTTGACAAGATGGATCTGCATGATTACAGACAATCAATCAATCTTTATTTGTATAGCGCCAATTCATAACTAGTGTTATCTCATGACACTTTACAATAAAGCGGGCTAAAGACAAACCCTTCATTTTATGGATACACATATACACTGTATGCATATATATATATATATATATACATATAAAATACACATATACATATATATACAAATACATACATCTAACACCCAACATGAATCCATATATCCAATCATGAATCCCTCCATCATGGCGGCACGAAAAACCCTCTGTTTAGCAGTAGGAAATCTTGAATGTGGATCCCAGTCTTATGATGAACAGCAAATCCACATTATGCTGTGTTGGGTGTGTGGGCGAAGGAAGGGAGGTGGGCAGAGACAAGTGGACCAAAGTAGGAACTAAAGTTATTGACAGATCCATGGGCCAATCATAGACCTGTCTTCGTCATATTTGTCTCTGCTGAATATACATTTATTAGAGGTTAGCCCCTTGAGATGCAGCATCTCATTTTCAGGAGGGTCCTCATGTCTGTATGATTGTCTTGATAATTTTTATAGAAGTATAATCAATAATAATCATGAAAAGAGTAATAATCTAAAATTTACATTAACATCTATAATGATTATAAGGTAGAGATGACTGATGTTGAATAATACAACAGTATCAAAATGAGGATTTATAAGTGATGTATTTTCTGCTGATAACTGAGGTGGGGTGGCCAGAGACAAAGGACTGAAAATAAGAATTTATGGTAGTGACAAATCCGTCCATACAGACAATGAATCAGGTGGATACATCTGCACTGCCAGGTAAATGTGAAATATTAGTAGTGCTGATTAAAAAAATTGAGAGATTAATTAATTATGATCTGAAATTAATTGATCTAATTAATCTCTTTTTTTAATCTCACTTAAAAATTGCTGAATTTTGAGGTATTTTCATTGAAATTCATTAGATTATTGTGGCAGATCAAAAGACTGTTCTCCACCCGCCAAAAACTCAAGCACAAGAAGCCCAATGCATAAAAAATCTCCAACTTTAACGGCCCAGTCAGGGGACAGAGGAGGGAGCTGCGGATGTGACGACAACAGAAAGTGTCTGCAACAGCGGCGTGTAAAAGCGATCTCCGTGGATGCAGCAAGACCTGCAGTTTTATCAGAAATGGACTCGATTTCTCCTTTGAAAGAGGAGCAAAAAAAGTCACTTCAAGCTTTGTTACGTGAAATCATGTTGCTCTTCTCCCGACCAGGGATCACTGCTGGGAAACTGGGAGAGATGTGGAAATGCTGCGCGAACGATGCCGGAGTCATGGTTACCCTCCTCAGAAGGTCGCCTGAAGAGCTTGGTGGGTATTGGCTTTAACGAGATTCATGTCACATATAAGTGGCAAATGATAAATCTGTTTTGTATAATTTAATGTAAGATAAAACGATGGACCAAGGACTTAAGTAATTGTAGTTTGAGCTAACGGCTAACAACAGGGTCCAGCTGCTATGTCATACTGTGGCTTGATATGGATTGGTCTGTGAAGAGTGACGAGCAGGCCAATCACAAGGTGCTCTGGTATTTTAAGGTTCTGTCCTCTGAAAATTCCGAAACAGGGAAATTAGATTTAAAATGAGATTAACGTGATTAAAAAACATAACACGCTAAATATGACTGTAATTAATTAATGGCAATTAACGCAATAATTTGGCACCCCTAAATATTAGCAAACCAAAATGATTGAAGCCTGGGTCTAAATGCACCCTGGTTGCAATCTCCATCCCAAATACTCTCAATGTTTCTCCTCAAACTATGGCAGAAGGTTAGCTTGTCACTAAAGACAGTCTGGCCCCTGCTGACAACTATAAAAATCTCTATTGGAAGTTTCAGCTTGTTCAGAACTCCATGATACTAGCTATGAGGAAAAAACTAGCATGATACTAACTCTCTGCCACTGCTGAGGCTCTGTCCACACATTAGATTACCTCTGTGTGCAAACAGGGAAATTGTCTTTAAAATAAATAACCTAAAAATAGACATAGAATTAATCCTTATTATAAAGAGTAATTTCTGTTGTTATTGCCTATTGTTGTTTCTTTAGGGGGAAGAAAATAATCTTCTCCACTCACTACTGAGACCTTAAATTGGCTAGCAATAATTATAGGCAGACTTTTAATCTTGAAACAGTCATTATACCTCTCCAAAAAATTGATCGAAAAAAGTAAATTGTTACTCAAGCCTAAAGGTCAGAGACAGTGTCAGCTTTGTCTCATAATGCCAAAGTAAAAATAAAAATCTCTTCAAAATTTTAAACGTAATCGTAAAACACAAACTCTATTTAAGGGATAAAGTTGATTTATATGTGCAGTTTTGACTTGACAGTTGTACTAAAGGTAGAGCAGTCTCATAAATGCAGCCAGGCTGCACACAGCGACATGTCTGACCTGTCAAAATCCTCCAAGTTTTTTCTGTTTTTAATAAAATGCCTTCCTGATTCTTGCAAACCTGTGCTCTCAAAGCACAGCGGAGGCCCGGAGAATGAAGTCTGAGTCATGAGGCTTTAAGGCCAGTCAACCTCTCCCAGCTGCCTTGTTTGAGCGCCGCGAGCTATGGAGTAAGTGTGATGATGTTATGGGATTATTTTTATAGAACTGCAGCATGAGGACACTTTGCCTGTGTTGCCATGAATTATTCAGCCCCCATCTGCGCTCTAGGAGAATACAGTTGTTTTTTCGGGGGGGAACTTGGCATGAGATGGAGCTGCTCTTTTTAAGGAGAAGCAGATTAAACGCTTGTTGCCTTATTATACGGAGCGTCACCTCAGCTGTACGCTCTCCTGCCAGTGCCTCGTCCTCGGTGAGCTGTTTGAATTCAAGACAGAACTGCCGCCTCCCACACACTCCTCCATGACCACGCACACACATATAACAGCGAGAAATGTGCCACACACTCCTCTATTTCTGCATGAGAAGCCACTTTGCTAAGTTTGCCTGCCTGCCAGCTCCTTCTTTAAGCACTTAGACCGTTGAATACATTGACTTTGTAGGTTAAGACCACCAAGAAAGTGACTGATGAAAACTGCAAAAGAAGTAGAAAATTTGCCAGATATGCTGGCTTGTCAGCTCAGCGCCAAAATACTAAAAACTACTCAGTGACAGCACTCTCACATAAAGGTATTTCAGCGCCTCCGTTAGGCCTGAAGTTGGCTTTTTCCAAGTATTCCACAACAAAGTCAAAAACCCTAAAAGACATCGATGTCAAACTTCAACACAACATTTTTCTGCCATCAGAGGCAGGCTGTCGACAGGTGAAATTGCTTGAAAAATAGGAATAGTCAAAAAGTAAGCCCCAAGGAAAGCCCTCGTTTTCCTTGCATCATTAAATTGAAATACGTCTCGGGAAACGTAAATGCTCTCACTGCCACGGAGCAGCACGTCTGCCACGCCTGGCACAGGCTTTAAAGAGAGCATCAATATTTTCCAGCATATCCATACTGAAATGTTGCCTGTTTGGGTGAGAATTAAAACAGAGATCACAGCCATTAGAGAGCCTGACTTGAGAAGAATAAATACGCGCTTCTGACTTTGACTCTGTGGTCTCTTCAATCAGTCAACTCTTCACTAATAATCCTCCGAACATATAAGGTTACCTCCAGCTAAACCTCGAAGAGATGGGAAGACATTTACATCCATATGTAAGTCCTCACTGGTATTATGTGCGCTAATGTCTCTCAGCTCTAGGAGACACAATATATCAACAGTGAAAACAGACTTCTGGCCAAAAAGCATGAATAATTCAAAATGTTAGATTTATAGAAGCAAGATTTGACAAAATAAAACCTCTTCTGGTAAAGGTCTGAAAAGTCGGTCAAAGAGAAATGAGAGACTCTATAGTTAATAGGCCTGCATGATTTGAGAAAACATGCAAGTGCAATAATTTGTTTCGATAGTGCCGTAATGATACGGATTGTGATACTCTTACATAAGATATAAAGTGCATATGAGCTAAAACTTGTGTCCTTACCTGTGGAATTATCTGTTTCTTGCAGCTGCAACCTGTTTTCTCTGAATCTAAAAGAAGTCCAAGAAACTTTTTCTCCACTCAACTGACAAAATAAATTCGTAAGTAACTTACACCCGGCTTAAGCTTCATCTGATAAAACGTGTGAAAGCATAACATATCCTGCCCTCATGAGAGAGGTTACGCATCACCTTTAACAGGAAAGGATTAAACCCCCTCTAAGAAAGTGGAAGATAAATTCTACCAAACTTGGTACCACTGTTTGTTCTGGAAGCCCTTAAAGGACATGATTTTGCATGTTTCTATAACTGTTTTCTCGTGATAATGAATTAATTTCAGTTGTTTTCTCAAGATCTTGACTTATTTATGTCTTTATCTCAGGATAACCAAGCTTGTTTTCTTGAGATCTTAACTTATTTATGACATTATCTTGGGATAACCAAGCTTGTTTTCTCGAGATAATGTGAAAGATTATCCTGTTATCTCAAGAAAACGATCTTTCACATTTTCTCGGGAAAACAAGCTTGGTTATCCTAAGTTAAGATCTCAAGAAAACAAGCTTGGTTATCCTGAGATAAATAAATAAGCTGAGATCTTGAGAAAATGACTGAAATTAACTCGTTATCACAAGAAAACAGTATTGGAAATATACGCAAAATCATGTCCTTTGAGGGCGTCTGTAGTTTGTATCAAACGTTTGTGATCATTTAATGAGGCAGACTGAGACAAAGGCAGAATGACAGCTTAATTGCAATCATACCAACCAAAAACAGATCCTAGGATGAAGAAAATTTGTATATTGTAGCTGAAAATGGCCGATCTCCCAGAATCCTGACACAATCTTTCAGTGACCAATAATATGCCAACAATGAACTTAAGTCAACAAATACATTTCGGGTGAGTCAGTGTCTGGTCAGATCAGATTCAATTTCATGTCATGTCAGGGCTGAACCTCATCTCTGCCATTAATCAAGAAAAACTGGCGAAGGGAGAGAAAAAGAAAGACAGAAGCAGCAGATTTTAACATAAGCTGAGAGTGTTTGATAGTTTTTTAAATAAATGACAAAACAAGGAAAGGCAAAATCAAGTCTATAAATTCTACTTCATTTTTCTCGCATTATCCTCCTCCTATTAATAAGGACTTTTTAAACAGCTTTCTGTGTCATTTGTTTTCAAACACAAGCTCTTACTTATAAATAAAAGGGTTTTTTTTGTTTGTTTTTTTTAATTCAGAATTCCTATTTAGAGCTGTCCAAAAACATTTTGGACACAAATTGAATCATTCACAAAAAGATTCGTAATCAATTCAGAACATCCATAAATCAGTTTTAAACACTCTTCATTCTGCAGTGAATCTTTTTTTATATAAGGTGATACAAACATTAAAAAGACATGACCTGTGTGTCTCGAATGCTTTTGATTGTGCTTTCATTTGTCAGATCATATTATCCAGCCTCTTAGTGCAGACAGACAGAGGCAGATGCTGCATTTCAGGGACAGTACTGTGACTCAGTTTGACTTAAATATCAGGTAATTTAAACAGACTGTTTCATATCCAAACACTATCAACATTTTATTTTATCATAGGCAGTCATCCATGCAAGTAAAAACATTACATTTCAATTTGTACAAATGATATTATTTAGGGATGCACAATAGTGGATTTTTGCCGATATCTGACATGCCGATATTTCCAAACTCATTGTCAGCAACACCAATGCCAATATTTTGAGTCTAGAGCACAAAGTCACTACTTTACTATATTCGACCTATTTCTTTCATGGTTACAGTCCATTTGTAGAAGAAGCACGTGTGAACCAAGAAAAAAAACATATTCTTTATCAGATGTTATTTTTGATTGTAAATGTGGACACTCAGAGATTATGAGGAAAATAATCATGGTACTATTGTGCATTTTGCCAATATCACAGCCAATATATGGGATATTTATGGCCATTTTTCTGTCAACATATCAGCTATAAATATCTGCAAAAATATTAATTTGCCAATATTGATAATCAACTTTTAGTCTAATATCTGCTGATATTGGTCCCATAATATTGTGCATCCTTAATATTCTTACTGTATTACTATTTGAGAATGAGCTTGACCTTGATTCATTGATCTATGACAAGATATCATGTTATACTCAAGTTATACTTGAACCAAAATGTCCTCATACTATCAAGTTAATAAAGTTTTGAATGCAGGATAGTGAGGTGAGTGGGTTGGTATGTGAAGGGGGGTATTAAAGAGGAAAATGTTTGACAAATAAATAATAAATTGTGTTTCTCTGAATAAAATTTAAAAAGTAAAATTGGGATATAGTGTTACTGCCAAACTTAAAAAAGAATGGTGAGTATGAGGCCCTGTTATTCCTTTTTTTTTTTTTTTACAATTTTCTTCCTTTTTTAGACTGTTTTGTTGAAAGCAAGCATATTAAATGTTGAATGTATTTAACAGTTGCATTTGTTTTGTATTTGGTATTTTTAATACCACTGCATTTGCAAGACTGTTAAAAAACTTAGAGGAAAATCAGATTGAACTGATTATTGACTCATGCATGTGTACAAAAAGTCCCACACAAAAGTTCCCATAAACAGGGTGAGGCATTGACCGCCTATTGTAAATTCTTACAATATTTTGTTGTGTTCTGGGAATGTTTCATGCAATTCTCATAACTTTTAAGGATTCTGTTTCTCTCCCTCTCTTATCCTCTTCCATCAGGTTTGCACTTGTGCTGTGTGACTGCACAGAAACGTGCAAAAGCTGGCCTGATTTACGGAGTGTCAGACATGTCGTGATCTCTGCTCTTTACAGACAGCCAGTGGCAGTAAAACACACTCCCCATATGTAACCCACCTCCTCGCCTAATGAAGCCCGTAAAGCAGACTGTTTGACAAGCAGCAAACACAGCTGAGAGCGCTGGCCGTTTTAATCGGGCCTCAGGAGGGGGACCCACACCTACGGGGAGAGGACCCCAGGACACTCCGACATCCATCAGGCACGACAGGGAGGCCCCAGGCCCCATGCACGGTTCAGGCAGGGACCGTCCCCGAGGTCCTCGCCTGTACAGGTGCATGATGGAGTCACAGGAAAAGAAAGAGGTCACAGTCGAGCCTCAGAGCAAATGACTGTGCAGGATTGGAAATGATTTGGGCTCTTTTTTTTCCTCTTTCTGAGTCAGGCTGTGGAAGTGAGAAGAATTATGTCATCTACGTTCTAAACATTGAAGAGCAGGGCCAGGGAAAATATGGTCTGGCCTATTTTTATGTATACTCCTCAAAAGACATTTGGAAATGTTATTTCGGTCAATTATTTCTCGCTTTTGATGTTACTCATCTGGGTGCTGCTGCTGCTGAGCATGCTCATCTCCCTATGACCACAATGCACTCATCCTCTGGTGGCTACTTCCAGCAGGATCACACGCCATGTCACACAGAGTTCAAATCAAATTACAAACTAGTTCTTGAACATGACGATAAGTTCACCGTACTGCAGTGGCCTCCATAGTCACCAAATGTCAAGTCAACATTAAACACTTTGGGATGTGGTGGAACATGGGACTGGCAACATGGATGTGCAGCCAACAAATCTGCAGCAAGAGATTTTCACCAAGCTTTGAACCAATTACCTTTCATTAGTAAGAAGGACCTATCTTGACAAGGTCATCAGTCAAAATTCAAGGTCTTGGACTTCCTTGAGCTTCCTTCACTTGATAATACTAACTTGTGAACTGCGGTCTGGTTTTACTTTCTTTGTAGCTATGCTGAATCAATACAAGTGAGTGGGGCAACAAAGCCAGGGCACTGATGACTTCTAAAGAGGGGGCATTTTGTGCACTTCTGGAGGTCAAAGATCAAAGTCACAGAGCCTTATGTTCCCCAATTGTTCATGAAAGCAGTTTAGCAAACGCAATATCTTGAAACTTCTGACGCTTCAAGAATTTCCTTAAAAATTGCATAAATATCTGACATGACACAGCGAACATTCAGAGGTCAATGATCAAGGCCATCATGCCATCTCAACAATGCTCTGAGAGATTTTTATCAAACTTTACAAAACTTTACTTTGCAATGTCCACCATGACACAGGAATGGACTGATTACATTCTGAAGGACAAAGGTAAAAAAAAAGTCAAGGTCACAGAGCCTCTTGGTAAATCTTAGCCTTTAAATGCAGTCTGTGAATACAGTCTCAGGAATAGTTCAAGGGAGCACTCACATTAGGGCCATTTGTCATGCCGTGCTGAAGCACGATTCTCCCCCTTCTCCCCAGACTCTGTCTGACCTGCACCCACATTGTCCCTACTTAAGTCATGCTTAAGCACAACTATTGATTTCCTATCGTAAATTTAGTTAAAAGGATTGATTTCTCCTATTTATGTCTAAAACTCACAGTCAGAGTTTCCTGCAGCTGATGCTCTCAGTGTTGTTTGTAACTCCCTCTCTTTTTTGGATAGCTGTGTTTTTACACATCAACCATGTGATAACAGAATACTGAGGGGCACACATTTCAAAACCAGAGTCCTAATATTTGTGTGAATTAAAAATGTAAAGCTAAGCAAAACAGTCAATCTGACTCATAAACAGAAGAAGGTGGAATAGGGAACAATGACTGTAAAAACAAGTAAATATGTGATTTATAAATAAACATTCAAATAAGACAGATAAAAACACACTTTATACTGTCAAAGAGATCAGTTTTTATGACAAATAAAAATCCACTCCGTCTTTTTCAAAGCAAATATGAGCAAAAATGGTGAACAGATCATCAATAAAGAAGAAAAACAACATCCAGTATAACAGGGATGCTTAAAACTGTGACGAGTGGTCTCACCCAAATGTGTGCTCAGAATTTCTCACTTGAAGCTGCCTTGTTTGATATCTCAGTTATAAGACCCCCCACCTCTAATCAATCAGGTAAAATCCAGGCTGTGAGAGACGAGTGTGATTTAGGACTTAAGACTAAGGAAAAGGTTGTCCTGGAGATTTTTTCACAAACAGGATGTGTAAAACAGTTTTTTGGTGTTCTTAAGATGTTTATAAAATTTTCCTCATATAATGTTCTGCAGTCATGACGCCACGCAGAACTATCTTGTGTTTCCTATGCATAGAAAACAGTCTTGTGGTTTTATGCAGGTTTCTGAGAATTATTTCCTTTGGCTGGCTTTATCTGCAGACTTTAAGTAGTGATTGGAAACTGCCAATCTGATCCAGCCACACAGCTCTTGTTCACATGCATTTACAGGCCAGCTGTGGTTTATTAATGCCTCAATAAGCTTGTCTCTTCAGTTGTTTTAGATTATCAAGGTTTTATCTTTTTCTATTTTACAGCTATTGTGTTTAATCACTGTGATTCAAAATTTTACTTCTAGAACAGCCAGTAACAGATCAGAGCCAGACATTATCCCTGTTTATTTAGACAAAGACGACCTATGAAGGATGTTCTAGCCTCTATTACAGTGATAATGTTTCAAGGTTTCTTCTCACCAAGCCAGAGCATTTTAAACCATCCTCAAGATGTCAAAAATGACTTTTTCGGGATTAAGACTGGTCCTGTCATTATGACAGATTAATCAATCTCACATGGTGCAAGAAATCATTTAGGCAAAGAGCTGCATTGGAAAATGAAGCAACAGATGCTGAAGCACTCGGAGACCGAGCCTGCCAGCCGAGGGTTTAGTGGAATGATTCCCCCGGCCGTTTTTTTTTTTTTTTTCTTCTTCTTTTCCCCTGATGTTGCAAGGAAAAATAAAATCTCCCCTTGGCTGCAGATTAAGCATAGATGGAGGGGGGTCAACCTTGCTGATGCCTTTTCATCGTAATTTATACTCCATCTGCAGGCTCAATCAGCACCTCGGAGACACTGAGGAACATTAGACCTAATGGATAATGCAGCACCTTATACTCATCATCTTAAAAACACAACCAATATCTATTTTTTAAGTCTTTCTGTTTTGATTTAGAAATCTCTATGGATAGAGTGGTAAACCAAAGGAGAGAGTGGGGAATGACATGCATGAAAGAAGCCAAAGACCTGATTTGAACCCAGGTCACCTGCACAGTGTATTTTCCAGTACGCATAGGGATGTGTTGTCAGCTCCTCCCACCTCTTCTGCTTACTTGTTTCGGATTAAGGACACTGTTCAATAAATATTTCTCAATTCACAAACAGTTAACTGGCTTTTTCATTAAAAAACATTCACATTATGAGCAAGGACTACTTTTATGACATCGAAACATCTCTTCCCTCTTATGATTAATGTGTTTTAGTGGGAGACTTATCCACCAAGGACACCTTTGAAGTTGATCAATTTAATGATGGGATATGAATTGGGAAACAATGAACTTGTGAACTTTTGTCTTCGTTCTGATAGTAATGAGTTGGATCTGCCTGAAAAGAAACATTAAATCTGCTGTATCCATCTGCACCACAAGGTTTAAATTACAGAGAAGTTTAAGGAAATTTATCAAGTCATTTATAAATATCTCATTCCTCAAAGACTTGATTTAGTATACGGATTGAATCGATTCATTGCTGAAGCCTAGAACCAGGTAAATTCCCTTCTGAAAAAAAATGTCAAGGGAATGTGAGCTAGCCAATCCATGCAATCCATCTTGCCATCTCCAATCCTCTACAACTTCACTCGGCTAAAAGCTGAACAACCCGATCAGGGGAAAGAGGCCGGAGCTCCAGACGTGACAACAGCGGGAAGTGACTGCATGTTTGAAAACAATGGCGGCTTCTGAAGCAGTTTCCGTTGATGCAGCAATATCTGCAGTTTTATCAGAAACTGACTCAATTTCTTCTTTAAAAGAAGAGCAAAGAACATCACTTAAATCTTTTCTTATGGGAAATCATGTTTTTGCTTTTCTCCCGCCCAGTTTCGGTAAGAGTTTGATCAACCAAGTGGCTCCTCTGAGATGGGAAGGACTCCAAATCCCATTGTGATATCCCGCGTCTCCGCTGGTTGCCCTAATGGACGAACAAATCAAAGAAGCTGGGAAGCTGGGGATCACTGCTGGGAAACAGGGAGAGAATGCAGAAATCCTTCGTAGACGATATCGGTTAGTCAATGGTAGTCATGGTTGCTCAACGATACCTGGCAAAATATGCTCTCCTCAGAAGTTTACCAGGAGAGCTTGGTGGGGATTGTTGTTGACGATGTTCATGTCACATATAAATGGTAAATGATACATCTGTGTTGTATGCTTTAATGTAAGATGATAGTCTAAGGACTGAAACAAAGTTAAAGCTAACGGCTAACGACAGGGTCTAGCTGCTACGTCATACTGTGGCTTGATATGATTGGTCTGTGGCGAGTATGACGAGTAGAACAATTGTCTAATCACCAGCTGCTGTTGTTTTACACGGTTCTGCCCCATTTTCAATGGGCTCCTTTCCAGATGGACTAATGAAATATCTCTGTGATGGATATATGGAACTGTCAGTTAGCCTTTACCAACATCTCCTGAAAATTTCAGCAAAATAGTTCCATCAAGTAGTTTTTGTGTAATCTTGCTAACAAACAAACAAACAAACATACGCCAGCAAAAACATAACCTCTTTGGTGGAGGTAATGAGATACAGCCGCTTCTAGTAACAACCCATGCGTCCTGGTAATAGGTCAAAGGTCAAGACTTGTGGACCGCATGTGATCCTTTGCATCTGTATGCAAAATCTCAAACACTTTGAAGAATTTTCCCCTATGTCCTTTTTACTGAGGTCTTGGGTCAAAGGTCAGTGTTAGCAGATCCCATGTTCATCCTTGCTTGTAAGATTTGTCCAATCACACCACAAAAACCACCCGGCGCTTCCTCTTGACCCATAACTGTACTGTCACTGTCTGTCTTGTACACTTCATGGGGTCATATAAGCACCGGGGTCGTCTAAGTTTTGATTTATTTGGACGTCTCATTGAGAAAATTCCACACATACTGCCTTTAACTGGCTCTGCAGATACAAGAGGAGTCGGGTGGCACCATATTTCTTCAGTCACTGATACATGTGTAATGCTTGTTCCAAAAGGAAGACATTAACTTGCAAAGAGTTTTTGTTTCTCCCTTCGGTGAGCTTAAGTTTCGACACAACAGCCCATTTGGACGTTGCTCTGTTGTTATTCACCAGAGGACGCATGTTTTTAATGGCGCAAACATCAGTGGAGTCCCGCAGCATTTTGCTTTCCTCTCCTCACATGTTGAACTTGTAACATGAAGTCAAATGTTTACTGTGAATGTCAAATGGCTCTGTCTGAACAATCTGCAGTATTATTTCAGGGAGATATATGGATTTGTACCGCTCAAGGCGGTGCGTAATAAAAGAAGATCTGTAATTACAGCTTAGATTTGTTAAATTGAGTTAATTTGGTCCTCTGGGTTTTTTGTGATTTAGTTGAATTGTGCCTCAGGGTAATGAAATCTCTCAGAAAATATTTGGATTGCAGCTGGTTTATCCTCCCAACAGAGCAATGACAGATGTATTCAAATGCAGAACATGTCAAATGAGAAAACTAAACACTTTCTTTAAAATTAGACATTCATTTCAATTGACTTATTGATCTTAATTCTAGCCTGCAAGAGAATCACACCCAGATGCTTTCACTAAAAATAACAAAAACAACTGCAGAGTAAAAAAAAAATGAGTGCATTTAACTTGTAAGAAGAAAATGAAACCAAAAATGATTTCCAAAATACAAATTGAACACACTGTGATGAGACTGTAAATGCTTTTTACTGGCATATCTTTTTATGTCAAGTCTATTTGTTTCTCCAGTAAACCTCCAAACCTGAGTTCAGAGCCTAAACAAGGAGGAGCATAAAAAATCTTAAGAGAGGCCCAAAGCTATGTCTGCTCTAAGAAAGGATGCTGCATAAAATGATTTCAGCTTGGGCCCTGGCACAATATCCCCTTCAATCCTGTGAAATTGTTACATCCACACATCTTCTGCTAATCCAGTGTGGACTTGAAGAATGCCAGCGACCATGTTCTTTGGAGGATCTTGTGGAGGTACTCCAAGAATAGGGTGTGCCTGGGCCTTTGCTGAGAACCATCTGATTCCATTACAAAACATGACCGTCATGCTCTTACTGTCAGGCACAAACTTCTCTTTTTTTTATAATATCCACTGTTTTTCATAAACAGTGACATTGGTCACTTTCCCTGTTGACAAGAAGGTTTTATATTGTTTAACCAAATCAAAGAGCAAAACAATTTGTATTCAGGAAAATACAACATTCATTCACTCAGTGGCAGAGTGTTTCTTTTCCATTTTCTGAAAATTAGCAGTTTTGAGGGTAGAAGGTTTGTGCCTGATGGTAATGATATGATGTGTAGCTTTTTTAGCTCTTATCACTTCGGTTAGGTGTGGATTTCAACGCAGACTGCATGGAGCAACATTTTTGACTAAGAGGATGAAAAAGTTCTGAAAGTTGTACCACAGTTTCTTGAACGAGATGACCAGGCCGCAGAGGAATAGAGAAGTGATCAGGGGATTTGGATGATTGTATATATTTTACAGATATTGCCTGATAACCTGACAAAGGAAAGTTTTTTAATTGGGGCAACTTGATGCCTGAAAAAAGTTTGGAAATGTTATTCCTGTTGATTATTTCTTCCCTTTATTCATACAAATTGGTAGTTATTTAAATAATTGGAAAGCCTGATTAGTCTCCTTTACAATGAGGTATAACTTGTAAGGATCATGCATTCCTGTAATAAGAAACCCCTCAAAAAAGGTGCCAAAAATCCCCTCTTCCCCTGCAAGAAAGGCTATGGTGAGAAACCAGTCATCATGGGGTTCTGTCATGAGATGCCTACTCGCAGTCTGTCTTTGACTTCATCAGTCTCACAGAACTTGGGGATAAATTTGGGAATGGTACCAGGGCTGACTCCAAATAATGCTGCCACTCTGCTCACTGGAACACCAGCTCCCAGTTGCAGGGGATTTTAGCACATTTTGGGGGGGGGGAGGGGGGCAGTGCCCACAGATTTAGCTGTGTTGGTAACTAATCAGGCTTTCTGAGGATATAAATAGAACACCAATTGGTATTATTAAAGGGTAGAAGTAATCAATTGAAATAATGTTTTAGATGAGTTTATGTATACATACACTCACTGACCACCTTTTTGAGAACCCTTTGCTAGTACCAGGTTGGTACCCCTTTAGCTTTCTGCCTTAATTATTGGAGGCATGGGTTTAACAAGGTGCTGAAACATTCCTCAGAGACGATAGTATCATGCAAATGCTGGAGATTTGTTGGATGCACATCAGTGGTGATAATCTCATGTTCCAACACATCCCAAAAGGTTTTTACTTGGACTGAGATCTAGTGACTATGGAGGCCACAGCAGTACAATGAACTCATAGTCAAGATCAAGAAACCTGTTTGAGATGATTTGAGCTCTTTGTGAAGTGGAACATTATCCTCCTTGAAGTAGGAATTAGAAGATGAGTGCATTGTGGTCATGAAGAGATGGACACGGTTGTTATCAACAATACCCAGATGGGGGGCATTCAAACAATACTCCATTGGTACCAAGGGGCCATGAAAATGTCCCCCACACCAAGACACCACGACCAGCCTGAACCCCTGGAGAATC
This sequence comes from Cetoscarus ocellatus, assembly GCA_037902135.1. NCBI lineage: Eukaryota > Metazoa > Chordata > Actinopteri > Labriformes > Labridae > Cetoscarus > Cetoscarus ocellatus. Next base: position 157,137 of record JBAMNC010001218.1, read on the forward strand.
AACTGATGCCCACACTTCATCCTAAAGAATCATTTATCAGTTACTTACCCTGTTAATTTTTTAAATATTAATGTTATTCTTGTCATTTTTTTGGAAGAACAAATGGGTTTAAATACTTATCCTAATGCTCCAGATAATTTTCTGTGCTACAAATACTTTTACAAAAACTTAAAAAGCCCTCAACAGTAATGAGAGTAAGAGTAAGTTTTTAGCCTCCACACAATGAGCTTTATGTAAACACGTTTATGGGAGTTTGGTTGTTAAGTGGTTAAGTAGTTTGTTTGTTTCATGCTTTTGCTATGATGTTACGATATTTCACACAAGCTTTGACCCTCTGTTAAGTTTCTCAGTAAGTTTTACTGACTCACTGGGAAGGCGCTCGCAGAGTTTGTGCTCTGTTTTCTAACAAACCAAATTGTACACACTGAGCTCAGCTGGCCTAAACAGACCCACGTCATGCCAGCAGCTCTATAAAAACTGTGAGTGAAAGGTATTTTTCCATTGTTTGGAGAGAAATGAGGCTGTCAAGTAATTTAATTCTAATCACTGACATGGTTGTGAAAATACACAGGCGTGGGATCATCAAGTCAAAAAATACGTAGTTATTTTTGTTCAAGAGATGTTTGGTTGAAATTATGCTATTTCATGCGAGGTGGGTTATTAAATATCAGGTGGAAGATGAGGAAGATAACAGGTCACAAGCCAAACATTTAAAGTAGAAATGGAAATACTGTAGGAAATGTTTTTTTGTTTTTTTATGTCAGTTTTCTTAAAGAAGGGAATTAGCATCCTGGCATGCATCTTGGAAAGGTAATGCAAAAAAGAGAGAGAGAGAGGGAGAGGTCTAAGTATTCAAAATTTAAGACTGTTTAATAATTTGAGGCAGATGACAGGAATTTTCAGTGTTCGTTCAACTACTCAATGAGACATAAATGAAAAACACACCTCTGATATATTCACAGGATGATCTATCATGGTAGATTATTCTCTGCAGCATTTCCATCACATTATAATCCATGAAATCAGACCAGTGATGTGGAGAGACTGACCTAAGTTGCCAGGTCTGACTTTTATAAGCAACTTTGGGATTCTTTTTTGAAAAGTTGCTCATAAATATTGGCAGTTGTGGGTTGCATTGTTTTTGGGCTTGTTGAAAAAGTGCAGTTGCTCATTTAGGCTTGCTGTGCTCCCAAACCCAGGACGGACCTGATGAACACTCTGCTACCAATATAAACTCAATTCAGAAGTAACACAAACTACTTTGTCCCACTCCAAACACAAATGTGAAATTTATTGTAAAAGGAGGGGCAAAAAAGTTGTTTCCACCAAAAATAAATCCTTATAGCAGAATTAAATTTATTTCTAATGTAGCTATGACTGTTTTCACCAAAATAAAGCTGTATAGGATCAAAGTAAAACTTAGATTAAACCCTGACTATGTCTGTTTGGTTACAAAAATCAAGGTCAGAAAGACTGTATAGTGATAACAGAGTAACAAATAACAGTAGCCCGTCCCTTCACTTCTATATAAAGAAAAAGACATTTCAACTCCAAACAAAAGGATGATGCATAGCAAATTAAGAGCCTAAGAAGAAAAAATGTCACTGTGAAGTTGAAATGTAATGTAGATAAAAATCGAAACACGCTTTATGTAGATTTCTCTTTTAAAAAAATAAAATAAAATAATATATCACATTAGAAAAAAAAATAGCTGGAGGTTGCTTGTTTTGGGCTTGTTTTATCGACCTGGCTGTTTATTTCAGTAGAAATATCTGGCAACACTGAGTCCTGCAGTTAAGAGGCACTGATGTTGTTTTGGCCCAAACACAAGACATAATAAGGCTGCGGAGGACTCAATGATAGTCTGAGCCAATGTCTTTGTTGTGGTGAGGCGGACTTTGCAGAGCATGTTTGTATGTGCCGCACAAAAGGAGAAATTCTGCTGCAGCATTAAGTAATAAGATTTACAAATGGGCTGTCGTGCTGTGAGAAGCAGCATTCATTCATCCTCTGTGACTGTGTCTATGTCCCTAGAGTAGAAGGCCTGAGAGGATGTCAGTCGTTCAGGGTTGCAGGTCAGGTCTTATGAACGTGGGGTCCACGCGGTGCAGATTTGATGTTGGGAAATTTGCAGGTAGCTGGTCAGGCTGTGGTTCTAGACATGCAGGTGTGTGGATGCTGGTTTGATATATATTGACCCCATGCAGGACTCTGCTCCAAACATACTGGCAAAACCAGTACCTACTGCTGGTACAGTATGAGGTTTAAAAAACGGCCGAGGTCTCGTGTTGAGCAGAGCTGTTTCTGTGCAAACAGCAAAGATACCAGAATGTCTACCTTGTTTTCTTCTGGCTGCCTGGTTACTCACAACAATGGCAAGAATCTGAAATATGTCCCCCTGTTGTTTGAATTTTTAGGACTAAAGATGTTTCTAACTGGGAATGCACATATGAAGATGTCAAAAGTAAACATCAGAGCAGAGGCGTTACTGTGGTGAGAATGGACTTGACTGTCATGAGAACAGTAGGTAAAAAAAATACAACTGAAGCTTCTCATTCAGACACAAACAAGCCTTCAACAGAGAAAAAGAGTCAGCATCTGCAGCAGGAGATACACCTGGAGAAGATGGAGGGACGTGAAGAGAGAAAGAGCTTCCTCAGAGACTGGGAGCTGGAGGAGAACGCTGAGAGGACGCCTCTGGATGAGCTGGAGCTGAAACGGCAAGCTGATAATTATGCTCTCCACAAGTACAAAGAAGATGAGACGGATGAAGACAGCCACTGGGCCAAGATCTGTGCAAGTGTTCATCAAAGATTTCAAAAGGTAATTATATCAAGTGCTCTGCTGACCCAAATGTACCTGCACAAGAGGGCAGACCAATTGTGTGATCATGGACGATGATACAAGTGACGCCTTCTTGCAGGGATGATAGTCAGCCAACCAGCAGGCCAAGAGGGAGGATTTATGAGCAGGTGGAGCTGGAGTTCTTCATGAAATTGTTTCCGCAGCTGATCCCAGGCGTTTTTGATTTCTTTTATTTATCTACTGTATCTTTATTCAAAATGGCCATTCACTAACCACTTTGCCAAGTCTGATGAAGAGCCGCATGTCACTGTTTGTTTAATAAATTGTTGGAGGGAGCTCTTTTTGGTGTGCAGATCTTTTTGTGCTTTTTCATGTGAATTTTTTGGATCCAGTGCCCTTCCAGGGATGTGCCTGTCTACTTAATCTTTGTCTACAACATTATTTATCATAGCTGAGTTACTTTCACAGGAAAAATAACCAGCCTAGAATTCCAAAAAAGTACCATCACATTGACTAGGGTTTACTGCACTTGAGTGAGTCATTTTGTACATGCACGCCTGCATATTTCATCTTCTTTTTCTCTACAATGTCAGTGAGGACTACTGGATTTTTTTAAATTGTAACATATGTTTATATTAAGTTCACAATCTAAAAGGTAATTCATTGCAGTTTACTCAAAAATGTAACAATTAATCATGATTTTAAATTTTAAGGTTTGACAACCCTCGTACAAATTTAAGAATGGCGGTTTTTGTTTGTTTTTTAGCATCATTGTTGTAGCTTTAAAATCTCCCACTCTACCAGTGAATGTCTGTAGTTGCAGTTGGTTTTTGATCACAACAGTCTAAACTGATTTATGTGTCTTTCCTCTTTGATCCCTCACCTCTTTACCAGCACACACACACTCTGCTCTTCTTTGTAGCTGTTGTCAGAAGTGACATTTGATAGCTCGTACATCCTCAGCTCTGCAGATCTCCGGCTCACTAATGACTAAACATGGCGTCAAACACTAAGCCTGCGTGGCTGTGGAACATCTTACCCACTGACGTGATGGAGCTCAGATTAAATGGGACGGGAGAGGAGGAGGAGGTGGAGATCCATTTAGGGTCTGAGCGGCTGAGACTCCGGCATGAACAGGAGGCACCTGCACAGAGTCATGAGACAAGCAGGCCCCGGGGCCCCGACGGAGACTTATGGGTGCTGTCACAGGTCCAGGGCCGTGTCCTTACTGTCACACTGCATGATGGACTCCAGAGAGATGCTTTATAATCCTGCAGAGTATCCTAAAGACAGGCGCAGTCACTGAGAGAGCAGGCAGAGTGTTTTCACATTGTTCTTGGTCAAACCAGGAACTCTAGAAAGAGAGGACAGAGGGATATCTACAGTGCCCAGCATAAATGAGTACACCCCCTATTAAAAGTAATGTATTAATCAATATCTAAATGAACAAAAGAACAATTTCCAAAGTTTTAACAAAGCTGAGTATAACATAACATTTTTTTTACCATAAGATGAAAATAAGGGTAATATGATAACTAAAATTTAGCTTTGCTCCCACCTCTTTGAGATGTACTCATTTTTTGCATCCTTTTTCTGTGCAACTTAAAAAATCTTGTTTCCAATCAATGGCCCACATTTGGTAGGGTATTTTGTGGTATAGTATGCCATAGAAAATGTTGATTTTGAAAAGAAACTAAAGGTTTTCTGACAAATCTGAAGGGGTGTACTGTATGTATCTGCTATTTGTTTCTGTTTATGATAGGTTCCTTAATGCTGTATAGATCATTTCCTCATCAATGAAAGGAAAGTGGATGGGATTAACAGATTGGAAATGCTATGGGCCACTTTTAATCCTCTTATTAAAACATATTGACCTCATCAGTTTGATATAAAAATCTATTATATGTTGTGTAGAGAAACATATTATATCTCTCAATGTTGAGAATTAAAAGAAAACAAATTCATAAGTTGACTTAGCTTACAAAAATAATGTTTTCATTATTATCCACTGCACTAAAATTGGGTTTAAGTTTGAAAAGCTGCAAGGATGACACTCCAGAGGGAAACTTTGTGCACAGAGGAACAACCCAACCAGATGAAAATACACAGAAGGTGTTGCACAGCAGTGGAAACCTAATGTGAATCAGTTTTCCAGATTTATTTAGAATTAACAGATCTAACGGGTTTTGTAAAAAAGATGCACTCAGTGGCCACTTCATTAAGGAAAATTCTTTAGCTTGTTATTGAGGGTGGCAAGGTGGCTCAGCAGATCGTGCTCATGCCTCAAAACAAGAAAGTTGCATTTTCTCCCTATGTATGAGTTGCTTCTCTCTAGGTACTCCAGCTTCCTCCCACAGACCAAAAACATGCTCATTAGGTCATTTGGTGACTCTAAATTGCCCTTAGGTATGAGTGTGAGAGTGAATGGTTGTCTGTCTCTATATGTGGCTCTACGTTCAGCTGTTAACCAGTTCAGGGTGTACCCTGCCTCTTGCCTGATGTCAGCTGGCTCCCGCCCTCTGCAACCCTGAAAGGGATAAGCGGTATAGATGATGGATGGATGCTTGTTGATGCAAATAGCTAATCTGACAATCACATTGCAGCAGTTCAAAGCATTTCAGCAAGTAGATATGGTCAAGGTGACCTGCTGAAGTCCAAACTGAGCATCAAAAGGTATTTAAGTGGCACTGAACATGGCATGGTTGTTAGTACCAGTCCAACTGGTCCTAATATTTTAGAATCTACTGATCTACTAGGATCTTCATGCACAACCATCTCCAGGGTTAACAGAGAATGGGCTGAAAAAAAAATTTAATGGCAAAAATGCCTTGTTGCCATGCCAGGTCAGAGAAGAATTTCCAAAATGATCTAAGATTAAATACATGCAACAGTAATTTGAATAAGTACTTGTTACCAGAACTGGTAAGGCAGAGTTGGTTGCAACCTTGCACTTATATATTGAGGCTGTTGAATTCCAACTGGAGGCTCTTTGCCATGTCTCCCCCTTTTCCATGTCTATTCATCTGTCTTCAGTGTCAATAAAGACAAGCCCCTAAAAGCCCCCCAAAAAATAAAAGAAACCCTGCTTGTTACAACCAATGTATGCAGAAGAACATGTCTGAACACACAACACCTCAAATCTTAAAGCAGATGGGCAACAGCAGCAGAGGTTTACACTGGGCACAGCTCCAGTCAACCAAGAACATGAGACTGAAGGTACAGTTGGAACATAATTGGACAAAAGAAGACTGGGAAATTTTGCCAGGTCTGATGCTAAGATCACAATTTGACATAAATAATCTGAAGGATGGATCCATCCTGCCTTGTATTAACAGTTCAGGCTGCTGCTGGTGGTGTACTGATGTAGGGGTATATTTTCTTGGTACACTTTATGCCCTTTAGTACCAACTAAGTATTGATTGCCACATACCACAGCTTATAGTATCGTTACTGACCATGTCCATCCCTTTATGACCACAGTACCCATGTTCTGATGGCTACCTCCCGCTGGATAATGTGCCATGCAGTAAAGCCTAAATAATCTCAAACTTGTTTCCTCCCGAGTCACCAAAACTCAGCCCAATAGTGTACCTTTGGGATGTAGTGGAATGGAAGATCATTGCAGCAGAGACAGAAACTGACAAACAGATAGATAGATAGATAGATAGATAGATATGATATGAGGTACGAGCCTCCTATTGGATAATTACTGCATGGGCGATTATCTTTCAGCTGGCAACAAGTTATTTAACCCCAACTGGTGCAATGAGTTGCTTCTCATTTCCTAAACAACCATGTCGAAAGACACATCCCGTGGTCGTGGAAAAGATGTTAGTCTGTTTGGGAAGGTTCAAATCATTGGCATGCATCAAGCAGAGAAAACATCTAAGGAGATGTTTTACTAAAATTGGGTTAAGAACTGTCCAACGAATTATTAAAAACTGGAAGGATAGTGGGGACCCATCGTCTTCGAGGAAGAAATGTGGCCGGAAAAAATCCTGAATGATCGTGATCGGCAATCACTTAAACGTTTGGTGAGATCAAATCGAAGAAAAACAACAGTAGAACTCAGGGGTATGTTTAACAGTGAAAGTAAGTGCATTTCCACATGCACAATGCGAAGGGAACTCAAGGGATTGGGACTGAACAGCTGTGTAGCCTCAAGAAAACCACTAATCAGTAAGGCTAACTGGAAAAAAAGGCTTCAGTTTTCTAGGGAGCATAAAGATTGGACTCTGGAGGAATGGAAGGAGGTCATGTGGTCTGATGAGTCCAGATTTACCCTGTTCCAGAGTGATGGGCGCATCAGGGTAAGAGGAGAGGCAGGTGAAGTGATGCACCCATCATACCTAGTGCCTACTGTACAAGCCTGTGGGGGCAGTGCTATGATCTGGGGTTGCTGCAGTTGGTCAGGTCTAGGTTCAGCAACATTATGTGCTCAAAGAATGAGGTCAGCTGACTACCTGAATATACTGAATGACCAGGTTATTCCATCAATGGATTTTTTCTTCCCTGATGGCACGGGCATATTCCAAGATGACAATGCCAGAATTCATCGGGCTCAAATTGTGAAAGACTGGTTGAGGGAGCATGAGACATCATTTTCACACATGGATTGGCCACCACAGAGTCCAGACCTTAACCCCATTGAGAATCTGTGGGATGTGCTGGAGAAGGCTTTGCGCAGCGGTCAGACTCTCTCATCATCAATACAAGATCTTGGTGAAAAATTAATGCAACACTGGATGGAAATAAATCTTGTGACATTGCAGAAGCTTATCGAAACAATGCCACAGTGAATGCGTGCCGTAATCAAAGCTAAAGGCGGTCCAACGAAATGTTAGAGTGGATGACCTTTTTTTTGGTGGTGACTTTTTTTTGGCCAGGCAGTGTAGATAGATAAAGATAGAGAGAGATAGAGAGCTACAGATATATATAGAGATATATATATATAGATAAAAAGAAAGAGAGATAGAGATAAGGAGATAGACTGATTCACTCATGACATGGATAAATAGTGTATTAAAACTCAAGATAATATTAGCAGACTGTAGTTAAATCGCCATGATAATAAAAGTCCTGCAGTTCAAAGACTCTGCTTTTATTTGATGGAGAAAACACACTAAACAAATCCTCCTCATCAATCAGACAGCTGCTGCGGTCAGGAGGAATCCTGGGCATGTGGAGCGTGGTTTAAAGGTTTAAAAGAGAGCTGGAAGTAGCCACCTCTTCAAAACAAAACAATGCCATCAACTCATACTTGACTCCAAAACCAATGGAAACAGTGAGAGTCCTCAGCATTCTGCTTTAATCAAAATCAGGGTGAGGTCAAATCAAACAGCCACTGTCACCCCCACCACAGGGCGGAGAGAAATGCACAAAGTTGGGAAATTTTGGAGCCATGTAGGTAATGTTTGTTTCTGTTGCTGGTAAATATGTCCTTTTGTTTTTAATAATATGATAAGTGATGATAACCAAGCAGACAAATATCTGAGTCCTGCCCTTTGTTTTACGAATGCAGGCCTTTATTAGTCCAGATGCATGCTTTTAAAAAGCTTGGGAATCTACGGCGCAGTCTGTCAATTTCAACACCTGCGCTCCGCTCTCATAAAAAGCACCTCGTTTCAGTCCCCAGGGCGACTTCAGGGCATGTTAGATGCTATCAGACTCCCAGTGAAGGTTTCACCGCCCTGCAGACATCCCAGAAACAGTCATCTGTGTTTATCGAAGGATCACCGTCGCTATGGATTCAGCGGACTTAAGGGTGACCTCATGATATTGATGAAAAGGCCTTAAGTATTTAAACAGAACATCTGAAAATTACACTTTTTATGAAGGAGATTCTGTTTTCATTAGATAAGTTCTTAAAAGTTGGTCCCGCATCTACTGCAGATGTATCTGTTAAACCTTTAGATTTCCATTTGGTGGACAGCAGGGATGGGCATCTGCTGGCCTGGAGGCAACACATGGCCCTGCTTTACACGTAATACAGTCTGCAGACCAATTTCAAACTACTTGTAAACATGAAGAAAAGACATAGCTTGTGAAACCATCTGCTACGTTCAGCTGTGACCTGTAACTGTGCTGCACACTGCTTTTAGCTAAAAAGGCACAACCAAGCAGTGACCGCTAGAGTTGAAAAAAAAGTCAATGGAGAAATACAACAAAAAAATCAATCAGTGGTCTACAGATGCACTGGAAGTTGCATACACACTCCATGTTAAATGTCTACTTCAACAGCAGCAATAACATCTCCACAGTCTGGTTCAGAATTTGTTAGTGTTGATTTTAATGAGGATTTCAGTTTTACATGGTTAGGGGCAAAGATGACATGACAACACGCCTGTTGTTAGTCAGGAGGCTTAAGACCCTCATCCTGGCATTATAGTCCATTATTATGCTAGCTGAAAGTTGATTTGAGATGGCCCCCCTCCATTAACCCAACAACCAAGACGTCATCTAATATTTTCCACCGTCTGTTAGAATGATGATTAGTTGATTATTTTATTATCTGCCATCTTGAAAAACAAGAGTAAACAATAGTCCAACAAATGGTTGACACCATCATAGTGTAACATCCATTTATACCAACCAGTGGCTTTAATAGGTACACCTTGCAAACACCAGGTTAGGCTCCTTTTAGCCTTCAGAACTGCCTTAATTCTTTGTGGCATTGATTCAAAAAGGTCAGAGATCTTGGTCCATACTAGCATGATTGCCCTCATTTGTTTATAGTAGAACCTAGTTCAGTGTCTTTTAAAGCTAATTCCAAATCATATTCAATACCAAGTCAGCAGATTTACTGTTATTTACCTTGGTAACATAAATAATCTCCATCTGATGATCTACTTAAAATATTAAACTTAATGTATACAAACCATTTCATTTTTTACTGTGAGCAAATGAAAACCGCCTTTTAACAATGTTTTCCCCATAATCCCCTTCCTACATCAACACCCGTGTGAATCGCTTTACAGCTGAGGATGAACGAGCCTCCTTTCCTTCAATATCAGCAGACTTATGTGCCCGAGATGTGCACTAAAACTTTAAATGAAAAACCTGTTGACACGTCTATGGGGACCAGAAGAGAGCATGTGGGACCGTCGTTCGCTCAGTCTCTTCGGCTCAGCTGGCCCCGCAAGCTAACAGTCTGCTGCCATGAGGTGTTTAATGGCTGTGTGAAGTTCTCACAAGGGACCAGCTGCTGGGAACATGGATGGATCTGGACCCCCTTGCTCCCTCTTGCCCCGGTGATGGATGAAACAGGCCGGAGCTTACCTCGGCCTTATTTATGGAAGCAGAAAGCACTCTGTTCATCTGTCTGCATACTGAGAAGTGAATGTCAGGATGAAAAAAAAAAAAAAAACATCTGACATTGAAATGAAGATCACGCTTTTTACAGTTCTTCTGGAGGTCGGAAGTGATTGCAGGTTGTGATATGGACATAGCAGAGGTGGAAGTGAGGCAGACTACTGAGCCATCCTGTCTGCAGATCACATCATGTTCATCATTCTCGACAGGTTGTAACTGCAGGATTGTTCACCTGTGATGTTGTCTGCATTGGCGTTTAGTGGGCTGTGAGAGTGCAGTGGTCAGATCCCTCACTGTCATATACATATGTTCGCTCCTTAACACAACATATGATTGTATTAAATGTAACCCCTGGATATTTATAAGCCCCTAAAGCTTTAACTGCCAAGGCTGGATCAGACTGGTAGTGGCTTGGCTCTTGAACATTAAAGTTCAGAGCTTAGAAATAATAATGTAGGACATAACTCAGCTGGAATATATGAGATATTTGTTCTTACTCACAAAATCGGCATTATTTGATGCACTGCATTCCATCCACAGAGCGGAGACTAGCACGTCGGGTCAGTGTAGGTGTTTTCATGCAATGCAAGGGTACTAGCTCTAGAGGCAAGTGGCAGCGACCAAATGCAGTAACTATCATTATTACCCTAAGACGTCAGCCTGCATCTCTCCAGCTACTAAAACAACTTCCAAGTAGGTTTCAAGTAGGTTTCATTCAGGACTTAAACCGGCAATCCTCTGGGCCCCAGCCTAAGCCCTTACAGACTGAACTACACTGCCGCAACATCACAAGCTGGTGGCAATGCAGTGAACTAAACAGACACACTAGTTACTGTACAGCAGGGGTGTCCAAACTTTTTCCAGTGAGGGCCACATAAAGAAAAAAAACATGGACGACTGGGCCACCTGCCACACCTCACTTTTAGTATATTTAAGTTCACGTTTTAGGGTTTAGGGGTGGATTGCCACCTGTCAAGGGGCTCTGGGAGGAACAGCTATCACTGGGTTCACCCCAAGTCAGGGCGAGGATGACATTTTGAGAGATGGGAGACACTGATGGTTTAATTTTACAATCAGACATAAAACAAGAGTAAACTGCAAGAACGTGCCAAAATTAAAGGGGGTTGGTGGTACTTGAAGATGAATATTGCAACATACTTTGTAAATAGGACCTTGTGATAAAGCAAATAGAGCAGGAAATGTGCACGAATGATGGTATTTGCTGCTGGAAGCAAAACACCTTTATTCATTCAGTCGTTTTGGGGCCAATTCAAAATGGACCACGGGCCGCATTTGGCCCCCGGGCCATAGTTTGGACACCCCTGCTCTACAGTGATAGCCCCACTGTTGGTCTAGAAAGTTGGTTATTGATCTTTTAAGCCAACCATAACATACTGAGTATCCCTGATCCACCTCTACTCTCACTATCTGTCTGAGGTTCTGTTGGAGCCCCTGTGACTTTAAGGCCTCCTTCCCACGTGGGCCAAGTCGTATTATCTGACTGGTCTGCTCCTTGGCAATTGGGCAATTCAACACAGTTCGCTGCCATGTTTTCAACAGCTCTGCATTCTTTCCAGTCCACTCTCTGCACTGGACTTGCCATTCAAAGCCAGTTGGCTTGAACAACTGATATTGCACTAGAAACACATCACAGTAGTCCAGTAGGTCTAGGTAGGACTTTCATGTCTTGCATATAGAAGTATTCTATCATACAAAGGATGCATGGAAAACACATTAAGTGATATCTAAAACTAAATAAAAGCTTGATATAATTATAAAATCGACAGATTGAGATTGGTTTAGCGCTTGCACTGAGTGAGTTGTGGCAGTTCAGTTTTTCTTCTACTGTGATAAGCTTCAAATCTTTTGCGAAGTGTAGGATTTCTCACAAATGACCAATCTGAAGAGCCTTCAAGTGACAGGAGCTCTAACAGAGGATCTAAGGCAGATCAAGAATACAATTGGACTTAATAAACAAAAGGGTTTGTTGAACTTTAGTGATTTTGAACATAATCTAGCCATCATCCAATTTTACTAAATAAACCTAAGTCAAAACAGTGCCTCTTTAATAGTCTGTAATTGCTGACCATGATAACCATATTTTTTAAGTAGTAGGCTAGGAGAAGGCTCACTCCAGCTAACAAGATTGTTTTTCATTCAATAAAGAAATATGGTCCAGATCTGGTAAAAAATAATGCTACTGAATCTGTTAGCATCTATGCTAATCTCTGTACAAACAGTCATTTCCCACTGTTGTCATGCTTGTAGTTCTAATCTCTTCCTAATCTGAAGTACCCTGATTGGGCCTTGCTGCTCACAGTTTTGGTAGATTTGAGGTTGGCAGGCTGGATCTGCCTGATAACAAATAAATCAGGTGGTTCCATCTGCACTGCAAGGTCATAAAGATCCAACAAATCATTAAAAGTGGTTTATTGTTGCACAAAATTACAGAGTGTTGTTTTCAGCATCATTATGTATGCAGGAATTTGCTTCCTGTCAGCTCTGTCGAGTGCACTCCAGAGAGTCACACTAGAAGTGCTGGTCGGGGTTAAAGTCAATGTTCTGTGCACAGTGACTGAGTGGTCTCTCCTGAAGAGTGCCCTTCATTTGGAGCTAAAGAGCCTGTTAAAAAAAGAAACAGCAGTCCCAGACGTGCAGGTGTCTAAATGATCTTGACCAGTGTGGTTGGTGTGTTAGTCCTGGGTGGGCCGTTGGTGTCTCAAACTGTGATTTGAGTCAATTCAGAGCTGGAGTCTGGTCCCAAAGCATGATGGGGGTCTGGATTGTTGCCTTACTCGAGACTTTACAAGAGGGTCTGCATTTTTGTGACTGCACAATGTGGCTGGACTGCACAAAAATTCCTCACTTCCAAGAATTCTTTTCATACAAACACTACTTTTTTTTCCATCATTGCGTGTTGACGATTACAGAACTCTCAGAGTTCATCTGAAAAGTATGAGAAGAATTGTAAATCATTCTGCATTTGCTTACTCTATTTCTCATGCAGTTTTGGTTCAACCCTTTGGTAAGTGTTTCATCACTATCCAGACAGAATCAGACACACAACACATCATTTATGTCGAAGGAGATGGAGTCCATGCTCAGCATCTGCAGTGGGTGATTAACTGTTAACACAATAGAAATCAGGTCTCATTTATTGGACATACATCCAAACGTGCTTTATTTCTGCCAAGCTTCTGCTCTGAATGATCGATCATGTCATAAAAACCTCATCTTCAATGATGTAGCCATTTTTCAAGAAGGTGTCTGGCCTCTTTGTCTGGCAGTCATTTTTCATCCATGTGTTGCAGTGTTATTCATCTTTACTTTAAAAAATTCTCACCATAATATAATCCAGAGATATGTTAATATCCCTTAAAGTCAATATTACACTTCAGTTTTCTTTCAGTGTGCTGCTTTTTGACATCTGCTGATTGAAGCACCACACACAGTAGCCTAATATGGTTTTCTAATGCATTTAATTACCCATTTTTCCAGAGTCCAGAGGCATCTGCTGTGTGAATTAACTCTCTCCATCTATTCCTTGTCAAAGAAAGAAGAAAATGTTCTGTATCCCCACGTTACCTCCCGCCGTGTCAGAAATGCTGACTGAGGGAGTAATATCAGCCCACTGTGCTAACAACGTGAGACGTACCAAAGCCTCGACAAGCACCAGTAGAATTAAAGCATGTGTGAAACGATCTAAAGAGCAAGGAAATCAACAGAGTATTGCCTTCTGTGTTTTGTTGAAAAACCTCAACTGTAATGCCCCATGCACACACCCGCGTATCGTGGCTGACATTGACAAGCACTGAGAAATGTTCAAAATTTCAGTGAAAGTACGTTCCCCGAGTCAGTTTTGCAGTATTCAAAACAGGTTGGCATATATAAAGCAGAGAAAAACGGATGGTCAGGTGTGACGTTTCCTGATGGTCCAATTATCTATTATAGATAGATTTTAAACTTTCACCAACGTAGATGTAATGCTGCTGTTCATGCTGCAGGACTTCCAGCTCATACTTTTAGGTTCTCTATCTTCTCAGCCTCAGACTTTGACTTGTTAAATCCCATGTCTGCCCATCCTTTAATAGAGCACATAACATTGGCACTTTTAAACGTTTGCGGCGAGTTTACTGTTAGTAAATGCCAGTAGCATTCACTATTGCCTGTGAAATTCCACAATGATCGTGCAGAGTTGATTTACTTTGTGCTAAGTTGATGTAAGTTCATCTCAGTTAGGGGTACGAAAGCTGTTACGTGTTGTCCAACCATTCCAAAAGATTGGTTAACAGTACTAGTACTTCTACTTCTACTCTGCTGGAGGTCTGCTGATCTATGGTCATGTTAGGCCTCAACATTCATCAACAGAGATGAAAGAAGCTGTTACAGAGGGCAAGGCTGCCCATAAACACGGATAAATAGGAAAGCTTTCCTGGCCAATCCTCAACACGGGGGCCAATAAAGGTTAAATTTAAGCTGGTATGAGCAAATTTTCCTTCAATCCAAATGCTCACATTTCCAATCAAAGAAACAAAAAAATACATATCTTTATATGGGAACTTCGGTAAAACGTAGCCCATTTCAAAAAGTAAACCCATTTATCCTGCAATGTTAAAGCCTTTATTCTATAATATCAATTTGAAAGGTCAGTTTAACTTTATTAGGCCATCAGTGTTGGGCTCTGTTAAACCATTTGAGGAACAGAGCAAAAGTTGGGATGGCAGCAAATAAAAATAATGAAAAGTGGAAACCAGTCAGAGAATAGGACTCCAAGAATAAGCTGGTTAAAACCAGGCCAAAGAGGTCAATGTTGTCCAGCAGAAGGCGCTGGTGTTTATAATCCAGTGCATGGGTTTGACATAGCTAAATCACACATGGAAAGAGCCCCTACCCGGTCTTTCAGAGGCCAAACCATTTCATTCTCTGGCCTCTGTTAATGGTAGTGAAGGTAAGTGGAGGTCAACTCTTGCTGCCTTTCACAAGTTTGCTTGATCAAATGTAGGAAACTTTTAAGCATGTGTAAAATTTGTCGACATACCCAACAAATATCATCGTAGCCCAACTAATGTTATCTTAGTTCTGTGTGACCTGACTTGGCTCGGCGCTGCTCATTGTTCCTCTATACATGAGCAAAAGTTGGCCAAAATGTCAGTGTGTGAATGTGGCTTAAGGAAAAGATCATGAGCATTTTTACATTACCAATTGGTCGGTAAGGGGACATTTCAGCATTTATGCTACCCTGGTCCTGACAGCAGGTTGAGGAGCTGCGAGTGCTACAGGTTAGTCACCAGGCCCTGAGGCAGCCCTTGTTTTGTAGCAGGTCCACTTGCTAAAGGATCTCCTCCTGCTGCAGCGAGTGCTCACAGTAATGGCAAATCCATCACAGAGAGCATTTCCATGTTCTACCGGGTTCTTAACACTCAGTTCTGAGTTTTCAAAATAGTATTCATAGCCCAATAAATTCAGTCTTTCTTATCTGCACTAAGAAGCAGAAAGCATGAATTATCAGTTTGTCTACATAATTTCCTACTTTTATGCACAGATTTGCAGACAGTGGACATGAAAAGAAAAGATTCACACACAGAAAGACAGAACAAAACACAAATATGGAAACAAGGTGCAAATGAAATAATGCACTGCAAGAATAAAAAACGAATGCGTTAATGACAAACGCCTCATCAGCCACCATACTAAAAGCATTTGAATTGGACGAAGTCTCCAAAACTCTTCAAATAGTTTTGTCAATTCTAATATCTAAAATTGCACAGATCATGGTGCTTGTCTGAAGACTTCTACATGTTCCGCTGTCTGTGTGGAGAAAATGACATTAAAAATTAACCTTCAGTCTTTGTGAGCTTCACTGTAAATCCAAAATCTCCCAAAGGGACTATTAAAGCAACTGAACAGAAAATGCCCTTATCAAAATTTCACAACCTTGTCTCAAAAGTCCTTTCCTGAAACCAGTTGGTAAAGTGATTAAGACAAGATCCATGTTTATAAATTAAATGACCCCTGCTTATCCACTTCATACAGTCCACCATCACATCATCACAACCAAAAGAGTTGCCTCCTGCCGGCCATAACAGCACTCAAAGTTTAAGGACTTCAGCACTGTCAAGACTTTTGGAAAACATGAAGTCATTCCACTTCTTTGCAGTGTCCATGATAGCATAGAATAATTTCTGAAGCTGTCATAGTGTGTGGGAAAGAAATGATCGTAATCAACATAAAGAAAGTCAGTGGATTGTCTCTGAGTCCTGTCCCAGGCTTCTGATCTCGGTGAGAATTTGGAAAAGATGCAAAGGCTTAAGGCTTCAGATGGAAAAAGAGTTCTCAGCAGATAGACAGATGGTAGACTGTGCGTCATAAAAAGAGACACATTCTCACAGAGCTATATTATGAACAATTAGTCCCTCTGTCATAACAGTAATAATCCTGCCCACACCCCGGTATTAGACTACTTTGCTGTCACACCACAAATTTCCCAAAGACTCAAATCCATGAGAAAACTGAAGAAAAACTTTGATATTTATGCCCAGCTTTTGATCATGCTTAGGTATGGAGGTGATTTAGGGCCTGGCAGGGGCCAGAAAGATATTTTTTCTTTAGGCATTAAGATAAGAAAGTGAAAATGTCAAGAATAATGTTGATAAAGAGTTTTGAGATATATTAACTTGTCAAGAAAAATGCTATCATGTCCTTTGTCAAGCTTGTGTAGTTTTCTGTACAGGCACAGTTCTATTTAAACTGATTTTTCAGAGGCCAAACACTGACAACAACACCTGGTACGTTACGCACAAGTACAATCTCAGCATTTGTCCAATTAAAAGAACTTTTAAAATGATTGTTTTGGATTTTTCAAGTGGGGTCATTTGATGAATACATGTATGTCAATAGCATGAATGGTAGCAGTATTGATGGAGATCAGCCCCTTTCACTGTATAAAAAGATCCAGCATGGATGCAAAAGCAGCAACATACAGCTCTAGCTTCCATGACTGTTTACTTTGTACAGATGCAGAGCTGATCTTATCGCTAGCACTGGATCTACTCATTTAATTTATTTTATATTCTCTCACTTATTTACTTGTACAACACTTTGGTTCACTGAGGGTTTTTTTTTAAAGTGCTGTATAAATAAAGTTGTATTGTATTGTATTGCATAAATCATATTTCATTTTGTCACTTTATTTTCCTGATTTTCCCGTTTCCATCTAATAAACTGATTTCATTTTGGAGGTAAGATGTTAAAGGTCAAGGTCATGGATCCCTTTGTATAGTATCCTTAGAATACTCTGTCCCCTTAAAATCTGCATCAAGTCTACTCTGACCGAAGTTGAAGAAACTGCAGCTTTGAGGTTCAAGGTTAAAGTTCATTGTGACGGGGTCTGATGTTCATCCATTACTTGTGAATGTGATATCCTCAGAATGCTTTGATACATTTTTCCTCAAACTTTACACAAATATCAATTCTGATGCCATGATCATCACAAGGTCAAAGATCATTGTTCCTTGTCACTGAAGTGAAATCCCAAGGATGTTTGGAGGGATTTGTCAAACTAGGCACAAACAACCCCTCTGGCTCAATAGTAAACAGGTTAGATTGTGTAGGTCAGAGGTCAAAGTCATGGAACCTCCTGTTTATCCTTGACCAGTGAAAGCAATATCTTAAGAAAAGTCTGAGGGATTTCCCTCAAACTCTGAAAGACAAAATCACCTCTTAGTTGTGAAATTTATATTTTAAACATGCTTCTATTTTATCTATCAACATTTACAAAGGTGTCCTCACTGATAAGGGAATAAACACATTAGACAGCTTAAGAATGCTTAAGGGAATTTTCTTAAAATGACTCAATTTCACTCAGACCCAAAAATGACTAAATCATTAAACCATTGAGGTAATAGGTCAAGATCTATGTGACTAATGTTCATTCTTCTCTTATGAATTTGATACCTCAGGGATTCCAGTCAAACTTTGCACATAAGTTCCATCTAATTTAAGAATTAACTGATCAGATTTTGGGTGGACATGGTTTTTGGGACTCGTGTACATCCCTTGCTTTTAAACTTTGATGAATCACTGAAACAAAAAAAACACCCCAGCTCCACTATTTAAGGCATCACTGCATTGTTACTATTTTTCACTAGTGTGCCTCATGGAGGCATATAACCACCAAAAAGTTGTTCTGACTTCATCTGAATGACCAAGATAAAGAGAGAAATGGCCCAACTTTAGAGCACATAGCCCTCTTTTGAGGATCTTCCTTGCAACCTTGGCCGGGACTTGGATGCAGAATAAGGCCTACATTCCCCGAGTCTCTGACATCTGATAAGGGCTGCAGAGCTGAATTGATCCTCATCTTAAACTCTCCTAAGCTGAGGAGATTGTGGAGATATCTGCCCCGGCCTCTCCTGGGCCTTTCACCCACGGCTACTCAGATAGGAAGTAATTTCCTCTGCACTTGGAGCTGATTGCGTTGAGCCGGTCCAAGGGGGTCAGAAAGAAAAACCAGGAAAAAGTACCTGACGCCCGTTTAATCACCAGCAGGCTTTAAAATGAAAAACGGCTTCAATGTGGGAAAAAAATCTGAATGTACTTATAGATGTATCCTGGTGTTTCATTTAGTTCAAGCTTTAAGATGATGCAGCATGATGCTACAGCCATGCCCTTATATAACCTCCTCAACTAAAGGAATGATGACAAACAGAGAAACGAGCACAAAGGCACCGGCCTGTCTGTGGAAATAGTCTTAAACCTCGAGGGGATAAACTCAAGTTTGTTGTTCTGGGGAGGAGAATACACCACTGTTTACTTCCCCATCCTGCTCCGTCTATTTTGCAACTCCAGTGAACAGGGCATGGTGTCTGTGGTTTTTCAAGATAGACTAAATACAACTGCATCCTCAAGGGAGGTTGTAGCTATTAGTTAAAGCAGTAATGTTCATTTAGTGCTCCATGTGGACTTAAGCGATACGCCTTCTTTTTTCTATAGTATCCTGCTGCTCGTAGGATGAGGTAATGTATCTGTAAGTGCCTGTGCAACATTAATAACTGATGTGCAGGCAGTGTGTATGCTTAAATGCAGTTACTGCTTGATTATGGTGCTGGTCTGTTTAAAAACCAACAGTTAAAATACACGCTAACATGTGAGCCTTGCTGAAATCATACTTAGTTGAATTTGGCATAATGACTGGGGTTCAATTTGGAGAGTCGCTCCACTACGAACCATAAGGTCACAGGCTCAAGCTCATCTCAAGCCGTCACATATTGGTGTCCATGGGCAAGAAACACGACTTTAAACTGCTCCCACTGCTGGACAGCAGTGACTGACATGAAGCATTTTACCACCTTCTCAGAGCTGGCTTTCGGCATAGGCAGATTAGGCAATGGTAGGAGTGACCAACTCCCCAAAAGGGGCACCGGTGAAAGCCCAAAATAGAGAGGAAGAAATGTTTAGGATAAAGACAGAGAGGTGTGTTTAATTATTACATGACTCTTTTCTGTCTAACAAAAATTTATTGTATTATTTATTAATGTTACAAAAGAAGCAAAGAAAACATTAAAAAAAAAAACTAATCTCTTGCTTCCAACTAGGGCTGTCCCCTCATACTCGATATTGTAATATAGGGCCCTATAAAATCTGCAATCACAGAATTGCGGACAGAATAAGACATAAAAGCAGAATTCAATACAATCCCAGAATATCATGGAAATGTCCGACATTTTACGTAAAAGCTTTTTTTTTATGACTAAAAAGGAATGTATCTCTCTGGAAAATGCTCCGAGGGGGTCACTAAAGGCTGCAGACAATGCACTCTTCTCCTCACTTCACCACCCCCCATTCACAATGCAAACATGTCGAAGCGGCGGCTTGGGAAAAGAAACTACGAATTTCCTGGCTAACTCCAAATTGCAGGGCAGAGCAGTTTCCCAACGACTATTTTGTGTCAGGAGATCAAATGTTCTGCAAATTTTGTCAACATACTGTTGACTGGACCTGTAAAGATGCATGTGAGGACCACCTGAAGAGTGAATGTCTATATTTCATTACTTTATACTGTGTCTTGGGGTTAAATTTGTGTAAAATGCGAAAAACCGAATTCTCAAAAAGTTTAAATGGAAAAAAACTGAATATGAGAAAAACTAAAAAATAACACGGGCCCTACTAATATAAATATATTCAACGGAGGAGACATAATAACCTCACTAAAGGGCATATAAAACTTGAGAATGCATGATACTGGTTCTTTAAAAACAGAAAAAACAATCAAATTTGTGCAGAGATGTAACCGAATAGAAGCTTAAAGGCTTCTAATACGTTATATTTTGTTGTTCCTCTTCACATTCTGTGATTTATACTAAAAATAACCACAATCAAGCAATCAGTAGTCTCAATAGTTCATATGCAGACATGATTTTTTGATTCAAACTATTCACAACCATTTCAGACCTCCTTACAGTAGACTAAAAGCGAGCAATCATGCTTAGCTGTCTTGCCAATGAGTTGAGTTGTGATTTAATGCCACATAAATTGATCTAATTTAAACAGAGAAAAGATGATGTTGTCGCCAGTGAGCTCCTGTCCAAGGATTTTGGTCATGATCTGAATGAACTCACAGTGCTACCAAAAATTTACGAGTGGAATAGAAGGGAGGGACGGCTGATGAGCAGTCACAGTCTGGCTGGCACCGGCACATTAATACAATCACAAACACTGTGGTAAGAGATGATGACATTAGGAACATTGGTTTGATTCTCTGTTTGTTTCTGCGATGATCCAAAAGGCAAAGGGAGGCTTTCAGACTGACTACTGCCAGTCATAAATCTGTTTCTCATGGGCTGAATAATCCCAAAGTCCCCCATGTCTACCACCCACACAAATATTTTGCTGCTGCAGAAAAATCATCTGCTGCACATTTAATTGTTTCTGTATGCTCTGAGAGGAGGCATGATGGAGCTCCACTTATTTTATTTTACAGGGATGCCAGCTGTATTAACTTGACTTATTGAAAACAGGCTCAAGTTTTTGGCGAACACCAGTTTTATGTCGGCAGGTTTTATGTGACAGATGTGCTTTTGTGGATGTGACTCTATATTCATACACAAAGCTATTTTACACAAAAGCCAATGACTAAGTGTGAAGCTAATATGCCCCTACAATAGGCTACAGAACTTGATATATACAGTATAGGCTGCCAGATAAGCTGGGTAAATTCAACAAATTCAGATTATCCAAATTGTTGGACTCTGTTTACCATGCTGTCTTGCAATTTGTTTCTTGGCTAGATTTTCGCACACATTCTGTCTTGTATCAGAGAGTAGGTCTTCTTTATTCAATAAAAGGATAAAACATTGGTACATCTTCCTCTATAAGGCCACACGAACTGCCTTCTTACCTATGTTCTTTACTGACTCAAAAATTGGCTAGTATCATAAACCTTATTTATTGACATTATTCAGGTGACACTTCCTGGCTTGTCTTGGCCAGGACTACCTTGTAAAAGGGATTTTTGTATTTCAGTGGGAATGCTCCTGTTAAACAAGGGTTAAAATAGCATTATGAATTCAATGCTGCTTTGTTGATCAGTAGTTTCCCAATAATCCTAAATAAAAAATGGTCCAAATTTCTGTTTAGATATTTGATAATAAGTTGACTTTGAGAGCGGTACTTTCTAAAGTAAGGATCAGGACAGGGGGTTAAAATGCTTTGCAAATAGTAGAGAAAATGTTGTGTTCTTTTCTGTTCTCGATTGCCAGTGTTGGAAACAAGCAGCAACATCCTGGACTGAAAAATGGACATTTTGTACAGCCTACATAAACATATTTACAACATGGTTCAACAAACAGCTTCAGCCTAATATATTGAAAGGCTCTCTCTATACTAGGTTATGGCACCAGTTATTATTTTACTAAGGTTTTCTGTTTTTTGATATCTAGGGACATGATTAACAGGGAAACCAGGCAATGCAGAGCTGCTACTTGTCAGACAGCCTTAAGTCCTGCCTCAGCTTGGCTTTTCCATCAGTAGATTAACAAGCCTCCAGTGGAAAATTAATTAACGCATTTCATGAGAGAAGTTTCAGTATCTTGTATAACATAATGGGATCATGTATAGATAGGTACTTTATTATACACTCATATTGTCCTGTAATTCTGCTTGAATTTTCTGTCAAAATGCATCAGGTTGATGCTTTTAAATATTAAATATTCAAATTTTATTACGGGGGAGCATGCCCCCGGACCCCCCTAGAGGTGTTGTATCCTTCTCACCTTTTTCACCCTTTACCTGTTTTCATGCCTGAATGCACTAGAATACAGGAAGTGGCATCTGCTGTTGTTGATATTGTGACCAAGCTGGCCAACACCAGACGAATAATACACAATACAAAGTCTAAATTTATTTATTTTCTGAAGTCTTTTCAAAGAAGTTTTTAATGTCCAAAAAACATGAGGACGAGAGAGAAGTTCATGTTCAATGTTGAGTTCACCTGTTCTCAATCATTGAACATTGTTGCCTTTGTAACCTTGCAAATCCAACACGCCTAAGTAAGTTAGTGCTATTTCTTTGTGACACAGCTTGTCACTACCCAATGAGTTATCCAAGATGTTGTTTTTTGTTTCAGCACAGCTATGATATGCCATAACCCAGAGCTGCTGCAGCAGCACCACAAATGAAAATGGCTTTTAAACAATAGGCAAGTGAATGGTTTGCTTACTTGTTTGTTGCTGGAGGATGAGACAGATTTTCAGCTCTTATGAGCCACCACATCAGTCTGGTTTATAGAGTTCAAGTCTATTTTAGCTGTTGTTGTTGGAGAGAGGGTGGAGGGTGCAATGAGCTGGTGGTTGAGTTGTCCCATGAGGTAAAGGCTCGAGGTCAAAAGGGCTATGCTAAACTTTGCCACTGAACTGAGCTCACCCACAATGGGGCCGCCATGAACAACAAATGTATTGTAGCCTGCCGGGCTGTAGGTGTGAAGAGGCAAATTCATTGCCCTTCATCTGTGTCTGTGAGTTGTGTCTCATCAGCTGCATTCTTCCAGGTGCACCTACTTTCCCAAGTAACTGGTAAATTGGACTGGAAATGACATCACGCCTGGAAACATGGGACTTGTAGTTTGATCACAAGCTTCAACTGGCATACAACTCCACCACAAAGAGCACAGATACAACACCGGCTTAAAAGTAGCTTTTTAATGACTGAAAGAATAGAAAACCCTCCTAAAAATAACTTAGATAACAGTTTTTTATTTTTATTTCCTAAACATAAAAGAAAGCTGAAAAAAACAGGGGCATGACACAGAAAGGGTAAGGCCATTAATCTGGCACATTCAAATCACAAACTTTTTTGCCTCCACGTGGAATGAAATGCCAACAGTTAAGCTATCAAATCATTCCAAAAACATGTATTACCTTAAAGTAGCCCTTCATATTTCCATACTTCAACGACCTGTTGTACTTTAAGTTGCCTATTATCAAGAAGGAATGGTAATAAGATAAACTATTTGGGTTGCTTGTGAGTTACTGAGCTGAATTGGGAACAAACAACCAGTCACACTCACAGGTACAAGCAATTTAAAACCACTAAAGCCTCATTTCCACTGAGTGATCTGGTTTTGGTGGGATGTATTTTCATTTAAGCTGCTTTGGCATAGGAATTGATGATTTGTGACCAATCACCAGACTGCACCCTTTGGGTCCGTTAAGCTCAGCACCCCTTCATAGGGGTGCCAAAAAGTTGGACAGAACAGGTTTGTTATTTGAGTAACTTTTCTCCTTATTTGGCAGTGGAGATACAATCCATACAGAGCAATGCATGATTGGAATGTACTCTAAAGTAATATTAAACAACAAATAAAAATAAAATTAAAATATTGCCTCCAAAAAATGCCAATAGCTCGTACGTATACTTTGAATGTCAGATATATGGGCTTTAATGTTCTTATTTTTAAGATGCAAGTTCACTCAGAGCTTTAATATTGTCTGTGTCTTTAATGTTTTTAGCTGTATGTCTTGTTGTGTACGTGTGTTGTTTAGGAACTGAGATGTAATGTCTTCTGTTGTGATATTAATGTAATTGTGGAAACTGTATCGTCACAGTGTAAACTTTGGACCCCAGGAAGAACAGCTTCCAGCAATGCTGAAGCTGGTGGGGATCTCAGTAAACAAACAAACAAACAAACAACTACGTGGTTTGTTTATGAGAAATGTATTGTAATTGCATAATTTTCAAATCTTTACAGTGTGGACACACAAATGTCTTTTTTTGGTTCTTTTGTCATTTATAAAAACAAATAAATTAACCGCATGCATAGCATTAACCGTGATGTAAGATTGATTCACTTCTGCTTTTGTGCTGCCACAAATGCTGAAGCTGATGGGGATCCCAATAAAAATAAACAAACAAACAAACAAAAAACTGTAATTGCATGCTGTACCGAGCTCAACTGAACTGGACTGCTTGGTGGAAACTTGGTATAATCTAATTTAACAAGCAGAAAAATCACTTCATGCAAAGGAACAGAACGGCAGATGGAGATCCAACCAGGTACCCTCTTGGTGTGTGGTAAAAAAAACATTATGGAAAAAAATCCCTGAAAGCCAAATAAAGCCAAATGAGACATAATGTTAAGCCTGTTCAGAAATGTTACTCTGCTATAGAGGTCAGAAGGAATGAGAATCAAGCTGTCAAACATCTGGGGCTGAACCCATGAGTTTTTTCTATCATTAGCTGGACGTGTCTTTGCTGTAAACAGCCCTCTTGTTCTTCAAATTAAAATTTGTAGTTTACCTTTTTCAGTTTACAGCCTGTCGGATGTGCTGTTTGCAGAGATTTTAATTGCTTTAGTGTGTGGAAGACTTGACCTTGCTTGTGACGGTCAAAACTGAGTCATCAGCTTTTCCATTTACCTGCAGATAATTGCTATCAGACAGTTTGTATAACTCTACACACAACACGTTAGATTGGCCTTTACATGCTCCTATCAGTCACACACAAAATAACTTACATACACAACATAATGTGTTACATCTTTATCTCACATAGGATCCAATATGGACGAAAGCTGGTGAGGTTTTGCAGAATAATCAGAGCGCTCACAAGCAAACAGAGCAAAAGTTTTATTTTAAAACCTCGTTGTAACACTGCATTATATTTCAGCTATGTTCTGCGAGTCCATACGGTGATGATTAAGCATGGAAATGTATTCTGTGTCCAGATCCTTGGGGCTGGCTGTGGTTGTTTAGAATTGTTTGTTGACAGCCCTGTTTCCTATCCTCTGCACCTCCTGTTGTCCTGAGCACATGTGGTTGGCCCGCTGCACTTCATGCCTGGTCTCAGCTGAGAGGCTGAGGCTTACATGGCTCCGTGGAAACTCCTGACCCATACACCTACTACTGTCTGAGAGGAAAAGTGGCATATACTTTCACATCATCAGTCCATATTATTATATGGACTGATGATGTGCTGTGTGTAACAACAAAAATATCTCTAAAAGTGTAAAATGTGGGATTTCTTCAGTTTTCAAGCCAGAAATGTCCTTACTTTTTAATATTTAGAAGGATGTTCTGTTGTGGGAGCTGTTGTAACAGTTTTTTGTGTCTTCACATGTTGTTATAACTGCCAAGCAAAGGTTTCTCTGCCTTTGAAATGTGTTGGAAATATTTGAGGTGCTGCAATCGCTCAACTAAAATCGATTAAGACATTTCTGTGAGAATATTCTTCACCTTTAAAAGATGAAGTCCGGATGATGATTTAGACAAAAGCAGATATCTTTGGTCTCTGTCCTGACCCCAGCTCCTCCCCTCCCTGCTGAGAAAAACACTCTCATCTCACAGGAAACACTAACCACCTTCCAAAGCCTGCATTGTCTTAGAAACAAGAAATTAGCTGTACTTGTTCTTTTGTGCGCTCCTCATTCCTTCAGGCGGCCAGACATCTCTTCTGGTTTCCATTTGTTTCAGGCGATTAGCGCTCTCCGCCTGATAAGGGAGTGGTCCGACGAGCACAAACATCCGTCTCTGAATACATCCGTCACTGTCCATATGTGTTTGACTTGAGCCATAATATCCGCTCCTGGAAAAGCTTGAGGCCCGGAGGTGAAACTACAGAGGTGTCAAGCACTCTGACTTTATGTAATCCTTGACGAAGCGCCGAATATGTTCCATCACAATAAACGAATTGGACAAACTGAAACAATGTGAAGCAATTCACTTGTGCATGCAGCAGAACAGAGACGTTTGACAGACTTTTATGGTGGTTAGTTTTGGCTTTGAGAGAGAGTGGACTCGCTATGAATGTCACCTCAAGTCAGTTTCCACTCGCAGTCAACAGAAGAGACGTGGTTGTTTTTGTAAGCTGAATACCTCTGGCACAAACACACAGAAGTCGAGCTTGTCTTTATATGCAGATGATAAACAAACTTTTATTTGACTGTCTCCTCTGTTTTTGGCAGGACATCAGTAAGTCTGTGTTGACAGTGCAAGACGTTCAAGTGGCCTGACTTCAGGACAACCTCTGGCGACGAGCTAACAATAAGTCTCACCCTGCATCGAGCATGAAATGAGATCTTTTACAATTCCATTATGAGTTCAAAGGAAGCAGATGTGTGAATTTGTGAGAGGATCTTGACATTTATCCCACATACATCCTGTTGTTCAGTCAGTGTTGGACTGAGGACGTGGCAGGTTTGAGACAAGGTCATTCAAGGTCACTGAGATTCTTTAAAAGTTAATAAAAACTCACTCAGCACAGTTACATTTACAGATAAGTCTGATTGGCGCAGGATTAAGTCGAATGATAACAACAATGATAACGTAACAATTTACTGTAAGGGTCCCTTTCATATGCTTAATTAACGTTAATTGCTTGATTCATGATGATTTAGTTTTCCTGCATGGACCCCAGAAAGAATAGTTGTTACCATGGTGACAACTTATGGGGATCCAAGTTAAATGAAATAAAAAATAAATAAATAAAATGTAATATATCGATTAATGTAGGACGCATATTACTAATTAGAAGTGTAGTATGAACTTATTCAGTGACTTCACATTTAGTATACTATTAGTTAAGGGACAGTAATTCACATCAGTTATATGGACTAACTAGCCGGCTAAATGGTGTCATTTTGGACCATGCCCCAGCTGAATAAATTAAATGTATATCTATATTCAAAATGACCATGTTTTTCATTTTTTTTACACCATAGTAGACAATTTGTAACATCAAAATAAAATAAAATTCAGCACTTATATACTCTATGCTGCTCAATGCTAAACAGAAATTAAACTTTTAAGAGAAAGCAATGCATACAACTAATAAAGTTAAGATGACACTGTAAGGTAATGTAAAGTACAGCATGAAAGAGTAAGTTACTGGCTGATAATTGCTTCAAAATCTAAATGTAGTCAGCAGCAAATATGACATTTCAGCCAGCATTTACTAACCTTGCACAGCAGCTGGATCAACCTGATTCAAAGTCTGGAATCAAACAGATCCATTTTGCCAAGCTCCAATCTACAACGATTGTCCTCGGCCCTAAACCACATGGCCCTTTTGGAGCCGGAAGAGGTGGGAGCTATGAGCATGATGTGACTGCTGGTACAGAGATTAGCACAGGTGCTAACAGCCTCAGTAGCAGTTTTATCAGATCCTGAAGCATTTCTTTATTAACTGAAAAACAAATAACACACTGAAAGCACTTCTCTATACATATGTTCTTACATTTTTTACATCACAGAAGTAGCACCCACCTTCTGCATTATCTTTAATGAATGTGATTCAAAAAATTGTCCAGTCACCTGCTGGATATGCCTTTGAAAGGTTCTGCCCATTCCCAAACACTTTCTATGTGATGTTGCCCATGGACTAGTGACAATATATGGAAGGGTCCATCTGGTGATTCAGGTGGACCATTCAATATATTACACTTAAAAGCTGTTGCCCAGGGGAACTGAACAGTGTAAATCTGGGCCTTTTTCTTGTTGCTTGCAAATAAAAACAAAATCAGACTTTTTAATATTCAAAGACAACTTACTTACGTAAAACTATGTCGAGTAATTAAGTAGATCTTCTTTCAAGACTTGAATGAGTGTTGTTAAATCCTTGTTTGGGATCAGGTGGTTGATATCATCTGCAAAGAGAAATCATGTATTTGATACAGAGGCAATATTGTTCACATAAACAAGGAATAGCAAAGATCCTAACTCTAATCCTTGAGGAACCTCATTTTGAATATTATTTCTCTCTGACTTGTGACCATTAAATTAAACAGTGGTTCATGACCTCTTTTCCCTGTAGCCCCTCCTCATTGTACCTAAGAAGAATCGAGCCCCTCCTGGGACTGCAATGCAAATAAACTAACAATTAAATTGTGGGCTTGAACACATTTTCATGCAAATACCTTTAGATTGAGGACACAGTAAAGGATATTTAGCCAGATTTTACCCACAATTCCTGGTCAGGGCAAAGTCTGTACCTTATTGTATTAGTTAGGGACAGCTGGCATAGTTGGCATGAAAATCTGCAATGGAATGAAGTGAACAGACCTGACCCGACCTTAGTCCAAGTTAGTCAAACGTTTGAATTTCCTGAGCTGAATGTGGACGAAATTATTTTAATAGATATAAAGGTAAGGATTATCAAACATGATTGCGAACAGATTTTAAAATACGCATCACAGTCTTCAAGGAATGTTTATGTTTTTGACACTTTCATTCTTGACTATTAAGATTGGGCAATATACTTTGAAAAAAACAAATAGCTCAAAATAATGCTAATAACTATAATGAAAGAAAAAAAAAGTTCAACATGTCATTTGGCACAGTAATCTTTGGTCAGTTCATAATAGTAGAAGGCAGTAATCTTGATCAAAATTTGTTCAACTGCCTCAACTGCAAACCCATGTTGCCAACAGCCAATGAAAAAGAGAGGGTTGAACACAGGAAATAGCATCAGAAGACGACAGGAAGTAGCTGGAATATCAAAACAAACTGTCACCCTTGCAAGAGTTTGCATGATACTTTGATGCCTTCAGTTAGTTTGACAAATGCAGTTTGGGACCCCTCATCAGGTGCAGTTTAAAGTGCGTGAGCTCCAGTCTTTAAGTCCTCATACAAAAACCTGCTGAAACCAGTTCGTTGTATGAACTCTTAGTCTCTTCAAAATCTGTAGAAATTATAGGTTTTGAAAGTATATGCTTAGTGTGTTATCATTGTTTTGGATAATATTTGTAAACTATGCAATCTTAAAGCGATGCGCCAACCTTTTTTTTTTCTTTTCATGTCTTGTCTCAGTCCCGAGTCCATGACAAGCAGATAGACATAGTTGTGTTGACTGTGCGTCCAATAACAAGAAAGAGATGGCCCGTTTGCCCACCACTAGTTAGCTTAGCTCAAATACTGTGAGTTCGTGGGTATAGCTAGCCTGCCTCTGCCTACAAGTCATCGGATAAACTCTTCAGCAGCTCTAAATGGTCCTGTGTGCTTGTTGTGACTGGGTTTTTTTTACCACGTTATCTTTTACTATCATTGTATTATCTTCTACTCATAAACAGGAGCTAAGTTTTGTCGACCTACTTCAGCTGTGGTTTGCGCTAGAGATGTGATGTCCACAAATGAGTAGAGTCTTTTTAACATCTTTTTTAAGAGAACAATGAGAGCCAATTGGCAGTTGTGAATGAGCCGTTCAGTGTGAGCCATTCTTTAATGGAAATTGCCTGCAAATTAAAGAATGGCTCACAAACGAACGGCTCACTCACAGCTGCAAAACGGTTCTCATTGTTCACTTAGAAGCGCTGTTCAAAAGACTCGACTCGTTTGCGAACATCATGTCTCTAGCGAAAACCACCAAGGAAGTAGGTCAGCAAAACAAAGCCCTTTTTTAAGAGCAGAAGAACATAATACTATGTCAAACATAACGTAACATAATGTGATTAAAAAAACAAGTCACAACAAGCACACAGGGCCATTTTGAGTTGCTGAAGAGTTTATCTGATGACTGTAGGCAGAGGCAGGCTAGCTATACCCCTTGACTCGCAGTGTTGGAGCTTAGCTAACTAGTGGTGGGCTCTTTCTTGTTACTGGACGCACAGTCAAAATAATGGTATCTATCTGCTTGTCATGGACTTTAAAGCTGACCTGAGACCCTCTTGTGCAGACCTCAGGTTGGAGAACAAGGAAATAAAATGGATTTTGTTCTGTTACAAACATAATCCATCGGCCACTTGTGAGCACTGCCAAAAACATAATGATCAACAGTATGAAGCGTGAACAATGCTTTCATTAGGCCGACACATTAGCTTGCATTTTTCTGTTATTAAAGGTCTAGAAGAACTAGACTCTTCTTCTGTACACTCTTCTCTTCCATGTATGGACAAAGATGCACTTTTCATGTATTGTTCTGAGTATGTTACTTCTATACATATTCCTTATAGAACCCATGAGTCAACCTGGAACAGTTTGTGAACTCTCTGCGTTGTGTGGACCTAATCAACTTTGCTTTCTTCTACAGAGAGCAGATCCTCAGAGACTCCTGCACCTGGTATCCAAACCTCCATTGATGACACAAGTGTCACAGACTTGTTGCATTTGTTGGGAATAGATCATCTCTGACTTCTCATGAACCTCAGCCTGTTCCGGTCTGTAGGGGTAACACACAGGTCATCATGTGGTAACACACAGCAGATTCTTTGTCAGCATCAATATATTTAGTTTCTACTCACGCACGCTGATAAGTATGTGCTTTCCTGGGAAACTTGTTCCCTGCTCAAAGGCTGACTCAAAGCATGGCATGTCTGCTCTCTTTTGGAAAACAGGACTTGGAAATGACATAATGACGGCACATTATGGATGATGAAGTGAAATGTAATATCTAACTGTTCTTCACTGGCACGATGAGGAGCTGCTTTCAGCCAAGGTTGCTACAGTGATCCTCTGTTTTCTCTGAGTTTATTTGGACCTTTAAGTGAGCTCTCCTCACTCTAATTAAAAACTACATTTGCAAGTAAAACATTGCACAAACAACCCCTGTATTCTGGTTTCATATTCAGAGCCTGGATTGCATAACTCCCGTCTGACGGTTCATCGGAAGCTTCAGTGAGCGCTGGTCGTGCTGTTGGCGAAGTGAGTGCTCCAGATATGACAGGCATCCCCCGAGCTCTGAAACAAGACAAAGAAGGATTGGTCTTGAACTCTCAGACTCGCAGCATTACAGGCCTGAAGCCATGAGGAAGGAGAGGCAGAGAGAGAATGATGACAATGGCTCTAATCCACCCTCGTAAACTCTGAAATGTTGCTGTTGTGACTGAGCAGAGGTCTCAGAAGCACACAGATATTTATCTCCTACTAATGCAGACAATCTAAACAGTGGGAAATCTAGATTTTTCCCAAGAAATCATTTACAAATAGAAGAAAAACTGAAACTTCCAGGATTTTGTACTCCAACACAGCAAATGAGGAAGACTTAAAATGTTGGTGTTGACAAAATTTCATCAAATCAGAACTTATTATACTCTGAATGGAGTCAAATCTCTGAAATGTACTCTCAGTTGAAAAAGAGTTGGTATCAAAAAAAAGTTTCAAAATGTTTTTTCAGTAAATCAAATCCATGGGTGTCACTCTAGGATCTTTAACTTTGAGCCTCTACAAGTGAGAAATTAGGTTCCTGAACCTAATTTTGAACCGGCCAGCATGTTCAGATCGAAAAAATACAGAATTGGTTCAGGACCCGGAAAGTCAAAAGTTGGTTCCAGCTCGTGAACCGTGACATCATCGGTGGGCTTGTCGTATTCTGTGTTGATAAATTGAGCAGGAAGTGGAAGACGTAGAGGAACACACACACTTTTCACAGACCAGATGCCCTCTACATACGTCTTCTAAGTCTCCTCATGATCAAGTCGTTGTGCGCTTGATCGCTGGATCACAAAAAAACCTTAAGCAACAAACGCGATTAGAATATTAACGTGATATGCCATTTTGACAGTCAGTTGTTTATTTCTGCCTGAGTAACACGGAATAACGTCCTCCTACTTTCGTTTTGCTTAAACTGGTATGAACCCAGGCTGGTTTGCTAGAAAGCACCAGGGTTCTGAGAGTCCAGCACGGAACCCGTTCCGGAACCAGAACCGTGCCGGTGTGAAATCCCCCTAAGAGTTATTGTGGACCATCCCACCCATCCCCACTGGACAAGAACCATAAGATGTCTTAACCCCAAATCATGAAAACTGCAGTGAAAATGATTTTTAAATGAATGCGCTCTAACTCAACATGCCATCTTGATTACGGCTAATTTCCCGCATTAATATCCAGTATATAAATAAAGCAACTTTTACACTTTGCACTTTTAACATAGAGTTAACACTTAAGTAGTTAAAAAGAAACTCTGAGAGAGTGCATTCCTGACGTTAGCTTTGTTGATCAAAAGTTACACTGCTTAGTGTCACACAGTTTTAACTCCAAAAAGAGTCAAAAATAACATTTGAGGAGAGTTAAAGTATCGATGTAGATTTTGCTGTGGAAGCTAATTTGGGGACATTTTTTGTGTTCATTGGTGCAAATTACTTGACTAAAGTTCAGTCTTTTAAATAACAGAAGTTTAAATCATTACATTAAGGTTTTTTTTTTTTTTTTATAAGTTGTGTTTTTTAGGGAGTTGTACATCTGCCTCTGTTGTTGAATCTTCAGGTCTAAATAGAACTGAAGAAGCCTTTTGAAAGAGTGGCGAAAAATCTTATAGAACCTCTAGCAAGTCCAGTTGACCTTTTAACAAAGAACTGGATAACCATAACCTGGATGAATGAGAACCTAAACAGAGGCATTACAACCTAAAACCTGTAAAACTTACGAGGGAAAAAATAGCAAAATGAAGGTACCACAAATTGTCAGATAATTTACAAATTAATAACGGCTCAAATACTTTGCAATCATTGCCCACCCCACATGGACATTTGCTCTTCATACTACATCATTGGATTTCTGTGTATCTTAAACAAAAATGCATCAACAGCCTCAAAAATGAGACCGCAGGAGTAGCTGATGGCTTAGCTCCCATGTTGGAATGGCCTGGACAGGGCTCAGATGTCGATGTATTGGCAACATTACAGATCATAATAACCTGTTACTCAAGTTGTAAGTGCAAAGTCAAAGAGAAATGTCTTAAAAGAAGAACACAGAGTTGAGCTCTTTCAAATATATCTTCCTTTCCTTTATTCATGTACTGTACAGAATTTTATTTCTCTATCATACTATAAGACAATAATGGCTATCATTTACTACAAAAGGTTGCATAAATAATTTAAATGTGGACGTAAAAAATAAATATGCAGTTCATTCTTTATATCAGTCCTTCTTTGTGTCTGCAGGGAAACCGAGCTTCTCTCCGTCAGCGTGTCATGTGAGGGCACGGCTGCAGAAGAACACACAGGTATGATAAGTACAATCACAACGCGCACCACAGCTCGCAGCTTACACAACAGAACCTTCCAGTTTCTTTTTCAGACAATACAATCAGGAAAAAAAGAAGCAAACATTGTCAGAAGAGTTTGGAGACTCAAAATCAGGAAGCAATTTGAGCGGAAAAACACGGGAGTGCTGACAATATGTGGAAGAAACATTGAGAATATTCTTCATGAAGCAAAGTCAGAACAGAGGAATCTCTGCAGGCAGGAGGCCGTGCTGTCTGGGTATCACCACTTCCCCTTCCTGCTGGATTTTATCAGTCAATACAATGATAAAAACTGAATTATTGTTTTTTTCTGTTATTTTGGTTCCTATGTTTCCTGTTTGAGTTATTTACAGAATGGGAGCAGAGAGTGGAGGTGTATTAGTTCCTACAGGATGGGTTTTTGGCTCTGGACTGTTATTGCTGCTCTATTTGGCCGGCTGTAGAAGATATTCCGGTGTAGGCGTCCTGGAGAGGGCTCTGTCCTTAGGTAACAACACAACCACGCACACTTTTCTGAAAACTCCTACTCACATGTGGACTTTCTTAAGTGTGAATACAGAAAACAAGAGGGAACTTTGTTTGTAAAAATGCCTTTTTATGAGTCAACCAACACATGACTGATTTCATTTAGTATTAAAAAGTCAATGCCTCAGAGAAGAAAAGTAAGGTTTCTCAATAAATCAGTTTTTTATCCAACCGTATACAAAAACTTCATATCAAATTTATTTCAAAACTAATGTTTCACATTATATTCCTATTAACTAAGGCTTTAAAGCTGGGGTGTCCTACTGTGGCCCTTAACTGATTTTGAAATTAAATAAAATAAAGCCCATCAGAACTGCTTTTTCATTGTCAAGTACATTTTGAGTTTGACTTGGTATATTGGTGCAAAAAAGAAACATGAACATATAGTAAGTATAAAAATATATTCGAGCATGAAGTTCGTGCTTGACAGCTTTTACCTTGTAATTACATCATAAGACTAAAATTATGGGACAACATTAATGGTAACCAAATTTAGACACATAAATCATGGCAGCATATCAGCATGAATTATGCTCATTTGTTCAGCCATCTATTCCATCTCAAAATCCAATCTACAAATGCCCAATTATTTCTACAATTATTCTGTAGGCACCAGTGCTCTGGTTACAGCAGTTGGTGATTCAGCTGAAAGGGGGTTGGTATCCCTTGCCTCCAGAGCCTCAGGCACCATTTACATGACGATGTTGTCACCAGAAACAGAAAGTTTTTTCCCTTGAGTTTTCAAAAGCGCTCCATATTCACACAGAGAACGACTGAAAACACTGTAGCGTACATGCCAGGCCAGCAGTTGGCGATGTAGGTTTGTAGTGAAACAGCGGTGTTTCAACACGCGTACTGTGAAGACAAACTTTTCATAAACAACAATGGTAAGTGGACGCACAAAGACGCAGGAGTTTCTTGTCTGGATAACAAACCGACCACGGTAAGCAGTACACATGTTGCTCAGTAGATGGCCAAAGGGATTATTGTTGTTGTTTCTCGGATGCGCGCGCAACCTTTACCTGAAAGAGTCCTGTGCATGCGCCGTGCATCAGGGTTTCCCCTGTTTACACGGATACAGATACGAAAATGTTTTCAAAACTTTTCACTCTGGACCCTGGTTTCAAAAGTTTGCGGATTCAGACACTCCAGGCACCATTCTCGAGTAAAGGGAAGGTGGAAACGCAATGAAATACCTCTTCATCTTCAGCTGTTTTCATTGTCATGTAAACGGGGCCTAAGGGTGTAGGATTTGTACACTTAAACTCTATTGCACATAAACATCTATGAATGTAGTATGGTCAATGTTGCTGGTGGTGCAGACAGGTTGTCAGAAATGATGAAAGGCAAAGTGCTGACCTGGCATGTGCTCCCAAACTTGACCTGACCGACAAAGACAAAGACAAAGATTTTTTAGCTTTTTGCAGTTTGTTCTTGTTTTGTGTTTAAGTTTTGAAATGAGCCAGT
Source organism: Cetoscarus ocellatus (assembly GCA_037902135.1). Lineage (NCBI taxonomy): Eukaryota > Metazoa > Chordata > Actinopteri > Labriformes > Labridae > Cetoscarus > Cetoscarus ocellatus. Next base: position 192,687 of record JBAMNC010001218.1, read on the forward strand.
GTCTCCCTTCTCTGCTAAAGAGAGTATATTTCTCCCCTTAATAAAGAAAGGATCCGATGGCTTATGAAAATGCAAAGGAAAAGCCTTTCTGTTTCTGGTGACAACATTGTTGTGTAAACGGGGCCTCAGTTAGCTTTCTTCGATCCATCCATTTTCTATAACGCTTATCCTTTTTGGGGTTGCGGTGGCGCTGGAGCCTATTCCAGCTGATTTTGGGTAAGAGGAGGGGTATACCTTGAACCAGTTGCAGGGCCTCACATAGAGCAATTATACCTAAGGGCAATTTAGAGTCACCATTTAGCCTGGTGAGCATGTTATTGGTCTGTGGAAGGAAGAGAACTCATGCATGCACGGGAATCAAACCAGCAACCTTCTTGCTGTGAGTCACATGCACCACCTGCTGCAACACCGTGCCGGCCCAGTTAGCTTTTTTAGAAGCCATGAATAGAGACGTTTCAGATGAAATTTTAATATTTTGAGTGCTCCTCAAATGTTGTACCTCTCACTCTAACAGTGTTGTTCAATTACTTTGTCTAATTTGGTAGATCAGCTATTAATTGCATTTCTGTTCAATTTAACTTAGAAAGTTGTGCACGTTACCACTTCTACAGCTCAGCGATAACATTGTTTTGACTCTTTAAAGATCCACTCCTCTCACTGTTTCTTCCTCGCACTGCATCTATTCATGGGAAAGTTGCTTCTGTTACAGTCCTTAACTGTGAATCATGGAGGTTGTTGTGGAGCTGGCTCGCTGAGTGAAACCTTAAGAGCACTGTCTGGACCACCATAAGAGCCAGGACCTCTAAAACCTGTCAACATCCCACCTTAAGAGCCCCCAGAGGTGCCACCATCCTCTCCACAGAGCCAAAGAGGAGACGGATTACAACCACTCTGGAGCAGAGATACACCTTTAAACAAAGAAGGTTAGTTCTGCATCCACTGGATGTTTAGACAGATGGGTTTGATATCTCAGGAAGGATTTCTCAATGATTTTAATTTGTTAATGTGGAGGATGAAGCCCAGGGTCAGGAAGGTTTGGACACTCTTCATATCCGACTCGTTGCTACGTCTCCTGACCAGTCCAAGCCATGGCAAACTCTGGCATTGATTCATTCTGTCATGCAAATAAGCAAAGTTCACAAAAACGCTGACAAATTGCTGAAAATAAAGACCGGTGACGTAAACCAGCCCAGCAGTTAGCTTATGAATCTGCTCTCTTTTCTCTTTCACCTCCTCCCTATTTGAAGGAGACATGTTGGTTGGTGTGTGAAGCATGTGCGTGTGTGTGCTTTGGAGTCTGTCCTTGGATGCAAAAGTGATGCATCAGTACGAGTTTCCAGTCAAAGGAGAGTTATTCTTGCTCTGGTCTTGAGGCAAACGACTCAGCTTCTTGTTACGCGGCCTCTTCGGGACCTCCTTCGCCACCGATTGGTTATGATGAGGCCTGAAGCGTTTGCACTTACAGGAAGTGACGGCCCGGATTTTGTAAGTCCGAGTGTTCCCGTTTGGACAGTGCAGCTGGACCCTCCGTGTCCGTGAGTGGGCAGGGATGCAGCGGTAGTCCGGGGCGTTGCTCCTCCACCACTTCCCGCGGGCAATGGAGTTCGGCATGAGGTGCGAGGGCATGCACTGACCCGAGCACACCAGCTCCTTGACGGGCTTGGCGCTGCGGCAGGATCCGTCCGTGATGTAGCGGGTGGAACGCAGCTCCCTGCAGCTCAGCTCCGAGGCACCTGGGTGGAAGAGCAGGATATCAGAGTTACAGCTGTGGCTGCGGCCCAAGACAAACACTTTGAAGAGCCGAGAGCTGGATGAGACATTCTGCAGGTTAACTGCTTCAAGACTACAGCTGTGTCTCATTCAACTTTATGATGATTTCTCTCCTTCTCTTAGTGTTAACATCCTCTGTTGTTTATGTGTGTTTAAGAAAAACAGCTCAAGCTGGATGAAAACTTAGCCGAAGTTTAGTTCTAGTTATTTGTTTAGAAAATTGTACCCAAAGTTTTGTTTTTAAAAGCCAACTCATGCAACACTTCTGAAATTTCATTTATGCGGCGACTTGAAATCAGACCAAAGAATGTGATACACTGTTTTATCATTTATCAGCACAACACTGCTTTAAATGAATCCGACATATTATTGCTCGTATAAAATGTTTTTCTTTCTACTGTCCTTCACTGAAGACAGGAGGTCATTTCAAAGTTTCTGAGTTTGTGTTATGGTGTGATTATCTGCCATTGATTTGGTTCAAAAAACATTTTAAACAGTGGGCTTCTATAATATCAGCTTTTATCAACTGTGGCATTAAAGTTTAGGTCATGGCACTGGACTATGATTTCCCCGTGCAGCAACATCCGCAGCTGAAAATGGAGGCCCATGCAGAAGTGCCAAAAGCAGTAGTTCCTCGAGTGTTTGCTGCAGGAACTCTGAAGGGGACATGATTGTCTAAATGCAGCTTAAAAAAACACATTAAGAGGATCAAAAATCAGCTTCAGTCTAAGGCTATGTCCACAGGTAGGTAGGTATGTCTTAGCTTTACTGCGTAAATGGCGTTTTAGGTCACTGAAAATGCAATCAATCGATGGAAGAATCTCACTGCTGTTTACATGTGTTGCTAAGCCGTTGATGTTTTAAATAGGGATGCACAATACTGGATTTTTGCCGATATCCGATATGCTGATATTTTTAATTCACACTTGCAGATACCAGTACCAATATATGTTGTCAAGAGCGCAAGCTCTGTAATTATCAAAAATGGACTTGTTTCTTTCAGTGTTACAGTATATTTTTGTGAGAAGCAAATGTCAAACAAGAAAAACAGCTTTGAACTCTTGCAAATATGAAACCCTTGATTTTTAAATGTACCCATGCAGTGATGAGAAGGTGCATCAATACTGTACATTTGTGTAATTTGCCGATATTCCAGCTGATATATGGCCAATATATTGGCTGTAACTATCTGCAAAGATTTCAATAGCAGCAGATACCGATATCAAACTGATAATATTGTGCATTCCTAATTTTAAAGTGTTGATAACTGGACTATTTTCATAAACTTGCACAGCAGCTGGATCATCCTGATTCAATTTCTGTAATCAGGCAGATCCATCTTGCCAAGTTCCAATCTACAACAACTGTGAGAGCGGCCCGGCCTAATCAGCGGCCTTTGAAGCAGGAAGAGGCAGGAGCTCCAAGCGAGACAATAGCAGGAAGTGACTGCATGTGCAAAATTAGTATAGATGCTAACAGCTTCAGTAGCAGTTTCATCAGATCTGGACCATATTTCTTTATCAAATGAAAAACAAATATCAACACTACAAGCTTCTCTGTAGAAAGGACATGTTTTGACGAATTTGTTTTATGAAGTGGCTCACGTTCTGTAGCACAGTACAGCTGCAAACAAAATTATCTGACTGGCCTGTAATGACTGTTATTGATGAAACGATCATCCAATCACTTGCTGGATATGCTTCTTAAAGGTTCTGCCTTCCCCAAACACTTTCTATGTGCTCTTTTCCAGATAGACTAGTGGAATACATTGAACAGTCCATCAGATGTGCCAGGGTATGATTCAAATACCAACTCATACTCCTTCACTATGATGCTGCTTTAAAAACACTTGGACGATTCAAACGCTGACGACATTTTGGAAAAGACCCAGTGTTACTGTTTCACAACTGGTGACCCATGGCCACTTCCTCTGTGGTTGCCATGGCTATAACAGTTGATGAAACCAACAAAAGTACCCAAAAAAGTGTTAAGTAACAGGATCTGACCAAGATGATCAAATTAAGTCTCGAAATGCAAAACCTAAATGAAAAAAGATTTACTCAACATGCTTGCTATCACCAGTTAACATAGCCACATCAGCTGGATATGGTGGTAGGAATAGATATGAAAATACAACAGCTTTCAACAGAAATTGGAAAAAGGTGCATATTATGGACATAGTTACAAGGTAACAAAAAGCATTTCACAGTGCATTTATCTATTTTTTGCATTTTCATCTGGACAGGGATTTTTTTTTTAATTATGTGGAAAACCTCATTTTTAAAAATATCCGCCTGCATGTGGACAAAGCCTGAAACTCTATGGATTTCCTTCTACACAGAGCACAGAGCCTCCACTTTACTAAAACTGATCAGGTCTTTTCATGGTGGCAGCCTGCTTGAGTTAGAAACAGATGCGGAGCAAGGATTTTACTCTCTTATGTTGATACTTTTGATTTATAAAAGTGGACGTTCAGTGATGGAGGTAAACCATCATGGTAAATTTGGACATTCTGCCAATATTCCAGCCAGTATATGGGATATAAACAGCATGGCAAATATGTGAGGGCAAAAGTATTGTCTGTAAATCAATAAAGAAAATTTAATATCTGCCAATACCAAATATTAGCACTTCAGGAAAATATCTGCTGATACTGAAATATATTTTTTCTGTTCTAAGCATCTTGAGTCAGGTATATAGTTTGAATGCCAATAAATAAATATTGAATCTTGTTATGATATGATATAATATTTTCCATAATGGCATTATTTAGAGGTAAAGGCCTTCTTGATATCATTCATCAAAACCCAGTGCTGTATAGTTATTGTGAAATAAATATGTAAATGTTTTGCTACAGCTGCAAAGACCCATAAACAAATTTCTGACTTACTGACAACAAAGCTGATCTTGAACCTTGAGCTAAATGCATTCCTGAGCAGATACCAAGCTTTTTTCAACTCAACATTGAGAATTAATCTTAGATTTAAGTTGTAAAATGCATTTCTAAGCTTAATTATTAGATAATGAGGGGCACTCAAAAACAAATTCAGTTTGAACACATCTTAAGAGCAAATCAAACATCAAAAAACAAAAGTTCACCAAATATTAGACTTTAATGAGATCATTTATCAGCAGATTTTCTGCATTAAAGCAAAGATGTGGTTGGATCAGAGAATGTTAATCTGATACATGTTAAGGAATCAGCGTTTCTGAGTTTGATTTGTAGGAACAATCAGGAGCTGACATGGGAGAGCAGCACAAACTGTTCTTTTTAAATTATTGCCTCTTGCAACAAGTTCCGCATTTAATGTCCCAGTTTGATAATTAGATCACAACAGGGACTTCAACTTGTCTTTGAGGCTGATTGAAACATTACACCGATTACACAGATCACACAAATTTCTACTTTAAAATAAACAAATGGTCACATTGAAGTGTCTGAATCTAATTCTTTGTTCAGCCAGTGGCCAAAACAAAAGACAATGAGAAGCAGCTGACAGCCAACATGACACAATTTAAAGACATAATTTGATCCAAACGTTGTGCTTTCTTAAGATCAACATTTTTGCCTTTAAGTCTAAACCCAAATGAGCAATCAGGCTCTAAACAAATAGCTGAAGTTGATTCAGACATATGGACATGCAGTGAAAGTTGTGTTTTTTAAAGTTAAGATAATCAGAATAATTTTTGCATTCAAAATTCCCTTGTCCTGAAGTGTTTGACCGTTTCCATCACGTATTGGGTGTCTATTAAGCAAGGATTTGATTAAAGTTGAATAACAAAATGAAAAATTTAATCTCTGTAGAGAATCAGATGCTCCTTTTCCCTCCCCCTTGGAAATGTTCTGATGGGGCAGGGAAGCTATGATAAAAAGCTCTGCGCTGACGGCTCCCAAAAATATGTCTGATGGGGTGGGGTGGGAGGTGACAGGCTGGGCAGCAGACTTTCAAAACAGTCATCGGGTCTGCCTGTGATGAGCAGAAAACACTATTATATGTTAGTGGAGGCTTTATAGATGTGACATGGGACCTTTAGGTTGATACATAAACTAGAGTATGCTGAGTTTCTCTCCCGAGGGAGACGACTGACAAAGATACAGCCCAACAAAAAAAAATTCAACCTGACCTTAACGTTAAATCAATGAAAAACAAAACTGCACCTCACAATTTGTTTCTAAATGCCTATTTTTTCTCAAACATTGACATTTATTACATCTTTTTTCTTTCAGTATTGGTCTATTTCTGGGGCAGACGTGGCATCCAAGGCCCCATGGAGCCCCCCTACCTTCACTTATTGTAGCCAATTTCAGACATCCAAACATTTACATATGCAAGAAAAGAAAGAGACAAAAATAAGCTGTGAAAAATCTGCGTAGTCAAAGTAATTTTTATATTAATCTTTAATTGCTGGTCTATGCTTCTCTCTTTGCAAAAAAATACAGATATAACCAACTGTACTTGTATCTTTAAAACCCATTTACAAGAATCACAAAATGAATAGAGAATTAAAAATGTCAGTGAAACATGTTACGTATTATAACTATTCTGTTCATTACTTAAAAAAAAATTGAATAGGCTCTGACTGATGTTGAACTCATTGATTTAGAATTTTCAGGTTTAAAATATGAATACCATCTTTCCTCTAAATTAGTTACTATATCATAGGTGTCTTTTACATTTTTGATTATTTAGTTACTTGGTGAGAAAATGAACTGAGAGCGGGCCTCTCGGTGAACAAAGCTGCCTGTCTTTCCTCTATGCGGCCAGAGACATCTACCTCTACATTCCTCCTCTATAGTCACAAACTATGTGTGCTGTTTCAACATTTTTTGCAGCTTCTTGATGTCTTGAATTATCCAACAGCCAGGATGTAAGTTATGACACAGTACTACCTTAACAGTATGCCCTCACACATGCAGCTCATCTGCTGAACTGTACATTTATATGTTGTCAACACACCAAAATCGCACAGTTTAAAGGCCTGTGGGACAAAGTTAGACAGGACAACTAAGGCCATGTCCACTCGTGGGAGGGTATTTTTGAAAATGTAGCTCTGTCCACATGCAAATGGAATTTTGAATCACTGAAAACACATACTTTCAAAAACTACTGCCAACTCTGTATCCCTTTGTTGACAGGGAAAATGGGATTTTGGGCCTAAAATGTCACACTGCGCTGATCCCTCCTCTGTGTAACACCACACTGTGTAACATTATTACTTCTATGTCCACAAGAGCTGTGCTGTTTCCTTGTTTTAGTTTTAGATGATTGTCTGTTTACATGTTTACACATCATGCCTTTTAAAAACAGAATCTGACCAAGCTCATCAGATTTATTGTGAAGTGAAATCTAAACAAAGACTTTTGGAGTCGAAAAAAATCAATACACCATAGTATTGCGATATTCGGTGTGGTATTCATTCAAGGTCACCAAGTATCGTTATATTTCGGTACTAATGTCCAACATTTAATAAAGCTTTGGTTCTACAGACATTAAATTAATTACTCTTTAAGTCAACAGGATGGTGCTGTTGGGGTCAGCAGAGACGTTCACTGTGCAGGAGAGAGTTTATAAATCAAACATGGTGGGGGACATAATGAATCTGTTGTGTGGTCTTTTTTGGACTTTGAAAGGGACAAAGAGATGGACATGACACATAAGATTTGTAAGAGGTGACATATGGGAATACAATACTGTGAAAATAAGCACATCTCACTTGGCATCACCCAGGAAAGTGAAAGCTGATGACAGCAAGCTTATGCTAAATCAACTCCGCTGATCAACAACAAGTCACTCAGTTTTATTAAAACTGAGTTGCATCGATAAACTGAGATGTGTTTTTTGAAATTTAATGGAATTAGATATTTTTTTCTCTTTTTGGATGTAAATGCAGTCAAGAAAAGTTCATAAATCACAACATATCACAATGTTAAGTATCACATACTCAGCATACTGTAAAATATGAAGAACCGCAATGAATTTGAACCAAGGCTCAAAATAGTGATAATATCGTATCATGGGGCCACTGGTAATACCCACCTTTAGAGGACATATTTGCTAAAATCTTTTAACATGGTCACAAGTTAAAAACACTGGTTTGAACAGATATGAAAATTTAACAGTTTTTGCAAGGAAATTGCATAAAAATGTTGCATGTTACAAACGTCATTACATGCTAAGGAACAGCAATTTACAGTGAATGTTTTTGAAAGTTGTATGTGAGGTATGATTATTTTTGGAAATGGAGGAGGGGAAGTAACCTTGCGCAGCAGTTGGATATGCCTAATTCAATGTCTGTAATCAGGCAGATCTGTCTTGCCAAACTCCAACCTAGAAGGATTGTTAGCAGCCCAAAAAGTGGAGCTATGATAGCAGGAAGGGACTGCTCATACAGAGATTAGCATGTAAGCTAACAGCTTCTAAAGCAGTTTAATCAGATGTGGACCGAATTTCTTTATTAAATAAAAAACAAATAAATCTGAGAGCATTTGTCGACAAAAAGGATTTTCACGTTTCTGACATGTTTTGGAGAAAGTTTGTTCTACTAAGTTGTTCACGCTATTTAACACCACAGCGCCAACCTACTACATTATTTGATTGGCCAGTAATGAATGTAATTGACAGAACTATCGTCCAATCACCTGCTGGATAGGCTTTTAAAAGGTTCTGCTCATTCCCAAACACTTTCTATGGACTCTTGCCCAGATGGACTAGTGAAATAATGAATGGTCCATCTAGTGTGTCAGGTTAGAGGAAAACCTTCATTTTCTAAAATACCTACCTACATGTGGACATAGCCTTAACCAAGGACCCCTATCCTCATATATACAGTATCACCCTGTGGGAGACACTGATCTACACAAAAACAGAACTTCTACAATTTAGTAATGACATATAGTCAGCTCACAGTTTTTAAGTGATTTGTGGTGTAATCATTTGTTAGAAACAGGGCTTGTCAAAGAAAAACATCTGGAAGTAGTCAGCTGGAAGCACATTTGACACATTAGGAGACAAAATTGCACCTGAAAAAGCGCTTATGTAAGCTCAACAATACAACAATTCCTGCATTTAAGAAAAGACCTAACATCAGATCGATTTCATTTAACACTGACATATCATTTGGGAAAATTGCACTCAAAACTGCTCAGCTCAGCTAATCAGGTCTACGTCTGGATGTATTAAAGACTTAGGGTCAGATCAGAGTTTCTGATTTTGATTCATGGTGTGATCATTAGGCGATGACGGACTCCACTTAGAAATCCAGCTGGCAGCAATCAGCTGATAGAAAATCCAGAGCGGAGGGCCATTAAACAGCTCAATCATACCTAATGGAGTTTTTTCTTTAGTGTGTGTGTGCGGGGAGAGAAAAACTGGCATTCAGCTCGGCCCTCAGGACACAAACGTGGTGATGGAGGAGTAAATAGCTGTCTGCTTATTTTAAGGCAGCACGGCAAACTGTACAACTCTCAACAAACTGGACCCTGGCCAGGCTGATTTAAGACAACACACTCCGGCCTGTAATCCCATGTTTCAGCCACAGCTTTTAAACAGCTGTATATATGACTTGTCGTGCTGTGTGTGTGTGTGTGTTTTTTTAACAGGCAGTGTGTAAAAGAGACGACAAGAAGGAACTGTCGGTTAAGAAATGATACACTCAGAGAGGGATCTGTTTTCCTCTGTGGCTTTCTTCTCAAAAAGGGCTGAACAAAGGATTTATGTGAGGTGACTTCCTTTTTTTTCTCTGCATGAGAACCTGATCTGGTGTTATTCTGCGGACGCCGCTAAAGGGACCACAGGAGTACACAAAGACCACGGCACGCACTGAGCAGCTGCAATATTTCCAATGCTCCAATTACAAGCCTAAAAAGTCACCCAGCTTTGTTATAAAACCTCTGTGTTTATTGTAATCTAGTCTAAATCTGTCATTCCTGAACATTTTTTGTCATCTTTAACCTTCTTTCTAGGGGTTTGTTCGTATTTTTCAAGTGGGTTGTATAGGTTCATGTCAGTAGTAAATACATTTGCCACAGTGATTCTTGTCAGCTCTGCGATGAGGGGAGAATCAACAAGGAGGCTAGGCTGCAGAAGGGGCCAAGAGCGCTGCATGATTTGATGAATTTGGGGCAAAAAAAACCCAAAAGAGCAGCACTGGGGTTATGGTTTAATGTACTGGACACATCAACAACACTTTGCCACAATCAAGCCCCCTCATTCATGTGTTGTGCGCCAAAGTAGTACCAAAACAAAAGGGCTGAATAGGGGAATAAAATGTGTTAAATTTGTTTGGTACAGTCCACAGTCATTCCAGTAGAGCTGGGCATTTCCTTCAGTCTCACAATACAATGCATATCTCTACACTAAGGCCACGATACCAAATGTATTGTTATAATCATAAATTTTAGACATTCACTACGCCTTTAGCAGAATTCCTGACAACTTTTGTTCACATTTGCAAGTAAAGAAAGCGTAAGGACAATGTTTAAAGGATTCTACAACTCGACACACTTACTTAACATTTCAGGTCCTAAAAGTTCTTAGAAGTAACTTAATATTTGGATCATGTGCTGCACCATGTAGTTGGATTGGACTGCCATCTTTTGACCTACACTGTTTGTAACATTACATAAGGTGTCTAACAGCTGCCATTAAAGCATTTGAGGCCGTATTGATTCTGTAGAATTCATATCCAAACTAGTATTTGCAAGGAGAACATGATGTTTTGCAGAAGAGATTTTTTAAACACAGGCCTACATCCCAGTGATGTTTGTTTTGTTTTTTTTTATTTGTTTGCTCTTAAGTAAAATCCAACAAATTACTCAGAACTCTTGGCCTCGTCTATAGCAATGTACAGCCAAGCTTCCATGCCAGGAGCAGAGCTGATCACAATCAATTACTATTGACATGAACCTCAATAGAAACCCTGAAAAATACTGGTCTACCCCTTTAAGTAGGGATGGGAAATTAGCTGAGTGAAACTGGTGAGGAGCAAGAGTATTCAAATCTGTCAAAAATGCACAAGTAATTGGCAATAAGAGGAAATGCGGAGGACCCTGAAAGTGTGTAGGACTTATCTGAACTTATTTGAAATAAAATATGGAAAATTGGCCAATATTGGGTGTCTAAGACTTCTATGTTTGCTGCAATGGCATCACACAGATATTGGTATTGATTGATTTTAACCAAGCACGACCTTTATATACATGCTGCATCTGCCGGCCCGGGTTCTAATCCAGCCTGCAGCCAGTTTGCAGATTGTCCCCTCTACTCTTTCTGGCCCCCTTTCACAAGCCTATCCACTGTCTCTCTCTCCTACCAACAAAGGCACAAAATGCCCAAAAATTAATCAAAAAAATAAAAATATCAAAGTTTAATCACCCTCGCTTCTAGCAAATTGCACCCACTTTTGCAGATATTGGACACATATTTGTGCACCAGGACAGATGTAAAAACCCTCAGTTCTTCCTCATTTTATCCACTTTTCCTAATGTTGCCAACTTGTTTGTTAATTTGGACAGATGATAAAGCCCTAGCTTCTCACTAGTTTCATCCTCCTCTCTTGTTGTTTCTAACATATTGAGCAATTTGGATGGTTGATAACCTTGCTCCTTTTCAGTTTTAACCACTTTTTCTAAAGTTGCAAAAGTATTATAGCAATTTAGGAGGTTGTTGGCATTATTGCTGATTTATCCACATTTCCAAATGTCAGTGATTAAGACAGACTTTCCCTTTACTCCACTGCCGCTTCACTCACTTTTGCTTTTGTTGCCAACACCTTTGTTCAATTCATGCTAAAATCCTTGCATTATGTATGTTCCACTCACTTTTCTGAATGTTGACAGCTGATGAAACCTGTGCTTGTTCTTTTTACAAATGTTGCCAATCCATTCATGGAATTTAGGGAATGCTGACAATTTTTCTTCTATTTTTGATCATTATTAACAAAAAAAAAATCAAGTGTTGTTTAAGTTTGATCAGGAATAAAAATTATCTTTCTTAAAGTAAGTCAAAAAAGATAATAATGTCCTTTTCAGACTTTAAATGTTTAAAAATAACCTGTTGTTAAGAATGTTACTGTTGGTGGATCATACTTTAAATATTTTACTGAACAGCAGATCTGCCTTTATTAGTTTCTATTTATAGATCAACATTAATTCAATTTTTTATACGATAACTTGTCTTAGCGTCTATCTTGTTTGAGGGTGTATATTTGAATCTTAAAAATCTGATAGAGATTTGTCCTTGTCCCTAAAAAAATAAAATAAAATAAAAATAATGATGGTGGCCTCGCTCTCTAGACTACTGTACAACTGCATGAGTCTTTTTCAGCCCGGGGCAGTGACAGCAAAGTCTTCAGAGAGGACTTAAGAGATCTCAGTGACCCAGAAGGCACCCTGAGAAGCCATCCCAAGATGAAAACTGGGCAATTGATGCGGACAATAATCCAGGAGATTTTGTGTGAAACTCAACACACGTTACTGAACCTTGTGAAAATACAGACAGGATTTGAGGGGTCTTTATGGGCGACTAATGAAAATCAAATTAATATGAGGCAGCATCATCTCTCCTTCATGCAGTTGATATTTGAAGTATTAAATTTCTTACATTTCTTTCTTTAAATGGTCACAGCAGTTCTCTTCCCCACTCTCTCCCTTACATTTCATCCTCTAGACTAGTGCTGGGCAATTTATCATGTTTCTGAGATATATAATTATATATTATTTTAAAAGAAAAAGGGTAAGACCATATCATTTGAGTTGATATAGTTTGTTTTAATGCTGATTTGAACAAAATTAATGAGTCTAATGCAATGAAGCTCAAAGAAAGTGTTGCTGAAAGCAAGAACCACAAACAATTTGTATTTTGACTAAAAAAGGTAATCCATGTGTTTTTTTTTTTTTTTTAGGATAAAGCAAGTGATACTGATATCTATTTGATACCACGATAAATCAATCAATCAGTCAACAAAAATGGTAGTCCTAAACGCCAAAATTGGGAAGCTTATTGTTAAATTGCGTGCATGCTCATGTGCACTGTTTTAAATATGTACACAACATTTTTATTTCATTTGGGATAGCTAATGAAATTTAGGGTTGTTCAAATTCTCCCTTCTTCTAACCGGTTTCTTATTTTTTTTTTTTACCAAATGCTGCTGACATATTTGTGCAATTTAGACCATAATTGCGTCTTGTTGGTAAATGTGCCTTAAACATTTTTTTTTTAACTTTTTGAAGTCATAGATCATCAAAGTAATGGAGAAGTATTCTTTATGAATGATTCAGAGACAATATTCTGTTTTTTTGTGTGTTTTTATGCCCCTCAGTGTGTTTTTCACATTTCCCCTGTTTACAGTAACAGTAGCAGCCAAAAATGGCTCATTCCCCAGCCTCCTGAATCAACCTTCCAGCATGATGTTCTCCCATTGTTTCATCAGCAGTTGAAGCCCATTGGCTTTAAGAGGCAAGCCCAGTGCAGAGAGACGTTGACAACATGCAGCACTAAACTAACCAACTACAACCAAGTAGACCAGACTGGGCCCACAGAGGAGAGGAGACCCTCGCAGAGCCCATATTTTGCCTCAACTCTGGTTCATATATTCATTTTTGATGACTTCTCAGGTATGTTGATAACCACTGATATTTAGGGATACGGGATATCATATCAACAGTATTAACATTGGCAGAAAATTGCCAATAAAGTTGACTATTGTGGCAGCAGATATGAGCATTTATGCTGATTTTTTAAGTTGATAGTTTGGCCACTCATATGCATCCCATATATTGGCTGTTATAATGGCAGAAAATCACATGAAAATCAAAAGATTCATTTAATAAAGAACTAAATGGGTTTTTTTTTATTTTGTTTTTTGCTTCACATGTTTCTAACACAATCAGACTGTCACCTTAAAATGAATAGTTTAGTTTTTGAAAAATGGAGGCTTAATGCTCTTGACAAAAAAATACTGATATTGATCATTTATATAATGGACGTGTGCAGTTTTTTGGTGTACATATAGGCATAGAAGATATCCGCAAAAATCCAATACCGTATTTCACTACTCATATTCAAAAACCTTGTTTTCATATACTGAGGACCCCTGATCCGGCTGTTTTCTTAATCTGAGATGCTCTGTAAGAGCTCCTGCACTTCAAGGCCCCCTTCCCCATGTGGTCCCAGTCTGTGCTGATTGGTCGACTAATCCACTCTGTGGTAATTGTTCAGTTTGTCTAGGTTCAGTGCCATGTTATCAACAACTCCATAGTCATTCTTAGCTTGACAGCCCAAGTTAATCAGCCTAAACTGCTGACAAACAATGGTAGGAAGTCACACGTCATTTCTGGCTGCTACTATTCAAAGGGGGAGAGGGAAATCCTGATGCGGCAGATTTTATTGTCTCATACACTAAAGTACTTTATCATGAAGGGGAAAGCAAAACTCAAAAAATCATGATATGAGCTCTCTAACATAATAGTGCAATGCTGAAACCCTTGCTCTCTACCAGTTTTACCCACTTTTCTTGTATTGCCAGAATATCTGTGCAATTTTGGTTAAAAAACAATGATAATTTTTTTTAAAAAAGAGAAAGGACTGAAGAAACAAGAGCAGAGGAAATTTAATATTAAGGAATGTTGAAAGTTCTTTGTAAAATTTAGATAGAGTGTTAAGACTTCGTCTGTAAATTCGATGAACTAAAGGAGAAATTTCTCAGTATTGTGCAGGTATGGGAATCACCAGTGGACCCACAAATCGATATTATCACAATACTTAAGTCCTGATTCAATTTTATTATAATTCTTCATACTTTCAGATATGCTGAGTATTGTGATATTTAACATTGTGCTCTGTAGAGCTTCAGTGCTGCTGTGTCGGTGAAATAAAGCAGAGATGGAGGTGCACACCTGGGCTTCAATCAGCATTTAACTAAAGTCCTTGTTTCCTGCAACATGGTGAGGACTTCAGTCTTTGCAGATAAAGTAAGTAAAGGACTGAGCTGGACTGGGAGGCAGCTTTGACAAGTTAAGCATGTCAAGTGTTGGCTGGTTTATCAGAGGGGTTAGCATAGCATTAGCTTGCTTTTGTCAGCTTTTGCTTTCCCTGGGTGATGCCAGGGTGCTTTTTTTCTTACAAACCTCATATGTCATGTCTCCTGCGCTGCCATGTTTAATCTACTTACTCTCTCCTGCACAATGAATGTCACCACTCATGACCTCACCTGCAAAATGGCTTAACAGCACCATCATTTGAACTTCATGAGTAATTGATTTTATTTCTACAGAACCAAAAGCTTCAATAAATGATGGAAATTGATACATTGATAAATATCAATACTTAGTGGCTGTGAATCAATATATTATCGCCACGTCAAATATTGTGACACTAGAGTGTACTGATCTTTGGTCTTCAGATTTGATCATCTGAAATGAAACATTGCCCAGTATTGAGTATTTGAGACTTCTGTTCTTGTTGCCCCAGTGTCAAACAGGTACCAATATCATTTGACTTTTACCAGGATCATAACAAATTTTATAATTCTGGTAAAGTGACAAGCAGGTGCTATCTTTTTGCCGAACAATCACAGCAAGTATTTAGTATTGTCCCACAGCTTCAAAAAATACTGATATATGAATTTAGTTGGTATTTCCCACCCCTTACCAAACCTAAAATGGTTGAAATAAAACACTGGGGGCTTTTTGGCACAGATTTCCAATTGAAAAAGACAACAAAGACTGCATCAATCGCTCTATCAATCATCTTAAAAGTGGATTTAAACCCTCAAAAGACAAAAAAAATTCCCCGCACTAACACATCTTGATTTGCTAATTCCTCCAATCATCTGTTGTTCCTCTAATCAAATCAATCATGTCCTTCTCTAAATCTCTTCTCTGTGCGTCCCTGATTACATGTAGGTTAAACTGTGAGAATCTCCCACCTCCACCACCCATGTAGAATCCATGAGAGCGAGCGAGCCGTGAGATTACCCGACATGTGTACTCCTCAATCAGAACCTCCAGTGTCCACAGGTGGGAGTCATTCGCAAAGGCAGCGTTGCATTTAAAAAGCAATTTCCAATGAAACCCCCGAAAGACGCCCAAACTGTGAGGCTCAGGACATGTTGTTGCAATCAGAGAAGTAGAGCCTGACTAATAGTATAAAGAGAGGGGGAAATAACGCTGAGGACGACGTGAAAGAAGAAGGAATGAGGAAAGAAAACGATGGCTCTCTGAGTGCTCCGCTTCACGATGTGGAGGGCAAGAAACCACAAGAATGTGCGTCTGCGGCGTGCTCGCATCACTCTGGGCTTTGGCAGCAGATGAAAAAGGAAAACACTCTTCACACACTCAATAAATCTGCTTTAATCAGGGGAAATAAAGGAAACGATGGGCTGTTTTTGCGAGATTATTGTGGTCAAATTGAGGAATTAGGAGCGCTGAAACCAAGACTTTCAAAGTACAAGTAAGGATGGTCAAGTCTTAATCATCGACTCAGTCCTTTAAGAATAAACTACGGTATGTTTTTAATATTCTGACTACATATTAAAGTGTAAAGGTCGATTTAATCATTAATCATTTAAGTTTAGGCCTTAAAAATGAAATAATAAGTATACTTTTTAATTGAATATCAAATAATTTTGGTCAACAGAGGGGGAGAATTAAAATTGGTATTATATCATGTATTTGTTTATTTTTCTCCTACTTTAAGGTCATAGATATCTTCTTTTTTTTTAATAGTAATGGCCCGAAAAGATGAAATAAGTACATGCTATATTAACAATGAACAAGTTTTCAAATTTTTTACAACTTGGGGCATTAAGCAAGGAATTTTCCACTCTTTAAAGTAATAAATGTGGATTGTTTTCCCGATTCACTCTATTTGAGTTCTTCTATATCTAAATACTTTTCTCTGCAATGATAACAGGTATCATAATCATTTTTTTATTTTTCTTACCTTCCATGACACTTCCTGTAGATCTCTTTAATTTAGTGCTTAGAGAAGAACAAACGTCACTCTTTACGGTGAAATTTTTTTTTATGCCTCTTTATTTTTTAGGATTAAACTGATTTTTTCTTTACATTCACTATAATTTAGTCCTTAAAATAGATATCTGTACAACTTTAATTAATGAAAAGGTGCATTTAAAAGATTTTTCTAACACTTTAAGACAGTGATTGTAGATTTTTCTAAGACACTAACTTTGATTTTGTCTTTAAATGAATTAAGTAAACTTAAATGCAATACCAGGGAATTCTTTCCCCTCTGTTTTTTTAAATTATGAAAATAATAAGAGTTTTAGTGTCAATCAATAATTTAGCATTACAAGATCAAGTTTTTTTTTTTCATTTTAAGTAAATATTAAGAACTAAAAATTCTTTTGACAAATAACTTAAACTTAGTCCATTAGGAGGAAATTTAAGCTTTCCACATATTTTAGTTTATATTACTGCAGTTAGGTTAGTAGTCACTCTTGTAATTGTAATTCCTGTAATCAATCTCTTTAATTCAGTATGTTTGAGATTAGTACAGACTAATCACAGGCTTAATGATCAATTATTCTTGACTGATTGTACCAATAACTGGAAATAGAATGCATTACAAACAGATTGGCAGCATTACTATTTCTATTTCTAAATGACTATTGTTAAATTCATACCTTAAATTCACACATTTTTCCTTAATTAAGAGATTATTCAAACCATTTTCTAATCACATAATCCCGAGTGGTTAGTGTGACACCCATAATAAATTAAAAAAACAATAAATATTTAAGACTGGGAAGTTTTCTCCTGGCAGCTCCTCCAGCGTGAACTCTCCAGCCTAATGTCGGCTTCAGCTCACAGTGACCCTCAAAGGAACTGAACAGTACAGACAATAAATGAATGGAGGGCAAACCAGGAATTTTTTTGCAAGCCTGAAATGCTGCCTTGGGCTGTATGATCCCAAGAATGGGATTAGTGGTTTTTATAAATTTGTCAATTGTTCTGTGAGTAATCTATCAAAATAAATGAGTTAATTTGTAAGCTTGGATATTGAGATAACTAGAGTTATCAAGCCCTTAGAAAAACATGAGATTAAGTTAGCAGGAATGTCATCAAATAAGATATAATTTCAATACAAGTGCCAAAAATCAACTTTTTCACCTAAAAATGGGAACATATCAATTTCTAATCTATATTTCAGGGAATATGTTCAAATCCTTAAAATCAACACTTACTCTACTTCTGAGAAGGACTCTGTTTTAGGGCACTCATGTGTGCAGGTAGTCTGTTAAAACACATCACATCCATCATTTGAAACGGTTTGTCTTCCTCACCTCTTTAACATCAAATGTAGTATTCCAGTCTGCAAAACTACATTTCATCTTACTGTATACTTGTATGTGGCTGAAATGACAAAAAGTATTTGAAACTGTAGTAGAAATCCATTTAACGCTCAACATTTTAGCTGAATTTTGACAAATGTAATAAGGGTATATCTACATCTTTAAAACTGAAATTAAGTGAGTGATAATATATATACTTTTCAAAATACTCTCAATACATTTAAGTGTGAGAAAAAAAAGAGCCTGGTTTAAAAGAATTGCAGAAAATTATTCTAAACTTGTAATAAAGTGTTGCGGTCCAATTTTTTCAATTAGAAAGGCAAGCTTCTTGGAAGGTTCACCAACTTTTTGTGCAAATTTAATACTAATAAAAACAAATTAATTTTGAAAATTGAAAAACTACTTAATTTTTTATTTTTAATTCTTGACAACAGCTTTGAATGGCAGGAAAACCCATAAATATCTTTAAATTGCACAAATAGGTTGGCAATGTTTGGACTCTGTTTGGACTTTAACTTCAAAACCTTTTAGGCAGTTTAGGCAGTACTTTCACTGATTTATGTGAACTGATTGAGACAAATAGAATCAAGTTGCTGAAAAATGTAAGCAAAGTCTTGTCACAGTCCAAATTTGTTCAAAGAGTTTGGAAATGGCTGCACCCTGTATTAGTGGGTGAAACTCCAGTTTGAGCAAATATTGCTAACTTTTTATGCATTTTAGCGCACTCTCTCAGTCAAAAATATGACTGGAGATCATTTTAATAACTGCAGTGTCACTTGGAAGTTTCTTCCTTTAAGGGGAAAATTTTTGACTAACATTGTAAATGAAGTTTTGTGAAAAAAGATGTGCATTTTTATTTTTTGGGGCCATATTGCCCAGCCCTATTTTTTGTCTTCCGAAAGAACCTGAAAGCATAAAAATATTTTTTTATTAAGTTTTGTGAAAAAAAGTGTAGTTTTTATTTTTTGGGGCCACATTGTCCAGCCCTATTTTCTGTCTTCTAAAAGAACTTCATGGTTTATAAGGTAGGAACATGGTATTTGTCTTTTTCTGAGGCCTTAAAATGAATAAAGCCGTCCCTGGTATATAATATTACTAGGCCTATTTATAACATTTTAAAGAAAACTTTAAAAATACTTACTATATGTGACGGTGTTTGCCGCCCTCCCGCCGTTTTTCGCCCTGTTGTTCAAACTGTTGCCGTTGTTGTTGTTGTTGTTGCTGTTGTTGACGTTGCTGTTCGCCTGAAGTATCGCCTCCCGTGGTGCCCCCGTAACCTCTCTACGCTCCGGTAAAATCTCCGTGCCGTCGTTCTTCAGTACCTTCCATCCTTTGGCGGCGGCGCAGCATCCATGCAGCAGCAGCAGCAGCACAGCCGAGCTGGACACGAGCAGAGCGCGAGACACCTGCATGCTGACTGACGCACGAGATACAGGAGAGGCAGAGGCGCACGAGGAGGGAAAAATGGGAACGCGCGAGGGAGAGAGAGATAGAGAAAGAGAGGCAGAGAGGGGAGAGAGAGAGTGATGCCGGTGTGGTGAAGTTATCCAGTCAGAGTGAGAGAGAGAGGCGCGCCGGGTATTTAAGCTTTACGCAAGTTGTCGTCATAGTGACAATTAAGAGCTTGCACAGAGTGGGAGGGGCCAACCTGAGCTGAGGGTTCATTGAGAAACTTGGAGAGGAGGACAGAGAGGAGAAAATAGGTTTGAGACAACAAAGGAGGAAAGGGGTGATTCAAAATAATGGAGAGGATGGAAATGGAAAGTCTTCAGGAGGGAGAAAATAATAGTGAGGTGTCCAAAACAGAGATAGCAGGTGGCCTTTAAAGGATTTTCCAGTATTTTTGAAGCTGGGTTGTGAGAAGTATGGCACAATAGCAAGTGAAAGGGCTGAAAGAGCCTCCAGCAGTGCTGCAAATTTAAGGAACACAAACTGAGACAGCTGGTGCACCGCTTTTGGCAGGTATTGTGAGTATATATAAAAACAAGACAAAAATAAGACAGATATTTGTTAGGAGAAATGGATGATTGGGCAAAATTTGCCCTCCAGGAAGTCTCTGTGTTTGGAACAATTTTACAATGCAGCAAAATGGCAATATTTTCTTCCATCTGTGCTCATTGATTCCACTGAGGTGCTGTTTTGTTCTCTGGACGGAACGATTTTGACTCAAGTGATGAGTCTTTTGCTGTGGATGCTTGAGGTTGCCTTCATGAACCAGAGTATACAAAAGAAGAAATCCTTCAGAGCAAGATTCAGTGGGCCAAAAAAGAGAGGGGACAAACTGTATCTAAACACAGTCATTTATCAACCATAGTTCAGCTCTACTAGTGCTCAAATTTGGAGTACATGTTCTCAATTTTGGTAGTACTCGTAGACCTAATGCAAATGAAATAGGAGGGATTATAACCAAATCCAGCACCCTGATTGGTTGTAATATTTTTGAAAGCCAATGGGAAGCCTAAATTTTCTTATCCCCACCCCCTTATTAACATGTAAGGCTTACAAGTAGTACTAGTTAACATTTTTAAGCCTTCTAGTAGTACTAATAGACCCACAACAGTCAACTCGTCGTACTAGTGAACATTTTTAGATCTACTAGTAATACTCGTGACACTTTTTGCTTCAGTAATAAAGTCTACGCATGCACTAGTTGACCAAAATTGAGCACATGTACTCCAATTTGAGCACTAGCTAAACTACAGTTGATATCAACAATATCAATTTTATGACCAAACGGCTTTCCAGAGAAGCACAAAGAAGCACATGATGGACTAAAGTGGCCGGTAAAGGAAATAAAAGACACATCATGCTTACTTTCCTTTAAAATCAGAAGATGTCCAACAGACCCATCAGCTCAGAAGTGACCGTCTAGAGAAGTCTGGTCAGAGCTGGCTGTCATGGATGAATTGCGGCAAAATTGCTAAATCTCCAACGTGGAAACAAGGCCAAGTGGCTCAAGAATATATGGAAACATAGAACTGGGGTGAAGGAAAATGGCAGCAGGTGCTCTGGACTGATGAGTTCAAATCTGAAATATTCAGCTGAGCAGCAGAAGGCAGTTTGTTTGTCGAAGGTCTGGAAAGTGGTACAATAAATGAGTGTCCACAGGCAACAATGAAGCATGAAATACAGCCCCAAACTTGCATCCCTGCAATGGAGTTGGGGATCTGGGCAATATCAATTGACGCCTTAGTGCTGACCGTTATAAGCAGATACTTATCCATCATGCTCTACCATCAAGGGGGTGTCTGACTGTCCACCAAATGTATTCTGCAGCAGGACAACAAACCAAAACATACAGCCAATGTCATTAAGAGTCATCTTCGGGGTTCGGAGAACAAGGAGTCCTGGGAGTGATGTATGGCCCCCATAGAGAACTGATCTCGACATCATCAAGTGGGACTGAAATTTCATGAAGAAACTGAATGATTTAAGCCAGCCCACATCCACTCAAGACTGTTGGTTATTTGACCAAGATTTTTGGAACATACTACCGAGTTCCTTCAAAATTTGACTAAAAGCATAGGCCAATGTTTGCATTGTGAATGCAATATCCAAAGAGTGCTATGAGGAACTGAATCCAAACTCTGCAAAAAAAAAAGTCCATTCTGACCTAAGGTTAAATTACCTAAATTCTGAAAGTCACAGGTCATGGGGTCTCGTGTTTAGATTGCTTTTGAAAAATGCTTCAGGGTATTTTTTTGAACTTTTGCACCAATGCCCACTCAGACTTAAGGATGAAGTGATTGAAGTGAAGAAGTGTTTGGATGTCAAAGGTCAAGGACTTTCTCAATTTCATCTGTTTTTATGAGATTTTGAGAATTCTCACTTAATCAAGGACCAACTCAATGCTTCTTGAGCCATCAATGTACTGCGTGGCACTTTTTTTTAACCATGAGAAGGCACAAAAAAGGTGGTGGTGCAAGTTTTTAATTAATTTAGACATTTAAGTTACAAATCTATGTACTGTAACTTTAAATTCTTTAAACTTGTAATTTCTACGCAAGGCAAAGGGTAAAATAGGCTAAAGGTTGATAAGGCCATTAGATTATCGAATAATGAAGTAAGGCCACCTGTAATGTAGTCCTTGCATTGTCCATACATTTAATTATTTTGATTCATTAGTAATAAAGCTGATGATTACATTATTTTTGAACTTACTGACAGCTCAAACAAAAAACATTCAGAATGTTAGACATATGTTGTAGCACAGAAACAGAAAAGATGTTTCACTGCTGTACCATGTGCCTCACACACCCTGAAGATGTTTTATTTGTCCTGTTGGATACAAAGTTGTACATCATAAAGACCTCAAATTAATTTTACATCTTTATAGCTCTCCGCAGAGACATTAAACAATGCAATGCCCAAACCTAAACAGTCCCAGCCTCTATATTTCCTAAAAGTTGAAGAGGGCCCCTGCCTTTTATCATCTCCTCCCTCCGTCTGCAATAAGATACACTTCATCACCATGTTGTGATTTAAATATATCTTCTTTTTTATGTGCAATATTCTATGTCCTCGTCTGGTTTGAATAAAACAATATGGACTGCATGTTCTTGGCATCCCTGGTGTCCTGCTGATTTGATGGGTGCTGACAGATAGAGGCTCTCTCATACAAACACTGCCCTCTGGAGGACATGTGGAGTGATAAAAGATGAGTGGGAGGAAAGTGTTCATCAATAGAAAAAAGAGATTTCAGATTTCAGGTCTTTTTGTGGATGCAGATATTTTGAGTGATCTGACAAGGGCTAATTAAAAAAGAGAGAGTTTTTTTAAAATGCTGCTGCAGTTTATTTGTGGCAGAGAGCTGCATCTGTGTTATACACACTCCTTCTCATGGCTCACTTGCCAAGCTTTAAATCAAGATCTGTTGAGCTTTGCTATTAGTTTATCAAAATTCAAGATATTAGACAAAGCAAAGGATAACGTCAAATTTTAATAAGTATATTTGAAAATATCTTGGCAAATCAGCATCACTCTTCTCGTCTTTTAAGATCAAGATTCTGATGTTGAAATGGCATGCTGTCTTCAGATATAACATTCATAGTAATGGGCACTTGTAAGTGAAAGTATTGTTATGTGTAAATGCACTTGCATACTTAGTTAAGACCATGATAATCACTTAACTGAATTCTCTTTTGATAATGATATTATCCAATTTGTTTTGTAGCCAGAGAGACAGTATCAGTAACAATCTTTCAGTTAAATTGCTGCTCTGAGTGCAGTAGGTAGTGCTGTTGCCTCAGTGGGTAGGATGTTGGTTCAACTCCCCAATCGGGAGTTCTTCTGTGTGGACTTTGCATGTTTCCTGTGCTGGGGTTTCTATGGTTACTTAAGGTGGTCTTCACACCTACAGCTCGGTTGCTTTATTCCAATTTAGTAAAAGAAAAAAATTCCTTTGGATTATTTCATGATCACACCACAGTACTTTGTTGCGATGAGGGGCTTTTAATGCTCATGGGCAATCTGTAGTGCTCACTAGATAGTGTGGGAACTTATAACCGCTTAGAGATATCCACATAGAAACTGTCAGCACTGCAGGAAAGGCAGAGAGCAGCTTCAAAACAGATGAAGAATTTATCTCCCTGTCAGCTGGCATAGGCTTAAGACCTGTTGAAAAATGAAGAATAGGACAGCGCTCCAATAATTAATTGATCAAGAACATCAACTGCCTTTAGAACTGCTGCAGCTAATACTGTGTGTCTATGCACAAAAAAAGTCCTCAACATCAGGAGCTCCCCCTTTCCCCCTGTTTACAGCGACAGTAGCTGCCTAAAATGTCTATCTCCCCAAAAAGACCTACCTGTGTTACTTCATACCATTGGTTTGTCTGTTGGCTCAGCCTGTTGGCTCAGTCTGGCAAGCCCAGCACAGAACAGGGATAGTAGAATGAATGCAGAGTTGTTGACAACATAGCACCGTCCATCACTGAACTGCCCAACTACCACAGAGTAGACCTGTAAAACAATCTGAGCAGACAGGGCCCAAAAGGGGGAGAGGAGCCTCACAATGACCTGAGCACTAAACAGAGCATCTCAGGCAGACTGAGAATACAGGTGGACCAGGGGTACTTAATGCATGAAACAAAAAGGTTTTGAACATGAGTGATTGTCAAGATCCTTAAGTTGTTTTCTAAATAAAAATGTGATCCCTAGTGAAGACAAAATCTGGGCTTTTCAGGCCGTGCATTTACAGTAACTGAAGCAGACATCTTTGTCCTCTGATTGTGTGTCAGCCTGCAGCTCTGAGGTTGTTTCAGATTTTTTTAAGTGACAGATGGATGGTCCCTCTGTGTGCACACACAAAGCCAGCTCTGATTACAGCTTTCTCTGAAAGACTGAGAGGCCAATGTCAGTCAGAGTCTTAATTTAGACCTCTCTGGGTTTCACTTAAGAGCCTTCAGGCCTCAGCTCAGTGTTTTTATCATGATAACAGTACAGTCATGCCTAAATAACAATCAGATGCTCACCAGCCTCCTCTTCTGCAGAGGATGGAGGAGTGTAAATGGAGGAAAACTGTGTTTTCAGTCCATAAATAAACTGTGCAGCTCCTCGTGCATACTGTTTGTTTGTGTAATTCATCACAAATGTGTGTTAACTACCTCATCACGGAGGTTAGAAACAAATGTGCAGTTTTTCCAACACAGTTACACTCCGGTAAAGTAAATATGGATATATTGTTACAGTGTGAAACTCTGCAGAGTTTGACTCTGTGTTAGAGAGCTTGAATTATTCATACTGTGTCGCTACAATTATGCAGAGTGGATTCAAGTTTAGTTTTCTGGGTTTCCATGACAATCCCCAGAGATAAATCACAATAAAACTGTTATAAATGTGACAGAGAGTGACAAGCTATGGTTTCTTGTTGTTTTTGTGACGCATTGCAGAACCCCACTTAATAATAAAAAGACAATAGCCATTTTTATGATGCATTTACACGGAAGCGCCACAGCAAAGCTCTGCCATGATTACAGCTCAGGGCATTCAGTTATGTTACACAGTGCACAATCCACACACACACAAATGCAGAGATGCACACTCACAAAGTCATAATTCTATATAAATGTGTAATACAACATTCTTGGATGTAACAACCAACTAGATGTTGACATTAACAAGCACTGTAAAGGACTCATCTACCTGCACAGCCTACTGGATTAATTCAGATTGGGTTATATTGTACTTTTACTTTGCTATAGAGCTCAGTTCAAACAGAACAATTTTTATCGCTGTGTCTCTGGTGGGAACCATAAAAAGTCTTCCTGTGCCTACACACCATGCCTCATACATATGTAAATCATATCAAATTCTGCTTAATCTACAAAGGGTGCTGTAGAGATGATCAATTGCTGTGCATAAGCTCTGGACTTATTTGAAAGTGTGTCATTATTGACAGTGGCTCTGCTCTGTATCACTTAGTGTGGAGTACAGCAAAGTGAAGTGTCTGCATGTACAGCAACCGCTCAGATAGCTGATTCCTCATGTGTCTATATACACACACACCATTCTTTCCAAACCATATCTAAGCAGCAGTCTGTAATGAAAATAATTTATCACTTGTTTGAGGAGTAAATAATTTTTATTTTTAAGCAGAGCTTTGCATAGAGTGACATGCCACAGATTGTGAAACAGATATCAGCTCAGTGATTTGTGTTTCCCATCCTGATGTCTAACTGTGAGTACATCTTGTTTGTCTGCTGGCGGCCGTGATGGCGCTCTGCAGAGGATCAGGAGGTCACGGGGAGGTTTCAGAGACATGATAAGCCTTCAAGTCCAAAGTGGGATTCTTCCTCCACTCTGATCTTTTATGTGGTTCCTGAGCGGGAAAGCAGGAGATTTAAGCAGGCCTGCTATAAATCAGGCTCCGGCTGTTTCTATTGTTTGTCTTCAGGCTTTTCAGAGAATCGTCAAAATAGACAGAACGCCTGTAGAAATATCCCGAAAACGGCCGGGTAGTAGGAACTGTGGGAACTACCCTGGCTGAACCCCAAAGACCACACTTAGCTAACCAACCAGAGCTTCTTGGCACACCGCTCACCACCAGCACGCTGTCTGCCAGCCGGCCGCAGATTTTATTCTGAGCAGCTAGAGAAATCACACAAACATTTATTCAAGGTATAAAAAAGACAATCTCTGTCTGCCTGATGGTTTTGTAGCATCTTTATGGACTTACTCTCATGTCCTGCATTGACTCTCACACAGCAGTGACCAGCTTGAATAATATTTCAGGCCACATAATAACCATTTTTTCACCTAACAGCCATGACTATTCAGGTATAAGTATCAGAAAGTTTGATTCCTAAGTAACTGTAATTTTTGTTAACCTAATATTAACTCTTTATTTCTATTTCTATTTCTAATATTAACTCTTTTGTCCCCCAGGCCATCAGACTGTAAGACTCCTCACTCGGGGAGAGGAGGAGTAACAGGAAGACTGAGGACAGGAAGGAGCATAGTTTTATTTATATTTTATTTATATCTGTCTTATATATATATCTTTTTATCTGCTGTATAATGCTGCTGCTGGAATCTTAATTTCCCAGAGGGAGTCTTCCCAAGGGATTAAAAAAGTTCTATCCATAAACTGAAGTTTGTCCTCAGCCTGCTCTGTTGTAAAGTGTCTTGAGATAAAACTCGTTATGAATTGGCGCTATACAAATAAAGATTGAGATTGACTGATTAATATCTAATCTAATCCAAGATGCATGCTTTATATTCCTGAATTCTACAATATGTTCATTACCTCAAGTGTAGTGATCATTATATCTTGTAATGTCATGACATTTGACCTTGTCTTTATGTCATGTCATCTGACTGTGTTGTTATACTATGTTATTGCGTCATGTTGTTTATCTGTATTGACTATTTTGTTTTATTATCTATTCCTTTGCTGTCATACCTGTTTGTTGTAGCATTTTATATATTATTATGCCATACTGTCATGTTTTGTCATTTGTCTGTGTTGTAACACCTTGTCAAAATGTTATTTAATTTCACTGTGTTGTTTAACCAGTACAACAACACAAGTACATCTCTGGCATGTTAGTGCCATATGAACCATCTCGGACTCTGAGAACCTCAGGGGCCGGCCTCCTGCTGTAGTCAGAGTCAGGACTAAACATGGAGAATCAGGGTTCCAGCTTTATGCTGCTAAAATCTGGAACAGTCTTTCTGAAGATATGAGACAGGCCTCTACACTGACAATGTTCAAATCTAGGCTCAAAACAGCTCTATTTAACTGTGCATATGATTGACAGGATCTTATCTGCACTCTTCTCTTTTAAAGTTCATTTTATAATGATTATTTTTGTTTTTATTTTGTATTGTGATTTTAATTTATTTTTCTTGTTCTGTAAAGCACTTTGAATTACCTTGTGTACGAATTGTGCGCTACACTTGCCTTGTCTTAACCATGTTAGTGTGTTATGTCATTTCACTGTGTTGTTAGGTGTTATGCCTTTTTGAAGTATTATGTTGTTATACCATATTGTGATGCCATCTGGTATCTACCATGTTGTTGCACCTTGATTTATCATGTCTTTAGACTGTGATTTTTTACCATGTTGTCATATCATGTTGTTTAACTGTATTGGCTTTTTTTCAAGCCATGTTGTTAGACTGTGTTGTTATACTATGAATTCACGTCATGTGACTGTGTTGTAACATCTCTTTGTTACCTCCGCCAAGGAAGTTGTGTTTTTGCGGGATGTTTGTCTGTTAGCAAGATTACGTATAAACTACTGGACAGATTTTGCTGAAATTTTCAGGAGAGGTTGGTAATGGCCCAACTTACAAATGATTTGATTTTGGTGGTGATCCAGATAACCGCCATTAGCAAACAACCGTTTTGGCTCAATAACTGTCCAACTAATGATGATATCAACATGATTCTGAGTGCTAAGTGTGGGATTTCAGGGTCAAGGAATCATATTATGATGGTAACTTTAACATGGAACTATTGCTTATTGTAGTAACAGCAATATGTGAGCTACCTTGTCGGAAGTTTGTGCTCTCCGAGTACTTTCTAGTTGTGTCATGGGATTTTTCTGTGTTGCTTTGACATTAAGTGAAAGCCACGTTGATTTGTGATGTTGATTGACTATGTTGTTACACCATATTGTTATGTTTTAATTCCTTTATTTAACATGGACACAGATGCTGCTTTTCGTGATTACATCAGAATGCTTATTTGTAACAGCTGTCCAGTTGGAGGCACACACCTCATTTATGCCCTGGTGCTATATCATGTTGTTTTGCTGTATTGTTACACCTCATTTTACATCACCTTCTTTTTACTGTGCTGTATTACCTTGTATTCATGTTGTTTGTAACCTAAAGTGTGACGTGCTGCAAATATACCACACAATGGGGATATGCCTGAACTTAATAAAAATTTATCATAGTAAGACATCTGAGACCTTTCTGTTCTTTCCATGACCCTGAAACAAACTGCTTCTTTTTTCAATCTGGTGTCATGAGTGTACGTCAGCTAACAGCTTTGCTTTAGCTTCTTCCACTGGATGTCCCTGAGTAAAAAGTCTTCTCTGCTGACTCAGGACCTTGCATCTTTACATATTGTATCTCCCCTTTAATTAAAACTGTACATCGTCAAACAACAGTGCCATAAAACATTTAAACATAGTCTGTGCAGCAGACATGGAAACAAAGGTGCTTATTATCACAGTCTCTATAGAGTCAGGCAGATAAGAGGCTGTCTCCTGTGCCTGTTTTTAGACAAAGTTGTTAAAATAAAAATGTTTAATTGTAGACCGAATCCTTGTATCTAGAAAAACCGACTCTCATGTGCACTACTATTGGTTTAAAATGGACTGTTCATTTTATTATTATTATTATTTTTTTATCTCTAGGCTATCTGCATATTCTTTATATTCAGGTGGAGCAAGTTATTGTTTTGAGTCATCGTTGCTTTTGTCTGCCCGTTTCCTTTGTTTTGTTTTGTTTTTTTAATTTTTATCTTTCCAAATTTCGGTAGTTTCAGTATTTCAAATAGTCCACCTGCGGTATCCCACTTTTTGGCACCCATACCAAATCAACCTTAAATGGTGGAGCTTAACACGCTGCAGTCATTTGTTTACAAATCATCCATTCCTCTGTGGGAAGCAGCTAAAATGAAAATGTTCAAATAATACATGAATTTAGACAAATTTCTTCCATGCCATTGCTTTAAGTAATGTCCACACAAAACAATGCTTTACGGAGTACTGAAGAGCTGGAAGTCCTGCATTGTTGCTTTATGTTTGTTGACCATTTTACTGTAGCCTATCCTGCTGCTGTGACATCACAGATTTACATAGCTGCAGGTGACTGGATGATTGTTCTGTCAATCACATTTATTGCAGACCAAAAAGAAAATGTAAGCAAGCACTACTGCATGTAGGCAAGCGCCACAGCTGCAGTGTAAAGAACGAAATGTAAACCACTTCATTGAACAAACTGTTGCCAAAACATGTCGGAAGTGGAGTGAAATATATCCTTTCAATCGAGAAATTCTTTCAGTGCTGTTTGTTCCTCAGTTTGACAAAGAAATGCAGTCTAGATCTAATAAATCAACTACAGAAGCTGTTAGCATCTATGCTAATCTCTGTACTAGCAGTCACTTCCTGGTGTTGTTGCGCTAAAACTCAAAGATGTTTTAGGCAAAAGACTAAAACTAAAACCAAATTAAAAAGTGCTGTCAAAATTAACACTGCTTTAACATCACTTTATCTTCAGCTCAAGTCATCATTTGTCTCCTCTGTGAAGCATGTATGTTTTAATTTGTGAGGCAGATTTTTAATATTGCAGTAAATCAGGATTCAAGTCCTGACTAAAATGTGTTTCTAGAGGATGAAAAAAACACCACCAAATCACACTTAACTAAAATATTAGCAGAAGCGTGCTGCTATTGACGTGGGTGGTGAGAGAAGAATCTGGCACTGCCTCAGCCAGAAAACTGCACACCCCTCCTGACCGTTAAAACCTCCCAGAATACTTTGCAAGGTGTTCTACAGTAAGTAAGCATAAAAGTGCTTTAGCCCCCTGCTGCCAAGCTCACAAGGAACGAGACAGGTAGTCACACGCAGCTTTGATTCTTTTACAAGATTAATAAAACAAGAATAACCCACTGGCCCTGTGTTTAATCCAATAAAGTGAAATTAAAAGCGGAGGTAAGAGTCATGCCTTGGCTCGCCTCATGAAGGTGCTGCAGCCTGCTGTCGGTCCTCAGCCCACCCACTGTGCAGCCCGCTGACAAAGTCCAGCCTTTTGTTTAATACACAAGCATTTTTCTGCACCTTCTCACCAACTATGACCACACAGAGAATATTTCAGGGTTCAGAAATGTGTTCACGTACTGTAAATGTTATCTCTGTAATGGTGAAAGAAAACTGCATAAAGAATTTATGAGCATGATTACTGAATGATATCACCGCTCAAACAGGATGGAACTCTTAAACACAACAAATAATGAGGCTGATGTGAGAAATGGGCCATTCACTCAGGTACATTAGTTCAAATAATTAGGGGTTGAATATAAAATTAAGGTATTATTTCACATGTGCAGGATATAGTTTCTTTTTGCTTAAACGTCAATGGCAGCCAAAGCAGGAGGCTTCGTATTGTTATGTCTAGAAGACATTCATGTGAATGTGGTATCTTAAGAATGCTCTGAGGTTTTATTCAAACTTTGCACAAATTTCTGTTCTGTTAGAGATCGAAGGTTGTGAAGTTGCAGTGTCCTCCTACCATATTGCTGTTTTTCTGTACATAAATGTCTTTTAGAGCCCTTATTTGCTTTAACTCAAGTCCATATATTTGATTTTGAAGGCTAGAATACATCCACAATCTCTAATGTTCAAAAACACACCAAAAGTTTAACTCTTCTTCTTAATATGCTGCTTACTATTTCTGCATTGTGCTGGGCTCTCCAGCTCATGCTACTGACCTTAAACTACAGATGAAACTAGAAAGCACTCGGCGAGCGCAAACCTCCGGCAAGGTAGCTCACATATTGCTGTTACATCAATAAGCAATAGCTCCATAATAAAGTTACCATCACAATATGATTCCTTGATTAGTTAGACAGTTATTTAGCAAAAACAATTGTTCGCTAATGGCGCTTATCTGGATCACGACCAAAATCAAATGATTTTTAAGTTGGGCCACTGCCACCATCTGCAGTCTTACCAAGAACAGAAGAGCATCTGCCTGGAGCTCAGAGGAGTGGACATTGATGAGCTGGACAGACATGTGGACGACTGGGAGGAAGAGACCACTGAGTTTTTTATCAACGAAGAAATCATTCCCCTTGGAGATCTCTTGCAAACACACAAACACACACAGGCAAAAACATTACCTTCATGGTGGAGGTAACAATGGTCGGACTTCACACTGGAAGGTCTATGTGGGAGGGCAGGGGAACAAACTGTTTAAGCTGTTTAGCATCCTCAAGAGGATAGGGAGAAGTCCTGATGCAGATCTTTTGTCTTGTGAATAGAAGTGTTCTTTAATTTAGAGGAGACATATTTAATACTTTTAAATTCCAATTTAGACATAGCCCTACTGCACAGCAGACCGTACATGCCACACACCCCCCAGCAAATAACGCTAGCAGTGCACTAGCAGTGGAAATCTGCATCAATCTCCGCCAATATAACAATATCAATGGCTACAGCAAATCAATGTTCTGTTGTTTACACATTTTCCTAATCTCTTGTAAAGCCACAGTTACCTTGTGTAGTTGAGGTTATCTTGTGGTCTTTATGATCTCTTGTTTCAAGCTTTCAGGGCTACAGCACAGCACTATAATGCACTTCCTGTGGATGAGGACATGCACCTTCTGTTGGAGTACAGCCACAAACTGAGTGACGCTGGGCAGGCGGACTGTGTAGAAATTTGGGGTAAGGGCATATGAAACAAAAAGCACAGTAAGGGATCTCTAAATCTCTGTGTTTTGGAATGGATATACATTTGTTACATAGTGAACACTTTATATGCTGGTAATTTAAGCTACCTATCACCCTTTTAAGTAGCTTTACTCATTTTCAATCTGAGTGATGCAGGATTCATGTGTCACTTTCTTTGCCGTATCTAGTGAATTATAATGTCATAAATACATTACCTCAGTGTTTCGTGTATTACTGTATAATTGATATCTATTTGGGCGGCACAGTGGCACAGCATTGCAGGTAGAGCATGTGCCTCACAGCAGGAGGGTCACGGTTCCCTGGGACAGGCTGAGCTTTTCTGTGTGGAGTTTGCATGTTCTCCCTGTGCATGCATGGGTTCTCTCTGGGCACTCCGGCTTCCTCAAACAGACAAAAAACATGCTCATTAGATTGACTGGTGACTCCAAATTGCCTTTAAGTATGAGCAGGAGTGTACAGTAATGAAGTACTTACTTGAGAACTGTACTTTACTTGACTATTGCTTTTTTTTTTTTGGAAACTTATGACTTTTATTAAACTGCATCTGAAATACAAATATTGTGCTTTTAACTCCACTACATTTCTATGAAGGATCTCTTACTTTAAAGTCTAGTTTTAAAGTCAGCAAATGACATTTCTTTTCTCATCTAAAATGAGATCTGTGTGATTTGTTCAAGTGGTGATGCCGTACCTCTACCTCGCGCGTGTGCTACTCAGATCGGGTAGGTAAAACGTTGAGCTAACATTAAATAAAAAATTGAAAACATCAATGGTTGTCCTTTTGTGGATTCAGCTGTGTTTCAATAGGCATTTCTATAGGCTTCGTAACAGATTTTGCAATCTTTTTATTCTACAGGTCCTATAAGCAGGTCAATGCATTCAGTAGGTTGTTTCAGTCATCAGGTTAAATCGAAAATGTACTTTTAATACTTAAGTATTTTCAAAAGCAGGTAATCCAATACTTTTACTTAAGTAAAAATTTGACTGAACAACTTTCACTTTTATTGGAGTAATATTTGACCAGGAGTATCTATACTTTTACTAAAGTAATGGAGTTGAGTACTTTGTCCATCACTGGGTATGAGTGTGAGAATGATTGTCTGCCTCTCTATGTGGCTCTGCGATCAGCTGGTGACTCCAGCTCCCCGCGAGTTCAAAAGGGATAAGCAGTATAGATTATGGATGGATTATTTCTAATGCATCAACTTTACCTCATATACTCAAATAGTTCCACAATTCAGATTATTAAAACACATACCTAAACAGTTAAAAAGTCAGATTTCTATTAATCAATCAACCACACTTTCTTCATGACCTGCAACCGTACTTTCACTGACCAGCATTTGTTTTTCTCGGAGGCATTAAACCATCAAGAGTTAGCGCCATCCCTCCAATAAAACAAAAACTCTCACCCAAATGTTTTGCTTGACAAACATTCATAAAAACTCAGATGATCTAAACCACGCCAGTGAGAAGAAAAAGCACTTACCCTCTCATTAATGAGGTGTACACTGCTGCAGCATGAAGCTGGAGCGCTGTGTTATGAATATGAGCCAGTTAAGTTAAAGCAGGTGATGCTAATTGAGTGCTACAGCCCATCTGGAGCTGATTACATCAAATCTATCGCTCAAACTGAAACTCCTGTAACACAGAAACAGACCCTTTGGACCGCTCAGACTGCTCTATTTGCATGAACTGATACTTCATGGAAATGTTTTTGGAATACCGAATATTTGTTATTGTATCCGAGCGCTTTGCTTATGCAGTCAAACATGCAACTTGTGGTGACAGTGGGAACAATAACGCAGGTCTTTGCATTCAGTGCAGCTGCTAAATCTGGTTTAAAGCTGCAAAGAGAGGCCTGTGTTTTAACAATGTCACAGGCTACTTTAAATGTCTATTAAAATGTTACAACTTGAAGAGAAAACATGTTTAACTTTATGGACGCTTTAAAACACTGATCCCCCAAAGAACTTTTTTGGTCTTTTAAAGTGCGACATGAATCAGATTTATTTCATCAGCTTAAGTCTTGACAGGATAACATGCAGGGGTGTTACAAAGCAGCTATTCTTATATGGCCTGGCTGAGTTTAAAGAATTAAATACAGTAAGTTATTGTGATGCAATTACATTTTTTTTAATTTGCCACAAAAAATCCAGTCATAGGAATAGTGTATAATAAATGTTGTTTGTAACCGTGGTTTCTGTTCAACTCGACTTCACGGTTTGGATACTATTTGCCTTGTCTTCCATTACAGCATAGACTGTATCAGTACCTCTTTAAGGGAGGTAGGATGGGGCAAAAATTACAGTGGCATCCTCACAATTGCAAAGCAGGAATCAAAGGGGATAGAGCTACCGGCCCTTTTGTGGCTTTTTGTAACAGTTAGGAGATGAATGTTGATCCAAAGATGGCTGCTAGCGGCAAAAGAACATGATATCTAAGCAGAGGAGAGTTTGGGAAGTCATACAGCATCAAAGAGCTGTCAACGGATGCATGTCATTTCAGAGGCAATACCCCTGACTTCTGGGTAAACATGAGGCTCTGTGGCTTTGCCCTTTGATTCAATATTTAATAGTATAGTTTTTTTAAGTTGCAATGGACACTGGTGCAAAGTTTGATGGAAATCTCTTCAACCAATCTTGAGATTTCACATCAAAAGAAAATGAAGAGCATAACACTTCATGACTTTAACCTTTGAACAATGATCTCCGAAAATCTAATCCTTGAATCCAGGTGGACATGAGGTCGGGTTAAAAAAAACAAACAATTTAAGAGCAAATGTTTTCCCTGAACTCGGTGTTGATATTTTTGACTTTGATGACTGCTAGAGTAGGTCCACAATCACTTAAGTCCAGAAAACCTTTTCGGTTTACTGAGTACTCCAGATCCACCTGTATTCTCAGTCTGTCCAAGACTCTCTGTTAGAGCTCCTTGCTCTTGAAGGCCCCTTTCCCAATGGGGGCCATGTTGTCAACAACTCTGCATTCATTCTACAGTCATTGTCCTGCACTGGGGAGGCATGGTAGAAAGCAGATAGTATGCATGCCTCAAATCAAGTGCCAGTTAAGGCCTTTTCTGTGCAGAGTTTGCACATTCTCCCTGTGCATGCATGGGTTTTCTCCAAGCACTCTAGCCTTCTCCCACAGACCAAAAAACATGCTTGTTAGGTGAACTGGTGACTCTAAATTGCCCTTAGGTGTATGTGGATTGTTGTCTGTCTCTCTGTGTGGTCCTGTGATTGGCTGGCGATCAGTCCAGGTGTACCCTACCTCTCGTCCAATGTTGGCAGGTACCCCCGCGACCCTGAAAGGGATAAGTGGTGTGGCTAATGGAAAAATGGATGGATGTTTTGCACTGCTCTTACTACCATGATCCAAGGGTCCTAAACTGATGATGAAACAGTGGTAGGATGTCACACTGGTAGGTCTGGAGGGCTGGGGGAAGTTTTACGCAGCTACAGGCACCTTTAAATATGCCACATACTTTTTGTCTTGTTTATAAAAAAGTCATATCATGTAGAAAATATGTTCAACACATTAAGCATTGATAAAAATTTAAAAAAGCATAATATGGGCTCATTAAAGACTGAGATACTGCATTCACAAGGTATGACCTTGACTGGTTGTCAGGCAAACAGACCAACGGCATGGCTGTCACCGGGTCTGAGGCACAGAAATGATCCTGAATTGCTTGTCATAATTAAACATCTGTCTAAGGGGAGCAAAAATGGTTGCCAGTATCTTGAAACCAGAAGAACAAATTAGAAAAAAAAATCTTAAAAATTGTGCAGCATTTGAAGACATTTTCAGACTTTATAAGCAATTAAAGTCCTGCCAGTGATCTGTTTGTGTATTTGTATGTATGTGGAGCACCTGCTGTGTCATGCTCACTTATGCTTCTGCAACAACGTACAGCAAGATTAGTTGTAATCATTTACTCCATATGAATGTCTTTAAATGTGACATACTGAGTCTAATGTTAAAATACACTGTAAAAAGGGCTAAAGACATCTTTGAAACTTTAATAGGTGGTGAAATTCGGTACAATCAAGTGCAGAACAGTATCCCCCAAAGGAATAACATGCCTGTCACTTTTTAAAAGAAAAAACAAAGAAACTTGTAAACTTGTGAAAGCATCTGTATCTTGCCGTCTTTTTAAGGGAGTTTGATGTATAAACACGGGACCCGCGGGATCAACATGCAACGCGGCAAGTGCAGTAAAAACAGCACTTAAGAGACAGAGATGAAACAAGCAGCACCACCCTGGGCAAAAGCAACTTGGAAGAGGATCTGAGGCTCGCTCGGCTCTAAAGCCCATTCTCTCTCTCTCCTTTTCCCCCTCTCGTTCTCCCAATATTTCCTCATAATTAGCACTGCAACACAGATGTGCACTCCTCCCTCCTCACCCTGCGTCCTCTCCTCCACCCTCTCCATCAGCTGAACTCTGGATATTGGGAGGACTTAAGGGGAGCATCATGTGCTTTTTATTGGATTAAGCCATTAAAATTGAGGACAAAGATGAAAGCTGAAAGGGCCGTATGAGGAAAAGGGAAGCTGTGGGGAATTTCAGGCAACGTATTTAAAGACTATAATCATATTTTAAGTAGTCAAATGAACCAAACACACGAAAAAGAAAAATGTGGGCGACTAGAGAGTTTTAAAATCAACTCTCTGGACTTCATAAAGCTGGAGGGAAACAGGATAAATGAGTCAACCAGCAATAAAATGTTCAAAGGCGGCTGATAACTTTATTTGGTGAGATTGTGGGAGAAAAATTTCAGCTCATTGACGCCAGGAATAAAATGTGCGACTGATTGGATCTTCTCTTTCTCACCAATGAATCATTTCCATACAAACGAGTATTGAACGCAAGCCTCCTGTGGTTTTATTTAAACATGATGAGTGACCCTGAGATCATAAATAGAGAGGAAAATCACTCAGTTTATTTTTGAGACGTCTGCTGAATCATGGCATTTTAATCCACATTTATTTTAAAACAAACAGACCTCAAACAAAAACACATAATTTGATTTAATCTGGTCTGAATCACTAATTAAACTTACTTTCTTCACACAGGATCTTCTCTCTATCTATTGGTATATACAGGTACCTTGTATATACATCAATTCCAATAAAGTCAAACTTCATTATTTTTTGTAAACAATGAAGTTTATCAGAAATTCCTGTGCATAAGCTGCAAGGCCAAAAACCAACAGTGAATGCCTGTGACCTTCAATCTCTAAGGCACCCCTGCATTAAAAAACTGACATCATTCTGTAAAGGACATTACCCCATGGGCTTAGGAACACTTCAGCTAACATGATCAGGTAACACAGTTTGCTACTACATCTACAAGTGCAAGTAAAAACTCAACTGTGCAAAGCGAAAGCCAGACATCGACAACACCAAGAAGTGCAGCAGGCTTCTCTTGGCTCGAGCTCATCTGAGATGGACTGATGCAAAGTGTGTAATGGTCTGACGGGTCCACATTTCAAACTGTTTTGGAAAATTATGGATGTCATGTCCCCCGGGCTAAAGGAGAAAAGGACCATCCAGACTGCAATCAGTGCAAAGTGCAAAAGCCAGAATCTGTTATGGTATGGAGATTTGTTCGTGTCCATGGCATGGGTAACTTGCACATTTGTGAAGGCATCATCAATGCTGGAAGGTACATACAGGTTTTGGCACAACATATGCTGCCATCCAAGCAACGTCTATCTCAGTGGCATCCCTGGTTATTTCAGCAAGACAATGCAAAGCCACATTCTGCACGTGTTACAAGGACGTGGCTTCATAATAAGAGTGCAGGTACTAGACTGACCTTTCTCTCATTGAAAATGTGAGGAGCATTATGAAGCGCACAAAAAACAACAATGGAGACCCCACTGACTGTTGATCAAATGAAGTTATACATTAAGCAAGAATGGAAAAGAATTTCACCTACAAAGCTTCAACAACTCCCAAAGCCTTTAGTGTTGTTAAAAAGAAAGGCCATGTAACACAGGACATTTATGCCAAGTTTAAAGAATATCCTTTAACCTTTGACCTCCACCATCAAACATGTTTAGCCTCAGGTCAGAATGATTCTTGGTGCAAAGTTTGAAGAAAACTCCATCAAGAGTTTTTTAACAAATCACCAACCCACCAAGAGACACACACGGCCCAGAAGACCCTGAAGTTTGACCTTCAAAATCCAAAATCTTTCTGAGTCCAAGTGGACTTGGTGTTAAGTGTGAAGAAAAATCTTTGCATTGTTCTCAAGATATCTCTGTCACAAAAACAGCCCATATGGGGAGAAGAACAATCCAAAACTATAACACCTCCGGCCCTGGCTATCGTCAGTTTTGGGCATAAAAACTTGCTGCCTGCACGTTGTTAAATAAGTTGCACTTCATTACACAGAACCCTCTGCTGCTGTTGATGAAACTTTGGAGAAAAAAACTTCCTGGACTCATTTAAATAAGCTGCAAAGAGGGATTTATAACCTGCTGCAACACACAACCCCTCTATTTTTGCTCCAGCTACATCCTGGACTTCACTTCTCCCTTGTGAGTGCTCTACATGGCATTTTCCTATCAGCACTCTGGGGGATGACTAACTGTGACCCTTCAGTTAAGATGCAAAATTCATATTGAACAATTCTTCTAGCTCAAATAGTGGCTGCTTTCTTACTGCATCAATTGAATTCAGCTCTCATAGCAATGGACTGAATACAGCAGGAGCAGGGAGGAGGTCTCTAGTTTATTGAGGCCCATAAGGGACCACACAGCTGGTCTGCTATAATTGTCTGTGCAAGAGAGCGTGAAGAGAAAAGAGACCAGAGCAGAAGGTAAAGAGAGTATGACTCGATCTGAGACTAGTCAGTGTGACCCTGCTGGACAACCCGCTGAGCGACGAGTCCTCCTTAAGGTGTGTCCGCCCGGGGTCGTGAAACATAAAATAGTATTTGCATCAACAGTTGGAGACTCAGACCTGGAAGTCATTTGCCTGCTCTGTCTGTCATCTCAGTCCCAGTCTTGATGTCATTCCCCCTCTGAGTTCACTTGTCTCTTTCTCTTGCTTTAGTATTGTAGTCAAAGCATTGCTGTTCCAAATAGGAAGTTTTAGAAAGGTTTTGCTTCCATCTAGTGGTCTGATAAGGAAATTGCCCTGGTACAGTGAAATGCTGTTCGTAGAGAGGTCACCATTACTGTTGTTTTTTTTTTTTTTTAATGATACAGCATCTCAACCTTTAAATTCTGACCACCTTCAAGCAGACAAAAAGCAGTGGATTACACTTACAAATTAATATGCTTTAATGAAGCAAAGTAACACTATCAATCACCAACTATCAACCCAGGCATGAAAATGAATCGGGGCTGAAAAAGGTGAGGAGGCAATAACCCCTATAGGGGGGGTCTGGGGGCATGCTACCCCGGAAGAAAATTTTTAATATTTCATATTTAAAAGCATCAATCTGATGCATTTTGAGAGGAGAATGAAGCAGAATTACAAAACTGTATGACTGTATAATAAAGTACCTATTAAATTCTGGGGGTGACTATGTCCTTTTGCCGGAAATGCATAAAAGCTTTTATAATTAGTTAATTTAGGAATTGGAAGGAAACGTTGATATTTTCACTTTTTAGATAAAACATATAGTGAGGGGATGGCTCTTACAGATCTATCCTGAGAAACATTCACCATCTTAACAGTCATCATGACCCAAATCTCAAAAGATCAACCAC
This sequence comes from Cetoscarus ocellatus, assembly GCA_037902135.1. NCBI lineage: Eukaryota > Metazoa > Chordata > Actinopteri > Labriformes > Labridae > Cetoscarus > Cetoscarus ocellatus. The sequence goes on from JBAMNC010001218.1 coordinate 232,427, forward strand.
TTTAATTTGTATAGTGAAATAATATTGCAGTATGAACCTAAGATTGAAATAAACACATTTTTTGTGCAAAGAGACTGGAGAAAAAAAACGTTATAAACAATAAATAGCAATGAGAGCCCTTGGAGATCATACATCCACAATTCTTTCTCAGTATGTTTCCCATAATAACATTTTTATTTTGGTTATTTTCTAGATATCTCAAGTCAAAAGTTTGTCATAGGAAAATCCTAATTTCTATGCTAATATGACGGGATATGTGGAGATCCTGAGAGAACAGCAAATATGTACCTGACACATCACAACAGAGTGAAATAAAATGTATGGAAGTTTGTCCGCTCAGGGCCTCTGTGCATTAAAGACATGTTTGCCACATTTTTAACTGACTTATACACTGTCCACTGAAAACAGCTCTGAGACCCACTTTAGGGCCTCGACCCACAAGTTGAGAGCCACTGCACTAGTAGACTGCATTGGGAGCTCGATCCTTTACAGATTGCTCTTATATCATGGAGAAGAAGTGATGCAGGATACCTCAGGATGAATTTATCATTTAGAAAAATTAGTGAACACCAGAGCTGCACTTCTCAGGAAAGATGAGTTTTAATTAACCAACAGACTGACTTGTCATTTTCTTAAATTGTTGTGTTCTCTTAAACCATGCACATGAGCCAATGAGACACCATTTGAATTACAATAAACACACGTGATTCACGATCCCTGTCCCGTGCACTGTGCGTCTTTACGCTCACCGGCACACAGTGAGGAGCCATTCGCGCTCATATTTCCGTGCTCTCGCGCTTGTAGAGTGAATGTTTTTAACCAAGTCAAGGCTCCCTTCAGGCGCGCGCACATGTTGGCAGCTCACTGATAATCTCTGGTATACCTCCACATACCTCCTGCTTCTGACATGTGTGCCAAACACCTCCACCTGTTCAGAAAAGTGGGCGGTTTGATATTTGCTGTTACAGACCCTGAACTACAGTCAAACAACTAACAACATAGTCCCTTTTCACTCTTAAAACCTGTGTGCTGTGTCACACTAACATAGATCAGCTACACGGACACTGCCTTGTTAAATCTTTAGCAAATTCTTGCCGTTTTCTGCATCTATACTGACATGCCTGTAAACCACCATTAATCTGATACTTCCCTAAGCAAACAAACAGACACACAAACAACAAACAGAGAGACACCTGCAAACACATAACTTCCTTGGCAGAGGTAATAATGATTATAAACTGTAGACGACTGAAGGTTTTCAATTTAGCAGCATCTAGCTGGACTGGCACTAAATTGGGTTTAACTGGTCTAAATAGAAGATCTTAAGTGAAATGAAGTGATTTGTCGAGCTGTGTTGTTCATTCCTCTCCTTTGTTCAGTATGTGTTTTACTCTCAGCACTCGTGCATTAAATGCTTTACTGTAGATACGTGGGAAACCACGGTAGCAAAAACTATCACTGTATCTGGAAGTGTCTCGGTTTGGCTTAGATAGACACGTAATTTCTTTTCATTTATTCCGTTTGACTTCAACAAAATAAACAGCGCGAGACAAGCCAACAAGTAGAAGACAGCACTCCTCAATGTAGCAGAGTGGGACAGTCACTGAATCCCACACAGACTAACACAGGCGTGACAAAAAAGCTAAGGAAACAGGCGTAAAGTTCATTCAGTAAATAGATATCCACTCAAGATTTACGATGTCACCTTCACAGTTTTGATTTACTCATCTAAAGCAACAACGACCCAACATGTTGATGCTAACGCTGGTGCCAAGCTAGCAGGCTAACACTAGCTGAGCACGCTTTCTGTCTTCAACTCTTTGTTTCCAGATACTCACCGAGATACAGCACGGTGGGATGAAGCTCCATCGGATGACAAACTGTCCGCACTAGAACCGCTGCTGGAGGCGCTGCTTGGTCTCTTTGCTCAGTTTAGCCATGTTTTATCCTGACAAGCGTGAGTCAAAAAGTCGCTGCCGCCAAAGACGAGGCAGAAGGAGGAAGTGACGTGGACGTGTGTTTCCGGTTTAGTCCGCCACCCTGTGGTCGGATGATAAACTGCGTCAGAGGGATTATCGGTTTACGTCACTCCGCGCTCTACTGCACCACATTGGTGCTGTAAAAAAGATATTAAAATGATAATGTGTTTTTTTATTCATCATGGGCGAATGAAACACTTTAATGTATCATATTTTATTTATAATGTAGGTTCGATATGTATCTTACTGTTTTTAATACCTTTATTTGAAAACCGGAAGTAAATACTGTTTTTCCACATTTACCATAATGCTGAGAATACTTGTACCCTCGAAATTTAGGTGCAGCTAATTTGATCACGGAGATCGGAGTTACGGCTGGCTTGAACGCAGTAGGGATGACTACCTCGGCACAACCTCAGTGAACAACACCGTAGGACGGCACTGTATGCAGGCTGCTGAAGCGCTTCTTCTTTAGGGGAGGTTCAGGCAGGCTGTATGCAGGTTACCTTACGCAGCTGCTGCCCCTCTGTTGGATTCTGGTACTGCACGTTGTTCCCGAGAGGTTTTTTTCCCCCCTCAGAAGTACAATTTCTTTGACAATTTCAGTTGCACAACAGTTAATGCACCCTATTGTCATTTTATGCACTTCATAATGTGTCACACATTTTCAATGGGTGACAGGTCTGGACTGCAGATAGACCAGTCTAGTGCCTGTACTCTTACTATGAAGCCACGCCCCTGTAACACAAGGACTGTATACTGGACTGTAGATGGTAAATTCCCAGAATTCCTTTCAAATGCCACTGAAAAACGTTCTTCGACTGTTCACAAAGTGGTGAACCTCACCCCATACTTGCTTGTGAATGACTGAGCCTTTAAGGAATGCTCCTTTTATACCAAATCAAGTGACCTGTTTCCAATTAACCTTTTCACCTGTGGAATGTTCCAAACTGCATTTTTTTTTGTGTGTTTTTTTTTTTTTTTTTTTAGGGGGGGGGTTATATTCCTTAACTTAACCAGTCTTCTGTTGCCCCTGTCACAGTTTTTTTTTTTAACATGTTGCAGGCATCAAATTCAAAATGAGTGAATGTTTTCAAAAACAATTATCAGTTTGAACATGAAATACCTTAGGTCAAAAAAGGATTCGCAAATCATTGTATTCTGTTAATATTTACATTTCACACAACACCCAACTTAATTGGAATTGGGGTTTGTAAGACATAAGTGTCTCTGCATCTTCTTTGTCAGAGAGTCAAGTCATTGCTAAGAAATCACACAACAATCAGGACATGGAAGACAGCATACTGTATATTAACATTACATAGTTATGGTGATGAGCTGATGTTAAATCTCCATCTGTTCCTGCAGGATATAAAACCAACATTTCCATAAAAAATAAGCCACTCATGATCAAATGTTAACACCTCAGCCATTTATTTCTCAAACATAAGAAAGACGGGACTTCTCCAAGGTAAGAAAAATAACATTGCGATTTAAAATCAAGTGCACTTCAACAATGTCTCATTCTGTAAGGGAGCCGCCCCTTCCTGCTTCGTGAAGTGAGATACACAAACTGAAAATCAATCAAAGAATCGATCTTTACTGTAAGGCTTTGGGTGGGGTGCTGTGTCCGTGCTGTTGAGATGAGTTTGTAGGGATGCAGACAGCGGTAAACAAGACAAACATAAATAAACCCGAAAGAAACAAATCCAATAAAACCCTTACTGTCCTCTGTGACATCTGCACAGGAAGAGAAATGAAAACAGATGGCAGGGTAAGACGTGGAGTGTGTAATGGACTCCTGGAGGAGTCGGGCAGTGGGACAGTTTGTGCTAAAACTCCGTCTTTAAGCTGTTTATCAGACAGAAAGTAAAACAGGATGACACCTCACCAGGGCCAGACAGTATTTGTTAGTAATTTGGGTTTGTTAGAATCTCTCAGGAGGGTCAAATGGCTTGAGTTTATAACATTGTACACAATTTATATAAGCTCAACCAGGTGAATTTCCATGACGCAAGACATGAGCCATCAATTGTGAAGGGCTTACACATCTCTGGTTTTCAGCACAGATGGTGTGTATAAATCACATGGGGCTGCAAATTTGCCCAAAAGACAGTTTTATACATTTGGTTGAGAGAAACCCCACTGATCATACCTGCAAACACTTAAAACAGGGATGGGCAACTTCTGCTATCAAGAGGGCCACATAAATTTGATTCTCACTGGAGGCCAAATTGTGACAAATCACAGGATACTTACAGTTAAGACAATTATAACTATTAACAACTTATCAAAAAGAGTCAATATTGAATTAATGTACATGTTACTCTGTTATGTGACAAAAATCCTAAAAAGTACTGAAAAGGAGCTAACAGGAAGCCAAATTAGATTAAATACTACCCTAATAACGCAAACGCTTGTGTTATAAATCATGTGAAAATATAAGCCATCAATTTAGTGAGCTTGACATTGTCTTAATGTGTTTTCCTTAGTTAAAAGTGGTTTACAGAAACAATTAGGCTACAACTAATTACCCTTTGTCAAGCTCCGCCCTTTCTAGGAAGTCATCCTGTGTTAAGACCCGCCCTCCTTAGTAACTGTTACTATGTTCAACAAAATCTGTTGTTGCTGGCCTCTCTCCCATCAGAAACAATTGAAAATGACTTACTTTTCAACCAGCTTTAATTCATATTTAATCATTTGATTCTTTTCAAATTTTGCCAAAGTGAAAGGTTAAAGACAAAATTACAGTAAGGTGAAGAAGAAAAATCAAAATCTTTATGAAAATTTCAAAATAATTCAAAATATAACTGTATTAACTTAGACTGTCTACAAAGAAAGTGTATAGCTGTGTTCAAAACAGTTCCCTATTACAGATATAGTGCACTATACAGTGTGTTCGCCATTTTGTAGTGTTGTTCAAATTCTCAGGTTAATTTCATTCACTATATAGTGCACTATAAAATACCCACAATGCAGCAAATGTGAGTGTACATACAATGTACCCTATATTGTACTCCTGTATACCACAATGCAATGCAAAGTTTTTCCAAAGGAGAAGAAGAGAAAGATGGCTGCTACAGCACAAATTGGCACTGCTTTCGCTTATAAATGTAAGTAACGTTAAAGTATCATTAAATAACATTCGAGTAATGTTTAAGTATGTTTAATACGTTCGTAGCATAGCTTTTTTTCGTCTTTAAACAATAGTGGACAGCTGAAAAAATTGCTACTCATCCTCCTGAGTACCCAGTTGTTTACGAGATGCTTGGCGCATCCAGTTGCGTCACTGGAATATCTGGTGCATCTACTGACGCAATGATGTTTAGAAAATTTCAGTGTAGTGTCTGAAATCTTGTTCTGTCATTCCCAATGTAGTTCACTATTTCATTAACACTATATAGGGAATAGTGAGTGAGTGAGTGAGTGAGTGAACGTCTTGTTCTTCTTCTTCTGTTTGATTGGCAGATGGCAAACAACTTTTAGGTTCATACCGGCACCTACTGTACCGGGTGTATAGGGTACACCCTACTCTAACAATGCAAACAGGAGTCCTCTGTGTGGTCCTCCTCCAAACAAAGCTTATGACTGTGTAACCCGACACCTGCTGCTTCGATCAGGGGTTCTCTGAATCTGATTGGTTGGTCAGTTAACCAACCAGGAAGCCAACAAAGGGTCACTTAGGTTAACTAACTTCTTGCAAAGAACAAAACATATTCTGGAAATATTTCAATTTTTTCATATTTTAGGTGGTGCATGGTGCTGTATTTACATCTCAAATTAAACTACATCTTGCAGAAATCATATAAAATCTTCATTTTTGCAATTTAAAAATAACTCACATTCCACACTGATTTAGAAGATGGGCCACATGTGGTCCCCAGGCCAGCAGTTGCCCCTCTTAAGCCGAGGTCAAACTGCACGATCTATGCTCAAGTCTGACCCTAGAAGTGGGGAAAGTGAGTAAGATTCTAAGGGCTCCTGACTGACAGGGGCTTTAAAATATATACTAATATCATCATTTTCAGATATAAGTTATTAAGTCTTGCCATAGGTATTTTAAGATCTCTTTCTCTTCAAATGCAAAAAACAGGCTTTTCTTATTTTTATTTGCAAAAAAGTAAAACTCCTTGCATCTGATAACTGCCTCAAAGTAACAGTTATATAAAGAAGACCCTTTTTTAACATTTCTTAAAAGATACTAGTTCAGTTCATGAGTGTTGTAACAAATTGCAGGTTAAAACATTTGGGTCTTTAAAAAATAAAATAAAGCAAGACAAGTGGATAATCTTCAAAAGTTTAAGGTCAAAAGACCAAAATCCATGCTTTACATTATGCAACTGAGAGTGCTGCATGTGGGACAATCATAGATGTATACAGACTGAAGCCATTGCCTTGAGAGCCACGAGTTTGTTAAGCTCTGAAAGCAGCATCTCTGACTTTATGATGTGTTTTTAGTCCCACAAGACTGTTAAAAGAAGATTTTTGGAGGTAAACAGCAGGGGCACTTTAGCATCTCTGTGAGTGACTGCTTGTATTTATCATCAAGCTAATACCTCATTTATTGTAATGTTTAAAAGACAAACAAAAGTAGAGTACTCTAAATAATGTATGTTTGTTTGTTATTTCAGGTGCAGCCCTCCTCCCTCCAATCACATCATGTCAGTCGTGTAGTCTGTCATTCTTGTAGGGCAAGTCACAGCAGTTTTATGGCTCTGTTTGTCTCCTAATTTGACATTTTGACCACCAAAAAAGATAACAAAAATCGCATGATATGAACTCAACATTTGAGTATGAAACACATGGGTTAGGGAGGAGTGGAGGCTAAAGCTGATCAAACGAGGTTTTTCAATTACTTCAAAAGGGAAGCAGCTCAGCAATGATAGATTTTGTCTTACCAGACAATTACTCAGAAGGGTCAGCAAATCACAACAGGGTTGAAAGCTTTAAACTAAAAAGGAGATCAAGAGAAGGTTGTGCGATACAGGAGAAAAACAAGAATTACGGGCAGGAATACACAAGACTCTCATCAAGAAGCACCATTAATGACCAATGATGACAAACTGGGTCACCTTTGACTCGCTCAAAAAATATCCCCAGTGTTGGCTCTATGTTGACGTCTTAATGGTTGATTCAAAGAAGTACATCTTGATATATTTTTAGGAACTTTTTAAGTGTGTAAAAGAATAGAAGCAAAGCAAAAAAAACATAATTTTAAAGGAAAACTCAAAGTTGACAAATTTAAGTTCAGGAAATCGTTACTTGCAAATTTCCCTAAAGAGAAGTAGTCCTGTTATAATGGTAAAATGCAGCAATTCATAATTGCCTTAGTGTGTTTTACATACTCAGTATATATAACATTACAAGTTAATGGCATTTCACATTAGACATTCTTGATTACACATTGTACTTTACCTGTAATACATCCCACAAAATGATGCTGGTACCTTGATAAAAAAACGAAAATGCTCTGAGTTTATTTTACAGGGATTCACACTGAAAAAGGTTTATTTCATGAGGAATTTCACCATAGAAATGATTTGATTTGAACTTTTTATCCATGGTGGCACAACAACCAGCTAAAAGAGGAACAGAATTTGACTTGTTGAACAGCAGGTGGCAGTGTTTATCTGTTTTAATGCATAAAAAGAGTGAGAAGCCAGCAGCGTAGCCATCATAGAAGACTTCTTTTTGAGGAGGGTTTAGCAATTTTGTAAAAAGTGGTTATAAAATGTGACAGAGAAGTTCTATCATGGCTACTTCAGGCTGCCAGAGCAATTAAGAGATACTCTTCTGCAGCCTGAGCTGACAATAATTAAAGAAATAAGCAGGTTGGTGTAGGCAGTTGATGCTATAAGATCATACCCTCATCCTGGACCGATTCTAAAACGTTAATATCTCAATATTTGCCAGATTTAAATATTTCCTGAAGGAGAAACTTGACTGGAGACACTAAAAGGTTTTTTCTTTTTGTGTATTCAGAAGGAGGGCAGTAATGCAGAGCAGATTTATGAGAAAACCCCAGCCCATAAAAGACTGAAAAGCCAATCATACATGTTTAAAAGGCTTTTTAGGTACATTAGGTCACTTGGCACTGATTATATTGAAGTGTACAGAGGTAAGTGGTTCTCTCTGCCTGTAAATCATAGTCTACATAAACAGGGGTAACTCTACTGTTGTGTGATTTGAAGGTTCATGCTGATGTGGTGAGCAGATGCACTTGCACTACTTGAAAATGTTCTCAAATTTGACCAAATACACTTGATTTTTTTTTAAGGAAACCACAAAAAGAGCAGGCAGTGCTTTCAGGATGTTTAAAATCAAGTGATTCTCCGCAGATCTGAAACATTGTCAAGTGTGTGAGAGATGATGGGATGACAGGGCCGGAGGTGAAAAAGGAACAACCTGGATGCAGTCGAAGAGGAAACTTTGTGCGAAGTCCACGGAGAGACATCACAACTTTAAGTTTGAGAGTCTTTGCCCTCATTTCTGACTTACTTTGAAAATATGCAACCTTCTTCTTATCCTGGTGATGAATGCCTCACAGACTACAGCAACACTTGACATTTCAACGCATGTTTGAAGATTTCACTCTAAAGATTTTTACAAGACAATGGTCTCCCGGATGTGCTCAGCCCAGATGTGCTGGCTATGGTGTTTAGGAATAACCTGGCCCTACAGGGGGATCATTCATAATCCAGATAAACTAAAAATGAAGCGGGTTTGATTGACTGCTTTTCAGTCAAATTTAGCACCTTGAATTTAACTTTAAAACAGCTGTAGCATTAAACGATGGTTTGATTGTGAGCATGGCTAAAGGCACACCTGGCCTTTTTTTTAAGGTTAATGTCCACGTGTCTGTACTGAATGATGTTGCACAACACGTCCGTCGAGTGGTCAAAGCTTAGCTCACCTCAACTCTATGAAACGACCCCCTGGTGGACACGAAAAGTGTTTCTCCACTTGAGGCTGTGAAGGAGTTGGTGGTCTAAGTTTTCAACTATCGAGATGCATTCATGGTGAATTTTGAGTTAAATTCATCAGACCATTAGTCCCTTTTAAAAAAATCTAAACATTGACTGAAAGTGAATAGTAGTGACCGTAACACTGCTGATAAATAATATTAACAAGCTAGTAGCTTCTAATCGACTGGGGTTGTGTACAGTATACATGGGTGCTGATAACCTGCATCGCGATATATCAGGACACTTAAGTGCAATACATCACTTTTTTTTCGCTAAAATGCTTCATTTTAAGCACTAATTAACGAAAAAATCGTTTGCATGAAATTGCAGGCTCTAATCAGTGTTACTTATACAAAGCATAGTTCCTGCTACATTAATAAACTTATTGTGTCCCAGTGACAGAAATACTACCAGCAGATGTAACAGAGAGTCAAGTGAAGGATTTTTGGGAAACTGTGCTGCAAACTATGGCTGGAGGCTGCTCTAAAATACAAAACAAATATTCAGAATTTCTATAAATTACTGAAAAATTAAATAGAACAATATTGCTAAAAATGTCATTATATTATTGTGCTGCATACTATCAAGATATATTGGTGTATCAACATTTTCTTACACCCCTATTACTAATCAATGCTTTGACAATGATTTTTAGTCCTGACATCCAAAGCAGCAGAATTATTGATCTAAAAACATCAATAATAAATAGTGCTGTCCATTTATCAGTAAATTTTTATCCTGGCACAAAGGGAGGGATCGTCTAATATTACCATATGTAAACCTACCTGAATTGAGATTCAAGTATGTTCACATCCATAATAATGGCAAAACATTCCATCAAAAACAACTCTGTTTCGCAGTTGTTTTCTCAGGATGTAAACATGTGGTATTATGGGGTGAAAAAAAAGCCTGTGCTGCAGCTCCACACACTAGTCAATGATAGCTACCTCTCTTTTGGCTCTTCAGCCTTCCTCACTTGTCATTAAGCTAAAAGCTATCAATTGTACCTCTCCAACATAAGCTGAGTTTTCAGAGCACAGCTGTATGAAATTTCTTTTTACGTCAAGCTCAATGACAATGGTGAACACTGCCTGTGATTTTCTGTCACAGCAAAGAGGCAAGTTATGTGTTAAAGATGGCTACAAGCAGCAGGACCACTACAGCCGTTGAAAAGAGGGTTTGAGTTCTGACAGTGCTGACAGTGTCTTGACTTCACATTTTTAGTATCAGCTCAGCAAGCTTGAAACTTCACAAATGCTGATACCAAAAAGCACCAGGTGTAAGGTCCGATCCCTAATGCAAAAACAACTAAAAGAAATACTAAAAGATACAATATACTATCAAAATATAGTATACAAAATATTTCAGTAGTCCATCTGGGTGAAAATAACCTTTCTATAGAGAAATGCTTTCAGCTTTATTTGTCTTTCATTCATGCCATCGTCACGCTCGTAGCTCCTAACTCTTCCTGAAGCTGATTGGGCCGTGCTGCTTCAAGCTGAGCTCACTCTTTTTAGATAGGAGCTTGGAGGGTGGATCTGCCTGATTATGAACATTGTAATGTACTCCTTCCTAAATCTTCACAGGGACAAACTGCTTTCTCTGTTCAAGGCGTCAACATGTGGAGCCCTTTACCTTCAGAACTTAAAGGTGCAGTGTGTAGAATTTGGCAGCATTTTGCCGAACAGAAACAGTGAATATAGGATATAATGTTTCTATTTGTATGTAAAGTCCATCAAAATGGGAGTACAATCATCCCCATAAAACATTTGTTTTATTTTTATTTAGTTAGAAAAAGCTTCAAAAAATTTACATTGCCACGGGCTGCGTGCATGTAGACCGACATAACGATCCACCATGTTGTCTACGGGTGGATTTTAGGGACAAAAAGAAGGAAACGCGAATCTGTCCCCCGGTTCTGAAATCTACCTGGAATGCAGGCGAAGAAGAGGAGCAAGGACAACAGCTGACCTATAACCTATAAAAATAATGGTTGCAAACCTTGTCACTTTAGTACATGATGCCATGTTCACGATCCCTTTTGGTCTTCACAGGCTTCCGTTGCTCAGCGATGTGACGTTTTGGTTACGGTTGGGCTCATTCTAGAATCTGAACAATAGATGTCGCTCGAATGCCAAATTCTACACTCTGCATTTTTAAACTGGATCCAGACTGGAATCACTTTAAAATCAACCTAAAACAGTTTTTACAGAGGACTCAGATTTGTAGTCAAATGCTTCCTGTTCTATCAGTCTTTGGACTGTTTTATGTATTTTGTTTTTTATTGTTCTGTCTGTAACTGAACTGTTTGTTAGTTGTTGTTGTTTATACAGCATTGATTGTTTTTTATGTCTTTCAAGGCCAAACTATGGGAATTGCAAATTAGCTCAGGCTATAAATGTTGTGTGCACAGCAACATTGTCTTACTTCATTCTGTCCCTATACAAATAAACATTGAATAAAATGAACTGAATCTGGTGGATCCAGCTGCACTGCAATGTTATCCACATGGTGGAAATGCACAAAATTTCTCAGGAATCAGCCCCAAGCAGTGACCTCTGGTGCTAAAACATTAAGCTAAAAGCAGATAGAAATTACCTCTGGGTCCTGCATCACCATGCCAATTTTGGTAGAATGGCGAGCGCTGTATTCAACTCTGAAACAGGGACTAGTGTGTGATGTCACATGGGCTACATCCAAGTTTCCTAGACTCCACGGGTCAAATCCAATTCTTCCCAATTCTTTTAATTTTTCCGCATTGAAATGTAAAATGCAGCTGAAGAAGAAGAAACACTTACTGATCTTTACAGTGATGTCTGGTTAGAGAGGTTAACTGAAAGTGTTTCCTAATGAGATGAGAATAATGAAATGTACGCAATAACCGTCTGATGCTGCCACCTGCATCGAGCTGTGTATTTCATGAACAAATTAGCATTGGCATGAAAACTGAAAAACTGCAGAATTAAGATGATGATTTTCACCTCGGTGTCCCAGCTAAGCATTAAAAACCCAGAAACTTTTCCACAATTGTGATCAGAAACATCACAATTACACACAACATTACATACATGTACATTATATCTAAATATGAATGTACATGTTAATAACTGAAAACAAAGTATGGAGGAGCTCATACACAAATATAACATGATATATAAAGACTTACTGACGATACCTACACGTTATAGACACATTGCTCATACATTCATATATGTCAACACTTAAATATGTATATACAGTATACATGTATATATTCATATGTATACAGATATATCAAAGGAGGAATAAATAGTGCCGTTAATGAGGTGAGACAACCTAGCGTACAGTATTATGCCCTGTAATAAATAGTGTTTTTAAAATGTGTTGTTGTCTACCTGTATATGTAACAGCTACAGCCTGAATATTCATATTTCATGTGGTTACATTCTATATATCTGATGGGTATTGACATATATTGCAATGCTTTATTACCAGAAAAGAAGGGCTGTGTGGTTTGACCCAGTGTGTGTATAAAGTCATGACACACACAGTTAGAGGAGTGAGACATGTTGACATGTTGTGTATGGACCTCTGACAGACTGTGTTGATGAAACAGTGGAACTGGATACTGGCCGAGTGGCTGTGTCAGGGACTTGGCAGTGGACGACTCTGTCTGATGACTGGAAGGTTCTCTGTTGGAGGTGGGCAGCATCCTGGACGGTTAAAATGAAAAAGGCCTCCAGTTTGGCAGAGGTAGAATTTTTTTAACACACCTACCTTTAGATTTTGGTGTAGATTTGCTCATTTAAAGTGATTTAAATTCATTTATAGGGAAGCATTGACCAATATTTCGCCAACTAAGTTAACACAAGGCATATGGAAAATTTGTTTCCATTATGGAAAACTACCTATTTAAAACTCATTAACAATCCAAATCATTACTGATACTCTTGTATGATTATAGAAAGGTTGTTAAATGGCTGTAGATGTTTTCAGGGAACCGAGTTAGGACAATTCCAATTGACAGCGGCCCTAAAATATTACAACACAACACTGATAAACTATACTCCTCAGTTAAGTTTGGAAACAATATTTTTATCAATTATTTCTCCCCTTTAATAATACCAATTAGTGTTGTATTCCATATCATTGGAAAGCCTAATTAGTCACTTTTACAGCAAGGTGCAAGTGCAAAGTGCCCCAAAAAATGTGCCAAAATCCCCTGCAACTGGAGGGTTGAGGATGGTGTTCTGGTGCGCTGAGTGGCAGCATTATTTGGTGTCAGCCTTGGTACCATTCCCAAACTTTGGACCAAGTTCCATGAGACTGATGAAGTCAAACACAGGCCTCAAAGTGGGCGTCCCAGGTAGACAACACCCCAAGAAGACCGGATTCTCACCCTTGCTTCACTAAGGAACTGTAGGCTTTCTTTTCTTCCAGGGGAAGAGAGGATTTCGGCACATCTTGGAAGGCACTAACAATACGTTTAGCCGTGTTTCTCGTTCAACGGATGCACAATCCTTACAAACTGTATCTTGTTGAAAATGTGACTTAGCAGGTTTTGCAACAATATAAAATACAACATCAAATGGTATTATTGCTATACTAATAAAGAGGAGGAATAGTTGACTGAAATAATGTTTACAAACTTTACCTGTGGAATATATTACCTTGAATTTACAAAAACACTTCCCTCACACTGTGTTGGTAAAGAAGTTTCTTTGCATTTTCCTGTTTTCATAGCAAAAAGAGTGGGAGAGGTTGAATTACGTATGGAACAATAATATGATAATAAATTCAAATAATCTTAACTGCAACAGTGATTTTTTTTCCCACCACTTAATTCCCGTTGATGAATTCAACATGTTTACAGGGTAGCTCGTTCCATAAAATGTCAAAATGGTTTAAAAGCTTTTTTTTAAGACCTCTATCTTTTAAGAGCATGTGCTCATATACAAATATGATGAAACTAGGATTAACTGTGCCTCACTATTTGAAATAAAACCTTACCGAACAAAAAATGCTCCATTAAAATGAATAATGAAACAGTATAATATGATAAACAGCGTATTACTATAATATATCGTGCATTGTAGTCCATTTGTCATTTTAACATCTTCATTGCATTTGAAAGACTGCTACAAATAATGAGAGTTTGCTCCTTGTATTTTTGATACTGTACCTAAATGACAAATTATTTGCTTTTGCCATCTTGCTCTGTTTGTCTGCTTAACCACTGTAACAGAAATTATACAGATTCCACATTAACGTGACTCCTCTGCATTGTCAATAACAGGAAACTACAGAGTGAGTACACAATTTCAGTAAAGAAATACTTTGTAAACATTTTTGTAAGTGTCACACTAAACTTCTTAACTAATCCAAGTTTTGGCTGATGAGCTTCACATCCAACTTCATATTTGCATTTGTGGCTAAAATCAATGTTACATGCAGCATATCAGCTGCTGCAAACACGACACATGCACTTCATCATTTTGAATAAAGTAAACTTGAGCTGCTGTTTGTGATGTAATCAGCAAATAATTTTTCTACCTCCGTCAAAGAAGAGGCCTCACAGTCAAGGATGCTAACTTAAATGCTACATAGAGCTACAGCTTGTATTTGAGTGAGAAAATTTGTTGTTGTGCATCAAATATCTGCCCCTACAGGTAGAAGACAGAGGGGATTTCTAGGTTTGTTTTGGGCAAACAAAACTCTTGTTTTCATGGAATGTTTGGGATCTTCCTTCACATTTCTCTTTCTTTGTAGCCCAAATTGTTCCCTCTGCTTCATGTGTGACTTTTAGAGTTCATTTGGAATTTCTTCTGCTGGCGGAGACATGAGCGACACTCCCGGCAGTGGAAAACTATGGAATGATTGTGCTATAATCTTAAAAAATCAGGGCAAGGTTTTCACTTTTTTTTTCGACTTGTGGGATTTGAAGGAATGCTTTCAGTATCTCAGTTCAGACATGATAGAGATTCAGACCTTTCAGGTACGAGCAGTGAGACAACTGCATGGTGTAGATTAAAAAAGGAAAATAAAGGGTGTTTGTGTTGTTTGAATCATGCTCTGAGTACGTTCTCTGATACAGCGCTACACGGGAGAAAGAAAATAGTGTGTGAGATCGAGTGTGTGCGTGAGGAGAGTTATCTACACAGATAAATGCACGTATGTTTGTGTCTCAGAATACCCCTTTTTGTGTCTGATGGGTGCTGGTTTGGTCAGGGCGGGGTCCGAGAGCAGCTGAAAACCTGTGAAAGGCATGAAGGGAGGAGACGAGGGCAGAGGGTCTCCCCCCTGCTTTCATTTGGCCTTTAGTTTGCCCACCTCCCCATTCAGCCTTCCCTCTTTGGCCAGCTTCTCATTCAGTTGGCACAGTTGGCGAAGGAAGCCGTCGTTGGGGCCGATTTCTCTCTTATGCCTCACTGTGGCCACGGCCTGCCGGGCGTCCATTTTGTGTCTCAGCATGAGGTAAGCAACCACCATGGTGGGGGAGCGGCTGTAGCCTTCTCTGCAGTGGACGTAAACTTTACCTGGAGGATGAAAACAGTGCAAAATAAAGTAATTGCTACATAAGGATGAAGTTGCAGGTTGTTGTAAAACAGAATCTTGAAATAAAAAATCCCTTTTCTAAAATTTCCTGAAAGCTGTGAAAAATAAAAACAAAATCAATATGATACGAAAAGTACTACAAGCTCAGTTTACAGGGAAAATGGCACAAAGATAAAATACATCAAACGATTAAGTGTTTCTTAGTCCTAAAAATGTATGTGCCAATACTAAATTTGATGTCAGTAATGTATCTCAAAAAAGCTGGGACAGTCATGTAACCACCTTGTACAAGGGCTGTCACATTATACCTGATATTCAATTATCCATTAAACTTGGGGGTAAAAACCCAGATTTGAACTGTATACACATTTGTGTTAAAATATACAGTGCAGCAGCACATTAAAGCACCTGGAGCAGTAAACTGCCTGATCCAACAGAGGAATCTCCCAGCACAACCCAACTGTCCATTGTTCTCTTGAGAGAACCTGACCTTACCTGAAACACCAGATGGACCATTACATATAAGAGGTGTGTCAGAAAAGTTCCAGGACTGGTGTCACAAATGATTTATTTAGAATCCAAACTACAAAGTTTTCCCCTTCGAAGTTACCCCCCCTGGAGTCTAATGCACTTTCCCATCCTTCTCTGCCACGCTTTCATGCACTCCTGGAAGGATTCTTTCAGGATCCTGTGCAGCTCTGTCATCACAGCCTTTTTAATGTCGTCCACGTCTTCAAAACAGGTCCCCTTGATGACCCCCTTGAGCTTGGGAAAGAGGAAAAAAAAAAATCACACGGAGCCAGTAGGGAGGTTACTCCAGCGCTGCGATGTTCTTCTCGGCCAGGAACTGTCGGATGCTCAGGGCATTGTGAGCAGGCGCGTTGTCATGGTGAAGCAGCCACGACTTGTCCTGCCACAACTGTCGCCTCTTCTCGCACACTGAACGAAGCAAACGCCACAGTATCTCTTTGTAGACAAGCTGGGATTACTTTAAAGGGGAAAACTCTTAGTTTGAAGTTTGGGTTTGAAATAAATCTTTTGTGGCACCAGTCCTGGAACTTTTCTGTCACACCTCGTATTTCACTGGTCCACCTGGGAAACTACCCATAGAAAGTGTTTGGGAATGGGCATAACCTTTCAAAATCCAGCAGGTGATTTGACAATTGTTCTGTCAATCACACTCATTATGGGCCAATAGGATAATGTAGCAGGCGAGCGCTACTGCCGCGCTGTCAGATATAAAATATAAACCACTACAACAAACAATAGCAAATACATGTTGGAAGTGGACATAAAGAATAATTTCTGTGAAGAAGTGATTCTGCTGTTAATGTTTGTTTTTCATTTAACAAAGAAATGCAGTCAAGATCAGGTAAAACTGCTACTGAAGCTGTTAGCATCTATGCGAATCCCTGTACGAACAGTCACTTCCTGCTGTCCTCTGGCTTGTACCTCTTTCAGTTTCATAGTTTCAGAAGCACTTTGGGCTACACAACACCTATAGAAAAAGACATTTTAAAACTGATTGGGTTTTTTGTTAATTATGTGCAAAACAGCTGGCCCACTCCTCATCCACGACACATCTACAGGCACATTTGTCCAGTCCAGCTGCGCCTTGACAAGTGCACAGCCCCGTGCAGCACTCAGTATATGAAAACTGTTTTTTGAACATCAGTGATACAAATCACTTTATTCCTCAGTCAGAATAAAAACAAGTGCAAAGTTTGGGGGAAATCATTTTGAGATATCTCAATCACAAGCAAAGGATGACTACCAGACTCCACGACCTTAACCTTTGACTTCTGATTGCCAAAATAGGATCAGTTCATCCTTAGATTCAGGTCAACATGAGGTCAAAGTTTTATAAAAAATCCCTTAAAGACCTTTTGAGATATCGCATCCACAATGTCTTGACATGTTCTAACTAATGTACAATGACCAGACAACCGACAACCATAATAAACCTCGTGAGGAAATGTGTGAAGAGCGAGAAAGTTTAGAACATTTTGAAAATCTTATTGTTAACAAATTTATATGGAGGTTTTGCATTACGATAGTATTTATTTTCTCACAAAGTAAATGGAAAAATAGAGCACAGGAAGAAAAATGAGTAAACAAACTAACAAAGGAAATAAAGACAAACAGCAACAGTGTTTTGGGAACACATGCTGCAACTAAACTCGTCTACGAAGCATCTTTTGTGCCAGGAGATGCAAATTCAAGTCGTGACCTCTGCTGCAGTCAATCATCTTCACTGCACACATCCTACAGGGTACATACTGTACCCCTACAAAAAAATAACCATGCTGTTCATGTGTTTAAATATAGATAACATGTACATTCACCATTGTGTTCATATTTCCATGCCAGGTGCTTACAGACTTGTTACTTGTTTTTATTATCTAACTCGCACTTTTATCACTGACAGGTCAAACCTCAGGAGGAATCTCACTTGGCAGCGTTCACAGAGCAGCTGATGTGCCGGGCTCGAGTCAAATCTGCAGAATCTGCACTTTATTTGAAACCCAACACCTCCCTCTGTCCCTCTCCTTGTACTATCCCACACAACCTCCTCTCCTTTCCTCAGCTGTGGAGCCTCCTTCTCTCCTTTTCCCCCTCTGTTCTCAATCCAGGACAGTCTGCTGCCAACGAGATGACCTCTTCAATACCTAATCACCCTCCCTGCCACAAATCAATGTTGATTCTGCTGTATCCCCTCTTGTTCGACATGCAGGATCTCTGGCTGAAGGCTCACTCATTTTCTCACTTCATCAATCACTCACTCGTATGGCTGTTGTATCTTATTACAACCTCTAAAACTTCTACATGTGGACTGAAATGACCTGGTCCAGAACTCTAGGATTTCAGTCAGCGTGCTCATTGACCTACCTGTAAGCCGAGCCACTCAATAAAAACAAGTCAAATACAAGGAAGGTCACACGCTAGCAAAGCATCGTGTTGCTTTAGCCTCTGAAAAGCATTGTTTTTAATATTTTGAGCCCATGCCACCAACAGCAACTTGGACAACTGTTCTATAGTAAATGACAAGTTTCAGCATAAGTTAACCCTTTAACTGTGCTCAAATGTTTGGCAGAGGTCATCAATAAATTCAGGGACATTCAATGTTTTAAAAAACAGAACAAATCAGATCATTGTTTGATTCTGTTAACATTTCAGGAAACAGAGAAAACTAGAAAGATATTTATTTGGTGTGGGATTTAAAAGTTTAAAAAGCTAACAGTTGATTAGGTGATGACATAAAAATGCACAAATATTTTAGACAAAATGAGAAAAAGCAGAAATGTTTGCAAATAATAATGAATTGAATGAATTGAATGATGAATAATAATGAATAACAGGTGATATAAATCATCATATCAGGTCATCAATAAATTTAGGGATATTTAATGTTTTAAAAAACAGAACAAATCAAGTCATTGTTATTCTGTTAACATTTCAGGGAACAGAGAAGACTACAAAGAAACCAAAAACCAGATATTTTCTTGGTGTGGGATTTAAAGGTTTAAAAAGCTAACAGTTGTTTACGTGATGACATAAAAATGCACAAATATTTTGGACAAAATAAATTAGAAAAGTCAGAAAGGTTTGCAAATAATAATGATGAATTGAATGATGAATCATAATGAATAAAAGGTGATATATATCACCATATCAGTTAATGGTTAAGTATTTTAAGTAATAATGATGTTAATAATAATAATAGCTTTAAGCTTTTTTAACCTTTAAATCCCACTCAAAGAAAATTCTTTTGGTTTGTTTGCAGTCTTTTTCTGTATCCTAAAACACTGACAGAAACAAACAATGATGTGTTTTGTTTTTTTAACACATTAAATATTCCTTGATTTATTGACATCAGCCAAACAGTTGAGCTGGGAGTTAAAGGGCTAAGGATTTAATATGAACTTTGTTTTTTACGGACTTTGTGGAGCTTTAGGCGGTAAGTTAGCTACTTTTTCCACAAAGAGTGATACTCCTTCCCTCACACTTAGTCACTGATCCATAGTCAGTTTAAAGAGCACTGATTGGGTAAAAGTGCTGATCATTTTGCTGCTCATTTATAATTACAATAACCATTTTAAAGTTTGCAGCATGAGTTTTAAGACATGCTGTTCAGCTTTTCCAGTGACCTCCTGCATCATTACAGCAGACACACAGGAACAATTCATCTTTGCAGCTCCTCATTAAAACCCCAGACCTGTGACCTTTACAGAGCCGCCAGCAAGAGGTCGAAAAATGCCAAAGATTTTGTTACACAACTGCACAATGTCAAAGTAAAGCAGCAGCAGACAGAGGAGTCACACTTTTATACTCCTCTATCCTTCACCCACTATTGCTCCTTTCCTCCAAAGTCCTTGATAAAGTTCACACTTGATCCCTGGAGAAAAAACACACTTGTTCTTCCGTCTTCACCGTGTTCATTTACCTGAACAAAACTGACTGAGAGTAAAGACGCTTTCTGTGTCAAAGCTGATAATAGATCCATGACAGAAACACAAGGTTCAGCTCACTAATTAAACACATCCCACAGGTACAGAGACAAATTGACTAGAATTACTTGCAGCTTCAGGAAAGGATTCATTTTTGTTGGGAAACCTCCTGGGAATTAAATGTTTCTAAGGTCAGCATGTTTGGTTTCCTCTAACCCATGTGAAGGGTTAAAGGGATCGTTCAGGGGGTGTTGAAGTGGGCTGCTACACAAAAACACACAAAAAAACTACACAAAAAACACAAGATCATATCTGTGAACAGGAGCAGAGAAAGACCTTTAGTAAATGAATCACAGGTAGTAGGAGGGATGAGAAAACTGTTGTGGAAACTGAGGAGCTCATCACAAGTTACTTGATGATGCAGATGCATGAACAGTGAGCCCATGCACAGGAGCCTGGAGGCCGATTAATGTCACAAGTGGGACTTTGTAAAAAAAGCTTTTCCTGGACTATTCTAAACATGATGGGTAAATTGGGCACTTCAAACACAATGTTATATCGCTGCAGGGGGGACGATCCTGATGTCCAAATTCAAAACAAGTTAAAGTTGGAGAAGGCTCACGTCAATTGATGGAAATCTGTACTCCCTGATTTGTTTTGCTTGTTTTTACTTATATGGGATAAAAATAGGAGCGACCCATCTTCTAAATATTCAGGTAAGACAGATTTACATCAGTTTGTGCTCCCGTGACTGATAACTGGTCTTGCTGCAGCACTCTGACCTGAACAGCTGATGAGTGCAGAGGAGTGGAATCATGCAATGGGACATTAAACATGGAATCTCACAGAAATGCCTAACATTTTGCATTAAAAGCTTTTATTTCAGAATAAAAAAGAAAGTACCTCTCTGGAAAATGCTCCGAGGGGGTCAGTAAGGCTGGGGACAATGCACGCTTCACTTCCCCTTCCCCTCCTCCCCTTATTAAAAATGCAAACACATTGAAGTGGCCGCCTGAGACACCGGCTAAGTTGGCAAAGAAGCTACGAAACTCCCGGCTAACTTCAAAGTACAGGACAGAGCAGTTTCTCAACGATTATTATGTGTCAGGCGATCAAATGTTCTTAAAGTTTTGTCGCCATGCTGTTGACTGGACCCGTAAAGATACATGTGAGGACCACCTGAAGAGTCATTGTCTACATTTAACATTACTTTGTACTGTGTCTCATGGTTAAATTCTCAAAAAATTAAAACCGAAAAAAAAAAAAAAAAAAACAGTACATGGGAAAATTAAAACGAAATTTAAGAAAAAATAACACGGATTTGGGCACCAGTAACCCATATGTTGTATCACAAAATATACTCCATGAAAAAAGTTTGGAAATGTTATTTTGCTCGAATTATTTCTCCCCTTTAATAATACCAATTGGTATTGTATTTTATATCATCAGAAAGCCTGATTATTCAACTTTAAATGAGGCAACACTTGTAAAGATCATGCATTTGTGGAATGAGCAACACAGCTAAAGGTGTGAGTAGCGGCCAGAAAAAAAAAGTGTCAAAATCCCCTGCAACTGGAGCTGGTGTTTCAGTACACAGAGTGGCAGTATTATTTGGTGTCAGCACTGGTACCATTTCCAAACTTAGGACCAAGCCTCATGCGATTTGACAGATGAAGTCAAAGACCAACTGCAAAATGGGTGTCCCAGGAAGACAACAACCCAAGAAGACTGGTTACCTTCCCTTGCTTCACTGAAGATCTGCGGACTTCCTTCCAGGGGAAGAGGGGATTCTGGTGGCACCACTGACTGCTATATATTGCTAGTGCCCATACTTCACTTCCCTCCAGCAGAGACCTGGTCAGTTGCTTTATTAGAGGTTAGAGATACTAGTGCTGTGGGAGCAACCCCACTTCAAAAAACCTGAACCATCCCTTCAATCTGACATTTAGGTTGACAAAGTTGCTTGATACATCCATACTCGTCAATACTGCATGTTCTCAACTGAAACCGTTTCTGTTATGTTTGTTGACACCATACAGTAATGGGCAAAGTGATTATCTCAGAAATAATTTGTCATTTTTATCATTTCTATCTTTATCATTTTTATCTTCATTGGAAATTTACTTTGTATTTCTTACTGTCTCAAAGATCATATCTTATTGAATATGACCCAGATGTCCCCTGATTTTTTTCAAGTTGCCTGAAAATGTACTCAGACATTGGATTTAAACCTTGTGGCTGTCTCAGTGTAAATTCGCATTAGCTTTGCCTTACGACCCCTCTTCCTGTCACCAAATACTTGATAATTCCATGATATTTATTCTTCTATTCCAAGGGAGCTCAGCATATGTTGCTAAAAGTTAAACCAGGATATTTTTTGAGCGTCTGACATCCAAGACTCCTGATCTGATGATGGAATATGGAGCAGGACTCGGGAGTGCGTCAGATATAGCCTGAGATTATGACAGTCAACACCATTGTCTCCCGTCTTTCATGTAAGGCCCACAGCAATAAGGGAAAACGAGACTGAGTCAAAAGATGCCTAAAAGCCAGTCTCCTCCATCAGATGAGAGACAAAAGAGGCTTGTTTTTCTGTCTCCACCTGTAGAAACAAATGACTTTAAAGCTGGAGCCTCAGAAGTGACAGAAACACTCTGATCTCTCTGATCTGCTCTTCCTTTGAGGGGTTTTCTGAGACAAACAGCTCTCTTTAGATCCGGAACATTTGCATTCACTGTTAACAAGTGATGATACATTTATGGCTATGAATGATAACTTGTTAGTTTAACATGCCATTTCAGCCACATTAATTGCATTTTTGCACATAGTTACATAGCTCTGACTAGTGATGTAACAATATGAGAATTTCATATCACAATTACTGTGACCAGAATTATCATGGTTATTATTATTATTAACGCGATATTGTTGCAATGTGCTCAAAAAGTACTTAAACACACACTGAACTCATTTAACAAAGTTTGATTAAGTTAAAAAATAATGTGAATTTAAGAACAACCTGACCCTTTTCACCTCTCTGGTTCCTTGCTGAGGTAATCTCTCTCAATAACTGTATTAAAAATGAAATGGTGAAACTTAAAATTTGGTTTGATGTAAATAAGTTATCGTTAGATCTGATAAAAACTAAGTTTATGGATTTTGCTAAAGAAGTCAAGACAAAGTTTCATTATCATTGATGGAGTTAATATCCAGAAGGTATCAGAGTTTAGGTTTTTGGGAATCACAATAAATGAAAATATGACATGGAAATCACATGAATGTAAAATAAAAAAATATATATTTTTATTTGAACAAAGTCAAGGATGTTTTAGATTGCAAAACAGTGAGAATGTGCGGGGTTATACATTTATGAGCGATATAAAACCTTTGCTCTTATTGCAGAAAAGAGCAATCAGAATCATCCACAAAGTCAAACTTAGAGAACATACCACTAGTTTATTTATTTGAATCAGGGTTATTTTAGCGTACAGAGATAACAGAGCTCCAGACATTAATAATTATGTTCAAAGCCAAAAACAGAGTTTTACCAGAAAACCTTCAAAAGCTATTTGTGTTTACTTCAGAAGATGAAAATCATAGAAGATTTGATTTTAAGCACCAAGTTGCTCAAACTACTTTAAAACAAATGTGTATTTCAGTTGTTGGTTTAAAAATATGGAATTCCCAACTACAGGATTTAAAGGGTTGTACAGATACTCATTAATTTGAAAAAAATGTACAAGTGCAAGAAAAATTGTCAATATGCACTTAAAACTTAAACTGGATGTTGCAGATCAGTTGTTTTGAGCTTGTAAATTTGTACTTGTATGGGTTATTTTATTTATTTTGTATTTGTTTAGTTTGTTTTTTTTGTTATAATCAACGTGTTGTTGGTGTAGGCTATTGAAAACCAACTGTATGTGATGTAAGACCAGCTTTTCTTTTTTAATTGTTCAAGTAGTGGGCAGACAAATACAAGAAATGTTTTCTTCTTGCCGCTCCTTTCCAATCATTGAAGTGTTTATTTGAAAATGTAGTGTTCATTACGTACAAATTCTGTTGTCCACTTTCATGTAAGGAACAAATAAATTAAACTAAACTAAACTAAACAATCCAGGCAGGCCTCTCCCCTCTGATGCTGCTGTGGGGGTGTTTGTGGTGGAGGTGTTACTGGTGCTTTGTGGTTCTTCCCTGCCTCCTTTCCCAGAGACTTTTCTCCTGCATTTTCTGCAGAGAGGGTGACCGTCTTCAATTAGTTTCCCCTCGGCATCCTTGTAAAATTCAACTGTGCATGCACGCCTGCGTCTGAGGGGCCGCTGCTGCTTTGCGGAGGAGCAGACACATAGTTCTGGCTTTTTCAGGCAATGAGCAGTACCACCGTGAGTTATTGACAAAGTGAGGTAATCAAACATGGTTTTAATGTTAATTAAAATAGGAAACGGTATTACTAACCTTAGGACATTTTCCCACGGTTTATCATTTTATCTGTGACTGTTACATTCCTGGCTCTGACCACAAACCCTTCCTCTAAACATGATAAAATTCCCTCCTTCTCTTCAGAAAATATCTGCTCAAATAGTCCATTTGAAAAAGTAAATGGTAAATGGACTTGAGCTTATATAGCGTTTTTCTAGTCATTGACTACTCAAAGCTGCTTTACACCGCAGGTCACACTTACCCATTCACACCCATTCGCTCTCACATTCACTCACTGATGGTTCAGAGTTTCTATGTTAGTTATCCATCAGTATCAGCTAACACTTTCACGCCCTTTCATGCCCATTTACACACCACTGATGCAGCAGTGGGAGCAACTTGGGGTTAAGTGTCTTGCCCAAGGACACATCACCATGTGCCGCCCGGAGCTAGGCTTGAACCTGCAACCTCCCGATCACTGACCAAGTGCACTATCCTGCTGCGCCACCAAAGTTCCCCTCTTACATCACAAGGTAGGGAAAAACAATCTTACCTTTGCCATTATTGTGTGCTAGGGCCGTGTCGATAAAATCCGCCCCCTCCTCAAAGAAGGCACTGAGGTTGAACTGCTCCGTGTCATTGGCCTGGATGCCGTGGTACGTGATGCCCGTGCCGGTGTAAAACTCCATACTCGTGTTGACATGCATAAAAGAGGTTCCCTCCGCCACGTTGAGGACGTGCGTCACCCCGAGTTTCTGCAGACGCATTGCATTCTGTGCAACAAACCTGAGAGGGGCGAGATGAAACTCAGGATCAGAGAGAGGAAAAACTCTGACCACTTCTACAAGCTGCTGATGTCAGTGACGGATGCATTTAAACACTTGACACACTCCTGAAAGCTTCTGGAGTGTCTCTGTTGATGTTGAAGTAAAAGTTTTCTGTTCTCTCTCGGCTCTGCAAAATGATGAATGAACAGCAGCAGAACAAGACATCCAAGATAAATAACAGCTCTAATAATACCACCGACATTTACAGTGAAAAGAACTGTGTCAGCACATTTTAAGTCCTTTCAAGACAAAGTAGGCTGCACCTTTGGTACAATTCTGCATGTGTTTAAGTTAACACTGTGCTGCAGTATCATAGCTTCTTTCATCACCAAACAACACATACATACAAAAAAGAGCACACAGGCCGGATTTCCACTTTGAACTTTCATAAATACTCTTTTTTTTCTGTCCTCCACATGAAATAATATGAAATGCAGCTGTTCTGGGCATTTGGATACTAAGTTGGCAGCAGTCTTTCTTCAGTAATTAACAAAAATGTATTTGCATCCTTACAGCATCCACTTGTTGACCTATTCTAGCTCTAACCTGTGAAGTGAAATTAATAGGGACTGAGAGGCTAGCTGCTCTCTCTTGCAGCTTTTCTCCTCAATGTTGTTGAAAACACTCCGAAACATGACAGTGGTGGATAATTCAGCAAACAAAACAGATTGAAATGACTACTCAATTCAGGACAGGAAGTGACTAACCAGCAGGGATGTGTTGTTTGCAATTCCTTTCAAAGAGCTGATTCTTTAGACCGCTTGGATTCCATTTGAGACTTCTGTTTTTTATTTTGTAGGCAAGTATTGGATAAAAAAAATAATTAAGCATGCACAATTTTAGATTTTTGCTGATTTTCTATATGCCAATAAAACCAAACGTATTATTGCCGATACTGATGTTTTTTGTTTCTTAAAAAAACATCATAATACATTTATCTAAATGATTAATGAAACCATGAATGGTAACAACAATGAAATTAAAAGAAAGATAACGAGAACAAACAGCTGATGAAACACATTTTTAAATATAAAAGCTTCGTCATGTTTAAGTATTATTTTACTTACTAATTATTTTACTTCTTTAAAGTCCTGAAACCATTTTCTTCTGATCCGTCAGGGCTGTCACCTAATAACCAATAGTCCAATATCCATTTGAGAATGGGGATAAAACTCTGTACCCGAACTTCAAATAAAAATTCCAATGTAAAATACAGAGCTTAACAGTACATTAGGGTGAAGTCAGCATCAGTGAACCGCCTGATCCAGCAGAAGGTGCTCCCATAACTCAGCCAGTGCTCTCTTGACCTCAACAACAGCTGCATCTTGTTTGCCAAAAACCAACAGAAGAAGAGAATTCAAGGAAATGGAGGACCGGCAAAGCCATTCTGAGCTGACAATAACAACAACAAAACATAAGAGAAGCACTGTGTGGAAGCACTTAGGGCTCAAGTGTGTGTCAATAATGTGCAAAGCAGCTGGCTCACTACGATAAATCCACGTATCCATTTGTTGGACTTTTACTCACCGACCACAGTCCAGCGGTGCCTTGACTAGTGCTCAACTCAGTACTTCTGCGTCCTTCTGCTAATATCTTTGGTTATTAGTGTGTATGTTCAAAAAAACGATCGGTTTTGATTTTTATAGAAAAGTGACAGTCCTAATCTGTGTCAATGTCAGGCACAAAAAACACTGTGATAAATCTTGACATGCGGACTCTTTTTAACAATAAGAGCTTTGTTTGAGAATTGAGAATCAATCTGAATGGAAAAGGGTTCAGTCACCACACGACTGCAATTTCTATGATGAATGAACACTCCACTTCAACATCCTTTATGATTTAGTGCTATGAGCTGGGTACAGAGAAAAATCATGCTACACCAAAAACAAGCACTTTAAAGAGTGAAGCAGCAGCGTAAAAACAGGGAGTGAAACATCTAAATAGCTTCATCTTGATCTCTTTATTCTCAGCCAGCTGCACTCCAATAGTCTCACCTCCATCTTCATCTACTTTGCCTGCAGGAAACAATAAATCTGCTCCCTCCTGCTCTACTGTACTCTCTTTGTTAGAACTACAATAGCGCATATTAGGCCTTTTATTCAGAGCAAACAACCACACACAGTAAACAAACCCTCACAAAGGAATACAGAGCTCTGTCTGCTCCTGCCTGTCTGGCTCCATGCCTGAGTCCACTGTTGGGATCAGAGCTGGCCAAAGGCTCTGATCATTGATTGTAGATAAACGCTGCTTTGGTGTTTGTTTTATTAAACTTTTATGGAACATTTAGTGGCACTAATTAGATCTAAAGAATTTATGTTCCAACAGCAAATACTGCAGCAAATTACAGCTACCATAGGCTGAGAAAAGAAATTCCACAATAAATGTTATTGTTTTGGGTTTGATATGAGCTAAAAGTGTTGACATAGCAAGAGATTAAAGCGAAATAAAACACAATATTGGTGTCTTTGCCTTGCGACATAGTGATTACTTAAAGAATTTTACTTGCTTCCTTAATTTTACACCAGTTTGACCTTGACACGTGCAAAAACGGCTTTACTGTATGTCTCTACCTGATTTGAGGCAATATTTCTACGCGGCTCAGGTGAAATATCTTGTTTGCTTGTGCTGTCCCTTCTACCAGGCCAAATGGAAAAATATAGAAATGAATGTAGAAACCTTTCAGCTACAATACTGGGAGATAAGGTGAACAAATTTTACCAGAAAAGTAATAACAAAATTATCAAACAGAACCTGATCATTTGGGGTAAAGTTGTAAAAGAATATAAAATGGCAGGTGATGTTAAATTACTAATCTGGCCCGCCCTGGACTCAAGGTTTCAGCCTGGAATTAATGATTCTGGTTTCAAACAGTGGTGGGACAAAGGTATTACAGCAATCTGCACCTTGATTCAGGGCAGAGATTTTAAAAGTTTTGGAGAATTACAGAAGGAGTTTAGATTGCAAAACTTTGAACTTTACAGATATCTACAAATCAGAGATTATTACTTAAAAAAGATTAAACCAGATATAACAGATAAGGGCAACACAGTGGTGGATGTTTTTGTTAAAGCATATCAACAAGACAGCAAGAAACTCATATCCAGGCTGTACCAGGGTTTCCAGAGGCAGAAAGGAATCAACACAGGATACATCAAGTCAAAATGGGAAAAAGAATTAAACATAGAAATATCAGGGGAGGATTGGCGTTCAATGTGGAACGCACAGCACTCATCCACAAGTTAAAAAAAATGGAGAGAATTTGGCTGGAAAAATTTAGTACGTTTTTTTATAACACCACACATTAAAAGCCGACATTCTCACACACTTCAACCATGTTGGAGGCTTTGTGGGCACATGGAAGCCAATCATTCTCACATTTTTTGGGTGTGCCCAAAAATAAAGATGTTCTGGATGAATATATGCCAAACTTTAAGTAAGATTCTGGGTTATAGGGTCCCTAATGATGTAAAAGTCCTGTATCTTGGTTTAATTGTCAGTGATGTCATTTCAAAAAAAGACTGGTATCTATGTAAAATCCTGCTTGCTGCAGGCAAAAAAGCAATAACAAGGAAGTGGTATAATCCCGACCCCCCAGGTCTCTCAGAGTGGATGGACATTGTCAAGGAGATCTTCGCAATGGAAAAGATAACTTTTTCTTTAAGACTTCAAGGGACAATCTTTATTAAGAGGTGGGAGAAATGGTCACTCTTTACAACAGCGGAAAAGGACGCTATTTTTTTATGATTTTCTTTGGTCAGAAACGGCTCCAGATTTATATAACTGCTTGAGTTGCTCAAGCCAAGGTGTACCCCACAGCTTTCATGTGTTTTTGTGTTCCTCTGTCTTTGTTTTTTATATGAAAAAATAACTAAATAACAAGTAAAGTAAATAAAAAGTAAAAAAAAAAAAAAAAAAAAACAGCTTTACTAAAGTCATGACATTATTTTTCTATGGTTGTCAGGATATCAGAATTTTAACCTTGGACAAACTATTTAATATTGTCAATACCTGCTTTGATATAGTAATGCTCAATGGTTTGAATGCAGAGTGAACTTAGGACAGCAAGGGTAAAATCCCTGTTGATATGATGATATAATAAGCATTGGGTGTATTTATTCCATATGGTGTGGAAGGATTAATGCATTCAAAAGGAGTATATACCCTGCTCCAGACTCCAACATAGGAGGTGGTAATGCCGCCTTAAAGCTGGTTGCCACATGGCATGCTGGACTTTATTTCATTTTCCACTATTGTTAGCATTATTTTAAGGTATATGAAGTTTTACATGTATAGTCCTGTTCTTAAATGTTCAAAATGATGGTGTCAAAACATAAACATTCAATGAAAGCATTGCTTTGTGTTTAAAGTCAGTGAGTAATCATGTTTCATAATCATGATCTCAGTATCTATTAAAATCATTGTGATTATGATTTTTTCCATCATCAAGCCGCTGTAGTTGATGGTTTAACTTGGTGTGCTCTTTGCTCGTATATTTTTCCTTTTCAAAGTTTAACGTCCATGCTCTTTTGCTATATTTACCCCACTCTGTGCATTATTTTCTTATTTTTTACAGCTTACATTTGCTGTTGCTTTACTGTTATGTGGGGCCAACAATCATAAATCTTCATATAAAATGTTGGGCCTGACAGCTCTTCGTGCTCACAGTCAATACGAGGCTGGTGAGGTGAAGGCGAGGTGACCCTGGGCAGCTCCCCTGAGAAGGTGACTGCGAAGGCCCCCTCCTCTGCAGAACTAATAAAAAAAATCCTGCCTGTCACCATTTTGCTTCACGGTGTTTGGAGGAGGGATGAAGCAGACCATCTGCTTGTTTGTCAGGGCGGAGGCTCCTTTTGATGTGAAAATAAACCACATTATCCCCCTTTTTATTCAGAGTAACTTTTTATATATTCAAATATAAGCTCGTGGGCTTAAATGATTGAGTAGATGCTTACAGTAAATGCTTACCTGCACAGTGAGAGCACTTACAATGCAACTTTACCAAAGTACCAAAGCAGCATTGTTCACATTTACTCTACTTTCCTCTACGACACAATGCAGAGAGAGGCACAGCAGGTTGAATCGAGTTCACCGCCGATGGCTCTCTTCCTATTTACCTGGCCGGTCCTAGCCTCCTCACCCCGGGATCTGCAGTCCCACAGCATCCATTATTAAAGAGCGGCTTTACAAAGAGCCAAAGTGTTCCTCAAAGCAAACGGCCACACCTAAAGTGTGTCCCAGAGCTGCACACAGCGGTTTCATAGTGCTGACTACAACTGATCTGAGAGCGTCGTAAGAGGTTGTAAAGTACAATCATAATCCATTTAGAGGGAGAACATTTCTGATGGCTTCATCAAAGTACAGAGGGTTACTGACATCACCCAGGTTTTACTCTAAAAACTAAGTTGGATTATTTGGGTGGCAAAGTATTCATGATCCCCCTCCCATTCCCAGAATATTTAGGAAATCGCAGCCAGATTCTGATTCATGAGAATGGTTCTAACTTCAGTTTAGTCATAACCGCTGCATCACTAACTGTGGATAAATAAAGTTCAAAATAGCTGACTTCAGGGGCTCAAGGGTTTAAAACTCCACTTCAACTGATCTTTATTGACTAGGATATAATCTAGGGTCCTATAAAATCCCTGATCACGGAATCGCAGACGGATTCACGGAATTGGACAATAAAAGTTCAATTTAATATAAACATGGAATATCATGAAACTGGCCGACATTTCATGTAAACGCTTTTTTTTTTCAAAATAAAGAGGAACGTGTCTCTCAGGAAATTGCTCCAATGGGCGTCAGTAAGGCTGGGGACAATGCACACTTCACCTCCCCTTTCCCTCCTCCTCCCCTCACTAACATCCCAAACATATTGAAGCAGCCGCCTGAGGCACCAGCTATGTTGGCAAAGAACGACAGACGGGTTTGCTGAAATTTTCAGGGGGTGTTGGAAATGGCCTGACATACAAAAGGTTATATTTTGGTGGTGATCTAGATAACCGATATCAGTGAACAATCGTTCTTGCTCAATAACTAAAAATGATATCAACATGATTCCTAGTGCTAGTTGTAGGTTTTCAGGGTCAAGGAATCATATTATGATGGCAACTTTATCATGGAACTAATGCTTATAGATGTAACAGCAATATGTGAGGTACCTTGGTGGAGGTTTGGGCTCTCTGAGTGCTTTCTAGTATTCTCACAGCAAACAAACCCTTCAGGGGCAACTGGAAACATGCAGAGACCATCTCTGTCAGGTGATCTCGGCTTTGGTTGTTTGCGCTGAAACACGGATCTTTCACTGTTTTCATATATGTGCCAACGAACCCTGCCAAGCACAGACCACCCACTTGTATGAGAACAACTCTCCAAAACTATCTAAGTGTGAAACAACATTTGACTTTCAGTTTAGTTTCAGTTGTCAATATTACACAATAAGTCCCATGCTACAGTGATTCTTCAATTATACAAAAAACACAAAATCCTGTGACCTGACTTAACACAATAGGCAATTCCCCTTAAAAGTAAAAAACACAGAAATGACGTGTTGTGTTTTGAGAACCAAAGGAATAATCCTTTTGCTAATCTTTGCTGAGCTGAAAATGTTGCTTTAAACTATAGATTGATTCCTAAAGTGGGTCATGAGCCTGATTCCCAGGGGGCTGCCATCCTGAGACGTGTTAATGAATTTCTTTCAAGGACACACAGCTATCCATTTCTCTCTGAGTCTTTAGTGATCTATGAGTGTGTGGACTGCACCATACTGTGTAAATCTGAGAGCAAAATTTAAGTCCTTACAAGGAGGAACTAATGAAAAACATCAGCAGAAAGGCTCGGAGGGTCCCAGTGGAAGAAACAGTGGACAAGGTGTAGGCTCTCATCAACAATCAATAAAACCTCCTCCTTATCGAGCCATTTGTATGATCAGATTACATTATACTGCCTTTCGCAACGCTTTTCATCACTGATATACTATGATAGGGCTGGGGTTGAGCAGTTTATCAACATGTGAATAAATAATTTATATTGAAACAAGGTAAGACAATACATTTCAAACCAATATGGTTCAGGTTGATGTTCATCTTTAGAGTGAGTAACTTCCAGGTCTGATGCTTAGCAGAAAAGGTAATAATCACCAACAGCAATGTGCTTATTGGCCACAAATTCATTCTCTTATAGGTTCATGTAATGCAAAATCAATTGTCTTTTACTAAACTATCTCTCCATGGAGAAATGCTCTCAGCCTCTTTTCAGAAAATGCCCCTTAAAACACTCAGATTTTTACTCTTTGGATTTATGATGTCATAGATATACAGTCTCCACCTACACGTGGGTTTCTGCTTATAGCAGGCCGATGCCATGACTGTTTTGAAAGCCTCCCTTTCCCCTCAGGTCCAAGTTCTTCCAAAGGGGCAGGAGCTGCACCTGGTCCTTTAGAAACTACATTTTTCATCTTTTTATTTGACTTAAACTCACACCCAAGACCTGATGTAAATAACCAAACACACCATGACATGGGACCTTTAAAATGTGTTGGGAAATCACTGCTTGTTTTGGAGTAAATGTAACACTGGTAAAAAAAAAAAAAAAAAATCAAATGAAATTGCTAGAATGGCAGGAGCTCAGTCCAAAAGGGGACCAGAGGGTGGCTGGTTCAAGTCCCAACCGAAGGAATGACTGGAAGGGGATGAAAAGGGTCAACACTGACATTGTACAGTAGCAGTGAGGCGCTTTGACTTGTTAGCTTTTAATAGCCTCACATTAGCCTGTGGCTAATTGGAATAAAATAGAACAATACACAACACTGGAGACAATGGCCACGGTTACATGATGTTAATTCAGAATTAAGTATTCAGAATTAAATAATTTTTATTCTGAATTAAAGGGGATTAAAACTCCCATGTAATTGAGCGAATGAGAGACTGAGTTAATGTTATTGAGTTTTTTCGGTACACTAATAGGCTGCTGAACAAGGATTGAGTGCTAGCTGGTCAAGAACAAAGTCTGCCATCATAGCCGTAGTTAAGTTAGCTGGCGTGAGTCAACCACGCACACGCAACCTCCACAAACAGGATATGTTTGCACTTACTTAGGGAAGCTGAGGTGACACTCCCAAAATGCAAAAGGCTCTTAGTTACAGGTTCACGGTGCCTCAAGCCAGACTGGGCTCTTAAGCTAGGGTAGTGTACTAGTGTAACACCTACGCTATGATCAAACAGTTCAGAATTATCTTCCCAAAAATGGCAACACTGCTTTTTTTTTTACTCATCATTTCCACAACAGAAATCAAAACCTCCTCTCCAAATAAAAAAATAAAAAGCTCAGAGCGGGTCCTCTTTCAGGTCTACAGTAATTTATCCGATCAGCTACAGAGAGAACAAAGCTGCCAGCCCTTTATTTGGAGACTTGGCCGGGCAGATTGGCAAATTCAGATTGATTCTGTTGTAGCACTGAGGTACAGTAATGTGCTTGTATTCTGTCCTGTTCCCCTCTCTCTCTCATTCTCCTCCTCCTCCTCCTCCTCCTCCTCCTCTTTCTTGGCAGTGACTGGAGCCAAATGATGGACAGCACAGAGAATCCCTACCATGAATCCATAAAAGTGAGATTAAGAGCCGCTCTGTAAAAGCTTATATTACATTACAGTGCAGCATCATGCATTTCCAAAAGTCCTGATGTTGTTTCTTCTTTACCCAGTGTTCCAACAAACTTGACACTTACAACCTTTAAATGATTTTCAATGTTTATACAATCCAATATTGTTTCTAATTTTATTTATAGAAAACAAACAGGCTACATAAGAAATAACTTTGTCACTTTGCTGGGTTACAAAATCCAATTTGCTTCTTATTTCTGATCTCATAAGTGGATCATGTACTTTATTTCTGGCTGGTTTCCCAACAAGATGCCCAAAATATCCATTTGTTCAACAGCAATTTTCTGATAAAGCTTGGCAATTAAAGAAACTGATAGAGTATAACCTCCTGTGGGCATCTGCAGAACCACTGATTTAACATCTCCACTGAACGAGGACGGACAAAAAAGGAGCTTCTCTTGAGAAATGCAAATGAAAATCTCAAACTATGCTATGTTAGGATATGAACATGTGTAGCTATTAATGTATTTAAGATTAAAGATGCCCTGATGCATCAGTGTACATGGGTATCAGACAATGTTGGCCCAATTGAGCCCATTAGCAAATAATGTGTTATGAACAGACAAGGGGGGCCAGTGTTTTTCATGATGTCTCACTGATTCAATGTGGGCATCTGGTAGCCCTACCTGATCAAGGGTGGGCCACTTTGCTTACCAAGAGGGCCACAATTTGTCTTCATTGCCAGAAGGCCAATTAGTAAGATGCCAACAAATTAACAAAACACCCATCATCATCTATGCCACCTATCTCTTTTGGGGTCACCTGGGCTGGAGCCTATCCCAGCTGACATTGGGCAAGAGGAGATTCAATATCATTCAGTCTTTTTGCTTATCAATTCCCTTATCAATTCTTTCCACTTTGCCCTGCTTGCCTTGCAAATCAAGAATTTAACACTCTCATCAGAGGAAGCCATAATAAAAAAAAAACAAAAAAAAACATTTTTTTGAGAATTTTTTGTCAAAAAGCCATTTATTGCACATCTTTCAGTAAGTAGAATTACCGGCAACTTGCAGAGCATTTATATATGCAACACAACATTGAATCAGGGTTGCCATGTGTTTGATGTTGTTGCCCCTAAAAACCCTGTGTAGGCCAACTTTTTCCACAAAGGCAATCAGCAGTAATCAATAAGGGGATTGTTAAAGAATCAGATTGGTAAGCAGAATTGTTAATGTAACTGGAATCAATAAATTTTACCAATTCCCATCCCTAGTAAAGACAAACCACTTCTGTACAGGTAGGTATGACAAACAGATTTAAATGTCTATTTTATTAATTACAAATTGAACACAAGGTTCTTTAACCCTTCCTGTGTAGAATAAGTACTTAAATATGTATAATCTTAAACACTTTTTCACATAATTTGTTCAGTGAACAACAGAGCTGAGCAATTAATCAAATTTTCAATTTTTCACCATTAAAATAACTGCCTTCCACATTTACGAAAACTGAGTTTTTTTCTTTTTCCATTATTATTAGCATTATGTTGAGGTATTTGTATCTTTACAAATAAATTTCTAAGTATGAACCTTTTTTCAATGTTCAAAATGATACACAAATGTTCAATAAAGGCATGTGGAAGGTGCTTTAAAACCAACATGTAATTGGGTCTCAACAGGAAAAGGTTTTCGTTTCCCATCCCTTGTGCCAACAGCTTATTATGTCTTTGGATCCAATGTACGATGCTGTTCTGCAGTCTTAGTTCAAATATGGTCTGCGGTCCACTTCACGCATGCCATTCCCCATTCAAGGCACAAATAAAAATGCAGCATTGGTAACAACATTGTTAGCTTTATCTCGTAGCATGTCAAAGTTAAAAATTCTGGAATCTTACAACCCTGATAAGTTTTCAGATTCTCCTAAACATGGGAGCAGTCTCAAAAAAAAAAGAACAATGCAAAGCAGAAATTCTAAATTTATATTAGTGGAAAAAAAAGGTGTAATCTGATTAATTGAGTGTGTTGTGGCAGTTTGTTGATGTTTGTTTGGTTCTTCCTCGTCACTTTGTTCCAAAGCTCGTCCTACATAGACAGTATTTATGAATTTGTGTATTTGTTATGCAGAGACATTAAACATCTCATTTTATATCTGAACTGTGGATGAGCGAGCAGGCTTAACTGGAACACTGAGCAGTAAATTCATGAAGAGTCGGCATGTTCATTACAAAGCCAATTGCATCGAGTCAACCAATAACTATGGATTTATGATGCGGACTCTGCCACGTTTAATATGCACGTATGTTTGTATGCATGCTGCTTGTGCTCAGCAGCTTGAATAATTCATACAGTTTGAATACTTTGATCATTTTAGACATGTTCTAATACAACACAAAATCTGTTATTTGAGTGATCCATCACACTGGGAAGCTCCAGATCCTCTGTCATATTTTAAGTACTAGTTATCAGGAATTGCACACAAAAGTTGTCAGCACTTTTAAACTAAAGTATTTTTGTGCAATTTTATCAATATAAAGGAGAGTGTTTTCACTGAAAAGAAATGCAGGCAAAGAATTCACCCAATATTAATAGCCCAGTATTTCTATATAAATATGCCACAGTATTGAAATTGGTAACAATGTTGTTCGCTTATAGTATCATATACAAGATCAAAATTCTGGTATTATTTGACACTGTCCTCAACTGAAAATTCATAAAAGAAACTAAGTGCCTGGGAAGAAGATCTACATCTTGAAATATCAAAAGATCAGTGGGGAAAAAGCCTGTGAAGAAGTTCAAACTAAATCAATAAATTCATTTTTTAAATTGATACATTATAAGTGGTAAATGTGGGTTTATCTTACACCACTGGAACTGAAAAAACATAATAAAACATACGAGATACATGCACAAAATGTATGGAAAGTAAAGGAACCATATTTCATTGTTTATGGCAATGCAAAGAAATTAGAGTGTTTTGGGAAGAGGTGAGAACAATAATTGAAAAACTAATTTCAGAAAAAATTGCATTGAATCCCAAACTGTTTCTGATTGGCCCATATCCAGAAAAACACAACTTCAGAAAAAGTGAGAGGTTATTCATAGACCTTAGTTTGCTCAATGCCAAGAAATGTATTGCACTACTGTGAAAAAGGCTAAAAGACCAGACGTGAGTCAATGGATGAGGCAGATGTTAACAAGCCTTCCACTTGAAAGAATAACATTCCCCAATTTCAAAAAAAAAAAGTATGAACCAAAACTAAAACATAACACTTGAAGAAGACAAAGGATGATTGCTTACCAAGTAATTACCATGTCTCTATAAAATTTGATGTTTTGTTTCAATATACACAATGCATCAGTGATAGATTGCCTACTATTTGTTTTTTTTAATGTAATGTAAAGGAGAAGCTATGTTGTTGTTATTGTTTATGTACCTTATTGTAAAACTTAAAAAACATACATTGTGGAAAAAAATTCTAGTGTTAATAAAACCCTGATATGGCATTGGTGCTGGTAGTAAATGGCTTATGAGGTTTTTCCAACAAAATTTCATAAAAATGAAAAAAATCCTTAAGTCATTAATTCTTTATTCAAACTTCACTTGTTTATAAAATATAACTATATTTTTCATTGATCTCACTGGCTGCCCAAACTGTCTCTGTTCACATACACTGAAAGTACAAAGTTAGCTTTGCTACAGTGCAACAATCAATTAGAGGATACCTTGAAATAGCTGAAGAGCAACGTAGAGATTACTTGATAGTTAATTTTCTTGACAAATTCTCCTGGGCAGCTTGGACTGACTTGCCTACCTCTTAATTTCTACTACAGTTTATTTTGCCTAAGCAACTGGGTTAATGATGGCAAACAAAACAAAACAAAAGGTTTATTTTCATGAAAGTCAGTGGTGTTATAAGCTTTATCCCGAGTCCAGTTTTCACTCATGTCACAGCAGAAGTAAAAATAAAAACACCCACAGACCTTGACAAACAGATCAGTCTGTTACAGGCAATTGAGGAAGACAGTGAAGGTCTCATTTATTACACTTAATCTATCCGCTCATTTGTAATACACAAACAGGCTTACATGTTACTGATTAGTTTCCTGTCTAGTGGCTTATTGATCAGTAAAGTAATTGTCTCCTGTCTGAAATGAAACAAATGGCCTTTCTTGTGCCATTTTAGTGAGCTGATGGAGGTTGTACAAGTTTGTCGAGGTTACAACTATTGAGTAACCTTGCGTGCAGATAGATCCACC
This sequence comes from Cetoscarus ocellatus, assembly GCA_037902135.1. Taxonomy (NCBI): domain Eukaryota; kingdom Metazoa; phylum Chordata; class Actinopteri; order Labriformes; family Labridae; genus Cetoscarus; species Cetoscarus ocellatus. The sequence goes on from JBAMNC010001218.1 coordinate 270,448, forward strand.
TTGTAAAGCTCCAATTTACCATACTGAGCGGCCAAAGGTGGGGCAGCCCAATCAGCATCCTTGGAAACGGGAGAGAGCTACAAGTAAGACAACAGCAAGAAGTGACTGCACGTACAGAGTTTAGCATAGATGCTAACAGCTTCAGTAGGAGTTTTACCAGATCTTGACCACATTTCTTTATTAAATTAAAAACAAATATCAACACTACAAATGTCTCTATAGAAAGGATAATTTAGCTCACCTTCTGACATGTTTTGGTACGAGTTTGTTTAACGAAGCGGCTCACTGTCTGTCCTTTAATCGCAGCAGTAGCACCCGCCTACTGCGTTATATGATTGGCCTGTAATGAATGTGATTGACAGAACAACCATCCAATCACCTGCCAGATGTGCTTTGAAAGGTTCTGCCCATCCCTAAACACTTTCTATTAGCTCTGTCCTAGATGGACAACTGAATAGTCTTTCTGGTGCATCAGGTCAACTATTGAATATGATCAACAATAATTTAATCTACAAAAGCACCAAGCAGACAGACATCCAAAGTATGTAAAGTAAGTAAAGTAAATCTGGTTGTTTTGGGGGTTCTTGGCTTATTCATCTTACATCTTAGGATCAGAAACTGTTTTCCCTTGAAACCTTTTTTTTCTTTTCAAATCATATGAGAAAACATAAATCAAGTTGTTGGGAAAGCTAGTGTTATTAATACCATACAATTTGAGAAATGGAGCAAGAGTTCTGAAAACAAAAAAAACTAAATATACTCGTTAAACGATAGCAGGGATTATAAGCACATTATCGGCTATGACAAATAAAGGCTTAAGCTTTTTTTATCTGTGTCAGAAGATATGAAAAATCTGTACTGGTATTTACATTTATTTCAAAATGACATCCGTCTCTGACACAAAACAACTGTCACAGTGTAGAAACAGGTCATTTATAGTAAGGTGGAGACTGTACTCCTGAAAAATTAACGCTGCTGCCGCTGATAATAAGTTGGAAATACTTGCAATATTGGATATCATCAAAAACCGAACATTGTGCACCCCTTAAAATCTATAAAGGTAAATTAAAACGTGTGTTTGCCTTAGGGGTGGGAATCACCAATGGGCCCACGAAATGATATTAGCTTAATACTTGAGTCCCAATTCAATTTTATTGGGATTTTAAAAATTTTACAATATGCTAAGTATTGCAAAACTTCTCATTGTAATATAATGACATTCATAACCTTTTCTTTGCTACATTTTCACCCAAAAAGAAAAAAAAGACAGAATTCAACAAACTTTCATGAGAAACACGTTTCAATATATTCATCAAGTCACTTCAGCTTAATTAAAAGCCGGAGTAAAACTCTGATGTCCATATGTAGCCGGTTAATGCAACACGCTCTGCTGTGCTCTGCCTCTTCAGGATTTTGTTCCAAGGTGTTTTTAGGATTTGTTACCATTGCTGGACAGTTTGCACATTTTCACCACTACCTCAATAACATCTTAACAGATTTTGATGACATTTTCATGGAGTGTTGGTTGAAACACAAAGGAGAACGGATTAGATTTGATGGGGATCAGAATCTGGATCAAAGAGTTCTTAGAGATTTGTTAAAAGTGCGAGACAGTGCACTTTCCCACATTTTTGACAATCATTCACTCCACAACGTTGGACATGCCTTGGAGAAGATTTTTGTTCTCTGAGCATTTCTAGTTTTGTATTATAAACATTTTTTTTAACCATGCTTCTGTTGCCCTTGTAAGAGCTACAAACACTGATTTATTAATCTTTACACTTAATTTTTTTTGTTGAGCTTCTACTTTCAATTTTAAACTTAGCATGTAAAAAATCTCCAAATGTAATGCTAATAAACAAGGCTAAAATGTCAGCAATAAATACTGACAGAAATTTTCCTTGGTGCCAACATCAATATTTAGCTTCTGAAGCAATTATCTGCCAATACCAACAGTGTACACGATGCATCCCTAATCAATTAGATTTTGGGGGGGAATCAGGATGTTTTCAAAAGAATTTAACACTGTGGGATTGAACAGTTTGTACGTTTTCGCTAATATGTCAATAATTTCTCTAGGCATTTGACACTTCCAGGGAATGTTGCTCATAGCACAAGGGAGGACTGATTCAATTTTGATGGTGATCCAAATCCAGATGTGGATCCACGATTGTTTCAATGGTTTGTCATCAACTCGTTAATGTTGGAAATGCTTCGGCAGTGGTTTGTGCTGTTGGAGCACTTCTAGTCTTTTATATACAACTATGTTATGTGAAAATATATTTTTTTAACATTGACAGTCAAATCATGCTTCATCTGCCTTTTAAAGGGCTAAAACACTGATTTAGTGATCTGTTGACATATAATCTCCTTTTTTGTTGAGCTTAGCATGTAAAAATTCTCAAATTTAATGCTAAAGGCCAAATATCCACTACAAATATCTGCAGAGATTCTCATACTTGGTTAACTTTTTTTCCTTGAAAAGAAATATCTGCTGATACCAGTATTGTACTGATGCATCCCAAATCACTTAGATTTTAGGAGTCATCTGGACTTTTTCCTCGAATGATTTATTAACTTTTTAATGACAGTGTGCAAATTTTTCTAATATCTAAATAACTTCCCTACAGATTTCGATGACATTTTTAGGGAATGTTCATCATAGCACAAGGAAGGTGTGATTAAATTTTGGTGGTGATCCAAATTGGTGTGTATTTGTTAATAGTGCGAGTAAGGGCAGTTCTCTACATTTTTAACAATAACTCACCCAACAATGTTGATAATGCCTTGGCGGAAGTTTGTGCTGTCAGAGCACTTCTACTTTTTGTCTTAAATCCTTGCCATGGCCATGCTTATATTCTTTACCTGATGGTTCCAGGTCATTAATGAGGATAAAGATGTGTATTAACCTAGCCTATCTACCTTAAGCATCCTCCTCCTCGACTACAAAGCCCAGGTGCTCCTCCTCCTCCCTCTTTGTTCCGCAGGAGAGACCGCCTGTTGTTTTTGCTCAGCCAGTTTGTGAATGACGATAATAAACCCATTTTCAGCCGTGACAATCATCAACCTGCAGCCCGCTCTGAACGTGACGGGAGCGGCTCCACGAAGACGTGATTACACGGCTGTGTCACTAAAGATGGAGGGGAAAACACGTCTTTGTGCCCGCCCTTCACATTGGAAGTCACGCTTTAGGGTCTATTGAACTAATAATCGAAACAAGGATCGATTTTGTGGGCTTTGAATCGAAGCACTGATCAATTTAGCCTCAACTGTCTGAGTGTTGTGTCACACTGTTACACAATATCCACCTGTCTGGTTGCTTGAGGCACGTTGACGCCGCTGGTTCACGTTTCCTTGTCAAGCAATTTGTTGACAACAACAGGCTGTCGCTTTGTGATAGTGGGGACACCAGGAACAACAAACCAAGCCAACCCTCCGTGCTGTCAGACATGCGACACTGTTGTCATTGTCGCGCCTTAAAATGAGAAGAATAACCCGTACTGTCACCAGAGCGTTATTTGTGAATTCATAAGTGACTCACGCGTTGCCGATGTATATTCTCGGGAACACCTCGTTGAAATGTTGCGTCGGCAGGCTGTAAAAGCCGCTCCCGTTGGACAGGAGCTCGTTGAGTTGTTGCACGGTAACCTCGCCGCCTGACGCCGGGACATCCGCCGGTGGTTGCTGCGGCTGCTGTTGTTGTTTAGTGGGACTTAAATGTTTCTTCATGGCTCCTCTTCTTCTTCTTCTAACTTAATGTTAAATAGTTACAGTCAGCTTTAGAAGCGCGAGCCTCGTCCTTTTACTAAACTGCATTTTACCTTCGCACGTGTGTCGTGCGTGCGCTGTCTTCTCGCCTACAAGGTGTCTGATGATAGAGGAGGGAGGAAGATACAGCTCTTCACATCCATGTCAAGTACGTAGGAGAATCCTAACGAACTTCCTGTTGGGGTTTTCAGAGTAAAACAGATAGATATATTGATTAGCAGCCCCTTTTGTGTTTTCTTTAAACCATAAACAACGCATCAAGGTAGCATACCTGAAGGCAATGTAACTGGGCCTAGTATAGAGCCTTGTGGTACTCCAGAGGAGTTTTCACTGAAACTGCAAATGGCAATAACTTTCAACTATTAAAAAAAAATCCAGGTCATGTTTAATAAACGTGTAGCATAAATCGTCAAAGATATATCAACAATTGGTATTGAATTTTATATATTTGGAGAGCCTGAAATGAACAGCACATGTGCAAAGACCAGGTCCTCACAGAATGTTTCTCCTCTTAACTTTAGTAGTGTCAAACTGGATACTGCAGATATTCAATCACTGAACTCTTGAATTAATTTATGTAAATGATACTTCTTTGCCTGTTTTTTTCCTTTTTTCTTTTTCTTTCTTTTTTTTAATAAAAAAAAATGATGAAATAGAATAAATAAATAAATAAGATCCTTAAAATGTAGGTCTACACTTGACAGAAATAACAGCTTGATGTTTTTACAGACACACACAGAGGGGGTTCCCTGTCCCAAATGACTCATGATACAAATTATTCAGATTTCATAAAAAGATGAGACTTTGGCTTTAAAATGATAATTTGACAGGTTTTCAAAGCTTCCTGACTGTAACCCTTTTCACTGGCATGAAGCAAAGGACACAATTTAGTGAAAAATCAATGTTGGTGCTCAGTTTTCACAATGTTAATTTAGAGCAAATTCCTTCAGCTATAGATAGTCAGCGTTAATTTAATATCAGTATCATTCAATTTATTGCATTTTATTCTAGTATCAGTCTAATTCATAGCTACTTCCTGTCATTATATCCTCACTCATGTATTGTCTATTGACTATTTATGATCTTTAATGCAGCAGGCACTTCAAGGCTTTTATTTTTAAGGGACCGTCCTTCAATTTCCGGTGTGATCCTATGTGTTTGTGTCTAACTTAACAGCGCCTCCTTTCGTCTCCACTATCTCCAGCAGACACACCCCACCGGCAGGCAGACACTCAGGAGACTGGAGCTGGACGGAGGACATGAGGGACTCCAACAGGAGGGCAGAGTGATGCCTTCAGGTGCTGCTGGTAGACACTCAGGAGACTGGAGCTGGACGGAGGACATGAGGGACTCCAACAGGAGGGCAGAGTGATGCCTTCAGGTGCTGCTGGTAGCATCCTCAAATTCCCCTCACAGCTCTGTCAGAGTATGTCCCACCACCATGTAGACACTGTCAGATGTTTTCACAAGTTTAGGCATCGCAGATCAGCCCTTTGAGGTTGGTATTGATCGGAGTTTAGTATGTTGTATGTTTGCTTTGACTCCAACAAGTGGTCTTTTGGTTTTCTAATAAAACTGGAATTGGTAATGTTTTACTGAAGTAGTTTTAGCTTAAAAATTCAACTTCAGACTGCTTTGACCCTTAAAATAAAAGTAAACATTCTTTCGTTTAGAGGGGCCTGATGATATAGTTATTATAGCGTAAGTGAGCATGAAGTACCAGGTATCCATCCGGTCGAATATACAAACTCCAAGCAGAAGAGCCCCGACTGACCCGGGGATTAAACCAACAACTTTTTGCTGTAGGGCATGTGCACTACCTTTTCACCATTTTTTTATTCAACTTAAATCAAATTCTTGACACCGAAGGGATGATGTAAACAGTCAAAGGCACCAGGCAGCGAACCTTTAACCCCTAAATAAAACAAAAAAAAAAAAGTAGAGTAAAATTTAATCACTAGAAAGCACTCGGAGAGCGCAAACCTCCATCAAGGTAGCTCACATATTGCTGTTACATCTACAAACAATACTTCCATGATAAAGTTACCATCACAATATGATTCCTTGACCCTGAAAATCCACACCTAGCACTAAGAATCATGTTGATATCTTTATTAGTTAGACAGTTGATGTGCAATAATGATAGTTCACTAATGGAGGTTATCTGGCTCACCACCAAAATCTAATCAATTGTAAGTTGGGCCATTACCAACATCGCCTGAAAATTTCTGGAAAATCCATCCAGTAGTTTTTGCGTAATTTTGCTAACAAACAAACAGACAAGCATATGCCAGCAAAAACATAACCTCCTTGGCGGAGGTAACCATAGAGTGTAAGGGCGATTTGAAGTCACCAGTTCACCTAACAAGCATGTTGTGGGCTGTGGGAGGAAGCCAGGGTGCCAAGAGAGAACCCATGCATGCACGGGGAGAACATGCAAATTCCACACTCGGGGGCAGACACAGGGTTCAAACCAGCAACCTTCCCTGTGAGTCATGCCGCTAATTTGGATCATTTTTAGAATTTAAAATGTGATTATTTGTTATATCACCTCTTAAAAATTGCTGATCTTTTAACTTATGAAAGATTCAGCACTTTGGCATATTATCTGACCTCACGGGTCAGTCTTCTTCGATCCCCATGCACATCAATGAGTCTTGGCTGCCATGACCCTGTTGCCAGTTCACCACTCTCCCTTCCTTGGACCACTATATTAGATACTGACCACTGACGGTGAACCCACAAGAGCTGTAGATTCAGAGATGCTCTGACCCAGTCATATAGCCATCACAATTTGGCCCTAATTACCCCCCACACACACACACACACACTAACAGGCGCCATGATGAAGATATAATCAGTGTTGTTCACGTCACAGCTCCCCACAACCTCAAATGGGATGAGTAGTACAGACAATGCATGGACATACAGATGTTCCTTGCTGTAGGGTCTCACGTCACATTGATGTACTCACTCTGCCAACCACTAGGTGTCAGCAGAGGCCTTCAGTGAGGTATTTTCTTAGCCTGATGGCGGTGACGTTAGGTATGCTGAGAACAAAGTACTATTTTTAGCTCATGTAATGTATATCATGTTAATGTAACACTGAAATGTTATGTGTAATAGCAAGTTGTCCTGTCAGCCATTATGAAACAAATATTCCAACCTTCTACTTGGGATGGGGGAGATAGGAGATTTGAAAGAATCATAACTGTCAAAAATACAATTTCTTTCAAATGTATTTAACATTTATGTGTTGCAGTACATAATTATTAGCACACACTCAACCAACTGATCTGCCCTGGATCCTGTCTTCCATCTTTTATACATAGGCAGGAGCTAACATGCCCAGTTCTATTCATAAAAGCGTAAATAAATACTACAGCATACCAAATAACACATTCAGCGATATCAAACTTAATCCTACATTTTATTTTAACTAGTAACAACTAGTAAATCACTGATCACATTTACAATTGTTAATCTCGGGAGTAAGAGATTTCAGTTTGGAGTGCAGATAGTTTTAGTACAGCTTTATTCTGTTTAATTAGTTACTTTGCTTAAAGTATTGTCCACAAATAAAGCTGTTGTTTTACTGCTAGAGTGAAAATGCAATAACAAGTTAAACTGTGATAGTGCTCATGAAAACCTGCTCAATTGTAGGTTTTTGTTTTTCAATAAAATCGTCATCAAGGATGCTAACATCAAAAGAACATCAGAAGATCTAATATGGGACCTTGTGGTACACCACAGTAATAGCAAAAGAGAGGAAGAAAGGCATATCTTTGTCTTTTATTGATTTGACAGAAAAGAACATACTGTTTGTTAAATTTTGTCAAAGTGTGTCAGGTTACAGATTATTTTCAAATTAAGAAAATGTCACTAGGAAAATTTTGTTATGGTATATCTACTTGTGATAATTGCCTCCCCTGGAAGAGGTGAGATATCAAAACTACCCTCAGTGGCTTACATACAGTTTTAAAATATATAAGAATACATAAAAAATAGACAGACGACCATTCACACACACACTCATACCTAACTGCAATTTGGAGTCACCCATCAACCTAATGAGCATGTTTTTGGCCTGTGGGAGGAAGCCTGACTGCCCGGAGAGAACCTCCGCATGCAGGGGGACAACATGCAAACTCCACACAGAAAGGCTCTGACCAACACAGGGATCAAACCAGCAACCTTCTTGCTGTGAGGCATGTGCACTACCTGCTGTGTCACCATACTGCCCATTAATGTTTATTTTACCTCCGCTAAGGAGGTTATGTTTTTGTTGGCGTATGTCTGTTTGTCTGTTTGTTAGCAAGATTACGCAAAAACTACTGGATGAATTTTGCTGAAATTTTCAGCAGATGTTGGTGCCAACAGCTTAAAAATGATTACACTTTGGTGGTGATCCAGATAACTGTGTCCTCCGCCATTAGTGAACGATCGTTTTTGCTCAATAACGGTCTAACTAATAATGATGTCAGCATGATTCTGAGTGCTAGGTGTGGGTTTTCAGGGTCAAGGAATCATATTATGATGCTAACTTTATCATGAAACTATTGCTTATAGATGTAACAGCAATATGGGGGCTACCGTGGGGACAAGTGTTCATCGAGCGCTTTCTAGTTCTAATATACTTTTTAATATGACACTATAGCATATCTAAAAAAATGCCCCTTGCACAAATGTAGCTGAGGGCCCTTATAGTATTTGTCAAAGTATCTTATCAGTCACTCGAGTCATTTACAATATTTGCTCTCTTTCATGGTAAATTCAGCTATAAATTCTAAAATTAGTCTGACAAGCTTTTAAAATGTATTAAGCACTTGCCTTGACCACATTCACCACAAGGTGGCGCCACATTTCTGTAAAATAATCCTACTGGGGCCACTGCTGAACACATAAAGCTGTCATTTAATGGAGGAAAAGTGATAGTCCCTTTTTGGCTAGATGGTTACTCAACCAATTCAGACTGTGAGCAAAGAAATTGTAATGAACAGTCTGATCTGGAATTCACTGGTTATATAAATGATCAGGAGCTTTAGGCAAAGACAAATGTTCCCATCTGCAACTGTTTTATAAAGTAGGTTAATGAGTCACAACAATTCAGGTGCAGTCAGTCATGTTCAGCCAGCAGGCACACAAAAATGATCTCAACCAGCGGACTGTACATGCAAAAAATGACTGCTATCCACTGCTTTTTCAAATATTGTACAGCATCTCATCTATTGGTTCATATTTTGCAACAAACGCAGTCATATTTCAATCATTTCTGCACATTTGTATTGGCTTTTTGAATATTTTCAGGGTATTTTGTCTGTGGCTGGATTTCTCCATTCATTCACATAGAGACAGAATACTCTTCATGGTAACTTCTGTCTTGTATCATAACTGCTTATTCATTGATTTAACTATTGACTTATTTACTGTGAAATAATGGTCAGTTTAATCAATAATTTTATTCACTCATTCTGCTAGGCTGGACCACTTCATTGAGATAAATGCGTCACAGCTTTATTTTTGCTGATATTTTCAAAGATTTGCTTTTTTTATTCAGGCTTTGTCAAAGGTCAGGGTCACTAAACCTCGTTTTAATTTCTCAGTTTTAAGCTAATTTCTGTAGAGGGTATTGGGAGATTTTTATCCAAGCTCATCAAGGTTCTGAAGTCATAGGTCAACATCATTGGGACCCATGTTTATCTCTTGATTGTGAACGTGAACCTTTACATTTTTATGAGATTTTCTTTAAACTTTGCATAAATAAATGTCTAATCTGTTCAAGAATTAACTGATTCAACTATGGAGTCCATAAGCTAAAGGTCAAGGTCATGTTTATGCCATTATGTTTTTATGTGATATCTGAAGAACACCTTGAAGGATTGCCTTCAAACTTTGTACACATTTCAACTCTGCTTCAATTAATGAAATGACTAGATTTGAAGGTGAAAAAGGTCAAGTCACTGAGCCACCTGATCATCCCTAGCCTGTGAATGTGATGTCTCAAGAGCACAGATTTTCTTTTAACTTTCCATAAATCTAAATTTGTACCACATATGAACTACTTTGAAATTTCGAGGTCAAAGGTGAATGTGTTAACGCTTATTGCTTTCTCTTAAACATTATTTCTCAAAAATGCTTCAAGGATTTTCGACAAATTCTCACTTTGTGCAGTGGCTGACAAGAGCAAATGGCCTGCAAAGGCTGGATATAGTTCAATAACCTGCAAGAGCAGAAAAGACTCAAATACAGAAACACAGCCAAAGTTCAGAATGAAATACAAACATGGAAATAAGCTTCAAATGAAAAATCATGCTGCAAGAATAAAAATCAAATGCACTGATGGCAAACACACTGCAAGTTTGAACCGAAACAAAGCCCAAAACATCCAAATCCAGAAAACACCTGCGAGAGCAGAGACACAGCATAACCAAGCACAACTGAAGTGCTCCAGGCACAATGATCAAAATGTGTTTTTGAAAACTTCACATTACCTCGCAAAACTGTGGTCAGGCCAGCCACTCCTCCGTTTTCCATGCTCAAATCAGCCAATCCTAAATTTGAAGTGCTCATGTGTTTGAACCTTTACGGTAAATACTCTGTGCCAACAAGCAAGAGGTGGATAACAGGTAGGCTGCGCGACTTTATCGTGCCCCTTTTTTTCTTTTGACATCAATAGTGTGAAATACAGGAGTCTTGACTGAACATTGGCTCTAAGATGCCTATTTTCCCAACATGAATGAACAGAACGTGAAACAATATTGTACAAAATAAAGGTTGATGTATAGATGACATGGAAAAGAAATTAGGTCACTTTTTTCCATTAGTACTTGATGAAACTGGGATCTTTGTAAAGAGGACATCCCGGACTGTATGAGTATGAGTATGTATGAAGTACTTTTACTTTTCAAGTTTGCCCTAAGAAATAAATGAACAGATTTTGAAGATTATAAGCGAGAGATCAAGGTCAAATAGTCTTATGTTCATCTGTTGCTTTTAAGCAAGATTTCTGAAAATGCTTTAAGGTTTTTCTCACACTTGGATCAAATGTCAGCTCTAATTAAACTGGTTAAACTTTGGAAGTCATAGGTCAAAAGCCAAGGTCATCTGACCGTTGGCTCATCCCTAGCTTTGGACCAAAATATCTGAAGAACACTGTGAGGGAGTTTCTTCAGACTTTGCTGTGCTGTCCATTATGACTCAATGATGAATGTAAGAGGTTTGATCGGTCAAAGGCCATAATCACTGTTTCTTATGTTTATCCCCTGATTTTTTATGTGATTTCTCAAAAACACTTGAAGAGAAATTCTTCTCAGAGAGCACAAACTTCTGCCATGGCATTTCTGACATTCAAGTTAACATCAAAAACGTAGAAAACTGCCCTACCTCACAATGTGGACAAATCCTTTAAAATTATCTGTGGATCAGCATCCAGATTTTGGTTCACCACAAAAATCTTATGATGAATTTCTTTGAAAATGTATTTAAAATCTATAAAGAACTTCTTGAGATATCTTGCTCACAGACAAACAGACAAACATAAAGACTGGCAAAAAATACAGCCGTGGAGGAGGTAATTAGATTATGCAGGTCACAGGTAAGAGGTCAAGGCCACAGAGCCTTCTCTTCAACCCTTGCTTATGAATTTCCTAAGGACATGGGTGGGATCTGTAAACTTTGCACAAACATCCATAATGGCTCAAGGTTAAACATATCAGATTATGGAGCCCAAAGGTCAAAGACTTCCTTCTTGTGTTCAGTATTTGCTTCTGAAAGAAATTTCGCAGGAGTTAAGTTCACCTCACTTTGATTAATTTTTATCATACTTCACAAAGAAGAATGGCTTTCATTGTAGAGTTCATTGGGCAAAAGTTGAAATCTCTGAGTCTCATGTTCATCTCTTAAATGCAACTTTGCACTAACATCCACTGTTTCTCTGGGACGTGTCATTTAGATTTCAGGGGTTCAAGGTCAGGGTTACTTGGACCTTAAATCTTGTAAAGATCAAAGTAACATCGATCCTGTTCTCAAAATTTTAACACCCCCCCACCCCCGTCCTTTACATGCTGGTTGTGAGGTGATATATTTTGCAGATATGAATGCACTTGCCTTTTTATCTGTCTTCGGTAGTTTCAGATAAATGCAGCTTTGCAAACACCTAGACTTTTAGATGATGGGCTATAAAATTCTGCACAAACATCAGTCTGACCAGCACTTCCTTTTATTCCAGGTGGATCTGTACAGTTTTCCCATAAATCCAGGTCAGGAGCTGAATTGTTTGCTGGTTTTGGTCCTTAAAAGCCTGCTGGGACTTTTTACCTGACACACAACTGTACAAATAAATGACTTGCAGTGACTCTAATGCTCTTGACCCACTTCACTTAAAGCCCCACGCCAGTCATCCTTTTTTTTTTGCGTTTCCATGGCGATGTTTGGATATGCAGGGCAACACCATGGCAACAACAGATCTTGTGGAACAAAACTGGAGGCCTCCCTGTTGTGCATACACCTGTGTGTGTGTCTGCTTGTACCTGTATTTGAGTGTGTCTGTTTGCTCTTTATATTACAGGCAGGTATTCAGTTTTTCTGATTGTAAATGGATGGAATATAAAATGGATAATTTCTCCATCAAGTTTTATTTAACTTAAAGTAATACCTGAATGTAAAGGTGTTAAACTCAAGAAAAACAGGCCTTAAAAAAGAAAGCAGTGCAGCAGGTCTTCTTCAGACAGTTGTCTCAGAACCTTTGTCATTCTTTGCTTAACTTCTTACAAACTCAAAACGTGTTTCTTTAAATACAGACTTGATCTTGAAAAAGGCAAAAATGTCACACAGTGCTAGATCAGATTAATAGGGAGGGTGATCAAGCTCTGTGATTTGTTTTTGGGCCAGAAACTGCTGACCAAGAGCGCAGTGTGAGCTGGCACGTTGTCTTGATGCAGAATGAATCCATTTTTACACAATGATCTTTCTTCTGACTTTACCTCTTACTTTTTCTAGACTCTGTTTGCAATAGAGCTGATTCAAAGTTGATCCCTCTGGAAGCCACACCTCTAAAATGATGTCAAAGAAAACAATCATGGCCTTGAATCTGGACTTGCTTTGTCATGATTTCTTTATCCTTGGGGACAATGGTGTTCGCTATGCATTGACTGTTATGTCTCAGGATCGTAATGAAGATCCACGATTCATCGCATGTAATCACCCTTTCTTAAATAATCTGGGTTTCCTTTAGTTTGTGTCAAAATGTTCTTGCATTTTCCTTTTAATCAGGAGTCAGAAATTTTTTTGAACAGCTCTGGCACTTTTGTCACATTCAAATTTTAATGCAAAATTCACTGAGCTGTCTCTTTATCAATGGAGAACATTTCTGCTATCATTCTTTTGCTATTCTTCCTCAATCATTTCAAACAATTTGATCAATTTGCTGAATGTTTTTGATGGGCAGGGACGTCTAACCTTGAAGTGCAGAGGGATGATTCAGTGTCAATAATCATGCAGATCCATCTTGCCAAGCTCCAATCTACGATTGTCAGAGGTTCAAAGCTGCACGACCCAATCAGTGTCCTAAAGAGCAGGAGGTGGTGGGAGCTACCAGCATGAAACTTAGAACATTGTGCGTGAATACATATATACATATATACCCTGGGATACAGTCAAGTCTGTTTTTTTTACTTCTTATGCAAAATATTTTGCAGGATGTATACAAAATTTAGCCCTGAAATATTCATTTTTCACGCTATATATGCACCACCCTTGGTGAGCAAAGGCCTTGAAACCCAGTCCCACCAGTTGTCATCCATTGTGTTGAATCAATATGTAGATTTTCTGCAGGGCCTCTGTTTACATACTGAATCATGTGCTGCATCAAGTATACATGAGCACTTGTTCAGAACTTACCCTTTTTATCAAGCAGCTGGGACATTTTGCATTTTAATCCACCTGATCAGATCTTTTTTTTATGACCCATTCTAAAACAACAGCAGCAGCCGGCTGTGCAGCAATAATGTAACATTAAAATGCAGCACGTATAAACCATAGGGGGAGGATTGTGCAACAGAGGCTAACACGAGTCCCATCTGGCTTAGAGAAGTCATGACTTAACATTGATTTAGAGGCATTTTTATTGACAAAAGACCCTTCCTCCTTCTGCATCATGATGCTGCATGAGCAGTTAATTGGATCGAGACCACCTGAGTCCTCCTGCAAATCAGCTCTGTGAGACAGGAGGGGGGATTACAGTGCACACTCAAATCTATTTAAAGTGACCCTGTTTAGAGTAATTTCTGATATTAGCTCTGCTATCTTGATATGAAAAGGCAGCACGGGGGTCTGTGAGCGGCTGATTAGAGCAACAACATCTGAGTCCCACCTGTAAATCTGTCGATGCTCAGGAATAGAGTAAGCTTATTGAGTGGATGATATTTTAGAGGAGTGAGTATACTTGCTTCAATGCCATTTTATAAGTGTGTCACATGTGAGTGATATGGAACAAAGATCATTTCCAAATTTATTTTGCCGAATGGCAATAATGATAAAATCACTTTTTTCCTGTAATGAACAATCAAATGGCTGCCACAACACTTAAAAAAAAAACTTCCATATAAATTCTATGAGAGTTGCACAGCAATAAGGTTGCTGGTTTGATCCATGTGTCAATCAGTGCCTTTCTGAGGCCCTGTTCACACGACAACAAGTTTTTATTGCGTTTTCGCCTTCTGTTTACATGAGAACGGTGCCTGGAGTGCCTGAATCTGCAAACTTTTGAAACCAGGGTCCAGAGTGAAAAGTTTTGAAAACTTTCCATCTTCGTGTAGACGAGATTTTCAGAGAAAACGGTGACGTCACCACATGCGCAGTGCCCTTTCAGATAAAGGCTGTGCATGCATCCCAGGAACAACAACAACAGCTATGGCAGTCTACTGAGCAACATGTGTGCCGCTTAGTGTGCTCGGTTTGATATCCAGACAAAAATATCCAGACAGATTTGTGACAAGAAACTCCTGCGTCATCCACTCGCCATTGTTGTTTATGAAAAGTTTGTCTTCACTGGAAAGCGTACACGTGTTGTGACACCGCTGTTTCATTACAAACCTACATCGCCAATTACTGGCCCGGCATGCACACTAAAGCGTTTTCAGTCCTTCTTACGTCTCGGTGTGAACGAGGAGGCTTTTGAAAACGCAGAAGAGAAACCTTTCTGTTTCTGGTGACAACTTTGTGTAAATGGGGCTTAAGTTTGCATGTTCTCTTATGCACGTGTGGGTTGTCTCTGAGGATACACCCTCTTCCTCTCACAGACCAAAAACCTTGCTTTATAGGTTGATTGGTGACTCTAAACTGCCGTGTGTGTGAGACTGAATGGTTGTCCCTCTCTCAGTGTGGTCCTGGGATTGTCTAGCAGCCAGTCCACGGTGTACCCTGCCTCTCGCCCAGTGTCAGCTGGGATAGGCTCCAGCCTCGCAACCCCAAAAGGGAAATGCTGAATAAATGATGGAGTGATGGAAGATTCTATTAAAGTAAGTAATTAACCATTTGAAATAGATTTTTTTTACTGTTAATAAGTTTTACTGAACAATAAGCCTGCCGTTTGCTTTTCCATCAATCTATTCCTTTTTTTTTGCACTCATTAGAGACCCCTCATCTCTGATGAAGTCAGAAGAAATACATAACACTATTTGAAGTAATATTATGTTGCCTTACCTTAAACATGCAGTATCTTGGAAACTCATAATATTGCCCAGGATGAATGTCAAATGCAAACTCTTCTTGCACATTTATAGTGAAGAAATAGTCAAAGTTTCTCCTCAAAAGATCTGCAGAGAGAGAGAATCCTGTCCTCTAGAATTAAAAGTTGCTTTGTTTGAGAAAAAATGTGTCTGTTTTGCATGTTTCTCAGCTGCCCAGACTGACTGTCAGTACCAACTATAGGCACAGCATCAACACCAGGATTTATTATTTTAATATGCATTTTTATGTGGGATATTTCTCAGCTTGAGCACATCCTGTGGGCAGACACATTTGCATTTCATGACATTCTCAACTCAAAGAGTGCAACTTCTCTATGACACGTGTGGGCGAAACATGCATAAAATGGTTCAGCTTATTGAGTCTGCACACACTTACATTACAATAAACAAGGCTGTGTTCAAAGAGTGTGAAACCACTCTCATATCTGTGTTATAAATCACCACATCAGCAGATTTCTTGATTCTGGTGTGAAGTGAACCACAGATGTATTGATCTTTAAGGTTGTATTAGAGCTCTGGGGTATTTATGACCGCTTTGTTCAGAAAATGTATGACCTTTTTCAGTCTTTAGTACGGTTGTAAGAAGGTCTCTTGTTGAATCATAAACCAAAGTCATTTTTCTCCAATGTAGAAGCAGGATTTCCTTTGTGGAATCATCCAGATGGCCTCTGCATGTGCTGTACTTCATCACTGAGAGCTGGCTCTCTACATGCTCTCTCCATTGTAATGCATATCTGCACATGGTGCCTTTTAGCTCTCAGCTCCTTTCAGAGCAGAATCAGTGCGTCTCAATCAATCTGAGTTCCTTTTATTCACCCTGACCACCACTCTGGTTCAGCTTTAAGCAGGAGCTTTTGTCGCCCGTCAGGAGAAGGTTATTCGTCTTATGTTGGAGGGAATGTAACAATGGGAGTTTGTGCAGGGACAATGGTGAGGTGTGATTGATATTACCATCTGCCTGACTGCACGGCCACCTTGATTAAACTTGAGGAGAGGGTTCTAATGAGGGCTGTGGCCTGAGGAACGTGGAGAGGAAAAATTGAAGGGACAGATTGTAGTGTAAAGATATATATGTGTGTTTACAGTTTGTGTACATGTTCTTTGTGCATCTTTTCTCTGTATGTTGGAGTGAAAGGAGGCTAAACACTCAAGCCTTTCCTCTGGGTGGTCACCCTGGGTGTACATTTATCTCATTTGGGAGTAAAGGTCATGATCTTTGCTGTTTTTTTCTTTCAGAGGAAGTCACTCTCAGTCTGGACAGGCTGCTTGTCTCTGATGAGACTCATAAATGTGAAGCTGTGATCCATCAACCAGTGATATTGTTTTTTTAGCAGAATTCCTGATTTTCTTTTTTTGCAGAGCAATCAACTGATGTAAAATGGTCTAAAATCAAACAAAAAGTAGAAGTTGGGATGTCATCCATTAATCAAGAGGATTAGGACCACAGAAAAAAAATATAACAGGTTAAATTTTTAGATAAAGTCTGCAAAAACAGTCAGAATTATGCCAAAAAAGACAGGATTTTCAGACCGCATTGAGAAAAAAAAACAGCACAGAAAAGTCAGGATTTTTACTTTAATCTTTGAAGTCTGATTTTCTTTTTTCTTCAGAATTTTGACTGTTTTACATACTTCAGAAAATTGCTGATCAAATGAGATTTTCTCATACAACCATCCCTACGGATTATAGAGAATGGTCAGAAAAACAAGCAAATATTCAAGGAGATGCATTTTGCTGGTTGAAAATGCCCTGTTGATACCAGATGCTATATGAGAATGGCCAGGGCAGCTCTAGATGATAGAAAGGAAAAAGTATCTTAAACTCGAAAGCACTTGGAGACGCCAAGGGAGCTCACTTAATGCTGTTACATCTATAAGTAATAGTTCCATGATAAAGTTACCATCATAATATGATTCCTTGACCATGAAAACCCACAACTAGCACTCGGAATCATGTTGATATCATTATCAGTTAGACAATTATTGAGCAAAAACAATCATGTGATAATGGCGATTATGGTTCACCACCAAAATCAGATCATTTTTAAGTCGGGCCTTTACCAACATCTCCTGAAAATTTCAGTAAAATCTGTCCAGTTGTTTTTGCATAATCTTGCTAACAAATAAACAAACAAACAAACAAGCATACGCCGGCAAAAACATAACCTCCTTGGTGGAGGTAATAATCAGATACGCAGGAGACTATTTTTGAATGCACAACATGTTGAATCTTGAAGTAGATGAGCCACAACAACAGCAGAGGACCACACCAGGTACCACTCCTGTCAAAAACAGAGCAATGAGGATACCATTCACCCTGCCTCACTAAAATTGGACAATAGCAGATTCGAAATATGTTTCCTGGTCTGATGTGTCATGATTTCTGCTGCAACATTCAGATGGTAGGGTCAACATTTGGTAGAAACAACATGAAAGCATATTTTCTTCTGACCTCTTGTTTTAATGCCAGCCTACCTGAGTATATTTGCTGACCATGTCCATCCCTTTATGACCACAGTGAACACGTCTTCTTGAGCATGACAATAAGTTCACTTCTCTCCTGAGGCCTCCAAAGTCCACAGATCTGCATCATGAATGTGCAGCCGACAAATCAACAGCGACTGCCTGACGCTAGATGTCAGTATGGGCGGCCAGCAGGTACTGCATGTGCCTCACAGCAGGAAGGTTGCTGGTATGAAGACCTTGTCAGTCAGGGCCTTTCTGTGTGGAGTTTAAATGTTCTCGCTGTGCATGTGCGAGTTCCCTCCGGGCACTCCGGCTTCCTCCTACAGACCGAAAACTCATTAGATTAATTAGTGACCCTTAGGCATGAGTGTGAGCGTGAATGGTTGTCTGTCTCTCTATGTGGCCTGGCAATCAGCTAGCAAGCAGTCCAGGGTGTACCCCACCTCTTGTAAAGGTTCAGCTGGGAAAGGCTCCAGCACCCCTTGACATGCGATATAGATGATGGATGGATGTTAATATGGACCAAAATCAGTGAGGAACATGTTCGGCAACTTGTTGAATCTTTGCCAGAAAGAATTGAGGCAGTTCTGAAGGCAAAAAAGGGGCTACCATATTAAAGGTTAACTTTTTATACATATGCAGTACAATTAATGATATAATAATATATTAGATATGCAGTCCCTCTGAAATGACCCAAACTTGCACTGTAATATTTCATGCCTTTTCCCAAAGATACTTTTGATGTCCCCCAGCCTGGGTGTTACTTCCATACCTCCCTCCATCCTGTTCATATACATTGAATGTTGTTTCCATTCCATTATGATGAAAGGCTGCTTCTATATTTCTCTATTTAAGTGCTTCAAAAGGATGTCCCTGCAACCATACTACCCGTCTTGCTTCATTCTCCTCCAATCATCTCAATTATTAATATTTTATATTACGGCATGTGAATGCATTATTTAGCAAGGTCTCCCGTATTACGCTTATATAAAGCAGCTTTCATCTAGTGTATGACTTTATCTGGAGTCTTCTGCCTTTAACTTACAGCTAGATAATCTACTTTAATTCGCTAATAAATCACAAAAATACGGTTATGCAATGCAGTTTCATGACCTGTTGCCACATGGAAGAGGTGATAACATTCACCTCTAAATAAACACTTTCTAACATAAATTAGTCGTGTGGCATGTTTGGGAAAGGATTTCTCCCACTTTCCCTGATTCTATTTAAAGCCGATGTGTTTGTTTGCGTTACGACAGCCTCTTTGTCAAACAGCCATTAGTCTCAATGTTTTATCAACAACAGGCCGATAATGTGATAACCACAGCCACTCTGTGTTGTCTCAGGTCATCTGAAAAACACACAAAGAGGAAACAAAGAAGGAAATTTATCACCCTGAGGTTCAGAGAAGGTGAAGTGGTACACAGCCCATGACATTAAACTGATATATAATGTAATCCTGTGTGATATTGTTATGTCATCGACTTGTTTAGCAAACCTTTTTTATGCTACATTGGATTGGGTCAGCTCAGAGGCTGTTATGTAATATATGTGAGCTCGTATGTAATAGAACAATAACAGGGTTTGTTTTCACATTGAGCAGCAGCTCGGACATAATCTGGTTACATCGGAACATATAAATCCGTAAATACATGACCTGCTTGGACTGAATCTGAGAAATGCAACAAATTTCTGCACAAATGGATTAGGGTTGTATTTTTAGTATCCTACAAAGAGAAACGGTTTTCATCCTTACTAAGAGCTAGCAGAGAGGATTAAATATACTTCATGCTTATTTCAACGCAAAAATCCTTACCATAGCATCTAGTCAAACCAATGTCTTGTTGAGTAAATGTAGTTTTCTGAGCAGATTTAACCTAAAAGTGGGCTTATTAAGAGGCATTCGGTGACACCATTGACTGATATGTATCGTTTTGCCTCTACTGTTAGGGACAAAACTCACAAGTTTCTTTATTGGCAGTTATATTTACCACTGTCATTATTCGAGCAGCCTCACTTCAAAAAATGCGAACTATTTGTCATGATCAAGTCTCTGCCTTAGTTAAGCTACCCATTTTGATCTCATGGTTTATGTTTTGTCTCGTGCTTCCTGTTTTACTTTGAAAGTTCACCTGTCTCTCCTTGTCTTCGTAGGTTTTTCTTCCTGTCTGGCGTTGTCACACCTGATCCCTGATTGTTCTTCCCCAGCTGCGTCTCATCACCCCCAATCACCTCATGTATTTAACCCTCATGTCTTCCCCATCCTGTTGCCAGAATGTTGAACCTCGAGTCACTTTCCAGCACTTTATTCTCATAGCCTTGTCCTACGTCATGGACCCGTTTTTGCCTGAACCTTGCCTCAAGCCTTTTGTTTGTCAGATACCTTTGCCTGGATTGTTTTTGCCTGCATGTGTACCGAACCCTGGACTGTTAATAAACCCTAATTTTTGCCTCACAGACCTGATTCGTCTGCCTTTGAATTCTTTTGTGCCTAGTGTGTGTTTTATGACACTATTCCTTTTTCAGGTTAAAGGGTCAAGTTCAGATTTTGGAGCAGCTCCATGGCACTAGTAAATATGAGTGCCAATAAAGGAACTTGCAAGCTTTGTCTCTGGGGGAGGATATCCGTGTGCGGATGCGAGCCGGTACCAAGCAGTACATGGTGCCTACAAAAGCCTCTGAATTAACTGACTTTTAGGTTAAATCTGTGTTAAAAACTAAGTTGGCTCAACAATGCGCAACAGTAAGATTCTTTACAGTGTATAACTTTTCCTCGAAAAAGCCCCTGAGTTCAAAAATATCTTGTGATGTGACAAAGGGCTACGTATCCTTCCACCAGCAACTCCTCTCCTTAGATCAGGTCATAGTGCTGCAATGGGGTCAGGTGGCGGTCACTGGAGCGAAAAACTCTATATATCTAAATTATTGGTTAGTACAAACATGGGTTGGTCCTGTATTTACACCAGATGCATAAAAGTAAAAGTAAAGGCCAAATTTCTGGTTTCTAAACACAGGAGCTTTGTAAAGGAAAAGCTAAATGCTGTAAGGAATCTTACTGTAACGTATTGTCGAGCCAACATAGTTTTTTTGGTAGTTTTAACCTAGAAGTGGGTTAATTACGAGGCTCTCAGTGGCATCATGTACTGCTACATATAGGCTTGCATCCATACTTGTTATCTCACTTCAAGGACAATGCTTGCAAATTCCTTATTGGCACTCATATTTTCTAGTTCCATGGGCCTCCAGCAACCCTACTGCAAAAACAAAACCTAACCTTTTAAAGCACATTTCAACAGTTAAAATATAATCGAGCAAAGCAGATAACCGGGAAAAGCAGTAAAATTGATAAAGATGCAAAACTGCATGAACAGCACCCCTCACCTTGCCCACTGATTTCTTGATTTATGCAGACATTAAACCAGAGGGCCTGTTAGTTGAATTAAGGGGAAGAGATTTGGCCATTTGCCACCGCTGCTGTAAAACATTGGTGAATTTTTTGGCATGAAATGCACATGTAAAAGGAGCTAAGATTTCTCTTCTCTGTGTCATTAAATGTCTGACGTAGATTTCATTTCAGAGGTGCCAGACTAGTTTTTTTTAACTTCCTGGTTCAAAGTTGACTGACAGAATGACTCCTCCAGCTTTATCATGGAGATAAGAGCTACAGTAACGATATAGCTGCATGGAAACTAAGGTGAGAGCTGCTGGGTTAAAAGATTATAATTGTTTGCTAGAGGCCACTTTTTTGTCTCTCATTACACACTACACCTTCATTTTTGTGCCAAATGCCCCACATATGTCATAAATCATGTATCTGGATTCCAGCTTTAGGCAGCTATGAGTTTAAGTGTGTGAGAAGCAAGCTTGTGTTTAACACTGTATCCATATTACATGAGCCTTTGATCCACTTTCTGACAAAAGCCAGGGCCTCCAACATCACGGAAAAACCACACATCTACTTAGTGGACTAGCACAGACTGTAATGGGCCTGTTTGATTGAGCTCAACGGCCATTAGATCAGTTCTATCTTTAGACCGAAGCGGGAAGGAGTTAGTGAGACGTATCGACATGGAGCTGAAGGAAAGTAGATCAACGTGTCACCGCTGCTGATCATGTAATCTTGCCTTCATTTACAACTTAATGCCCACGTTTGGCAGGGTCTGGGTGCCAAATGTGACCAATTAGAGTCTAATTATGTCGTATCTTCTGACAGGAAATGTACAGCTTTTACTGGTAAAATCCTTTATGCAGAAAACTGAGCATCTCAAGTTCCAGAGTCATGAAGGACGAGTACTCAGGACATCAATTTAAGTCCAATATTCACTGAAATCTCCACAGCTGACTGAAGATCTTGTGTCGCTCTAGTTTGGAGCTGATGTTACACACTTCCTCTGCTGTCAGTCATATTGTGAAAGTCTCTGGTATCATAAATCAAACAGGAGGGACATGATTTGAGGGGATGCTGTGACAGACAAACGCACCAAAACATATGTTTCACTCTCCAATACGAGGAAAAGTACTGTGACTCAACACTTTGTCAAGTAAGCATGAATCTTAATGAGACAAGGAGGCAGGCAAATTAAAGTGAAAACCAGATGGACAGGAAAAAAGATGTGAAACTTTTATGCAGGTCTTAAATGTAATTTTAGGGGCTGTCCATGGAGAAGAGCTAAAGGTTTAGTTCAAGTTTTTAGAAGTAGGATTGCTAGAGGTCCATGGAACTAGTAAATATGAGTGCCAATAAAAGGAACTTGCAAGCTTTTTTCAAGGGGGAAGGCGCTAGTAGGTACATAGCAATACATGGTGTCTCCAAAAGCCTTGTTATTAACCTATTAAAAAGACTACTCTGGCCTGACAATACAATACAGTAAGATTTTTTATAGTGTTTAGCTTTTCCTCGACAGCACCTGTTTTTAGAACTATTTTGTGATGTGACGAAGAAGTGTTGCAGCAGGGTCAGTCAACTGTCACTGAGGCACAAACTGATATAAACTGCTCAATTTGACTTGCTGTTATAGATTTGGACATTCACACTCATTCACACAAGCGTTGTGTTTGCAGTGCCCATTTTACCAATCTGGACATGACACATGACAGCAGGTTGAACCAAAATGTAAGATCTCTGATGAAAGGTCCAGGAGAAGCCGTGCTACTAAGTCCCACTCATGACACCAATGGGCTCCTGAGTTTGCGGACATGGACTCACAGTTCATGCATCTGTACTACCAGGTAACCTATAATCAGTCCTGCTCCTCCATTCTCCATCCCTCTTTACCTGTGACTCAATCTGCAAAATATCTCCCCGTTTTGCAAACTGTGAAACACCTCCTACTGTGAAGTCCAAGTGTGAACAAGAAAATCAGGGAATTATCTTGGTAGGTTACCCTGGTATTTTTGACTAAATGTTTTGATTGCATGTGTGACTTGGGCCTCCGTTTGGGTGTATGGACAGGAGTATCAATATGAAGTATCAAAGTATATATTCTTTCACAGGAACTATTTTAGTATCAATTACTCCCCTAAAATAGTGATACTAGATGAATACTCAATAACAAAAAGTTTATCTGTGAAGTTCTTTGGACATTTTCTGTCTTTCCCTCTTTCTTTGTGCCAAGGCATTGCCACTTTCCTTGTCATGTGACACTTATACAGAGACACATGACAGTTCTGTGGCAAACTAAAGAAGGAATGACAGAAAGGAAAAACAATTTAATGCATTGCTACTTTTGATATCTGTAAGTCATGTTTTCAATAACGTAGAATTGATTATGTTTAGCGTAAAAAGATTTACAACTTGGTACATTTCGGTGCATTTTTTACCCTCACATCTAGCCGTATTGCTCATTCCACAAATACATGACCCTCAGGAGTTGTGCCTCTTTGTAAAGGTGACTAATCAGGCTTTCCAACAATATGATACACAATATCAATTGGTATTATTAAAAGGGAGGAATAACCAATCAAAATAATGTTTCCAAAACTTATAATGACTATATGTTCCATACAGGAGGATGTCAAATTCTTGTGTGATACATATTGAAGTTACACTTTTCCAACATTCATTTACACATCACTGTAATGCATCGTGGGCAATATTATCCCATGAATAAAGGCTCTAGTACCTGTAAGTCTCTTTTTTACTTTTTCTCTTTTAAAGGGCCCTCCTGTGCCCTCTGAGGCCCTCTCTGTGGTCCCTCACTGTCTGTGTGTGTAACCTTGACAGAGAAAGCTAAGCTTCAGTGAGTGCCTGCAAGCTCTGAGCTATCTTTAGCCTCAGCTGAAGCTTTTACCAGCGGCCTTCTCCTCCTACTCTTCCCACTCTTCCTCCTCCTCCGCTCCCCTCAGCCCACTCACTGCTGGCTGCACATGCAAACATGCACACTTATGCATGCCTGCACACACAACAAAACCCTCACACACGCTCACAGACACACGCTCACGCTACTGGAACATACGCATGCACACCGCAGAACTGTTACTGGGCATATTAGAGGAAAGCAACCTACTTCTGGGATGAAAACACGAGCCTAATGTTTGTTTCTCTGCTCACACTGGAAGCCTGACTCGTGTTCTCTCTGCCGCCCTGATTTCTGCCTGCAGGCAACTTGCAACGAAGGGCCCCACAGGAGTCATCCTTGAGTTCCTGCTGGACTCAGATGAATGAAAATCAGAGGGTTTTACTTTAACAGACCATAAAGTATTAATAAATGAGCTGCAAACCAAACTGTGCTTCCACCAATTATTAGTATTTAATGGTCCACTATATCTGCTTTGTATTCCAATAGTGTACACATTAGCTAAGGCTGGGAAGCTCGTTCAGCTTTTAGGACATAATGACAGATTTTCAAGTGAGATACAGAGTGAAACAATAATAATAACAATTTATAGCCAAATAGATCATTTTTAAAGTGACTTTAAACATTTCTTGCAAAGCCATCTAGCCATTAATGAGTGGGATGTTGAATTGATTTTTAAAAACAATTGCCAGGTCTAATACTTAGCAAAAAGATCGCTTACAAAACTACAAACAGACAACAAGATAATCTATTTGTCATGTTAAGTCCATATTGGTAAATATCAATACACTTTATTTATCTCTCCATCTTGAGACAGTGCTCCCCCTATTTTGTTAAAAAAATATTAGGAAAGATCATTTAGTTCCCGCGCTTTTGATATCACAATCATTAAAGTAATGGAGATTTTATCATTTTGAAATACCTGGTCTTGATAGCTTTCCGTCATGTGACTAGTGTGGAGGTCTGAATGGCAAAAAGACTGTCAGCTGGTTTCAACTTTAGTGTGGGGCTGTGGAACAGGCTTTTGGATTTTCATCCCCACAAAACGACACCTTTACAATCTGTGAAAAATGCAGTAAAATGAAATACTGATGTAAACTATAAGTTTTGGGCACTTTATTACCTCAAAAAGTACCTGTGACGTTATTTAAATCACTTCAAACAGTGCAGTTTTTGCCAAAACATCACTTCTGGTGTCTACATTCCATAATTATTGAGAATACTTCCCCTTACACCAGTGGTAGGCTCAGAAAACCCTTCTGAAAAACCATTGTTAGTTAAGACAGTCTGTTTCTACATCTACAAGTTAAAACTCTACCATGTGATGCAAAAGCCAGATATCAACAACACACAGAAATGCTGTTGGCTTCTCTGGGCCTGAGCTCATCTGGGCTTTGCCACAATGCTGGTGAGGGGATGCATTCTATAGTTTATAAAGTTGGTCATGTGACACTTAAATCCTATTTTATCATAGGAAAAACTTGAGTGTTTTGTATGACATGTATCAATAATGAGCTCAAAAATGTAGAGAAAATACTTTTGGTCTGTACTTTTCAGTCCTGAAATGAGTCATTGGAACCAAAAGTGTGAAATGCATGACTGCTTCACTAAAAGAGTTTTAATTGGCCATTGAAATGCTAATGCAGGATTTTGCTATGCTTCTGCCCAATGTTTTGACTATTTTCTAAAAAAAAGTCCATATTTGTATATCAAAAATGAGGTCTAGTTTTTCCAGTCAAACAGCTCCTGAATAGCTCAGTCAATAAGCTCTGTTAATCAGTTATAATCGTGTTAAATTCTGCCGTGCAGACGCCTAAGGGTGGTCAGGCATAAATGTGCTTCAGGTTACTTTACATAATCCAATCAGAGGCATTTGTACTGAAGGATCAGTTCCCATGAGGCTTTTGTTTTTCACATGCGTAGACCCTTACCACAACACTCACATTTAATAGAAGCCATGCAAAGCAAAGAATAAATATGTGAAGCTATTGTCAGCAAGAGTACAACTGCATGATGTACATGATGTGATTATTTTTTCAAATCATTTTTTGATCATGATACTTTTTCATATCCAAATAAAGCTGAATAGCATAGCTTAGACACCTGAGATCAGTGCAATAACTATGCAATATCCTTGAATTAAATTTCACCTCTGAAAATCTTATGATGTTCAATTTTAGGGCAAGAAAGTGTCAGAGAGCTGCTCTTACAGATCAATGATATGCTCAGCGGCAGAGACAGAGATAAAAGATGTTATGATGTGTCTTCAGATCTTAAATCTAGCATTTCTTTATTATTTCTCTTTCCTAGTATATCTCACAACAAGTTATAATCCAATGGGTAGCTGAAAGGAATATTTCAGTGTTTTATATTATAAACTAGTGTGTGTACTTATAGATTTCACTTTCTGTTTTGTGTGGTTTTGCATCAGGCTTTAAAGAGCCTATATAATGTCTTTTTGAGTTTTATATGCTCTTTGGTGTGTTTCTCATCTCTCCACTGCATGACTGAGTACATTTAGGCTCAAGGCAAAAAGTCAGCGGCATCAGGTCTTCTCCGTCTCCCCTATTTACAGTGCCAGAAGCTGCCTCATACGACTCATTTCCCTGTCCCCAAACTGGACCCATCAGTGTGACGTCCCATTGGCTCAGAGTGAGAAGCCAAGTGCAAAGCATAGATCACACATCAGTGCTGATCTACTACAAAGTAGACTTGTCAACCATTTAGAGCAGACTGAGCCCTAGTGAGGAAGAAAAGGGGCAGGAGCTCCAACAGGGCATCTCAGACAGAGAGAGAATACAGCTGGATCAGGGGGATCGTAGTTCATGAATACTAGAAGGTTTTTTTTAACATAAGTTATTATAAACATACTCTAGCAGTTGTTGAAATCAAGTATTTGCACCTGTTATGGCTTTTTAAATAATCAAACTGCCAAACTGAATAGACCTACAGCTAATTAGAAGAACCTAATGTGCAACATAGCAGTCAGCTACTGAGCTAGTTTCAACATCTAGTCCATATGGTCATTGGTCCAACAGCATACATGGGCATTTGGTAACATTTATATAATTCTGTTCATCATTCAGATGCCAAAGTCCCATTATCAGGATGACATTTATTTTCTGCTCTGCTATCTCCTTTATTATGAAACAAGGGTTGGATTCTTTAGAAAAAATGTCTGCCATTGATGTTGATTTTATCTGGTTGAGTGATTATGAAAAACTTGTGTGGTGCTATGACGGAACCTCTATTGTAACAGGTTTTATCTTCAAGGCCTGAGGGAAAATGCAAAGTGCTCTGCTATAAAAGGAACATTCAACTTTTTACTGACGTGGCCTCCTGAGTGACTGCATCTGTTTTTACTGTGTCTTGTGAATCCATGAGGGCTGAGCACTTTGTGTGCATAACATGCAAATTACATGAAATCTGTTGGATGTCGGCTTAGTTTCAAAGACATTGTTATAGATGATGTTTGTGATGATAGAAAGGCAACAATAACTCAACTAACCACTGGTTACCACAAAAGTATAAAGATCATCTCTAAATGCACAACACATCAAATTTTAGAGTAGATGGGCTACAGTAGCAGAAGATCACAACTGGTGCCACCCATGTCAGGCAAGAACAGGAAATTAGGCTGCAATTCACAAAGTAAAATTGGACATTAGAAGACCGAAAAAATGTTTTATAGTCTGATGAGTCTTGATTTTTACTGCAGCATGCATACAGTAAGGGATAGAGCTTGGCCCAAACAACATGAAAGCATGGATCCATCCTGCTTTTTATCAACAGTTCAGGCTGGTTATGGTGGCGTAATTGTGTGGGAGATATTTACTTGGCACACTTTGGGCTCCTTGGGCTGATTGTACCAAACAAGTCCTAAAAGGTGGAGTTAAAAACATATGGTCTCTTGATTGGTTACAAAAACTGTCAACTTCCATTGGGCACAGCAGCTAAAATGAATACGCATACATCAGATTGTTTTATTTTATCATGCTGCTGTTATGCCACGTAGCTATATAGCTGGCATGACACCCTCTTTCCAGCTCACATCCCCACCCTCAAGTTAAGGTACAGCTGGCAGTATGCAAACAAGATCAGGGTACCAAACTGCACTGAACCAAACCAGAACACTTGGTGAACCTTTAGGCCCTGTTTACACGACAACAGAAACATCCGACAATGGAGATGTTTTCATTGCGTTTTCGCCTTCCCTTTACATGAGAACGGTGCCCGGAGTGCCTGAATCCGCACACTATTGAAACCAGGGTCCAGAGTGAAAAATTTTGAAAACATTTTGGTATCCATCTCTGTGTAAACAGGAATCAGCATCTTCAGGGAAAACAATGACTTACGGCGCGTGTGAAGTACTCTTTCAGATGAAGGTTGCATGTGCACCTAGGAATAATAACAACAATGGCAGCTTCAGCTGTCTACCGAGCAACATGTGTGATACTTACTGAGCTCAGTTTGTTATCCTGACAAAAATATCCAGACAGATTTGTTGTCCAGACAAGAAACTCCTTCTGTCTTTGTGCGTCCACTCGCCATTGTTGTTTTTGAAAAGTTTATCTTCATCGGAAAGTGTACACGTGTTGTAACACTGCAGTTTTACTACAAACCTAAATCGCCAACTACTGGCCTGGCATGCACGCTACAGCGTTTTCCGTCATTCTTGCGGATCCATGTTAACACGCATTGTTTTCACATTGTCTCTGCGTTCACACAGAGACAATGTGAAAACGCAAAGGAAAAACCTTTCTGTTTCTGGTGAAGGCTGTCATGTAAATGGGGCCTTAGTAGCAACTGAGCATTGTTTAAACCCCACCGCCTACCTGAGTTTTGTCACTGATCATGTCCATCCCTCTCTGACCACAGTATGCCCATGTTCTGATGGCTACGCCCAGCAGGACGTAGTGCCAAGTCACAAGGCTGAATTCATTTCAGGCTGGTTTCTTGATGATGACAATGAGTTCACTGAACTCCAATGGCCTCCACAGTCACCAGATCTCAATCCAACAGAGCACAGGAGATTTACATCATGGATATGCTCACATCTGCTGCAGATGTGTGCTGGTACCATATCAATATGGACCAAAATCTCTGAGAAATGTTCCCAGTACTTTTTTTGGAGCAATGCCATACAGAATTAAGGCAGTGCTGATGACCGATGTGCAAATGCGGACAAGTAAGGTGTACCTAATAAAGTGGCCAGTGCATGTATATTCTGGTTAGTTCTACTGCAGACCTTGAAAAAAGCTGTTGTCATGTGCCCAGGCTAATTCAGATCCGTGCAAACAATGAACTTCAAATCAACCCTGAGTTTTTTTCCTCGATATGACAAAAAATGATCAGTATTCAGATCTCATCATACAACTCATCTACATGTCATCAGTGAATATGAACGTCCCCCCTCTCAGCATGTGAAAATGATCAGAGAATAAGTCATGCATTCTTAATATATCTATTCAACCATGTCACAGTGAGATTGTCTAATAATAGTCGTTCTACAGCACACAGAGTTGGTGGTGCACCTGTACTGTATCTCTCCCCACCCCCTCCTCTGTCTTCTCCTCTGCACTGCAGTATCTTTAGCTGTCAGGAGACCATATGCACCCTGTGTCATCGTCGGCCTCTGCCTGTCATCCCTGCCCCTCCGCACGGACCACCAGGACACACACAGAGTAATATGATACACACTTCCTCTGTCCTGCTCACTTCACCTTTTATGCTGCTGTCCCCTGACGCTTGCTGAGAGAGGAGCTTACACTGCAGCTGACAAGGATGGAAAAGCATCGCCTCTGCTTTTTCTTGCCTCTAAGAAAAGCAAAATCATGCAGTGTGAATCAGATTTTTTTAGTGCGAGCAAGCTGGAAAAAGAGGAAAGCTAGGAGGGGAAAAAAAAATCAATTGTTCTCCCTTTTACGGCCTCAGAAGGCAGGGCTGGAGGCTTCATGCCTCTGTGCTGCCTGTCAAGTCATTCAGGACGTTTTTTTGGCAGAGAATCTTAAGAATCTGTTTAAGTTTTTCTTCAGATTTTGCACAACTGTCCACTCTGACTCAATGACAAACTGATTAGATTATGAAAGTCAAAGGTCAGTTGTCCTCATGTTCATCCCCTGCTTTTGAATGCTACACCCGTAAAACATATAAAGGGATATTCTTCAAACTTTTTCCAAATGTCCACTATTACTCAAGGACAAACTGATTGTATTTTAGAGAGTAGGTCAAAGGTCAAGGTCATTGGGCTGTTTGTTAAATTACCACTTGTAAATGCAATTTTTATTCAGCTTGCTTAAGTTTTTTAAAATTATTATTTGCAAAAATGCCCCCAAAATGTTGCCCTCATGCCCATTCTACCTTAAAGGGATAGCTCGCCTCATTGCGTGCCACAGTGTCACAGCTCACTTCTCTCTCTGTTCAGAAATCCCAGTACTGATACTAATGCTATACATTTTTGTATAGCATTAGCAGACTCTCTGCATAATTATAATTGTGGGAGAAAACAAGCCACAAAAACAGAGCAGAATCATCACACACTACAAACTGTTATTATCCGCTTAATATTACACTACCAAGACGCTTTGATTAGGCACTATTTTGAGACACGGCCATGACAATTACGTGAAGAGTATTAGTGCCTGTCCCAAGTATGCCTGACCAAGTGGTAGTTGGTAGATGTTTTGTTTCTTTACTGCAGATCCCCAGCTTTTTCTGCCCAGGTTTTACCTTCAAAATGTCAGTCTGGGAAAAAGATTCAAGTAAAAGCAAGTTTTCATTCTGTATTCTCAATTCATTGACAGTACATTACCCTAAATTTGTGCTGTAACTTGACAGATTGACAGGGTATTTAGTCCCAATTCGCGTGATGCCTGTGGCGTTTTTCTTTTGTCCGAGTCTCTATTCAGGTTTAATAAGTTCCAATGAAATAGGCAGGCGGAAGCTGTTTGAGGCAATCTCCTCCACACAGTTACAGATCATTGGATGCTCCATTTAGGGTGATTTGAATGTGTGCCATGGGACATATTCCAGAAAGCATTCACACAATGGCTTTCCATTTACTTCTCTCCTTCTTCTCCTCTCCTATTATAGTAATGGAGGCGGGTGGGGGTGGGTGAGGAGGGGTTTTCTGAGTGTGGACAAAGAAAAGAAAATGGCACGATGGTTTCAGCTGTGGTGCACCCTGCTGTCACTGTGAAATAAATAAATATAAAAGCTGCAGGCTCAATTGAGTGTGATGGAAAGTTTTGAAACCAACTCTGAATTTCAGTACATTGCACCATGTGGAAAAACAACCTCGACCTGCGGCGATTTCTTTGTTTTCTGTTCCTTTATCAGTCCTGTATATGGAATAACTTCATAAGACAGGTATACTTTGAAATGTTCAGTGCTGAGTTATTGTCAGAATCTGCAGGAAAAATCTGTTAATTCCTTAACTTGCTTTGTCTCAGAGCCAGTTTACTGAGAGTAAAATAAAGTGTAAGAGCTCCATCTTTCAAACTAAACTTAATGCCTGTCCTTCCTATTCACCCCAGGTCTTTCTCTCCTGATAGATTTATGCTGACACAAACAGAGAGCTGGCAGAGATCTAAGCAGTTGCGAGGTGAAATGAAGTAGCTGCTTGCAATCGAATGTGTACACAGGGGGATTTTTTTTTAACAGCATCAGGTTTTGTACAGGAAATATTGGTGGTCTCTGCACTTGCTGTTATGGCATTATAAGTATTAAAATTTATTGCTCCCATTTTATTTGGAGAGCAGTCCATTCATTAAAAAGATAGTTCAGGGTTTTTGAAGTGGGGTTGTATTTGTACAGCATTAGCCACAGTGACAGAGTATAAAAAATGCTGGCAAGGAAGCTTGGGCGAAATATTAGTGTGATTTCACACTGTATTACAATTACAATGTTCTTTTCCACCACCAAGCTGTTTTGTTTAGGCTCTATTTTAGTATACAGCACAGCCATCCTTTCGCTAGCAACACGCTGACCAACTACAATCTTCATCCTTCACAAGTGGAAACAACCACTGCTAAATTAGATGAACGGGCGATTGTTGCTGCAATTGTCACAGCAGTTCACTTTGGACACTTATTCACTGGAGTTAATACAGGATAAACTTCTGAAGATGGAGAGTCAAGATGTCTGAATGAAAAATGGAGGAAACCGCTATGGGAACTGGAGGACTAGAGGACCGAAGTTCAGTTCAGCTCAGTTTATTTGGTGTCCCAAAAGGGCAATTGGTTTGCAGCAAAACAAGTTGTAATTTGTTAGCTTATGTTGCCAAACTGGATGAATAAAGAGAGTGCAACCTCGACAAAAAAAAATTGCACTCACAGTATCTAAGCCTGTGGACCAAAGTCAGAGTCTTTCAGTCCTGTACTCCCAGTTTTGCTATACTTTTATGAGGCCTGGACACTGACTTGCGCTTACTGGACTTCTTCATGACTACTTCCCTTCAACACATTTTTGGGTATGGGTGGGACCATGTGCCCAATGCTGACATGCTCAGGAGGGCGGGTATGAGAGGGGTCAGTTGTGCTCCCACAGTGGGTTGGACCCAGCCAGGGGGGTGTCATCATGAAGGGGTCAACTCAGAAGATGTCTGGAGAGGCTGGGCATGGGCCTGGCACCAGCCTGGACCATGGCTATCAAGAGGCTGGAGCAATACAGAGCCAAGGTTGATGCAGCAAAGCGCTGAACCGGCATATGCTATACCAGACAGTTCACCTAAAACTCTTTAAATTACATAGAGATGGTGGCTCCAGCTGCAGTAACACATAGCCCGATAACTTCTGTGCTGATCTTTGTCACAAAATAATACATTTTCACTTAAAGTACAATAAACATTAAAGTGCTAATGCTACAAATTTAAGATATTTCCTGGTTGGCAAATTCTGTGCCAACAACATCAAAACACTCAAAATTTACCTGTTAGCCTTGACTATAGCCAACTTACATTGGCTTCTGTGATGCTAGCAACTGAGAATGCTAGTTAGATAAACCTCTTAATGGTTAAGAAAGTTAGTCAAAAGGAGAAAAGTAAAACATGGCTTCAAAAAGTCTCTAATTTACATGAAACTAGTAAAAAAGGTTTATATTTTGAACTTTAATTGCTAGCATAGGTAGCAAGCTCAGTCTATGTCAATGACAGCAAATAAAAAACATTTTTGTACAACATTAATTAAAAAACTCCATCAGGTGTCTTTTTATCTGATTAAGAACAATGTTTAAGAACTTTTTTAGGTTTTATCTCCTATCACCATTTCTCAGATTATAAGCCTGTTTATGCACAGCGTTAGCATCCATCAGTTCACTGTCTAGACGGGACTTAAGGCTATTTGTGACCCGCTGCTCTCATTCCTCTGGTGATTCCTGGCACCGTTCCCAGCTTCAGGTCTGTCTAACGGGATTAAAGCAACGCTGAAGGACTTTGTGGATGTCAGTAACGCTCACTGGGGGGTTCAGCAGACATGTGGTGAAACAAAGAGATCCAATAACCTTGAATTTTGATGTACAGCAAGGTTACACAAGGTAGAAGGCTAGATGAGGTATACAATACTATTGCCGCCACCATGCAAGGCTGCCCATGAGGGCGTTAATGTTACTGAGGGACCCAGAAAAAGTAAGCAAAGAAATGGTCCATCCTCAATTGAAGCAATATTTCCTTTTTTAAAATCTATTAAGGCATTTGTGGAATTTGCCTTGTGCATTGCAATCAGTCCTTAATTCTGTTAGCCTTGGTCTCTGTAGCTGTGAATGAAATATGTGCAAGAGCCTGCATATATGGCCTTCAAATGGTGTCATGTTTACCATGTTCACATGAAGAGCCCATATGACTTCTTACCTGTTATTGTATTCACAATACTGTAAGAGGACAGCCTTAAGTTTACATCACAATAGGAGTTCACAAACTTAATGGCAATAATAAAACTACAATCAGGTTAAAAAAGAGAAGAACTCAGGAAACTTAAGAACACACAAAAAAAGAAATCTTCATTGCATTTTTCTACCAAGAGAATTTGGGCTACGTTCACACTGCAAACTGGCCCAAATCCAACTTTTTTTCCCATATGTAACCTGCATCTCATCTTTTTATGACAGTCTGAATGGCACAAATAAAATTTTTTCAAATCAGACACAGGCTACTTTTATATGTGGTCCTACATAAGAAACATATCTGATGTATCTTATGATGACAGTCGCATTGAAATCGTAAGGTGAACAACCACCCAAAAAATCAGATTTTAACCAAAAAACAGAATTGTCCACTAAGACCAGGAGTGTGAGCGTAGCCTTAGATTAGCCAAGCATGTGGGATACAGGAAGCAGGCCAGAATCATCAGTCCGAAGGGATACACTTTTAGTTTTAAAATTGTGTCCTGCAAATAGAAATTGCTGCCCCTAGTCTAAAATTCAAACATAAAATTATCTTAATCTGGATAAATGTGCTCTTTTTAGTAATGAAATTGCACAAATTTGGCAAAAATGGGAAAAGTATACAAATCTTGCTCCTTTAAATGTACTCAATGATGTCTGACTTGTTTGATTATGTTGGCAACTTTTGGGGTCTATTTGGAAAGGCAGGTGAAACTGGTAAAGTTTCTATACTCCTCGCTAGTCCCACCCTATCTCCAAACATTGCCAGCTGAACATTTCCATTGTTCCAACATAGTTTGCAATTTTACTTCCTTTTTTAACTGGAAATGAAACCACATTATACCAAATGAATTTGCTTAAATTAATTTCAGAAATATGTTTGCAATATTTGAAACAGTGGATGAAGCTGGCGAAGAGTGATTGTACTGCATTTGAATTTGAGTAGGAACATAAAAAAAAGCACTATAAAAGCTCAAGTCATTTTACCATGTTACTGTATGCTTGTAATTACAATTTAGATCAACTAAATGGCAGGTTTATGCCTCTACAGGGAATACATAATCAAGGATTGAAAATGCAGTGGTGGCTCACTTGACCTCTGTCCTTGTACCTCCCAAATGAATTAAGTTCATCCTTAAGTCAGAGGACATTTGTGCAAAGTTTGACAGAAATCCCTCTGAAAATTATTGACAAATCAAGTTTACAAAAAAGAAATGATCATGAGGCCCACGCTAGGCCCTAGACTCTTAACAACTGCCTCTTTGTCCGTAAAGGGGAGCCTGATAAGGCTGGTCATTTTCTGACAAATAAAACAATCTTTTCAGTTTGAAGCTTTGCAAGATGGCAGACAGGATCTGGTATAGAAGAAGAGGTATACCCCTTTATTTAAGCTTTATCTGGAGGCCCCTTGGAGCATGTGGCCTCAAGTATTAATCCACCTTTGCTTATACACCTCTACATGATGGTAAACAGACTTCAATTGGAATGAAAATAAGCACTTTAATTAATGGCGAAAGAGTAAAAACTATCATCTTTAGAGGCAAAACCCCTCTATGTACCAGTCTCCTTTAGTTTCCCCAGGAACATACATCACTAACTAGGCCACCAGCCTCTTGAACAAGCTGACCAAAGCACGAATCAGGCCCAAACATGAGCAAATGGAAACTGTGTCGAATCATTTTACGGCCAACTGCTTTTCATGCATTAGACACAAATTTGAGCCCAGGTTGATTTAGATTTGAGTGAATGACCACATTTCACTGTTGGGTTGTGCAGTGCATTCAAGGCCACTGCAGGGCTTAACTTTGTACTACAGTCCTCCAGAGTCCAGTCTTTATTCCAAGCCTCTGTTTAGGTACCAAAGATTGGAGCTCTGCTCTGACAGTGGGGCCAAATTCAGACCTTAAAACAGAGAAATCTTTGATAGAATAAAAAAAAGAAAAGCAACAATAGGAATGCTGTGGTGGCTGATGAACAACCTGATCGTAGCTGGGATGAACAAATAAGCCACTATGGGTGCCTCATTTGGGGGAGCAGGACCCAAATACCAGATCTGATCCGCTTGGGTTCCCCTTCACATCGTTGAACAAGATTCCTCTGCTTCTGTGCACAATGTAATTTTCAGTCTATTGTGGCATAAATGAGAGACACAAGCATTCATGAGTGAGATTGTTCCCCAATTACAGGGAAAACATCATGGGAAACAAAACAATGTGATAAATCTGAGGGTGTTTTTTTAAAACTTGGTGAGAGTTAGGAGTTCCTGGTATAAGAATATCTGTATTAAAAGGTAATTTAAGTTTGTTATATAACAAAAGTCTAATTAATCACCAGCTAAAAGTTAAAATAATCTCTTTGAATACAAAGACAAATCATGAAAAATAGAGTTGTAATCTCTGCTCTAAAATGCTGTAGGTGTTTAAAACTCTGAGCTTCGTGAGATAGGTAATCTTCTCTACTTCTGAAGAAATAAATCTGTCAATGAAGGGTTAATCTGTTCACTCTACTGGATCTTTCAGCTATACATGTTTGAGCCATGAAACAAAATCACAGAGGTGTTATAAATGTAATAATAATGTAATAAATGTAATCAGCAAAAGTGAAAAGCTATTAATAAGCTACTATCAGTCTACTACATGTCAGTTTGACCTAGAAGCCACTACAATATTTCCAATGTGTAAAATTTTATTTTTAACTCTTGTTTGAAAGTGTCCATATCAAGTGACCGAGTCCTCAGAGCTGTGGCAATACTGTATAAATAAATGATTATTAAACAAAAATCAGAAATGCTTGCTGTCAGGTCCTCTGCCATTTTTTAGTCTTTGTTAGCAGTTAGTTAGCAACTGCCATTTTAAATAATAAGACAACAGTTTAAAATTCAGAAGCAATTTATTATTTAACATTAAACAATGAAACCATATGTGTGTGTTCACAACAAACCTTATTTCAATCATGTATCCAAAACTTTACTCTGGATGGTTGGGAACCATATGATAAATTGTTTAAAATGCTAAAATAAGATGGGCATACTTATGGCATTTGCCACAACCTCACGATACAATAAGTGCCAGAGTAAGAGTATTACATTGGATACAATGTTGCTGTTTTATAGTTAATTATGTTTTACTGTCCTTCAGTGCTCATTAGGCCCATAATTTTTTTTAATACTGTAAAAACAAAATAACCTGTTGAAAAAAGGGTCCATATAAAAACTTGCCTTTCATAAAGACCATTACACTTACATAAATCAGGTCAAAGTGCTCTGTAAAGTTACACAGCAAAAGCCTTATACACATCAAGAGACTGTCATTAAAAATATTCACAGATCAGAAATAAAATATTAATATCTATTTAGATAACATAATGTTACATTCAGCTTTTTAAACACTGTTAAAAGGCATTAGGGTCACCATTACCTCCTATTTATTGATATAATCCATCCAGCCATCCATCATCTATACATATATATAGAGATAAATCAAAGAACATAGAAATGAACCTTCCCAACACGACCAGTCGGTCCAGGATGATTTGTTTTGCCATGAGCTCTGCTCTCACGTGCAGCCTCGCTCCCACGTGTCTCTCCTATCTCTACAAGGCCGAGCAAAACCCTCAAAGCAGGCCATTACAGCTGCTGCTGCGTCCAGCAGAGAGCCACGGCTCAGGGGTCCAACACTTTACTGAGCCGTGATCTCTATCTGTCTGCAGGACATAGGACAAAGAGCCAACAGAAGGCATGCTGGGAGAGACAGAGAGGCCTTGGAGATAAAGTGTGTTTGTTTGCAGATGACTGAATTGTGTTTCCTTTAGAAACAGCTGTGGTTAAATGTATTCTCTATAACTGTCCTTCATATGGGGTAGATAAAGTCAGATTCATTGGATTTACCTTAAAGCAGCTGTAGAAGGTCGCGAACTACATTTTCATATGTGATTTTCTCAAGGGGAGTATGTATGTATTTCTTCTATGCACTGTAATCTGGAGGGCTGTAATGTACTTTTCATTCTATATTGTACTTCAGCATTCAACAGAAAGTGATGCTATAGCAAAAGATTTTACCCAAAAAACACTGTGGCCGTCCATTTCAGTTGTTCATCAGTCTGAGGTCAGGGGGTTGTTGTATTTTGCACTTCACAATGCACCCCACATAGTCAATGAGAGACAGGTCTGGACAACAGGTAGGCCAGACTGGTACCTACACTCTTTTACTACAAAGTCAAGCTGTTGTAACACATGCAGAATGTGGTCTGGCATGGTCTTGCTGAAATAAGTAGTGACATACCTGAGAAATGGCAGTATATGTTGCTCTAAAACCCGTATGGACCTTTCAACATTAAGCAAGATGTGCAAGTTACCCATGCCCTGGGCACTAACACAGATACTGACTCTTAAACTTTGCAGTGAAAATGGTCTGGATGGTCCTTTTCCTCTTCAGCCTGGTGGACACAATGTCCAGGATTTCCAAAAACAATTTGAAATGTGGATTCATCAGACCACAGCACACTTTGCATCATTCCATCTCAGATTAGCTCAGGCCCAGAGAAGCTGGCAGCGTTTCTGGGTGTTGTCGATATATACAAAGGTTTTGCTTTGCATGGTAGAGTTTTAAATTGGACTTATTGCTCATGCAGTTGATCACAAAGTGAACTTTGTTGCTCAAAATAAAATTAAACGCATAAGTTTAAACATTATCTATCTTGACTCTGTGGTGTATTCAACTGAATATAGGTTAAAAAAGGATTCCCAAATCATTGTATTCTGTTTTTACTTATGTGCCATTTGCCATTTTTATGTATGTTTACACAACGTCCCAACTTCATTGGATTTGAGGTTTGTAAATTGTCCCTGTGCTTTATATTGAAAGAACAGCTGTTCACATTCAGGGGTGTGACTGATCTGATTGACGCTAAAGCTGTTTTTCAGAAGACATAAGTCTTACTTATCTTAAGCTCCAGCCCATTCACTGTCACTAATAAGAGAGAGGTTAATTTGAGACTTTGAGCTTTTTCAATGTGAAAACCACCACCAATGGTCTTCAAAAGTCCTCCTCTGAAACCACTGGGAGACTTCAATGAGACAGCATCTATGTATACCGACAGTTTGTAAATAAAAGCACTGTAGTCATAAAATGACCCTTTTTAAGTACAAAATGTGTGTCTTTTCTCTGCTCTGACTGCTTACTGTCTGCTGCAGTGTTTCACAAATTAAAATCTCCGCCTTTAACCGTGGCAATCACTTATGCCTCACTCCATCACATTAAATCCTTCTGTCACGTTAAATCAAGCCACATAATTCCCAAGTCAGCACATTCCCAGCTCGGCCCGCTGCGGGGTGACACAAATAAACAGTCTGATCTTGATACAGCACCTCACAGCGTGTCGGCTCTGCAGATATCTGGGTTGTAGCTCGGAGGCTCGCCTTCTTTTAACAGCAGTTAATAGTCGGGATTAAAAAGAGCCCGTGTTTATTTTGGCAACTTGGCACGTATCATGCACACCCTGCTGGGTGCAGTGTGCCAGATGGGTTTGTGGGTAATCCTTGTGTGGGATCAGGGGAGACCCAGGGTGGTGATGTGGGTGGAGAGAATTTACATTGGATTAAAGGCTGTCAAATCAAAACAAAGGAAAACACATCATTAAACCTTGTTTAGAAATTGCTCTTATTTTCATGGATTCGTTTT
This sequence comes from Cetoscarus ocellatus, assembly GCA_037902135.1. Classification (NCBI taxonomy): domain Eukaryota; kingdom Metazoa; phylum Chordata; class Actinopteri; order Labriformes; family Labridae; genus Cetoscarus; species Cetoscarus ocellatus. The sequence continues at coordinate 310,278 of JBAMNC010001218.1, forward strand.
GTAGCATAACACTGCAATTTAGGCAATACATGAATTACACAGTGGTAGGCTGAATGAAATCCAAACACATTTCAAATTTATCTCTACGACTGAGAGAGTGGAACAATATCATCATATATAACACTTTTCCTATCAACAGTGGCACAGAGCAATATATGATCAGCCATAACATAGCTGTGGTTAATTTTCAGTGACACTGCTTAATACAAACAGAACCTCAGAAAAAGGATCATCTTGAGCCAGAGAATAAAAGCTGCTGTTGATAGCAAAATTGTGTTCCTTAATACTACTACTAGCATATTTCAGAAAATTAAATGGTAGCTTTCAGCCACCATCAAGGAAGAGGGAAAATTAGCTAAATAAATGGTAGCATCTTATTCTGTTTGTAATGTTAATAATACTAGAAGTATTATAGCCTATTAGCTTTGGCTTTCTGGAGGAGAAAAAGTTGCTTAATTTAAGTTTTTTTAAAACTTAATTTAAGCAACTTTTAAAACTTAGCTGTGTTGTTCACTCCACAAATGCATGATCTTTACAAGTTGTACCTTGCTGTTAAGGGGACTAATCAGGCCTTTCAACAATATGAAATAAAACACCAATGGGTATTATTAAAGTGCAGAAATAATCGACCAAAATAACATTTCTGAGGAGCATATATTTGTTTTTGTAGTGTTAGATCAATTTAGAAAAGGTGAACTACCTTTGTGTGATACCCAAAATCCGCCAGACTTATTGCTTTTTACATCCATTAAGTTTCCCCTGAGAGAGATGTCTGCTGAAATTTAGAGCCTGTGTGTTTATTCTCTCTTTTCACCTACAGCCCCCAGCTTGAAAGACTACACTATGTGTTCAGGCTTCAGTTTACCTCACAATCCCTTCACATCCTTTCAGTCCCGTGGGCTCTGCTCTAAATGAAGGCCCAGTGGCAGCTTTATGACCTTTAGGGAATAAAAGCTAAAGCAACTAATCCAACCCTCCCACAAACATTGTCCCTTTTGAACCTTCACTCTGCAGTGTGTCCCTTCTCTGTACGAAAAAACACCCCCCTCCATCCACAGCAATGTCAACAAGGTCGAATTCCTAGAAAGGCCTTGTTGGTGTGAAATTAGAGACATTTTCTTAGGCATTGCCACCAAGAAACACGTGGAGACTGAAAGAGCAAACAAAGTCAAGCATCTCAACAACTTAAACCAGGAAACGATTAAAAAAGACAGCTGGAGGGAGATGGAAAATTGAAAAAAGACAAATAACCAGATAGAGGGAGGTGATGATCTCAGTTATTGATCCGAGCTTCTTCTTTCTAATCTCTCTGGCTGCTCAGTAACCTCAGCTGGATTGGACATCCAACCACAAAAAGCAATTTGACCCCCACTGCTGCCCTCTCAGGTCACCCTTTAGTGACTGCTGACTTCTTGCTGCCATAGTGATGGAAAATTATGTCTCAGCCACGGTTGGCCATGTTAAGAAGCTTGGATTACAGCCAAGTACCCTATTGCTCTCCATCAGGGGGGCTATAAAAGAGGCAGCAGCAGAGCATTATTGCTCTGATGTTATTTATCTGGATAATTTTTAAGATTGTTTTAGCTGTTGCAGCCATTTTTCATCTGTGTTTTTTGACAGAAGGGGGGGGAATGATGGGGTTTACCTTCATCGATTATTACTAAAATTGAGTTGATTGTATTTGTAAAGATATGTTTTTGGTCTTTGTCAAAATGAACAGAAGAGAGACAGGAAATGCAGGGATGAGAGTCAAGCTGTATGCACTGATGATCGCGACCAATGTCCAGAACTACAGCCCCTGTTTACTTCCACTATCATGAAGTCTCTTGTATCAGTGGGGAGTGGATGTAATGTACCACTGCTGTCAATAGTCTTCAAAACATTTTAGCCAATAATTCATTTTTCATGTGCATTTCAGAGCTATGAAAGTAACCAATAGCAATGTATTGAAATTCATTTACATCATACATATGTCAGTGACTCTGTCATATGAACTTTAAAGCATTTAAAGAGAAACAACCTAAAATAATATTGAACCAAGCATTTTTTATACAGGAGCATGGATTAAAAAAATGGTCACATTGTGATTTTTGGGCTTCATTTGCCTTTAAGTATCTTTTACAGGTCTCTTTAGCAAGATAGAGTACTTTTAGGCCCAAGTAACTGACTGAAATGGCTGACATACCACTGTGGTGTCAGTGGGTGAAGCCCACTGGCGAGGGGTGACAAGTCCATTGCAGAGCATAGACTGTAAAGATAATGTAGAGCTGCTTAAACATAGCACTGTACCAGTTGAAAATAGAGTAGACTAGTCAACCCATCAGAATCAACTAGGTTCACATTGCAAAAGAGGCTTTGAAGTGACGAGAGCTCCAACAGAGCATCTCAAACAGTGAAAATTGAGGTGGATCGGGGTACTCAGTGTGGGACAGACAGTTTGTGGATATTAGTCTTTAAAACTGAATGTATGAACCACAGTTAAGGCATAGTATGACCACTTTAAAGAATCAAAATCCTTGTAGATGTACTTGCAGGTATTTCTGTCTTCCAGATTTCATTTGATGTTAATATATGCCTCTAAGAAATACAATCAATACAAAACCACACAAAGAGGCATTTGCGAGAACTCTGTTTTGTTTCAGATGGAAGTCACCATTAAACAGTCTTTTTACTGATAATAGCATTAGCCCATCCAGTGCTTTTGTTGCAAATGGCATGTTGCTTTGAAATATCTACATGTTCTGCTTCCTAAAATGGTTTTCAGGTTTCAATTATTGTCATTAAAAGGTTTCTAGAATGCCCCCCTGCATAGCAGGAGATAACTGTGGCTGGACAGATTACCAAGGGAACAAGAATGTTTAGTAAACATCCAGAAAGCCAAAGTTACATGTGCCTTTTGCTAAGACAGATTCGTGACACCAGATGCAAAATCTCAGAAGTGGGAGCCTGATTTACTAAGTGAGCTAAACTGGTACAACAGAAGTTGTAAATATCACAGAGGCCAATCCAGATTAGTGGCCCTCATCCCCAAAACCAAAATCATGCTGCACTTCATATAATTACTATTATCACTAAAGGAGAACGAGGAGTGACTGAACATATGGCACCAGGCAGAAGAGGAAAAGGAGGAGGTAGAAAGAGGGGCCTTACCTACTTAGAAGCTAAATGCTAGACTATGCTAGGCTAAGCTAAGCCAGGAGAAGAAAAAAACAAACTGAAATTATTCAACCTTTGAGAAGTGAGAGTGCTTTTACTTAACCTTAGTATGTTTGGACTTATGCTAATAAAACACAACAAGTATGTTCAAGGCTTAAATTTCTCATATCAAGCTAATTGGCATTAGCAGAACAGAGCAACACTACACTCTAAACAGCATTTCAGTGGCAAAACAGGAAGTGACAAACATGCTCACAACAGGAAGCAGGAACACAGCAGTCAACATTCTCTGCAAACACACAGAGCACTACTTCAGTCACACTTAGAGGATGTTCATCCATCCATTATATACTGCTTATTCCTTTTAAACCCCTTATCCCAGGGTTGTTGACATTGGGCTAGAGGCAGGGTACAACCTAGACTGGTAGCCGGCAAATTACAGAGCCACATAGAGAGAGGCCCAACCATTCACAAACTCACCCACACCTAAGAGAAGTTCGATTCAGACTAGCATCTCTTACTGTGAGGCAAATGCACTACCTGCTGTACCACCGTGCACCCCACAGTAGATGTGATTAAGCAAAATATCTATGCAGTGTATGTTGTGTGATACTGAGTTATGTTATACTCAGTGTGCTTATAAGTGTAACCACAATGTGTAACCATATATATGAATTTATTGTCCTTTGTGTCAAATGCACTACCTGCTGTACCACCGTGCACCCCAATTCATTATTTATTTTCATCATTCCCCCATTCGCTGTAAAACACCAGTAAGTTTTGTGCCTTTGGGTACACCAGTACCAGACAGCAGTGAACCAGTGGTTGTTTAAGACTGGATAGGGTGTTGTTTCATGGATTTTGCAATTTGAGGGTTGTTTTTTATTCTTGTTTAGATTTATGTAAATGTTCAGCCCATGTTGGCTTTCTGCCACATGACTCCAGATATACACCTGGTTGTGTGCTGTTCCTCGGTCTAATCCTGACACACAGTCCTCGAGGCCTCCCTGTTTCGTGTCGTTCTTGTCAGCCACAATTACACTTGAAACAGGAAGAGACACGACAGCGACGTGAAGGAACAAAGGGAGTGCGCAGTATGTGACAGAAACATGCAAAGAAAGAATAAAGGAGAACAAGGAAAGACACCATGGATCTTGCTTTCAGCTCAGCGAGTCAATCAAGTGTGCATCAAACTGTCAGCACCTTTCCTCCGCAGAAACACACTGCCTTTTATACCTTTAGCTGACTACACTCTCACCGCCTGATCGATGCCTCCACATACCTGCAGTGAGTCTCAGGAGGAGAAAAAAAAACACATCATGATGCTAATTTATTCAGAGACCAGCTGCTGTGTCAAGATGATTCTGCAAAAGACAACCTTGAAAGCTTTTAATGAGCTCACTGGGGTTCAAAAACAGGGGACAGGGGGTCATGGGGGTCAAAGCATGAGTGTGTACATGTCAAACTTTTTTTTTCAGGAGTACACGTGCATGCATTTATGTCTGTTCCTGTCTCCCAAATGGTAAAACGCCCTGCAGGAGGCTTCTGGGAAGGTAACAGGTCATTATCTCATTGTGTTCGGGGAGACAAATACACATCAGGGGTCCACAAAACACGCAGACCCTCTTTATACCTTGCATTGCTTTGCATTGACATCCGTGCCAGGTAATGGATACTAAACTGGCTGCACTTTGGTAGAAGGGTTTATACTTAGCATTGCTAACACGTCTCCAATGGCCAAATTAACTTTCAACCAATTGGTACCCAACAATTTTTATTTCCTAAACAGTTTTCTTTCCTTTTATAAATATTTATGAAAAATAAGGGGAAAAGTTGTCAAAAGATTCACGTCTAACTCCTCTAGCTTGTGTTAATGTATGTCTCCATGCTAAGTGTGCAGGTAAATTAGCAATTAGCTGGGAGACTAGCAATGCCTTTTTAACATCTTTTCTCCTTTACTTTCTCATGAATATGTTTTAAAGGAAACTTTTATGTACCATAGTTTTATCTTTATGGTTTTATATTTCTTCTTCTTTGGTATTTCATACCCCCAGTTTCCTCCTATGGCCAGTCTGCATAATGTTCTATGCACGCTGCACACCCTGCAGCAAATCAAAATCTGTCTCTTCAATCAGTCAGTTTACACAGACTGAGCCTCGATCTGTCCATGGAGTGAACCAGCAGGGCAGCTCCGCTCTGGTTCGCTGGAAATACATGACAAGTCTATTTTCAGAGGGAGCTGCAATTTCTTCAGTCTCCACCAAGCAGATCAACCCAACACGGGAAAACAAGTGCTTACAGTTGTTGGGTCATTTCAAAATACAGCAGGACTAGTGAACACAGTGTTAATGCCTACAGCATATCAATATCAGGCAGGAAATATAAGCTGTTGTTTACGTGGTGCTTGTAATCTCACAACTACCTTGTGAAGTTTGTGGTTCTCTCCTGATCTTTAGATCCCGTGTTTTAAGCTTCCAGGACTACTCTCTGCTGCACAAATACTCTGTAGGCGTGCAAATGCACAATCGGTTGGAGCAAAGCATGGACCAAACGCTCCACACACAGCTTATGGGAAAACTGGGGGTTAGGTTGCTTGACTCAGGAACCGCAGGCTTTCTTCCATGGGAAAAGGGGATTTCAGCACATTTTCTTTGGGCGCTAATAGTATAGAGCCAGCCCACTTGGACACTACCTCCAACAGAGTCTCAGTGACTTTAAATAAAGAATCTTACTACTATCTTAATATGTTATTATCTGGATGAGAAAATACAGACCAGGTATGCCTGTTTCACACTTGAAGAACTTGAAGAATTTTGTTTGTGTCCATTTGTGTGTCAGCTCTGACAAGTGCTGCCACAGCTTTCACACCAGGTGCATGAATGTCCTTCAGCTTAAGCGTGTCTCCCTGCTGTCACAGCTCTATCTCTCCATAGGTATCACCTCGAAAATGAGTTTCTATTAAAAGCTTAGGAAGGACTGCAATAACTCTCCCTACAATGAACCTGATTCATTGTAAAGCTAACCTTGGAAACCTGCACAATGAAAGCATTCTGATAGACAAGGGGTGTTTCTCCACCGATGACACAAACTGAGCTTTAACTCTGAGAGGAACAGACAGGAAGGGTAAAAGGATGGTTTCTATCTTTTCTGTTGTGGACATACAGAGCAGCAGCTGAATGAGCAGCATGCATTTCCACAACAAGGTGTCTTTGGAGTTTTAAAAAATATTAAAAGTTGATGAATTGATGTAGCATATATGTTGGCATAAAAAGTATTTAAAAAGTCTTATTTGCAAAGTTATAAGTTGTGTATTCCATAGCATGTTCTCAGTTCCTCTATATTTCTACGTGCCAAAAAGTAATTTGGTCAAGAAAGCAATGTCTAGATTTTCTATTTTGGTATCCTAAAATATAATGAGAATGGCTCAGATGCTGACGCTTTTACAGTTAAGTGTGAAGTGTGAGCACCTTGTATGAGCTGCTCACACTTTCAGTCAGAAAGCTCTGACTTGATAAGATACATGCCGAAATGAAAACACGCACACACACGTCTGCTGTCACGCAAGTACAACGCTTCCTGTGTCAAACAGCCATTAGCTTGTCCATTATACATCGGCATCACTACACCTAGCATTTCATGATATCTAGCCAAGACTGAGAGACTAGCTGTGCCTCTTTTACTGTTATTTCATTTTTAAACATGCTTGTAAATGAAACAATAGTATTATATATAGCAAACAAACTTTCTGGAATTTTGATTCAATTGAAATGACTGCAAATCAGGACAGCATGTGCTTGTGACCATCAAGGCTGAACAAACATAAGAAGGCCATGCATTCTTATCTGGTCTTGGTCTTTCACATGGGTCAGTTTGTTTTAGGTCTACAATACCAAACTAGTGCAGACTGGGGCATCTTAATCATACAGTGTGCAGTCTGAGCAATTAGGTACCAAATCATCATCAGTATGTATTTAAGTAAATTCACACCTAGCATCAAGTACATCAGCTGGATCTACTTACCCACCTTTGGATGAAAAATGTAAATAGAGTCACATTCACTACCAGATTAAATGGTATGCAGGGCCAAAATGTGTGACCTGTGGATTAGGCCTGTTTGTTGCATCAGATCCTTTCTGGGCTGAAGAGAGACATTGAAAAGTAAGTGGATTAAAACTGTAAATACACTTACAACATTTGCATAATTGCCAGAAATAGGTATTACTGGTCACGAAATGCTGCAGGAGGAAAAAATGGTGTTGAAAAATTACCCCCAAAAACTGTCACTAAAAACAGCTAAAAAAAAAAAAAAAAAAGGACTGTTTGCTATATTAGCACATCCATAATGTTTTCAGCTAGAAACGCTCAAAAACTGGCATTAATTAATAAATAAAAGCAAATGGCCAGTAATGTTGCTATTTTGGCATGACAAACCACAATAACAACATACCTTCTAAGTGCCATTAGTAGAACTACAGCTGTGGGTCGGGAAAAAGGGCTGGGATGTTGCTGGGTTTTTTGTAGAAGAATAATTGGAATAAATGACTTGTTTTTTAATGTTGAAAGGAATATTCAGTCACAAGATTTGATCTCATGTTTGGCTGGTCATAGAACAAGGAAGAAGTAAATGGATTTTGGTGGTGATACGAATCCAGATGTAGATCCTGGAATTTGGGAAATACCTTAACAACACTGCAAAACAGGGCAGTTTTTCCACATTTTTGCTAATAACTTGGCTAACATTGTCAGAAATGACTAGGCAGAGGTTTGTGCTTTCGGAGCAATTCTCGTTGAGATAGTTCGGGCTGAAGGTTGAATATGAGTTTCAGTGATCTTGACCTTTAACCATTGACCTAATTCTTCCTTAAGTAAAAGTAGACTTCTCTAGAGAAAATCCCTCCAAGCATTTCTGAGGTATTGTTTTCACAATTACAGGATGAGCATGAGGCCCAATGAACTTGACTTGGGCTAAAACTTCTAAATCAAAATTAGTTCACCCTTTGGTGCAGATAGATCCGCCTGACTCAATGTCTGTAATCAGTCAGATCCATCTTGCCAAGCTCCAATCTACAATGACTGTAAGCAGCCTAAAACAGCACGACCCAACCAGAGTCCTTTAGAGCAGGAAGAGGTGGGAGCTACGAGCGCAACGACAGCAGAAAGTGACTGCTCATACAGAGATTAGCATAGATGCTAACAGCTACAGTAGCAGTTTTATCAGATCTTGGTCACATTTCTTGATTAAATGAAAAACAAACAACAATTCAAACTTCTCGATCTAAAGAATGTTTTTGCTCCACTTAGAACATGTTTTGAGGAAAGTTTGTTTCACAAAGTGGCTCTTGTTCTGTCCTTTACACCGTCTTAGTAGCACCTGCCTGCTACATTTTGTGACTGGCCCATAATGAACGCCACTGATAGAACAATCGTCCAATCACCTGCTGGACATGCTTTGAAAGGTTCTGCCCATTCCCAAACACTTTCTATGGGCTCTTGCCCAAATGGACTGGTGGAATATTTTTAGCAATTCATCCGGCATGCCAGGAGAGGACATTTGAATTAAGTTTAAAAGACACTTCTCAACATGTTTTTGAGGTATTGTCTTCACAGGCAAGGTGACCTTAGACCAATTCATACTGCCTTTTCATGTAATGGATGCATTTAAAACAAAATGATCTTGATCTTTAACTCAAAACTTGTAAAATCTAACTTCTTCATCCATAAGTCAGTGTGGACATTTATGCAAAACTTCTAGAAATTTCCTTCATACATATTCGAGGCCCAGAGTGCTGTGATTACAGATAAACTTACATCCAGAAAACCTAGTGCCTACAGCCCTGGCATATAAAAAGTCTGAATTATAGGTTTTAAACACAGGTTATTATTTTTCACATGCAATAAAACAAAAAGTGGCACGAAAATAATGAACACTCAAAATATTTTGCCCTTTAAAGGCAACCTTAATATTTTTTAGCTGCAAATAAAGATGTTGTTCCTTTGATAAATAACGCCCTCAGGAAAGGCTGTTATTGTTCGGAGTCATAAAAATATGAATATGACTACATGCAGCTGTTATGATGAGTTATCACGACCATAAGATGTGCCACTGATCTAAACAAACTGTCTCCAAACCAAACCTGTGCTTTTATTGTTTTCTCTGCCTTGAAGTCGGTGCATCAGAGTGTATCAGAGGTTCAGTGGAGCAGAACATCTGCTGGTGATGGCCTCAGGTGGTTTCAGTCCCACATGTCTCACTGAACATGACAAAAGCCCCCCTCACCTCTGAGCCACCTCACTGCTAATTGATGCAATTACAGTGTCAGCAGCTGGCCGAGTCAAGGCTGGAAGCAGAATAAATGGATTGTGTTGGCCTCGGTGGGGGGGTGGAGGTGAAGGTGGGGGAGTGTCTCTCTGACAGCCTCACTTGCTGATTCAACCATGAATAAGGAGGAGGGTCAACGCTTCAGACGTCTGCATTTAGAAACAAGTCATTTATTAACAGAAACACCTTTCATTCCTGTTGTCTGGATACCCATGGCTCTATCTTTGGTCTTTGAAGCTTTCCCATCTTTTCACCATTTATTTATTTGTTGATCTTACATAAAAACAGCCTTATGTAGACAAGAGGAACTAAGGACAAGGTAAAATACTTTGCTTTAAGGCTTAAAAACCAAACAAAGTATACAGAACCTAAGAGGATGTCAATCTTGACATTTTAATTTGCAAATTATTCCTGAAATAACAAGTAAAAATCAATGTATTTAATCGTGTTGTAAAATCTTTTATAGTGTATGAATTGGTGTATAGTATATAGATGTATGTTTAGGTACATTTTAAGTTAACAGGCATATTTCTTTATTTCTAATACCAAAATACATCTGAAATATATTATAAAGTTTCATTAAATGAGTGTATCCTTCTTCCCTCATCTGTTTGGACATGTAAGCCATACAACATCCTAGTTTGTGATAATTATATGCTTCAGTTTTGCCTAATATAATAATTCATTATGAATTCCTTCCATTTCTGTTGGTTTTGATTGTTCAACGTAAAAAAAACTGAATCTGTATTTAAAATCTTGTTGCTCTCTAGAGATCTAAAACTTGTTTGGTTTACTGTGGATATAACTCTGGTTTCCGTGGTAAGTCAATTCAAGGTATTTTCCTCATAACCTTAAAAAAAATTTAAAAAATTACTAAACTAGAAAGTACTCTGAAAGCGCAAACCTCCGCCAAGGTAGTTCACATATTGCTGTTAGGTCTATAAGCAATAGTTCATGATAAAGTTACCATCACAATATGATTCCTTGACCCGAAAACCCACACCCAGCACTCAGAATCATGTTGATATCATTGTTAGTTAGACAGTTATTGAGAAAAAAACAATCATTCGCTAACGGTGATTGTCTGGATAACCAACAAAATCTTATCATTTTTAAGTCGGGCCATTACCAACATCTCCTGAAAATTTCAGCAAAATCCGTCCAGCAGTTTTGGCGTAATCTTGCTAACAAACAAACAAGAAAAACAAGAAACAACTTCCAAACAAGACAAAACTTCTGAGAGAAACTGTAGAAATGTATTTTTCTGTGTAGGTTTTCTATAACACTCTCTGTTGCCATAAAAATATCAAGTTTAAAGGATTTAAAGTACTGACTGTAAATTTTTTAATATAATGTACCTCTTTTAAATGTGTAACACAAAGAAATAAGACAAAACTGCAAACATTTCCTTTAATTTGTCCATTTAACTGAAGAATATATATTCATAAGTAAGAATGACTTTCAAGTATCAAGATCACTAAAACTGGTTGTAATCAACCTATTCAAAAACAGCCCTTTTCTTTTAGTTGAATAATTTTTGGTCTATTTTTGGTCTCCATCGACTCCTCTGGCAAACATCAGGCTTTTCAGCTGTGTCATGCTCCTCTGAGTTCAGCTGCTAAATACTAACCTAATCTGTTGGCAGATTTGTCCTTGGCTAAAACACAAGGTGTGCTATTGTGGGGCTACTTTACTCCAACGTGATTTAGTTGCAGCGGAAACGAAATAATTGTGATTGAGGGTGTCTGAAATGTAAGGATATTATATCATAAATACAAAACAAGTAAAATGTTACAAAAACACTGACTACTGAAACTGAAGATCAGTGGTCACCAACCTGTTGATCTTGATCAACTAGTGGATCTTGAGGATATTTCTATTAGACCTTTAAGATGAGGTGGTTTGGTCTTTCATGGATCAGATGGATCCAGCTGCTTTGCCACATTAATTGGGTCTAACTGGCTTCCTTCCACCCACTTAGATCTCAGTATGAGCAAGATATTTAGACAGATTAAAATGGGTTTTATGCTTGAATTTTTACAGTTTTTATCTCTTAAACTCATAGGTTTTGTTTTCTATGAGGCTGCAATGTCAGATCCACTGATTCTGTATTTCTGTTCCTTCACTATATCACACTGATAAATTAAAAACTATGACTGGCTCACATGTAGGTAAAACTAGATAATGGTCATCAAAATAAGTTTTTGTTCAGGTTTCTTGGTGAATTTGGGCAGGTAGATCTATTGTGCTCTGTTAGAATAATAGCGGATCTGCAGTTGAAAAAGGTTGGTAGCCTCTGCTGATGTGAAAATATTGGTTATTTCAAAGGAGACATACTTAATATTTGGAGGCAAATTAGCTGAATATTTGATATTTCATAAGTTCTTGCAACTTAACTCAATCAAGAACCTTCCATTAACACCAGATAAAATGAACTTTCTTGAGACGATATTAGAACAATATATCCAGACAACTATATACTTATGCAAATGGTTTTATAACCCATCAATATCTTCATTTCATTGCTCTAGTTTTAGCTCCTTTTTGGTCCCTGCCAACACCTCAAGCAAATAGTTGTCTCTGAAACTGTTTAAACAGCTGATCTCTTCAGCAGAGCCTTGTCTGTTTGCAGATTTGTCCTGGGTATTAAGAGGGTTTTGGTGCTGTTTTCACTGTAACAAGTTGTGGTTGTGGTTAAAAAAATAATGAGTGATGAGAGAATAGTGGGATGGAAACCCAAAACTGAGCTATAGAACAGCACCTCTTAACCAAGGTAGCTCACATATTACTGTTACATCTATAAACAATAGCTCCAGGATAAAGTTACCATCATAATATGATTCCTTGATCCTGAAAACCCACACCTAGCACTCAGAATCATGTTGATATCATTATTAGTTAGACATCATCTCCTGAAAATTTCAGCAACATCAGTCCAGTAGTTTCTGCGTTATCTTGCTTACAAACAAACAGACAACCATAGGCTGGAAAAAACATAACCTCCTTGGCGGAGGCAACAGTACATTTAATCAAACTCAGTTTAATGTAAATTCTAAAGCTTCCCCGTCAGCTTGTGGAGGCTTACAAGGCAGTTTTGACTCATCCAATATGGTGCAGACACTGACGTATTATAGCTGCTGGTTGCACGAGGAGCATTTGCTTATTAATGTCTATGCCTTGCACCCCCTTGAGACCCTTGGCACACCCCTGGGAGCCCCAAGACCCCTGGTTGAGAACCAAAGGTGTAGAGGATTTTGCTTTATTCAGTCATAAATATGCTCTGGTCAAATGAATTGCAAAGAAAGCGTTGAGCGTTCTGTACAGTGTCTATATTTATTAAGTCTTCAGTGTTATAAAAATGTACAATTGGTATAAACATTATTAGAGTAACTGAAACTTAACCTCTGTGGCCATGAAGGAAAGCACTTAGGGTTACTGGTTGCATGGTGATGAACGTTAAAATCATTTGTGCTTCTTCACCACTTAACTCTTTCATTTCTTATACTAACACAAAAGTGGAATAAATATTGAGGAGAAGTTATAATGGGGGAAAACAGCAGATAAATGGGACAGGATCTGTGCAAATTTGTGTGCAATTATTCAAATTCATTTCTATTTTTCTCCTCTAAGTACCTGTGATAAGGATGCAGATGTGACAGTACATTAGTCCTAGAGCTAACAAGCAAAAGTCTTGTTGTATTTCTTCTTAGATCAAGTGTAGCAAAGCACTTAGTGAGGACTAACTGCTATCAAGGTTCCTTTTAAATCTATAGGTTTAGCATCCAAAGGGCAGCTGCATGATTGTAGAACAGAGAATATGTCAATACTGCTCCGTTGTTATGAGCAAATCCATTTCTCAGACCCGAGGCTGTTTGTAATCGTCGTTTAGTTGGCACAAATCGCTCTCCCATTAAAAGGAACTATTAAAAGTGTCTCAACTGTGGATAAATCTCCCACGCTAATGTCCTCACTGTGAGTTCATCTCCTCCTGCTGCGGTTGTGCTTCACCATCTTCTTCCTCTTTAGAATCATCTCATAAAGTTTCTCCAGGCCCAGCTGGAGTCCCTGACCGTCCACAGCGCTGCAGCTCTGCACGTGATGCAGCGTGTACGTGCTCAGTTCATGCACCGAGAGAAGCTTTTCCACCTCGCTGACTGACAAAGCAGAATCCAGGTCCTGCTTGTTGGCGAGGACCAGAACTGGAACTCCCTGGTTCTCGGAAGTGCGGGTGATTTTATGGAGCTCCACTTTGGCCTCCTCCATGCGCTCAAGCTCAGTCGAGTCCACGACAAAAACCATCCCGTCCGTGCGGCGGGTGTACGACTTCCACAGCGGTCGTAGCTTCTCCTGACCGCCCACATCCCACACCTGGAAGTTTATCGCCCTGTTTGTCCCTACTGCTACTTTAATCTTCTCTGTGTTGAAGCCTTTCGTTGGGATGGTGTTCACAAACTCCTTCAGCTTCAGGCGGTAGAGCAGAGAGGTTTTCCCGGCAGAGTCGAGCCCCACAACGACCACGTGCAGGGACTGGAAGTTGGGCAGGAACGGTGTGTTGGGGGCCATGTCGGTCAGCTGGTTCCCCATGGCTGCAGCCAGAAATTCACACCTACTTAGATGAGGTGACGGATTCCTGGTTTAATCCTCTTTCAGCACGCTGGCATTTGCTTCCTGTCCTCGAAGACCTTATCAAAACAAACACGGACATAGTTAGCATTTAATGAGAGCACAATGGCTGCTACAGGAATGTGTATGCTATCTTAATGCTATTTAGACAACTAAGAAAAGATAATGATTATCAGCAGGAGCACATTCCACCGCCACAGGTTTAATTCATCCTTATACCTTAAACCTACAGTTTATTTGAACTGGGGCTGAGAAATATATCAAGTTTTATAATATATATTGATTTATTTTCAAAATAAGATGTAGATCAAGACAATATTGATTCTAAATATGAAGTTACTGACAGGTTTAATGCTCAGGAAAACATGTTTATCATGAGATTCAATAACATCAATGTGCTGATTGTTCAGGAAATAATCCCTTTGACATGTCAGTCATTTTAATCTCTTTATTTTACTGAAGGAGTATTATACCATACCATTAGAATATTGTTACAGGTTTGATATTACTGCAACAAAAATGCAAGTCTCTGACACACGATGCTGTGGATTTTTTTTGTTTTATTGATCAAAAAATTTAGGACAAAATTAGTAGGGATGCACAGTTTTGGATTTTTTGCATGATTTTTTTATCCAATATTTCATTGCTGTCGATGATGACACCAATATTTTTGTCAAGAATACAAAACCTCTGAACCGTTTTTTTTTCGTGACACTTTCTTGTGTTAGAAACAGATGATAAGCAAGAAAACAGAAAACATGTATATTCTTTACACCAGAAAGCACTCGGAGAGCGCAAACCTCTGCCAAGGTAGCTCACATATTGCTGTTACATCTACAAGCAATAGTTCCATGATAAAGTTACCATCACAATATGATTCACTGACTCTGAAAACCAACACCTAGCACTCAGAATCATGTTGATATCACTATTAGTTTGCCAGTTATTGAGCAAAAATGATATTTCGCTAATGGTGGTTATCTGGATCACCATCAAAATCTAATCATTTTTAAGTTGGGCTATTATCAACATTTCCTGAAAATTTCAGCAAAATCCATCCAGTGTTATTTGTGAAATCTTGCTAACCAACAGACAAACAAACATACGGGACCAAAAACATAACCTCCCTGTTATAAATTATATTTTTGATTTATAAAAGTGGACATCCAGTGACGATGTTACATCTGTAGATTCTGACAATATATCACCCAATACACAGGGTATATTTGATCAACAGAGCGGTGCAAGGAAGTATTTTGGTAGGTCAACACAGGTGTTAGCATGGTGCTGGTTCTCTTCACTGAAATCAACAGATTTTTCAGTGTTCTTGGATCACTGCTTTTAAATAAGGTCTGCAGCAAACAAATAACAATGACACTTGCATGTTTTGTTCCTTGTGATAATCTTGAAAGACAAATCTAACTTTCATGATTCTTTGAGTTTGAACATAATCTACAAGAGTGAAAAGTTATCAATAAGCTACTATTAAACTACAATATGGTGGTTCGACTAAAAAGCAGTTACAATATAACAAGCAGATAACATCTTGTTGTGACTTCTTGTTTGATAATTTCCTCATAAATCACATAATATGGTAAAGTTGGTCCTCATGGTTGCGGCAATGGCGGCAAATTATTGATTACCTAGCAATGATCAGAATTGCTTGAGTTATGACCCCCGCCATCTTTGTAGTCCTTTTTAGCATTGAATTAGCAACGGCCATTTTAAACACAACAACACTTTAAATTCAAAGGCAGGCAACATCAGATACATCTTATTATTTCAGATAAGATGTAAAAATCTTGTCTGCATATTTTCATCATGAACCTCATTTAAGGCATCCATCACACCTTTTCTATAACCCCATACGCTTTTAGTCTTGGGAACCAGGGAGTGCTAAATGGTAATTCACTTCCACATTTTTGGACTCATTCTTGCACCACTCTGCGCAGCTAACAGTTAAATATCGAAAAAAAAATTTACATCCTCCAGTAATCAACATTCTAAGCAATTATCTGCTGATATTGATATTAGGGCTGGGCAAATGACTTAAAAAATAAAATCCCATATATTTTTTTTTAACAAAACTTTAAAAAACTTGAAATTTGATCAAAATATGTCCCAGAAATAAACTGAATTAATCTCTAAGAATGTAAGTGCTAACTGTATGTGACAGTATGGAAGGGTGTAGAAAAAAAAATATACAACCTTAATATAAAACAAAATCTTTATATCTGTATTGTTAGTAAATGTTCTAGTTATTGGCAAGTAATTAAGGAACCTACTTTGCTAAAATGGTTAACTTAAATCTATTTCATAAAGTATCTGAATATGACTTTGAATAATAGTTACTATATTTAGAAAATGGCAACGTTAAAATGTTTGTTCTTAAAAAATTATAAACACACACTATTTAGTTGCATTATAAAAGGTCAAAATGGCTTTAATCCCGTGTAAACTGGTTTAAATCCCATGTCAAGCTTATTTAATTGTGCATTATTATTTGTGTTTGAATTATGTGAATGTTATCATTTTTCTGATTTTTTTTGATATTTCTGTTTATCTATACATATTTTTCCATCAAGTGTAAAGCAATTCGTAACAAATCAGCCCTCAGGTAGAAAATAAAGGTTTAGGTATGTGGCCCTTTTGGTAATCAAAGTTGTTCATCCCTGATTTAGATCCTGAAATGTTGATGCCAACAATCATTAAAACTACAACCTCAATAAATGGAAATGTTGCCAATGTTTTTGTGCAACTTAGCCAGTATGTAGGAGTTTCTCTTCATGTGTTTAGTTGTAAGGTCTCTGTTTTTGTGAGTTTTTGTTTTTTTGAGTTGGCTTTTTTATTTTTATGATTCATCCTGTGTTTTGTTTTTAATTACTCTATTATTTGATTAATTCTCAGTTTTTATAACTGTATTTTTATTTCACTTTATTTCAACCTGGTCGTCATTATGCAGCACTTTTGTAAACCATTATTTACTTTAAATGTGCTGTATAAATAATGAATTGAATTGGGACAAACACTATGACACACTGCTGAATACTGGGTCCTCGAACGTCATTCACACATACAGTTACCTTTAAATTTCCCAAATTTACCCGAGTGGGCTGCCTGTGTGAATGCATCCTGCAGGGTCTTTCTTTCATGTAAACCTACATTTTTCCTGCTATGCCCTTGCATTTTGCCCTATACAACCCTCCACTCCACTGTGGGACAGCATTCTGTTAAGAGGGTCAAGTGAAATGCTAGAAATTGTCATTGTTGCATTGTGTGAAAGGGACTTCAGACTTTGATTTTTGTTGTGGTGGTATCAATCAAATACTAGTTTCAGTTACCAGCACCTCCTTAAAGTTTATAATTCATGTATTGTGACAACTATTTGTTATTTCTTTGCAGGAAAAATACCCATATAAGTCATGTACCATCATTTAGCTGTAATTAATGTGACTTAAAATTTGGTCTATGTCACACATCCCTTATCCAATCAGTCCCTGCATACATAAATGGCCTCTCTTATCATTAATACACACAAACAATGAATGCCCCTAAATTTCCTTGTCTCTTTCAGCAGAAAAACAACACTTAATTGGGCAGCTGAGGCTCTCCAGAGCTCGATCCTCTTAACACAGCTAAACCTGAAGGGCTTTTCTCAGGGCAGATTGATTTCATTGCAGTGGATGGATGATATGTATTCACTGCTGTCTATGAGGACTGCAGCAGCAGGACTAATCCGGTTGTTGTTGACATCCAGATTCACATCAAACAGCTGCTATAAGACACTATGCATCCACAGGAACACATATTATTCACTCATGACCACAAAAACAGCACATATTAATACTGAAAGACTAATTTCTCAACGCTTTTTAGGTTATAAAAGCAAACTGCACGGTCATGTTTGCATATATTTGCTTTGTACGTTAATTCTAAAGCTTTGCATTGTTGTAAGCATCCCCTCAGAGGACTTTAAATATTCAAAGTACATTAAATTAAAGCTTTAAAGCAGTTTAGTAATTAAAGCAGGAAAAAACTTGCTATTTAAAGCTTTAAAATGCATTTATGTGCAAATAAGCATTACAAGCAGCAATACTATGTGTAAACAATTCGAGCTGTGAGGCACTTGAGCAAAACTGCACTTTATTATATTTTAATTAATAAATATAAAAATTAAACTATAAAATATTCTTTGCAGCATTGGGTTTTTTTTTTTGTCATTTTTTAAGTTTGCAAACATATTAAAAAACTTTAAAATATCCAGACAAGAAATTGCATGGTTAACTTTAAGAGATCTTCATGCATAATGTATTTACTAATGATGCCTGCAGTTTTAAGACGGAGCTTCCTCGACTAAAAGCGCCAAACATAAGACTTTAAAAGCACAATAATGACTAAATTCTTACCTTTTCAGTTGTCTGGTGAAAATATTATCCACACGACATAAAAGCATCCATACTTTACTCGTATACACGGTCCTACTCGCGCTAGTCCCCTCCGCTCTCCCTCTCTTTAGCAGATCCGACTGAGTGAGGAGAGCGGCGCGAGCGCACAGCGGCTAGCGCTCAGGTGACGTCACACAGCTAAGAGGATTTCTATCCCGCGCGCTCTGCTGGCGGAGAGAAGAACTGCAACTGCGGTGGCTGCTCAGAGAGAAGAGACGTCAAGTTTGTGGCCTTTTTTAAATACCTCGACAAACCCACTTCCAATGCAGCTGGGACATTGTGTGAAAACTGAATGCAGTGATTTAAAAGTCCTGTTCGAGCTATATTCAGTTGAATAAACAACAAAGACAGGATATTTCATGTTCAAACTGATACACTGCATTGTTGTTTTGTAAGTATTCACTCATTTTTAATTTAATATCTACAATGTTATCCAAAAAAGCTGGGACAGAGACCTGTTTACAGCTGTGTCACATCACCTTTCCTTTAAACAGTACTCAATAAGTGTTTGTGAACTGAAGGCACTAACTGTTGAAGCCTTGTTGGTGGAATTCTTGCTTGATGTGCAACCTCAGTTGCTCAACAGACCGAGGTCTTTGTATTTTGCGTTAAATAATGCACCGCACATAGGCAGGCAGGCCAGTCTAATACCTGCACTCTTTTATGACAAAGCTACACTGCTGGAACATGTGGAGAATGTGTCTTAGTATTGACTTTTATGAAATAAGCAGGGTCGTCCCTGAAAGAGACGTTGCTTAGATGGCAGCATATGTTGCTCCAAAATCTGTATGTACCATTCAGCCTTAATGGTGCTTTTACAGATGTGCAAGTTACTCATGCCATAGGCACTAGCACACCACCATACAATACAGCCAGATCTGGTTGTTATATAGCTTTCCTTTTGAATTGCAGAGTTTTAACTTGTACATGTAGATGAAGCGATAAACTGTCAACTGACAATGATTTTCCAAACTGTTCCTGATCCCACTTGGTGATATACTCTACAGAATGATTTCAGTTTTTGATGCAGTGCTGTCTGAGGGATCAAAGGTCACAGGCATTCAATGTTGTTTTTTGGCCTTTGCTGCTTCTGTGCAGAGATTTCTCCTGATTCTCTGAGTCTTTTGATGACATTATGAACTGTAGATGATGAAATCCCTAAATTCCTTTCAACCATTGTTTGAGGAATATTGTTCTTAAACTTTTGGACTATTTGCTCATGCAGTTGTTCACAAAGTGGTGAACCTCAACCCATCCTTGCTTGTGAACAGTTTAGCCTTTCAGGAATGCTCCTTTTGTACTCGATCCTGACATTCATCTGTTTCCAGTATAACTGTTCACCTGTGGAATCATCCAAACAAGTGTTTTTGAGCATTCATCAACTTTTCCAGTGTTTTGTTGCCCCTGTCCCAGCTTTTTTGAAAAGTGTTGCAGGCATCAAATTTTAAAATGAGTGAATATTTGAAAAAAAGTTTTTGTGCTTTTCTGTTTGAACATTAAATATCTTGTATTTTTATAGTTTATTTAATAGAATATAGGTCACCATTGTGTCCTGTTTTTATTTACCTTCTGCACAATGTCCTCACTTCATTGAAATTGGGGTTTGTATGAGTCTTGTCTTTTCTGTGTTTATTTCATTTTTGCGACTCAATTTGTTTGTTTGTTTCTAATTCTACTAGATGGAGGCGGAAGCACCTCATATCATGTAAAATCATGTAACACAATGGAATGTAAAAAATGCATTTAACTATTTTTGACACTGGTGCTGCACATTCTACCTGAGCTGTAAGCCGTTCTGTACCATCAGTCAGAAAAGGCATCAGCTCCACCATGTGTCCACTCTCAAGAACTTCAAGACCTGATGCAAATATAGCTTTTTTTTGTAAAGGTCTTTGTAAATGTTTCTTCTTCTATTGTAGATACATCTGAACATTTATTTCCATGACACAACAAATTTGATTATGCAGAATTTACAACTTTCCAGGATGAGGTTTTAGTTTTTTTAACAAGCACATGCCATACCATTATTTCTCTGCAAAAATATATTTACTTAACAAGTGTAAACATAGTATTTCTATAGGCTACATTTAATCATTCTGTCTTCATTGTTTACTACCAAATAATAACAGATGTTATCTCAAGACACTGAACAAATGAGTAGGTCAAAGCCATCATCTTCTTTATCATTATGGTAGTTATCATATTTTATTTTATTTACCAGGACTGAACATATATCCACAGTGAGTGTAGTACTTAGCAACATTTAGCAAATGTTACAGTGGAAAAAGTCTTGTTAAGAAGGCAGGACATCTTGAGTAGAACCAACCATGTTTGGGGCATGAGTGGATAAAGAGAGATGCAGACGGATCAAGATGCAGGCAGATTAAATCAGTGAAAACTTTATGACAACGATACATTTAAGGCTGCCCAAATGGTAAAGTTGTCCTCATCATGGTTCTCTTTATATGGAAATAAGAATACTTATTGTGGTACTATGAGCAACAACCATGGATAGAGAGATCGTTATAATAATAACATATGACTAGAAAGCCCTCAAAGAGCATAAACCTCGGCCAAGGTAGCTCACATATTGCTGTTACATCTTTAAGCAATAGTTCCATGATAAAGTCACCATCATAATATGATTCCTTGACCCAAAAACCCAAACTTATCACTCCGAATCATGTTGATATCATTATTAAAGAGTTATTGAGCAGAAAGAATTGTTCGCCAATGGTGGTTATCTGGGTCACCACCACAATCGGACCTTTTTTAAGTTGGGTCATTCCCAACATCTCCTGAAAATTTCAGCAAAGTCCATCCAGTAGTTTTTGCATAATCTTGCTAACAAACAAACATACGCAGGCAAAAACATAACCTCCTTGGCAGAGGAGGTATTAAATCAAGTTTGACAATGAAATTGACTGGCAAGTCCAGCGAACATCTTTTTGCGAGAAGGCAAGAAATATGGCCTGAATGTATGTAATATGATGATGTACAAACCAGCATCATTCTGTAAAGGATCTTAACACGTGGGCTCAGGAACACTTCAGGACACCATTGTCAATGTACACAGTTTGTCACTACATCTGCAATTGCAAGTTAAAACTATCTTGCAAACTGATGAGTCCACATTTTAAATTGTTTTTGGAGATCAGGGACATTACGTCGCCTGGGCTAAAAAGGAAAGGACCATCCAGATCAGTGCAAAATCTGTGATGGTACAGGGGTGTGTTAGTGCCCATGGCATGGGTAACTTGCACACCTGTGAAGTCACCATTAATGCTGAAAGGCACATACAGGTTTAAGAGCAACATATGCTCCAGCCAAGTGACATCTTTTTCAGGTAGGTCCATGCTTATTTCAGAAAAGACAATGCTAAGCTATATTTGGCATGTGATACAACAACGCACAGTAAAAAAAAGCAGGTACTAGACTGGCTTGCCTGCAGTCCAGACCTGTGTCCCATAGGTGCATTATGAAGTGCAAAATATGAGAACAGAGACCCTGGACTGTTGAGCAACTGAAGTGGTCCAAAAAAAAAAACAAGAATGGAAAATAATTCCACTAAGAAGCTTCAACAACTAGTGTCCTTGCTTACTGAGTGTTGCTAGAAGGAAAGATGATGTAGCACAGTGGTAAACATGCCCCTGTCCCAGCTTTTTTGCAACATGTTAGATATGAAATTCAGAATGAGGGAATATTTAAAAAAAAACAAAGTTTTTCAGTTTGAACATTAAAAATTTTGTCTTTGTTGTGTATTTTATTGACTAGAGGTTGAAAAGGATTCGCAAATTATATTTTTTTAGTTTAAGTTTTACAAAATGTCCAAACCTCATTGGAATTGCCATTTGTACAAGAATTTCATTCGTGACTTTTTGTGGACTCGTCGAAAATGTGCCTCATAATGAGTAAAAGATTTTTTCTGACAAGGAACAAGACAAACTTGTTGAGACAGAATTTTTATTCTGTTAAAAAAATGGAGCAGAAAACTAAAGGCAAAGTTTTAAAGAGGAGATGTGACATACATACGGTAAAGGAGAAAAGAGTTTTACTGAAGTGCAGACTGCAAATTACAAATGAAAAGTAAAAATTATAACATGAAAAAACAAGTATGTATTTACAAAATATTTGCCACTCTGAAAAGAGTAAACACGCTAAAAAAAAAATCCTTTTTTTTTTCCAAGTGTACAAGTTCCCTTTAAAAATGCACAATTTATGTCTCCATTTCAATAAAACTGTGGACTTGCTCTCCTTCTTAATAATACAGATTTACTGGACCTTAAAACAATGTCAGAAAAAAACATTCATGCTGCTTTTAAAGTGTCTCTATTTCTAAACCACGACATTGTAGTGACTGATTAAAGTCAGCAGTATGCTAAAACAACATACAGAATAAGATACACAAGCACTGTCACAGTGTTTATCAATAACAAATCAATCTTCCATACAGATGAGATAATGGTGCAATGCAGGCAGAATATTCATCATTTTATGCTCCTGTTTTTTTTCCATTTCAGTTTTATGATGTCACAGGATGTGGGATTGTGGAATTGGTGCCACAGTCAATATACTCGAAGGTGTCCAGAGACAGCTGCTCCGTGTGCGAGAGATAAGAGATGTTCAGTGTCATTCTGTGCAGACAAAAAAGAAGGAGACGCATTATTGGAGCATCTGCTGTGGCGGGTTTTTGTTATGTCTTCTAGCAGTTTTTGAGAGCTGTGGACCTCAACAGTGTGTTGAGGTATGTTTTGTTTTCCAGCTTGCACACCGTTTTCTCATTAAATCCTTTAAAAACCAATAACAGTGAAAGGAAGCTGAAAAACTACAATAACCAAAGTTTACAAGACTTGAACAGCAACAAAAACTGAGTACAGGTCACACTCTGCACAATATGCAGATGATTTATTTTTTAAGATTCGATGGCGACAAAAAGAGAGAAAAAAGTAGAGCAATATTCAGCATATTCAGCACAGACTTGAGCACCTTTGTCTTTGTTGTTGAGCGAATCCTTTGAATACAAATTAGTCCACCAGAAACCAGAATCATGGAGAAAAGGCATGCCGAGGGGGATGCAGCAGTCTCTAAATCGGTCAAAACTTAATTGACCATCTAGAATAACTTCAAAACTTGTGTTTACCCTGCTTTATGAAAGTTAGGGAGCAAAATTATCGACATTGGCGGGGGGAGAAGAAACAAAACCTGAATTAATCATCGTGCTGAAGTAGGTCAGTTCAATTTTTAAGTGTGTGAACAACACTGCAGTCTGTAGTCACTGTTAACAGTCAGAAGTCCTGTTTACAGTGTTTTCAACAAAAAAAGGTGAACTTTTATTGCGTTTGGCTGTTCATTCACACGACAATGGTATTTTGTTTGCCTGATAACAGGGAGATCTGAATACAGACTCTAGAATGCAAGGTTTTTAAACCTGTTTCTATCAATGTGTTCACAGGCAGACAGGAGTGTTTTGAAACCTGGGAGACCTCGCACATACGCTCTTTAGCCTCAGGATAAAGCCCCACTACACTCTTGCTGGCCACGCTACACTATTCACATCCATCTCCCTGGGCAAAAACAAGCTTAAATTAATTATGGAGTCTTTTCAGACAAAAACTGCACTCTGTAAAGTGTGTATGTTAGCAATTCATTATTCTGCTTTCATAAATTAATTAACTTGCATATAAGGCAGCAAGGTGCTTCTAGTTTGACTTCAAATTTGGCAGACAACAAACACAACAGCAGATCTATGAGCCCCGATCGTACTGCTCCATCTTTTTAACTGCACAACACTTTCTCAACAAAAATGGATTTACTGAACCATCAATATGATCCATAATCCTCCTTTACCTTTACCACATGAGCATCCACATGTTTGACATTTATGATTATTTACACTTCACAGCTCTGAGAAAAGAACAGAATGTGTGATCATGACTGTGTTGTGTACGCTGCGTTCATCTCTATCCTGCCCTCCTCAGGACAGACTCAAACTCCACCAGCACAACATTTCTCTCTGCTTTAGGTGCATTGACCTGCATTCAACACAGCAAAGATGACCCTGGGAATGAACTTTACCCAAAATTTTGATGATTTTTTGACGTTGGTCAACAGAAGCTAATGCACATTGATGTGTGAATGCAGCTTTAAATTTAGAAAGACATTGAGTGGTTGGTGTCATACTGTGAAGAACTGAGCCACGCCTTTGACTGCTTCTGTCTCCTGTCTGCTATTACTGCTTCTTCAACATATTTGCCAACTAGGTGCTGAATGCCATACAAGAGAGCATAACCTTCATGATTTGCAAAGCATCCAGAACTTAGCAGGAGGCATTCATGAGGGGATTGCTGGGCAAAAAGACAAATTACATAAATTCCTCTGGCTAGAACTAGTTTTGCGGTCCTGTCTCTGAAGAAGTGAATCTCAAGTTAGAAATCCACATTTAAAGAGCTATTCTGAAACAGAAACTCAAACCAAAAGTGTCTGTATTATCTTGTCTTTTAATTTAATCCTTAAGAAAATCTTTGAATTTGAGATCTGTCTCTTGAAGATAAGACTGTTTTATGGTTTTATCACTCTGCTCTGCATGGTGTTGCATTTATCATTATGGTTTTGAGGTGTTCACACTAAGGTTAACACTTACTGCAGTTCCAAGAACAACGTGTGAATCTTGATGGATGCTGATTTGCAGTAGTCACTGAAAAAAAGATGAGGCTGTTAATGTTTGGACACATTAATAAACAAAGCATGTTCAATGAAAACTTTAAGTCCTGTGTGAATGTTTCATTCTTAACTTACTTTAATCCTTTATCAGACAGAGTCAGCAGATTCTTTATGATGTACTGCAAATGTTAAAAAGACGGATTAGATATGAAAGCATGACAAACCTACTAACAGAGCAATTTCATGAGATCGGTTATTATCTATAACACTTACTGATTTTGTTGAACGGGATGGGACTGAGGTCATATTACACAACTTAGTTTTGCCCACAATGGAGAAAGAAATCAGACTTTGGATGTCAAACTCAACGATCTGAACGGAGACAAAGTTCTCGTTGGTAATATTGATGAGATTCTGGGAAAGAAGCAAAAGATTGTTAGGGGCAAAACGAAGACCGTCAAAAAAGGAAGGGAGGTTAGCCTTGAGGATGTAACAAAAATTATCAAACATGGCCGCTATCAATCTTCCTTCCTGAAGATTTGACCATCTGAATTAAGCTGGAGATATACTTGCTGTTAATACACGAACGCATACGCATTATGGCCACCACGTGTCCCCTGCGTCGATTCAGCACGTTGGTAGTGTACTTCCTCCAGAATTAACGCAATGCAGATGTGAGCTGCAGTCTACACATCAACAGTATCAACAGGATCATTGAAGAGGCAGAGGAGAGGTGACAGATTGATCACAGGAACAGAAACACTTAACAGAAAGTTTAAAAGATAAACTGATGAATCAAGACCACAATCATCCACATCTGAATAATGTGTAAAACTGTACAGACAAAAACCTGACAGCTCATCTGGCTGATGACAGATAAATCCTCCTTTGTAAGTCAGGAAACAAGGAAATTAGTTTGGTAGACCAGTTGGACTGGTGACCGTGTACATGGGTGACTTGGAGTTGACGCCATGGCTGACTTGTCAACAGTCATGTTTGTGTTAGCTTGGTTTTCTTGGCTGTATTTTCTCACATAAACTAATGAAAAAATCTTTAGTTAACAAAAGTGAAGCACTGAAGGGTTCACCCTCTGTTTTTCAAGTGCTTTAGCTTGACCTCTGTCAGCACCATCAGCAGCAAGCCATCGGTTAACACTGTAATTCATCACACCCCTACACCGTGACAGCTCCGATGGTGCATGGAGGAAAATATCATCGAAATGGAGTTCAGACGATGCTGATGTGAGGTCTGACCACTGGTCATCAGTTGTCAACAAATATTTGATAATGTAGCCCAAGACAAATTTGCCAAATGGAACAATAAAGTTTACCCTGACCCTGACCTTACTGACAATTGGTGCTTATTTTCTTACTTTTACTCTCAGATTCGCCGCCATGTTTGTATTGTACTCCTGACACAACAGGTAGTTACATACAGCCTGAGGTCTTTTGCAACTTCCAGTGGTGTCCCCCAGGACCATGTGTCATATACAGGCAAATATATACTCCTGATCAAAATCTAGACCAGTGGAAAATTGCAAAAATTTGTGTCAACAACTTTTGTCAGCACAGAAACTGTGTTTTCTGTGCTGACAAAAGTTGGTTCACCCACTAAATGTTGTGCAGTCAGCTTCATTTGTCGAAACTTATCCACAATTTTGAGCACTTTTTGCCCCCTTCTTTCCTTGATTACAATTTTGACTTCTTTTTTGTCATTTCTGTTGACTGCCTCTAATAAGATCACGATCTCTTTGATTTACAGGGAATGTGGAGCAAAGTGAAGGAATTAATAAGGGAACTGTTAAGCAAAAGGTCTCTTGATATCGATTCTCTGAGGGAGTTGATTATCAATTGGAATTAGTTTTCGATTCCCATCCCTTGTCCTCATGAATATTTCTTTATTTGGGGTATAGGATCAAGTTCACAGCTATCTCTGTGTTACAGATACCCTTGGATCCCAACCTGGGGTCAGTGTAAGTGAACACAGTTTTCTTGCTAAACAATAGTTTTGAAAGCAGCCAGGTAGAGATTTACATGTTTCTGTCTGTGCTGCTGTTACTCACCGTGACCTCCATTTCAACCGTGTTGGGGGTGAAGAAAACCGTGACCGACTGCACAGACACAGGCTTGATGATGACACTCCGAGGGAAGAGGAAGAAGAGGATCAGACAGCAGATTAGGAGGCAGAAGACCATGGAGACACAGACATACAGCTTTCTGAAAAAGATGAAAACAAGGAGTTGTTCAACCAATTTTTTTTCTTTCATAAAACAACATTTTAACATATAATTCAAATCACATAACTTCATTAATAACTCAAATGGAAAGTTGGCTTGAAGATTGAATATAGAAACAGATCAAACAAAATGAATAAAAAGGAAAAATCTTATGCAGAAAGGGCTCTTTTATAGTAAACAATAAATTAATACATCCATTAAGAAACATGATTCCTAAGGAGCACTGAGTAATCTAGTTTTAGATTTAATTATCACAAGTCTCTATTCTGATCAAAAGGCTTCATATTAGAAGCAAAAAAAGGGATTGACAGCGCAAAGGTTAAAAGATGGATTTAAGGACTGATGCATACTAACAGGAATTAAACAGAAATCACTATGAAATAAAAGATGAGCAACATGACTGCTCGGAGGCAATAAAAAGACGGGTCTTGTATAAATATTTAAGGCTGATAAAATACAACAAAATAATGTAAAGAAATAAAAAATCAAACAGAATTCATAGTCAAAACGAGATAAAAATAAGATATACATAATGATTGTAAAAATACAAAATGTTATAAATAAAAGCCTGAAACAGCTCATTCTACATTAAAATATGATATAATAAATAATAAGTGGCAATAAACTGCATTGATATCAATGATCAACCTAGAATAATAGACTACTACATCAAACCCAAGAAATTAGTTTGTAACTAACTTATCATTCCTGCTTTTTAACTTCTGCAACCACACCTACATGTCAGTACTTGCACGGGGAAACTTTAAGAAGGAAAATAACATTTACAACTGAAAGTGCTCCAAGAACAAAAACTGTCACCAAGGCATTACCGACATTTTCGAGCAAATTATTGTCAAAATTGTGAAAACTGCCCTACCTCGCACTGTTAACAAATCCTACAAAAAAATCCTGGATCCACATCCAGATTTAACCTGACAGGCCAGTTGGACTGTTCAATATATTTCACTGGCCCATCTAGGAAAGAGCCCATAGTGTTTGGGAATGGGCAGAACCTTTCAAGACGATATCTGTCAGGTGATTGGATGATCGTTCCATCTATCACACACATTTAAGGCCAATCAGGTAATGCAGTAGGCGGGCGCTACTGCTGCAGTGTAAAGGACAAAACTTGAGCTGTTTCGTAAAACAACCTGTCGCACAAACATGTTGGAAGTGGAATGAAAATGTCCTTTCTATAGAGAAGTTTGTATAGTTTGTTTTTCTTTTAATAAAGAAATGTGGTCCAGATCTGACAAACTGCTACCGAAGTTGACATTAGCATAATAAAACAGACACTGAATCAGGCTGATCTATTTGCAATGCAAGTTTAATCCTCGTGTTGATCACCTCTAATATCTCATCACTTCTCCCTTGTGTCATGACAAATACTTCTTGAAAAATTCAATTTCAATCAAAATCAATTCACAAAATTTTAACTTATCCTGTTCACAAACTAACAAACAAACAAACAAACCAACAAACAAGCAAACAAACGCTGGCAAAAACATAATCTCCTTGGCAGAGGTAAGAAGTATAGTTGCCTTACAAATAAATGCATTATTCTCTTACGTGCGCCTGGGTCTCAGCCTGACATCATTACATGGGATCACAGCAACAAGCTGATCTGCATGGCCTGTTGAAACAAAGAATAAAGCGGTCAAAGTTTGAATCCATTCTTAAAATGACGTGAAAGTGAGTCTATTATCTTCTCATGTGACTTAGTTCCTCAAGTTCAAGCTTAAATTATTTTCAGGAGATCAAAACATAAAACCTACAAAACAGTGAACTTCTTCTTTTTGTGTATGATTTTGGCCTTAATTTTCCCAAAAAACAGAACTGCAGATAACTTTATATATTTTCTAATGAGCTTGTTGAAGCTGTATGGGGTCCACAAATGGGCATGAATTTTAAGTAAGAGTTGGTGCTTTCAAAAACAAGCATCAACACAAGTTTACACAATAACGGTTAAAAGAAATGGCAAAAAATTGAATTCCTAAATGCTCAATATTATGTAATTTATTGATTCTGATTATCAAATATCACAGGTAGAATCTGGCAAACTGTCAAATTTGCACAAATTTTGTAGAAACATTCAGAAAAGTGGTCTGAACTTGTCAGGACCACTTTAACAAATGTTGAAAACACATTTGTTCAATTTAGACCATGTTTTCTTTTGGTGAAAGTATCACAGAGGATAATCAAGTGTCTTGATTTTTGATAACACCAATCATTACAAAAAATTTAAATTTTATTGTTTTGATACATCATGTCAAAAAGCAGTGCTGGGAAATTGATAGAGTTTTAGTTTTAAACAGAATTATAGCTTCCCACAATAACTCACGCAGGTTAATGGAGATTAAATAATTAATTCCATATACCATGTCAAGCTTTTTTGTCCATAGGATTTGTCATGCGTGGTGATCGGTTTAGTGCTTGTTGTTTTAATTTGGCGAAAAGAGTACATCACTTCTATCTCAATTACACATTAATATCTTTTATAATCATTTACTCATACTATCTGTTAAACATTTAAAAACACTGATCATTTCATAGTTATACTTGTCTATTGCTTGATTTTCAAAGTTTTCATATTATCAACGTTTTCAGCGTTAAAGTCATATACATGCATGTAATGCTGTTAATGTAAAATCAGTGAGAAGTCATGTTTAACAATCATGATTTCAATATTCACAGAATTAACTGGATCATAATTTTTGCCATATTCAAGCAGCCCTACCAAAAAGCATACAAATTAGACAGAAAATACATAAATGTCACATACTGTGCACAGTTCAGACGGTGTGTAAGAGTGTGTCTGCAATATCTGAACTAAAAAAATGTAAAAAATTAAACATCTATTATCGAGTTATAAGATTTTTATGTTTGTAGTTGTAGTATTAAACAATACCAGCACAAGAAAATATCAATAAATCAATAAATTACAGTATTTTTCTGGACAATACTGCATCTTAATTTTATAGTACTGATCATTAATTGGTCAGTTATTGAGGACTTTTGTTGTATTGTTGGTTAGTCTCCTGCTGGCTGGCAGCAGACTCTTCGTCTTTTTGTTGCATTTATGATTCTGTCACTGGAACAAACAATGGAGTTTATCCATGTGGCAGGGAGCATACTTTAATTAATATCACCAATAAGACACCATATTTTGTATTTACATTATATTTTGGGTTCTTAATACTAAATAAAATGGCGAGTAAAAAAAGGGAAATACCGCCCTGCTTACAGTATTGCAGAAAATCGAGACTTCTAGAGTTGTTACTCTGTACTGCAATATGCATCCTATTGCCAGATTATTTCCAGTGCATACTCCTATCAAACAGGTATCAAATGATTTGATTGTAATTATAATCATATTAAAGTTTATTATTCTGTTGTTGTGACAACCATTTATCATTTATTTATAGAAAAGAAACATTGAGGTTTATATTGCAAATCTCAGCTCAGCTGAAATATGTACAGTAGATGTTTTTAGTTCATAATGCCCAACCCCTTGGTCAGGACATTAAAAAAACATGTTAAAACTCACCTCTTGGTATTCGCCCGGTGCCTCGACATGTTGGACAGGTTTCCCCTGATGAGGTCCCATTGATGGCACCATAAGGGGGAAAGTGCCTCAGAGTTCTCACCTTTTCCTCCTCCTCTGGTTGATCAGGCTCCTCTGGGCTTTTGTTCTTAATCCCAGCAGTAACCATGGCCGTCCTGAGAGATAAAGGCGAGCCTAAAGAAGAAAAACGTGAAAATAAAATGTCTGAAACCTTCACCTAAACCACAAGCTTCTCTTGTGACTAACAGTGAAGACACGTAACGCCAGCGCCGCTCACAAAGCTTTAAATGGCCAATAAAAGCACATTTTTGCACTTCATGTGAGGGAATGAGCAGAGTCCACAACTGCAGTCACAGTCACATTCATTTATGGACATAATGTAACTCAGTAAAAACCCTGTGATACTGTAGGTAAGCCAAGACTGAGGGATTTCACCATAAATAAACAGAAGTGATGCTTTTTTGGTCACTGTACGGTTAAGTTAAAGAACCAAAACTGACAGTTAGGATTGGGAAATATATCAAGATTTTAAGATGTGTTTGTATGTTTTTAAATGAGATAAATGGTAACACAGTATTGATCACATGGGTATAATTTGGCAAGGATGGAATATTTCCCTGATCACTCTCATTTTGATGTGTTTTTAAACAAGTCAAATCAAGTTAGAGGAAGCGGGTCAAAATAAGGCTAACAAAAATGAAGTTCAAGACCTCAGCCAATCAAGCCAAAAGTTGAATGAGTCAAAAGCCAGGCAAAGTCTGGACCAAGGTATGCCTAATCGAGTCAAGTCAAAATTCAAGTCAGTTCAAGTCTAGTTAAGCAAGAGGTAAGATAAAATTGGATCAAATTAAATTAAGTTAAGTCTAAATCAAACGAAAATCTAAAACAATGAAACCATATTGGCCATAGTCGTGTCAAGACAACACAATTAAAATCAAATTAGGTCAAGTCAAGTAAAAGCAGAACAAAATATGTCATGACACATTAGATTAAGTTAAATCAGGTCAAGTCAATGAAAGTCAAAAGTCAAACTGAATTGAGCCAACTCTCTAGTCAAGGCACCTGCCAAGTCAAATATTGTTAGTTAGAATCAAGTCAGGAAAAGTCATGTAAACTCAAATCATGTCAAGTCAAATGAAAGGTCATGTGAAAAAAGATTAGTTTAAGTCAAAACAAAAGTTAGGTGAAGTTAAATGTGTTAAAACAAGTCAAGTCAAATCAAGTCAAACTGTCTATCGAGTTCATTTTAACATCAAACCAAGTCAGGTCAAAAATCAAGTCTAATCAGTCAGACAAAATCAAGTCAGGTCATTTCAGGTCAGGTCACATAAAGCCTACACAATAAAGTCAAGATAAATCAGTTCTTAACTTAATTTAATCAAGTACAATTAATTCAAGTCAAATCAGAATCCCAGTCAAAGTCATGTGAAATCAAACAAAGTCAAATTTCAGGTCATTTCAAAAGGCAACTTAGAAAAAGTCTTGACAAGTTAGTGAGTAGTGCAAAACCTTAAGACTGAATCAAATCATGAACGATCAACACCAAGTTCATCTTAAATCAAGTAAAGTCAAGTTTAGTCAAGTCAAATGTTATGCCTCACCAAATAAAGTCAAACCAAGCCACGTCTAATCACCTTAAATCAAATCATGTCTGGTCCAGTCAGTTCAAGTCAGTTCAAGTCAGATAAAGTAAAGTGAAGTCAAGATAAGTTTGGTATACCTGTGTTTACGGAGCATAACAAAAAATCAGCTCATCGAGAAACACATATGATCAAAAATACTCCATTCAAATAAAACTCACAAAAATGAAATAAGACATGGGAATGAAACAATTATAAGAAATCAAGTACAATGACAAAAGGCTTCATATTCACACCACATGACTGAGTGTACAAGTTTTAATTATGCACATGCTACATTAGTGCTACCTTTGCAATGAGAGAGAAATTGTACTTAGAGAAATTATAGCTTTGCTTTGGTTTGTTAACTTTTAGGCTTAAGCTACAACCAGTTTGCAAATAAATGACAAAAGAAAATCAAATACTTCATATTTTTACTGGTGATAATCTCAAACTATCCTTGATAAAATCAATAAAATCTGCTTTTGTGGCAAAACAACAACAGTAAAAAGCAACAAACACATCATTCCAATAACATTTTATATCATAGGCTAACAGGGTCAGCTCCTCATACCTTCATACTCCTACTTTTTTAATATGAAGAAAGCCATGTATGAAGAAAAGACATTTTAAGGGAAATACAGTTTACATCTTTAGCTGTAGAGATGGTTGTCACAAAAAGAGCTGTCTCCCAGAGGAGGACAGACTCTGCCCCCAAGTGCTGTGACAGCACAGTCAAAGATAAAGCTCCACTTCTTTACATCCTGCCCTAAATATTAGGCTGTGAGAGAGGAATACTATCCACTAATGACACAGACTCAAAGAGTTTGATTCTAAATGTGATATCTGGAAGATCCCATCTTTACTGGGACAAAAATGCAAAACTGAGATTACTGAGAATCAATAAGAACTCCCTCAAGGAATCATTATCATTAATCTTTTTCCTAAACAATTCCTTTATCAATTCCTTCCTCTTTGTTCTGCATGCTTTGCAAATCAAATACCTCACCCTCTCATCAGTAGAACTCAGAAGAAATTATAACAAAAAAGTCCAAAGTCACAGGAGACAGGGGGCAAAAAGGTGAATTTAGTTTGACATTCCTCATCTCTGTTCAAAATGTCTTCCCAAAATCATTAATATTTTCGGTGTTACGCCAGTTTGAGAAGGATTTCGGAAACATTTATGTTTTCTAGTTTTTATGTCAGGTGGTCTAATTTTACGAAGAGTATAAGGGCCATGTTAGATGGAGAAAATAATTTTGGGGAAGTTGAGATGAAAATCGAAATTTCGGGATTAAAGTTGAAAAGACAAGAATAAAGTTGAAATACAATTTTTTTTCATCATTTTGACTTTTATCACGAAATTGTATTTCAAATTTTTTGTCGACATTTCAACTTTTATCTCGTCATTTCGACTTTTATCTCAAAATTTCCACTTTATTCTCGTCATTTTGACTTTAATCTCGACCTGCCGAAAATTATTTTTTCCATCTAAAATGGCCCTAATACTCTTCCGTATTTCTAATAAATTTGTTCAGCGCTGTATATTTTAATTTTATATGAAATGCTTTGGCAATAATACCCCACACTCATGTAAATACAGCTGTTTAAATGTATTTTTTCCTTTAGCACTTTAATATTTAAAATTGCAGCACTGAAACTTGTGTTCGATGATTCAGTTTTGTTAAGCACTGAATCCTCTTTTAGAAAGTGGAACAGACTCTCACATCCGTATTTTAGACATTTACACTTACAGCCTGGCTACATGTTCACACAATTTAAATTAAACCCGTCTTTGTAACCTCTTTAACTCATTTTCTCCGAACAGAGTTGGATTTATCAAAACTGGGGCCATACTTTGCTCTGACCCACTTCCGCCCACCGCGCGCTTGTTTACCTTACGCAGCTGATACATCCAGGCAATCATACACGCTGGTTTAACATGTTCAGAAGTAATTTAGCGAACAACAATGAGCTCTTACCTCTCTATACGACTTGAGTTTAATATCCAGGTTTTCTCTCGTGTGGAAATAAGCTGCGTCACCGCTGGACCCTCATGTTTACGGCGATGAAACGCACTGACACAGCGGAGTATGATGAACACTGGGTGGGAGGATCACTTCCTGCTTCTCTCGGTGACAGTTCACTTCAGGCCGCATCACATGAGCTGTTTTTGATTAACTATTTTTGGATTTCAGAAGTGCATCAGCTCAAATTCACTTTGCCTCGAACTATTTCAGCTTCATTCAAAGAATAATGGCTTTTTTTTCAGTTATTCCAGGGCCAGATTGGAGATTTTTGTGGCCAGGGGCATATGAAGGCCCCCTTTGCTTCACCCTGTGTAGGCCTAACCTATCAGTTTTATAGAATTGTGAGGTCTGATAACAAAAGTCATACAAACCCCAATTCCAGTCTAGTTTGCCCTATGTGTCAGTGAATTAAAACACAAATAAAACAGAAAATATTGATTTGGAAATCCTTTTTGTTATATATTCAATTAAACACACTACAAAAACAAGATATTTCAGGGGCGACAGAGGACTTGGAAAGTTGGGGAATGCTGAAAAAGAAAACTTTCCACAGGTGAACAGGTTAAAATAAAACAGGTGAGTGTTGCTGAAATGCTCAGTTGTTCATGAACAAGGATGGGGCGTTGTTCACCACTTTGTGAACAATTGCGTGGGCCTATAAGAACAGCGTTTCTCAATGTACAATGCAAAGAGTTTCGGGACTTCATCATCTACAGTCCATTATATCATTAGGTCAAAAACCAACTCTGTACGGCCATGGCCTTCGATCCCTCAGGCATTAAAACC
Organism: Cetoscarus ocellatus; assembly: GCA_037902135.1. NCBI lineage: Eukaryota > Metazoa > Chordata > Actinopteri > Labriformes > Labridae > Cetoscarus > Cetoscarus ocellatus. The sequence continues at coordinate 345,717 of JBAMNC010001218.1, forward strand.
AACATCTTTCTGTAAAGGTTATAATTGTGTGGGCTTAGGAACAGTCAACAGTTCGTCACTACATCTGGAAGTGCAGTTAATAGTCTACCAAACAAGGCGAAAGCCATATATCATTAATACCTAGAAAGGCTCGGTCCAGGGTTCTCTGGACCCGAGCTCATCTGAGGTGGACTGACACCAAGTGTGCTGTGGTCTGATGAGTCCACATTTCAAACTGTTTTTGAAATAATGGACGTTGTGTCCCCCAGGAGAAAGAGAGAAAGGATCATCCAGATGATTAACAGTGCAAAATTCAAAGCCAGCATCTTTGATGGTATATGGTGTGTTAGTGCCCATGGCATGGGTAACTTACACATCTGTGAAAGCATCATTAATGCTGAAAGGTACACACGGGTTTTGGAGGAACATATGCTGCCATCCAAGCAACGTCTTTTTCAGGGCCAATGCCAAGCCACATACTAGACTGGCCTGCCTGCAGCCTGAAGTCATAGATCAAGCAAAAAATGGGGAAGAATTCCACCTACGAAGCTTCAGCAATTAGTCTTCAGTTCTCAAATGCTAATTGTTTGTTGTTAAAAGGAAGGGTGATGGAGCACAGGGGCAAGCATGCCCCTGTCCCAGCTGTTTTGGAATATGAGTGAATGTTTGCAAAAACAATGAGTTTTTCATTTTGAACAATTAATATTTAGTCTTTGTAGTGTATATGGGTCAAAAGGATTTGCATATCAATGTTTTCTGTTTTACACAGTGTCCCAACTTCATTGGAACTGGGTTTTTCAAATCAAGATTCTGACTCTTCTCAGTTTTAAGGATCAATATCACAGTCTGGGTTTGAATTTGCACTTGACCCTATTAAAAATGCTGAATCAGCACACAGCAAAAGCCTGAACGATCTGACCTCCGCACCCTCTGACATCCAGCTGACCTGGCACAGGGAGCTCTGTAGGTGTCCTGGAATAGAAAACATACATTATGCAGCCAGGCGTGACCTACATTCAGACATTTCTCATTAACAGAGGACCAGGAGACAAAAGGGATGTGCAAACAGTTTATTGGCGAAATGACAGCTGAAAGGTATTGAATGTATACACTCTGTGGCAGAAGAATCATTTGACAAGCGTACAGAAGTAGATATATTCACAATTATTCTCTAGAGCAAGTTTTTTTTAACACGAACAATCATCAACATGAGAAAATATGGTTCAAAAACTCCTCAACCCTGCACACAAACACACCAAATAAGGAATAAATGAAACTAAGAGAGGCATACTTAACTTAAATCTGCACACTCACACCACAAATGTTTATCACCACATGTAAATGTCAGTAAAATATTAATCATCATTTAAAAAGGCAATGTAATGACACTAAAGTATGGAGGGTATGCACTGACGCTATGGCAGCCATGAGTCAGTGTGTTAGGAGGCACAGACTGGAGACAGAAATCAGACAATAAAACATCGTTCACTGTTTTTATGCAGGTCAGTTAATGAATCACAGTGTGTGCTACTATAACTGCATATCTTTGTCAAGTGCCTTTATCAACATCACGTCTAAAAATGTTTTAATACACTTATTACATCAGCCAACGGTCCCCACTGTAAAGAAAATATTATGTATACAAAATTATAATGAGAAATATAAAAGTTATTACTCTAGACAAGTTGCCTTTATGAAAAACAGTTTTAGTGAGAGATCAAAAATGTCACAGGAGTTTACATATGGATTACTTCATAACTCTATTGAAGTTTTGATACCCTGATTATATGTTTTATCAGGAAATTTCAATTTTCATGCCATTCGTCAATTTATTTCTCCTCATTATTCCCATTTTATAATTTCAACATTTTGTTTGATAATTTTGTGTCTGTTTCTTTTTTAACAATTTCTTGAAACTTTAGCTTTTAGTGTAAAATTCTGATGTTTTTTTCCTAGATCTGGACTTTTTTCTTCTAATTTGACTTTCTTAATTAAAATGATTAAAAACCTTTTTACATCATACCATCAACTTGTATCTTTTACATTTAAGCTTGATGAAATATAATTAATTTTTAAATCAATTTTAACTCTTCATTTTTTGGACCCTACTGATGTTTTTTTTCCAAATATGTCTATTTTCTTCATTTTTGCGTTTGATCAGGTATTTTAAACTTTTTATTCACACAATTTCTGCTTTTTATGTCACAATTTTGACTCTAAACTCAAATTTGATTTTTTTTCCCTTACACTTAAGTCTGTGTCAAACAATTTCAACTTTTTGTCTCATTTGTTTTATCAGATAATTTAGATTTTAGCTGTAGTTCAAATTTTTACCAGTTTTCCTCATAGTTTTGTCTTTATTTCCAAACAAAAGGAAAGACTTCTTAACTCACAGTTTCCTCTTTTTGTCTTTTAACTGTGACTTACTTTCACATCAATAGATTTCTTATCTCATAACAACAAATTAAGTTATAATTTCAAATCTGACATAAATTTGGACATTTTTTGTACATATACTTGACTTAATATATGACAAATTCAATCTCATAATAATTATATTATTTAGTAGACAATTTCAACTTCCTATTACACAATTTCAGCTGTTGTTGATTTTATCTCAAAATTTAATTTCCATCTCACAATTAACTTTATTTCCAACATTTTTAGGACAAATTTTTCATTTTCATGTCCTTATTATGACCTTTCATCTCCAAATTTAGACCCTTTATGGTATAAAACTGCCTCTTAACTGTCATTTTGTCTGCCAGACCTTACAAGTGACTTAAGACTTCAAGTTTTTTCTTATTTTATGTGAGTGATTAGCTTTTGCTTCATATTTTGTGTGTCAGAAATGGGCTTCCATAAACACTGCCATGAGTAAACGTAGTCAAAGAATAGCTGCTACAAACTCTTTAATGGATGAAGTCTTTACGTCCTGATTTCTGTCAGCAGTCTTTGCTGTCCTCCTTCAAGAGCTTGAACTCCACTGCCCCTCCAGCTGTGACGCTGTCTGCGTGCCCTCCATACTTGGTTCCACTTTGAGAGTGAGGAATGTGTTGTTAGAGACGTCTCCACTTGGATTAGTGCTGAATGACTGTAGCTAAGTTCTTTTTTTTTGGTGGTTTAATGAGGACAAAATGCAGGCAGGGGAGATAAACAATGACGCTAAGCAGACATTTTTTGTTTCCACTGTGACTGTGCTAAGACCACAAGAACACGACTCGTCTCTAAAGCCTCTACCTGTCATGCAGGCGTCTCCTAAAAAGCAGTAGAAAACATCCGATGGTCCATCGGACAGTTTTGAATACATTCCACATGTCAACGTCTAAAATAACAGTACTCTGATACAGAAAAAAGATTGCATTGTTTAGGCAGATTTCACTACGATAATCGAGAAAAAGTCTTAAATATCGTTTTTCTTACTACTGCACTGCTGACCCTTGACACCCAGAACACCCATGAAGCTTCAGTAGCATCGACTCGAATGAGAGCGGGCTTTTTGCAGAACAAGTTATGACATTCAACGAGAACTCCGACTAGCCAAAGCCCTTTCAAAAGACGACGGTTTTCAGCGCTGAGGAAGCAGCTACGAACAGCCACACGAACACTAAGATGAAGAGCTGGGAAACACACTTTCTGTCCCGTGGAGACGACGGCACCTGCAGCGTTACACCAACACAGAAGGCTCTATGGGCCGCGTAAACAAGGCATGGCAAAGGTTCACCACTGTTCAGAGTAATTTACACATGTGTGCGGACAATTTCAGCAAAATGTTGAAGCCTAAGGAAAGACAAAGGCAGGTGAGCCATTCTTTCTGATCAAGTCTTTGGGAGTGCTCCCAAGACTTTTTTTTTTAATTTTCTTGCACTTGAATGAGTTTTTACTGAATTTATGTAAATCTTGGTCCAAATAAACCATAGATATTCACATGTAAATACCACCTGGACTGCTGCTGACTTCAACAAGGTCGCCACTTAAGAGAAAATCAATCCAGAATTCAGCAGATTAGATTTATTTTGAGTGACAACCCCTCTTTAAGATAGCGCCCAAGTATATTTGTGTTAAAGCAGCATCTACATGTAGATATCTATGCAAATTAATTCTCTACCATTTTGTAAAATCAATAAATCACTTGAGTCATAAATATTTTCTTTACATAATTCAATAAAAAGCAATATGCTGTAAAGGGCGAGCGATTCGCAGGTCATGATCTTCAGGTAAATATTCTTTTTACATCATATTTGTTACTCAAATAAATCTCTTCCTTCAACTTATAAAGCCGTAAAGTAAAGCAGCTTCTCTCCCTCGCTCAGTGCAGAGTGCTGACAGCTTTGCTCTGGCTGTCCTCGGCCATCTGCACCAGCTCGTTGACGGTGTGCAGCAGGCTGTAGCTGTGCTTCCTCAGCAGACGCTGGTTGAGCTGCTGGTCTCTGAAGCCCATCTCCAGCAGCATCGCCATCATGGAAGGGTCCTGTCTGGTGGCTGGGTCGATGCCTCGCTGCAGGGAAGGAGAAACAGATAGATGAGATAATGTGTTTTTGATGTTTGTTTATTTTTTTCAACTAACTATGAGGCTTTTAGCATCCAGAACTAGGGACAAACAGAAATAATACTTTAGAGAAAACATGTAGGGGTGATGCTACACTGGATCAAGGCATGTGATGACAGTAATGTAGATTTGGGTGCTCTTCAAGGATCCAAGATGTCTTATGTGTTTTTCAGAAAATAATACTGATGCCTTTTTGTGTGCTACAACTGTGAGCTGGGACAGGGTCCCAGCTCACAGACCCCCATACAGCACAAGCCTCTAACTCATTTAAGGTATCTGTTCGACCAAGCTCAACCCTACCTGCTTCGTTTTCCATTACAGTAAAGACTTTGATTGTACCTTTTTAAAGTAGGCGGGGTTGCCATAGCGTAGCTGAACGAAACTACCGCAGTATCCTCACAACAGCAAAGGAGGAAACAGAGGCGATAGAGCTGCTGGCCACTCTGAGGACTTTTTACCTACGCTAAGGAGGTTATGTTTATGCCGGCGTATGTTTGTTTGATAGCAAGACGGATCTGGCTGAAATTTTCAGGAGATGTTGGTAACGGCCCAACTTAAAAATGATCAGATTTTGGTGGTGATCCAGATAACCGTCATTAGCGTATGGTCGCGTTTGCTCAATAACTGCCTAACAAATAATAATATCAACATGATTCTGAGTGCTAGTTGTGGGTTTTCAGGGTCAAGGAATCATATTATGATGCTAACTTTATCATGGAACTATTTCTTATAGATGTAAGTAGCTTATGTATGTCATCAACAGGACATCTAATCCAACAGATGTAACAGCTATATGTGAGCTAACTGGGGCGGCAGGAGCTCAGTTCTTTAGGACTTGGGTCGGGGACTGAAGGGTGGCCAGTTCAAGTCCCGACCGGACCATATTTGGAAGTTGGTTTGGTAGCTGGAGAGATGCCAGCTGATTTCCTGGGCACTGCTGAAGTGCCCTTGAGCAAGGCACTGAACCCCAAAAACTGCTCGGTAGCGCTTCTTCAGGAGCAGCAAGCCATCACTCTGACATCCATTAATGCATGATCGTAGGACCTGTTTGCATGTGCATGTGTATTTCAGCCTGTGTTTGTGTAGCATGCTTCAACAGAGTGTAAAGAATGGAATTTCCCCATGAGGGACTAATAAAGGATGTCTTTCTTGGCAGAGGTTTGTGCTCTCCAATCGCTCTGTAGTTCTCATTGTTAGGAGAATTTTGTTACAAAAGCATGCAAGCAGCAAACAAATTACGATCTAAAGCAGAGAAAAGTTTTAAAGTCATTCAGCATTAAGGAGCAGACAACGGAGGTGTCTCATTTCCTTGTAGATACCCCTGACTTGTGGTCATACTCTGACCATTCAGAGGTCAGCAGTGTCTCCATGTCACCTTTTGTCTCAGCTCAGATCACTTGGAACCCCACTGGAGAGGTCATGAAAAATTTTGCCAGCTAGTGGGCACCTTTCCACAAATGGAAACCCAGAAAATCAATTATAGTCGAGCCAAGTCAAGCTGATACCATTAAGTTGAAAACTTTCTTTAGTCAAAACACAGCAGGAGGGGAGAGGCAAGTGTAGCTTATGTATGCCATCAACAGGACAAATAATTCAACAGTGTTATGTTATTTACCTTAGTTTTATTTTGCTATTTTATGTTTTTCTTTTTGTCACCATTGTTTTGAGTTTTTATATTTTCTTCCTTAACCTGCATTTTGTTATCTACTCATATTACTACATTTTTACTTTATTTCCTATGTTTGATTTTTGTTCACTAACAAGGTAGAAGGAAGGTTAATAATTTTCCAGGACAATTTGAGCTTTTCCAGGACATTTTTACTCTTTTTCTTGTTTTATGTTTTCCATGACTGGAAAATTGGTCAATCATTTTCCAGGTTTTCCAGGTTTTCCAGGATGCGTGGGAACCTTGATTAATATATCTCTGCAGTTGCATATTATTACTTCCTCTGGCATAATGAGGCTACAAAGCTGAAACAACTATGGTTTAAAGTTGGCTTAAAATTGCGTTTGTCACTTGTAGAAATAACACAACATAAAATCAACACAATAAAAACAACATAAAAATGCTCCTCATTAATTATCAACTCATTCTTTAACCCATTTCATGTGTTTTACAGCTGATGGAATAAGGCCACAGAAACATGACACACTCATTTAATTACCTAATAAACCTGTTAGGATAAAACAGTTACCTATTCAGACATCCACCTGACGCAGCACAGCACATAGTAATCACCTGAACCTACAAGTCCACCTACTTCTGACTTCAGAGTCAGTCAACTCCTCAGAGACAAATCTGTCTCCTTTGCTGCAAAAAGCAAAGTTTAATTGCTGGAGGGTCATGTTCGGAGGTTTATCAGACATCTTTTCGCTCTGCCTAGCTGTGGCTCAAATTAAGGCCTCAAAGCAGCACATTTTAAAATGAAAAGCAGAAAGATGAAAAAGGTCCACAGAGTAACAGCAGAGGGAGTTTATTCATGTTCGTAGGCTCTTAAACTCCAGCAACATTATCTACGTTCACATAAAACTTTGATAATTAATCCATAGCCCATTTTCACATGACTGAAGATTTTCCCGCAGTGGTTGCAAAATAAATGTCTTTGAGAAAGAGCTGATCAACAGATTTTTAATAAAAAGTAGCCCATGAAAAATAAAATCTCAGAGAAAGCCCTCCATTTTGATTACATGTCAGGGGGAAGAGACAAAGTGTCATGTTGGCTGTTATGTAAGAAAGCACTGATTCAGAACTGTCATAGCAGTGTAATTTTTGAAATCTAAGTTACTTAGGTATTTAAACTTTGAGGGTTTCTGTGTGACATACCTGTATTGAACAGTTTGGTCCGGTGAAGAGAGCTTTATAAGCAGACGCTGCCACAGAAAGGGCCCCCTTGACAAATCCCTCTGTGATGCCTCCTTGGCCTCTTGGGTAATAAAAAAGGGATGTGGTTACTTTGGGTTAGATAACAGAGCTACGTACAGAGCACATTATGTTCCAGTCTGACTGCTTTTAAAATAGTCCATCTTTAAAATAATAAAATAAAAATCACATTGCGTTAAACTGCTTTAAGTTACAAACCCCAATTCCAGTGAAGTTGGGACGTTGTGGAAAACAAATAAAAACACAATACAATAATTTTAAAATCCTTTTTGACCTATATACCGTTAAATAGACTACAAAGACGAGATATTTAATGTTCAAATGGATAAACGTAATTGTTTTTTTTTGCAAATATTCACTCATTCTGAATTTGATGCCTGCTAGATGTTCCAAAAAAGCTGGGACAGGGGCAACAAAAGACTGAGAAAGTTGATGAGCGCTCACAAAAGACCTGCTTGGAACATTTTACAGGTGAAAACTGTAATTGTGAGGCTGCACGGTAGTGCACATGCTTCACAGCAAGATGGTCGCCGGATCGATCCCCGGGTGGGGCAGGGCCTTTCTGTGTGAAGTTTGCATGTTCTTCCCGTGCATGGATGGACTCTCCAAGGGCACTCCAGCTTCTTCCCACAGACCAAAAACATGCCCTTAGGTATAAGTGTGAGCATGAATGGTTGTCTGTCTCTCTATATGGCCTTGTGATCGGCTGGCGACCGGTTCAGGGTGTACCCTGCCCCTTGCCTAAAGAAAGCTGGGATAGGCTCCAGCACCCGCAAGACCCCGAAAGGGATAAGCGGTATAGAAAACGAATGAACTGTAACTGTTTTAAACTGTGCTCCACCTTTTTTTAAGTATCTATTTGCACTTCTGTTTTTTTGTCTGTTTTTATCCTTGCTTATTTATTGTCTTGCATTTAATGTTTTATTGTACTCTCGACGTCATTGGCATCTCAACATTAAATAAAGGTTGAATGAATGAATGAATGAATGAATGAATGAATGAACAGGTTAATTGGAAACAGATGAGTGTCATGACTGGGTATAAAAGCAGCATCCCTGAAAAGCTTGGTCATTTGGCAGCAAGGATGGGGTGAGGTTCACCAGTTTAGAGCTCATCTGAGATGTAAAAGCACAAAGTGGAAAAGTGTGCTGAGGTCTGATGAGTCCACATTTCAAACTAATTAAAAAAAAAAAAGTATGGACGTGTGTCCTCTGAGCCAAAGAGCAAAAGACCGTCCAGACTATTATCAGACCAAAGTTTAAAAGGCAGGATCTGCGATGGTATGGGGGTGTGTTAGTGCCCATGGCATGGGTAACTGGCACATCTGTAAAGGCTTAATGCTGGAAGGTACATACAGGTTTGGAGGAACATATGCTGCCATCCAAATGTCTTTTTCAGGGACGTTCCAGCTTATTTCAGCAAGACAATGCCAAGCCACATTCTGTAAGTGTTACAACAGCGTGGTTTTGTTGTAAAAGAGTGCGGGTACTAGACTGGTCTACCTGCAGTCCCCCATTGAAAATGTATGACGCATCATGAAACATAAGACAACAGAGCCCGCAAACTATTGAGCAACTGAATTCGTACATTAAGCAAGAATGAAAAACAAATCAACCCACAAAGCTTTAACAATTAGTGTCTGTGAACATGTTGCAGACATCAAATTCAAAATGAAAACATATTTGCCCAAAAAAAACAAGGAAGTTTAACAGTTTGATCATTACATATCTCGTCTTTGCAGCGTATTCAATTGAATATAGGTTGGAAAGTATTTGCAAATCAAATCAATGTATTCTGTTTTTATTTACGTTTTACTCAATGTCCCAACTTCTTTGGTATTGGGGTTTGTATTGGCAATGTTACACAAAATACAAAAAAAAAAAAAAAAAAAATTAATAAATAAAGCATTAATTCCTTCATTCTTCAAACATATCATAATCTGATCTTTTGTTGTGTTGCACCTTGGCTGCAAAGCGTATCTGGGTCTGGGGTTATATGTCTCAAAGGCACTGGATGCTGAGCCTGCGGATCTCGACAGACCACCAGATGATACTGCAAAGCGAACAAAAACACACACGCAAACACACATAATGTAAGAGGAGGGATCGAGCATTATGCTGAAGCAACAAAATCCAGGCAGCCTGAGGGTGAGCTTGCTTCCTGTCGTCACAGAAAGGGCAAACTGTGAAATGTATTTTCTCTCTTTCTTACTTGACTGAAAACTCATGTTAACAAGTTAAATAAGCAGGGTGATGTTAAGCAATCCTGTTTTCAATCTGTCTGTCTCTTTATTAAACCATGCATGTTATATGTCAGTGATTTTGCTTTATGACTGTTAATCTTATAAGTGGTGATAACAGAGTAAAGACTTACCATTAAGGTGGACCCTTGGTTGAGGCAGCTCATAGGGGTCACAAGCTGGAGGGCTGGGGTCTTCAGCTAGGTACAGTGCCTCAGACCTGAAAACATAGAGTACATCAAATTAGGAAGAAGCCAAGAGAATGAGGCAATTAGAAGATAATTATGCTTGTTTACAGAGAACTTTTCAAAAATTAAAATGTTTTCATTTCCATATGGACAAGGCCTAAATTTCCCTTAGGTGTCAGTGCAAGTTTGTGTCTGTCTCTCTATGTCAGCCCTGAGATCGGCTGGAGATGAAGGCTAGGTATTTCTAGCAACCTCACAAATACAATAAGTATCCTGACACAGAGGTAATGTTACAAAAGTTTGGGGTTATGCAAAAATTGTGGACACTGACCACGCCTTTAACAGGATTCCTTACAACATTTATTCTAAAAGTACAAAATTAATAAGGACAAAGGATTCTACAACTGAAGACACTCAAATTTAAGGTTCTCAAATAACTTAGAAGTAATTAAAACTTGGAACATGTGCTTCATCATGTAGTTTGATTTCCACTGCCATCCTTTGAACTGTACCATTGTTAACATCACCCAAAGGAGTATTTAAGAACTGCTGTCAAAGCATTGGGGGCCGTACTGATTCTGTAGACTATGTATTGATGCATGTTTCAGGAAGGAGAACATGATGCCATATCGATATTGAGCACAGGCCTACCGGAGACCAGTCCAGGTTGTACCCTGCCTCTCACCCAATGACAGCTGGGGCTGGCTCTAGCAGCTCTTCTGTCTTCCTAGTATTAGTCTCAGACAAAATAATGAGGCAAGGAAGATTTTTTTTATGACGTACTTCAAAGAATAGTCAGCAGAGAAATAGCTGAAACGTTGGGGAAATAAGTTCATATGTCTAGACTTAAGTCGCAATGTCAAGGGTAAAGTTTAAAGAAGAATTAAAAGAAAAAAATTAAATGAAATGTTAAGAAGAAATTAAAATACAGTTCAAGTATTACAGAATAAAGAGCCATATGTCCAGAGAAAGAACAATGTTAATATGATGCTGGAATACAACATTTAGAATTAAATACCAAGAATAATGTTGAAGCACAAGTTCATGAATAAAGCCAGCTGTTTTCTCAAAATTACATTTTAACTTTAATCTCAACATTTCATTTTTTTTCTTGTGGTGCATAATGGCCCCGTTCTTCCTCATCTGAATATCTTTCTTCTGCTTGGCTCTATGTCTTGCTGTCAAAGATACAGTTTCCTCTGTCTTAGTCTCAGTCTAACCTGGGTGAGTAGAGGGTTGGTGGGGGCAGAAGCGGGTCGGGCAGCACTGGTGGGGGCACCACTTCAGGGGTGAGTGTGGTGGCGTCAAGAGTTTGGGAGGCACACAGCATCTGGTTCACGCTGCTATGAATGGACGGAGGGCGGATTGGAAGCCACGTGTTCACAGGTGAATCCTCACTGTCCACCCCCTCTGTCGTCTCCTGTTTCTCTCTCAGTGGTGCTGCCATGTCGGCCTCAGACTCTTCCTCTTTCTCTTCATCGATGTCTGGATTGGCTGAGGTCACAGCAGCAGCGGCAGCAGCAGTATCAGGCTGTGACATGGCAGAGCTGTACATAGACTCACCCAGAGGCCGGCTGGTGTCAAAGCAGTCTGGGAGGACGATGATGTAATCGTCGCAGGAGGAGACCGAGGAGGTCTGGCTGCTGACCTGAGACACAAAAGAAAAACAAAGAGGAACATCGGTTAAGCTCTTAAACAAAATGAAACAGTTATTTTACACTTGTGCTGCTTTTCCTAAGCATCTTCATCCTTAGAATACATATTTATTTAAGGTATTAAAGTTGAGAAAAACAGACATCATAATGAAGAGCCACGTAAAAATACATGTATACACGGAGGATTATCTCAAGCAAAAAAAGTCATAACAAGTAGCAACCTGATAGTGGAGGAAAATATACTGTAACTCTCTCTCCTGTCAATAAAAGCACAAAAATGCCCAACAAGTAATCTTAAAAAAAGTGTGGAGGAACTGGATTGAGTTTAGATCACTAATCAGACCAGATTTTATCCAACCAAAGATAAGTAAAGTTATAATAAACCCTTTTGGTTCAATGAAAAAGTCAGAATCTCACCTCCTCCCAATCTTCTCCTTTGTTTCCTCTCTCCTCTTGGGTGTCCCTCAGGTTCTGTATCTCATTCAAGACCATGACTTCTTCATCCTCTTTGTCAGGAGGTGAGCTGATCTGCAGGGTTTCATTCGCTGGTTCCACTAGAAGAACTTTTAAGAGAAAAAAAATAAATGAGCTATATGTTTAAAAGCGAGTAAGACTGGAATTCTGCTGAGGTTAAATAAAGGAAATAAGTTTAATTAAATTAGTTTTCATTTACTCAAAAAAATATAGGGAACAGTTATTTTTAATAAGGGCACATCTTAGACAAAACCTCCGCTAAGGTAGCTCACATATTGCTGTTACATCTAAAAGCAATAGTTCCATGATAAAGTTACCATCCTAATATGATTCCTTGTTCCTGAAAAGCCACACCTAGCACTCAGAATCATGTTGATATCATCATTAGTTGGACAGTTATTGAGCAAAAATGATCGTTCACTAATGGCAGTTTTCTGGATCACCACCAAAATCTAATCATTTCTAAGTTGGGTCATTACCAACATCTCCTGAAAATTTCAGCAAATCTGTCCAGTAGTTTTGGCGTAATCTTGCTAACAAACAAACGGACAAACAAACAAATCCCGGCAAAAACATAACCTCCTTGGCAGAGGTTAAAACTCATTTCAGGCAAATGTCCTGACCTGGGCTTGTTTCCTCCTCCCTACTGATCAGGTTCAGACCAGTGACTGGAGGCAGAGCTGAACTCTCGAGTCTGACAGCACAGATCTCCTCTTTCCCATCATGCACCTCTTCTGTTTTCTCTTCATCTACAGTTTTCTCCGAGCGAAAGCTGGAACCCCGGGAGACCACTAAACGTGCAGGAATGAACAAACAAAGCCAGGTTAACACCATTCTAAAAAACAAAAATGATTAAAGATGAAATGAGTGGGTAAAACTAGATTGTTTGGCATTTGGATGAAGTATTGATGTGATTAAAGCTAGTTTGGTGTCTCCTCACGCTTTGGTTTGAGGCTGCTGTGCTGGGCTCGGCGCAGCGGTCTGTGATCGGGGGCTTCCTCTAATGTGAGTGAGCGGATGACGGTCTCACAGAGAAACTGAGCTCCGCTGATCTCCTCCTCTCTGTCCTCCTCCTGAACCACGGGCTCCACAGACTGCTCCCTCTGCGGCCTCAGCTTCACTCCTGCTGAAAACACCACAGACATAAAAGGCACCAAAATGTTAATACTGTGATGGCTTTTAGACCACATGGTGAAACATTATCATCTTTATTTTAGAGGCTGGTAGCACTGAAAAGTTCTGAAGCTTTCAAAAGCATTTTATTTAACAGCTGCTGAGAGGAACGAGTACTTTCAATATTTCAAGTAACTCATGCAAACTGTTACCCCAACTTCACACTGGATGGGTTTTTATTCTCACTCCGGCGAGTGCTGCTACAGCTTTCACTGCAGGCACATGCATGTTATGCGACCACAGCATCCCCCTGCTGTCACAGCTGTCTCTTTCCATATATACCACCCAATAATTAGATTAGATGAGATAGTACTTTATTTATCCCTTTGGAAAAACTTCCTCAGGGAAATTGGGAATATGTATATTATACAAGTAATACCTATAATAATAAGCTCCTACTGAATGTTTAGGAGAAATAACAGTAAATCTCTCCCACGAGGAACTTGATTGATTGCATAACTGACCTGGGAAACCTGCAGAATGAGAGCATTCAGATGAACAAGGGGAGTTTCTCAGAGGCAAACTGAGCTTTAAGTCATAGGCACAGACAGGAGGAGTAACCGGACAGTTTCTATCTTTCAGTTTCTATATTCTTCTGCTGTGGGCATACATACCTGCTGGATTAAGGTAAATATGGGTCTATATGTGGCATTTTCTGACTGTTGCAAAAAAAAAGAGCCTCCTAGTCACAAGATTTTTGGCGCAGGAGACTCGAGGCTCGTGCTCGCAGTCGCGGTCACACTCACTGAAATGAAAAACATGCATACACTGCTGCCATCATGGGAGTAAAATGCATCCAGTGTGAAATGGGCCTTATAATTGAAACATTTCTAACAAATTTATGCAATTAACGCAGTGTTCACGAATTCGAAAGGACTTTTTGATAATCAATAACCTAAAAATGCTACAAACAACATATTTTAACTAAACATTAGACCTGGTATGCAGTAGTTTCACCTTTTTACCTCTGCCAAGGAGCTTATGTTTTTGCCGGCGTATGTTTGTCTGTTTGTTAGCAACTTTACAGAAAAAACAACTGGATGGATTTACATTAAAATCTGATGAGAGGAGTGGTTTGGTCCGAGAAAGAAGCCATTACATTTTGGTGGAGATCCGGATATTTGCTTGGATGCAAATATTCCCAAAGTTTAAAAAAAATCCCATTGGTTAACATTGGGCTGAATTTTTAAAAAATCATATCTCTGCCATTTCTTAACGGATTCGCTTCCAATTTTACAGGAGAAATTGGGGTTCATGTCTCTATCGTCAAGATAAATTTCATCTGGATCCGATCCAGACTGATGTCACAAAAAACAATGGCGTTTATAATGGGAGATCCCATTCATTTCTCCTCGGCTGCTGTGAGGGTTTTGCCTCCTTTACTTCATTATGGGAATTATTGTTTATTTGCAAACTGACATCAACCTTTTTCAAGCCTATGGCCTATGTGACTACACTTCCCAGCTTCCCAGGAGGGGCTCTCCACATGCAGAGACATGAGTGGAGACTCGGCCGTCCAATCAGAGCGCATGGTGATCTGGAAAAGCCACTGCCGTAACTGAGCTGCTTGGTGGAGGTCTGTGCTCTCTGAGTGCTGTTGTAGTTATAAATAGGCTTTAGGAGTTTTCTGTTTAAACAATCCATGCCCATCATGAAGTTAAACTTCTCTGTTTATTTGCTTCATTTAAGATGCATGGATTAGGCAGTTTTCAAGGACACAAACATCTTACCAAAAAGTTTTCTAACCCCTGAGACCTCTGTGTCATCTTTCATCTGCGTAGTGACGGTCCTCTCCAGCACTGGTGCATCGTGGGGCAGAGGAGATATGCAGGGTGTCAAAGCTGAAACCAGGGACAGCTATGTTTATTTTTGTGACGGTAACCCCAACAATGGCTAAAAAAGGAAATGGACAAAGCAGCAGAAGTTTTCTTTAGTGTTTAAAGCATCTTATGTTGCTTACCCACTGGAGTGTTGTTAGGAACCTTCTCCAACTCCTGCACGATGTTTATATCAAGCAGCTCAAATGACAGCAGATCCTAAAATCAAAAGATACAGAGAGATTATAAATATTACTGTGCTCATCAGCTTATTTATTCATGCAGTCAAATCAAAGCTCATCTTACAGCTATGATTCTAGTGGGTCAGGATCCTAAATTAGGTTGTGGAGCTGTATTGGTGGGTGATGATTGTGTGCCCTGAGCAAGAATTTGCAGTAAAATCTATGATGAATGGAAGCTCGATGACAACATGTATCCACATATTTTATTCTGCTCTGTTTTTCCATTGTAACAAGTATATTTGATAGTGTTCTCAGGACCTCAACGTCTTTATTTATCTTGAATAACCAAGCTGAGTTTCTACTGAGAAAGTGTTGATTCAACTTGCTCTCTAGAAAGCAACCAAAATTCATTGATTATCACTTAACCCTTTGATTTCCACATTAAGAAATACATTTGCAAAAAAATATTTGTCATTAAAGTTGTGTTCCTGCCCCTTTATTTTGCAACATTTTAGGTTTTATTTTTCAGATCAACCAATCAGGAAGCAGATATGCAGGTCAACTAACAGGTTGTCTTTATTCTGGACATGGATGGACTTCTTTAATTTCTTTTAAAAATTAATTTGTTTTTTCCACATAAAGACATCACAGAGAGCAGAATTTGTTAAAACAACCTATAACCTTGCTTTTACTCTATGAGTTTTCAGAGGAGCTGTGCAGCACAGAGTCACTTCCTTTTTTCTTCCAGTTTTTAGACAATGATATTTATGTATAGCAGCACTACCCAGAGGATATTATTAGTGTTACATACACTATTCAAAGAGGTGAGTGAGGATGAAAAGCCAAAGATAGGTTTACAGAGTTTTAAATACAGCAATATGGCAGCAAAAAAGTCAACCATGTGGTCACAATGCCAGTCAAAGGGTTAAATTTATGAATGCATTTTCTCTAAGGCAGGAGTGTCCAAACCTTTTTCAGCGAGGGCCAGTACAAGAAAAGTACAAGGATGGCAGAAAAGATGGTAAAACCAATGCAATGTAAAAAGAGCCGACATCACAGCTTTTTATTTGTGGCTTGAGAAGACAAATAACCAATCATTGAAGAATTCCAGGCAGCCAATCAGATTTTCAAGGGCCTATTTTGTCCTGGCTACCACTGAACCCATTCCTGATTAATCAATTTTTCTTAATCATAAAAGCACTAAGATTTTGTTAGAACTTTGGTACTAAACGTTCCTACCATTCATGTTGTCCCCAATTTTGTTAAGAAGTGAAAAACAGTCGAGCACAAATCCTTATTCTATCCCCGGAATTCACCAAAGGCCAGACCCAAGGGTAAAGACAGATGGCAGATGGCCACCAGGCCTGCATTCTTGTTTTGCCCCGTCTTGTTTAATCATATATTTTTGTTTCATTGAAGGTCTAAACTGCAACATTTTATATTAAACATATTTGATTGATTGATTGGTTGATTGATTTTTTTTGTAACTTGGGTTCTTTTCTAAGGGGGCTGGGCCACTTGGGGGCCTGTACTTTTAAAGATGTTCAACTTGCTTTGGCATTATTGAATTTATTTTCTGGAGCAGCTGATAGTGGAGCAGTCTGAGTGATTGTACCTGTGCAGTCAGCAGTTCGACTGATTGGAAGTACAAGTCTTCATGGTTCAGGTCTATAGCAAAGCCAGGAAAGCTGTCTCTAGACCTTAACTCCTTCTTCTTCTCTGCTGGTTTAACATCCTCCTTCTGAGGCACAAACACAAACAGCATCATTAAAATCATAATAATGCACATACATAGATTATTTCTCATGTACTAATTGTTTGCTTGTTATTTTTCCATCTCTATTATGAATATCACTGTTTGATTTTAAACCTTGAACCAGGGTTTACTTGGACTACAAAAATCAAAACTCCAAAGTCTATTTTGAAGCCTTACTGTGAAATAATTGAGATAATTCTGCAGTTTAGGACATATGCATTGAGGAAAAAAATGTGTTTTTGTTCAAATGAATTAGACAAAACAATGATGAGTAAAATTATACCTGTCAAGTTAAAAGTTTGTCTTTAAATGTCTAGCTGGAGGGAAAAACATGGGTACAATTAATTTCATAGTGTCAAATGTGTGACAAAATTTGCTGCGAAGTTCCTTTTATATGTCAATATGGCAGTTCATTGCATCTGCTTTCTTTTGGGACACTGACGGTAGATAAGCTCGTGTCATCTTAGTGGTTTCCAACATATGACTCAACCCTCGAAACGAAATTAGACCAAAGGGCACCTGGAAAAAAGGCGTGCTCTTAAAAGTGTTTGAAGACAAACCCTTCTGAATATAAAGCTTCAGCCTCTGTAGCAGATAGAGACATGAAATTAAGAAACAGTTGAAAGTAGGGATGCATAATAGCTTCAAAAGCTAAATATCAGGCAGATATAAAAACTACTATGAATTTCCTGCCAATATTTTTGTGGAATATACTATCATTAGGTTTAGCAAATTTTTGCATGTTAATTTCAAAATTGTGAGTAAAAGCTGCCAGAAAAGGCAGATTTTATGTCAACAGATTAGTGAATCAGTGTTTGTAGCTCCTATAAAGCATGATTATAGCACCATCGTTAAAGGATATATTTGAATATAACAGCTGTGATAGAAAAAATAATTTCAGTTATTTCTATGTATTGGTATCGGCCAAAAATACGTTTTGAAATATCGGCATATCAGATATCAGCAAAAGTCCAATATTATATGCACATCACTACTTGAAAGTTTAAACCATAAATTTTGACTGTTAATTACCACCTTTACCTAAAAGCCTGTTTAATCGAATTTCAGTTCGTTCAATCATCTGTGAGATCAAAATCCTCCTTTATGCAGCACCAATGCCCCATCATGGCTCAAACACACTGGATGAAAGATGGCGGATGCCCGTGTCTGCTCCACCTCGAAGGTCATGGCTTTCGGACCAGTTTGTGTGCAGTGCTTTGACTGTGATTCATGTTCAAGATCTCAGACAAGCAGCAGAATAATATATTTTACTCAGAATGCTCAACAGTTGGCAAAAAAGCTAAAGCATGATGAATCTTTTCCACATTTTATATTAGCCCCACACAGTGACATTTGACGACTCCAAAAAATGATGAGCTGAAGCTCCAAACCTCAAGCTCTTGAGGCTCTTTGAACTGAATCAATCCTACTTTAAGCTTCATTAACCTGATTTATTTTTAATTATTATTTATCTGGAAAGGAATATCAAGATGAACACTATATTTCCAGACAGTGACTGTGAGCCAGGCCCTCTCATCCAACATCAGTGTCTGAGCTCCCAAATGCACTTTGGAAGAATGGTCAAAAATTCCCATAAACATTTCTGAACCTTGTGGAAAGCCTTCCCTGAAGAGTTGAAGCTGGTATAGCTACAAAGGGTGGGCCATCATCATATTAAACCCTCTGGATTAGGCACAGGAGGTCACTCAAGTTCATATGTGTGTGAAGGCAGACGAGTGAATACTGTTGGCAATATAGTGTATATCAAATATCACCATTCACCAAAAAAATATTGAGATATACTTTATGGACTCATAACAGCCATCTGAAGCTGACTTTAAAACATGCTCGTAAATATAAAAATCAACACACTGCACTGCAATTGAGGAGCTAAAAGGCATCCTGAGTGAACAACCAGTCAGGTCTCAAAGGTCAACGCATTCGTAATTTATGGGAGTTTATTAGTTTATGGGAGGAAAAACTGTGATAACAGAAATATTTTTTTCTTCTCAAAGCAATCATACTTCATTTGTGCTTTAAACCTTATCTGTGTTATTTGGGGGAAAAGACGTGGAGATGCACTAAGTTGGATTTTTGCTGATATCTGATATGTTTTTTTGACAAAAGTGCGCAGTCTTCACTAAAACTGGCCTGTTCCTTTTTCTGTGTCATTTCATTTGTGTTAGAAACAAATAAGAATAAAGTGAACACCATTTCATTCTCTAAAATTTAAAGCTGCTCATGTCTCTGGCTACCTTCACACTGCAGGTCTTAATGCTCAGTTTCGATTTTTTTGGTTGGTAGTTCACATTATGATTTAAATGTCTCTGCCATCAGACTTCAGTATGAATCGTCGACGACCCTGAAGTGACTCACATGCGCAGACACATGACATCACATGCAGCACGTTGTGTTTACAAAGTAAACATGGATGATACACGTCAGCCTGTGTGTATCAGTTTTGATGCTGTTGTGCCACTGGAGCTGACTAAATTATGAAACAGTGATAAGATTGAGATTGAGAATAAAGTAGATTTTAACAATGGCCTTTTGTAGAGCAGGGGCTGCTACCTCTGTACAGATGTTTGTGTGGAGTCTGAGCCACGAGTGGTGGGATTGTGACACAAGGGGCTTCACTGACACAGAGTTCTTTCATGATTGTTTGGTCCCTTGTTTACATTGGATCTTGCCACATTCCACCTCCTCCAGCACAGATTTGTGACGTCTGTCTCACAACGTAAAAGTCTGATGAAATGTGACAGGACCATTCTGAGCGAGGTTTGAGAAACATTTATGCATCTGGTTTAGGACCTCATATGAAAGTGGTCTGGATCTGATATGAAACAATCAGATTTGTGCCGTTGGGACGGTCATAAAAAAATTAGATATGGATCACATATGGGCAGAAAGTCAGGTTTGGGCAAGTTTTGCCTGCAGTGTGAACTTAGCCTTAATGTAGACATGAAGTGAAATTTAGGTGAAGCATTTAGGAGCATGAATACATTAAGCTGTTATAAAGGATATACGGCTAATATGTATGGCTGATATATCAGTTGTAAATATCAGCAGAATTTTTCATATCTGTAGATACTGATATTAAAATATTCAGGCTCTTATCTGCCAATACAGGTATCAAACCAACAATAACATGCATCCCTACTTTTAAGTTCTTGGGGCCTAAATGATTTATTCTTTATTCCAATCCAGTGTGCTCATGCTTAAGTTCAGGTTTTTGCCTGGCTTGAGCAGAGGACTCTTGAAAAAAATATTATCAAGCTTAGTGAGGTGTCCTGAGTAACTTTTGTGTGCAATGAATTATGTTTTTTTTGTTCATTTAAAATAGTAAAGGTCTGCTGCCTTACATTAAACATTTATAACTGTGATGTTCTGTATATAAAACACATACAAGATAACCTACAGTTTTATTCTTTATAGTTTTGTTTCTATTTCTGGAAAAAGTGGATATTAAAAGGAGAAAAGTTTTAAGGTTTAAGAGTACGAAAAATCTTACCTGGCACCTAACAAAGGCCAAATTAGGGTGCTGGAAAATTAAAATCCATACTACTGTTTTAGTTTTAACAAGACATTGTTTTTCATAACTTCTTTTGAGTTTTTTTATCCATCTGTGCGGATCCAAAAACTTGATGAAAATAGTGACGTAACAAATGTAATGCCTCCCCTTAAATGAAATGTGAAGTACAGGTTGCACTATATAAACACATTAATTGCACACTCTCTTTCCCTGTGATAGAAATAAAACTAAATGAATCAATATTGAGTGTTTAATGAGGCTGTATGGGTATTCAGTGGATTTCAGACTTGCCAGTCGTTTGCTCTGATGCCCAAGTGGGTTGCAGTTGTCTCCAGGGTCGACCACGATGCTGCACCAGACGCGCGGGCCAAACTGGCACCCGCAGTGAGCCAGCCTCCAGTGGGAGGTATACGTCCCCTCCATCACGGGAGCAACAAAGGCCACACTGACCACTCCCACCTGCCCGGGCAGCAACAAGGGGACCGGCACCTCCCTCCTCTCCTCTGACGCCAGGCCGAGGTTCCCCCACATGAACACCAGCTGGGTGCACGTACACACACACACAGAACACAAAATAGGAAAACACGTTGGGGCTGGGCAATATATGGAGTTTTTGAGATGTATTGGTTAATTTTCAAACGAGATTTAGGGTGAAACTATGTTGTTTATCTCCAGAGAGTTTATGTCTAATTTGATTCAGAAAACAAAAAAAAACGTCTCGACATACGCTTAGTAGAAAATTTTGTTAACAGACAGAACTAAAATAAATCTGCTTAATGAATACAAAATAATCAATTTGAAAATAGAACTTTATTTACTTATTTAATTTTTATATCATTTATATCATTCGTAAAATCAAGTGGCATTGATAACTGTTTGATACCAAAGCAACAAAAATAGGAGCTCAAAGCTGAGTAATTTTTACTATTATGTGTGCTGCTGACCTCTTGGCCAGGTCGCCCTTGTAAATGAGATCCTGATCTCAACGGGAATTATCTGGTTAAATAAAGGTTAAATAAAATTAAAAAAAAATAATAATAATTTTTTTGTCTTGTTTATACCAAAAATTGCTTCAGCAAACTGCCCAGATTGAACAAATGCTTAACAAAATCAGTAACATTTAAAAAAGGGTTTGGACTTGGTGTTATGGCAAATTACTCTGTACCCTCACAACCAAGTTGACATGAACTGACAAGTTACCGGACACCCGAAGGTCTGCTTGCCCCACACAGATGTCCGAAAACATCCCGTCATCATCCCATTTTTGTTGTTCTCTAATTAACCATTTCACCAATTAACTTTTTATTAACCTGACACGCCACATGGACTGTTCAATATATTTCACTAGTCCATCTTGGAAAAAGCCCACAGAAAGTGTTTGGGTATGGGAAGGACATTTTAATAGCATATCCAGCAGGTGATAGGACGCTCATTTC
Source organism: Cetoscarus ocellatus (assembly GCA_037902135.1). NCBI lineage: Eukaryota > Metazoa > Chordata > Actinopteri > Labriformes > Labridae > Cetoscarus > Cetoscarus ocellatus. The sequence goes on from JBAMNC010001218.1 coordinate 367,578, forward strand.
GTTACTAACACCCATCATAGGCCAATCAGATAATGCAGGCTCAGTACGTAAATGTAAAGGACAGAACGTGAGACACTTCTTCAAACTCCCAGCAAAACATGTCATAAGTGAAGAAAATACCTTTGCTATAGAGAAGTTTGTAGAGTTGATGTTCATTTTTTTAATTTAATAAAGAAATGCAGTAAAGATCTGATAAAACTGCGACTGAAACTGTTAGCATCTACGCCAATCTCCGTATGAGCAGTCACTTCCTGCTGCCATCTTGCTCATAACTCCCACCTCTTCTGCTCCAAAGGTCTCTGATTTGGCCGCAGATTGGGGCTTGGCAAGATTGATCTGTCTCAGTACAGACAATGAAACAGGTGGATGCAACTGCACTGCAAGGTTAGCAACTGGCAACAAAGATTTTTCTTAAGTTTTGCATCTGGTAGGGCCCACGTCTGACCAATGGCGGCACTCGTTGTTGGCATGTTCATTGCAGTCACAACAGCCCATTTGAATGTGTGTTTGCAATACCACAGCCACTTTTATTGGACTCTAAAACAAGTTATTACAATAAGCTGTTGTACATTGGAAATATTGCAGTTGCTTCTCAGTTTAAGCTCCATGCTGTAGTTCCACAGTAGCTTAACAAAAGCTTTTGACTCTCGACGATTACATTTAAGCTTAAAACATCATGAAAAGTAGATTTATTTGTCAAGATTATCACAGAAACAGAACATGCACGTTTCATGATTTTTTGTTTGCTACGGAGCTTTTTATCAGCCGTGACCCAAGAACACAGTCAAACCACAGGCCTTTAGTAGGCTTGCAGTCGAGGAAGACAACGCAATGTTATCTTCTGCATTGGCCTAAAAAATCATCACTGCAACACTCTGTGTGAATGGAAAGGTACGTCAAGGATCTCATCTGAATTCTTCGAAAATTTGTTAATTTGGTGTGTGAGGGCCTTTAAAGACATTGGTGGTTGACATTGTCTCAAAGACACATATTGGTACCAGCTTGGCTCATTTAGAACTTTGCCAGAGTTGATATGGTACCAGGAATGATCCTAAATGGAAGTATAAACAAACAAAGTGCGCCAAATGTTTGTTATTAGGCTGAACTTCCAAAATTGCCTTCAGTAACAAAATGGCTGACTTCATTCTGGCTTCTTCTAATATTTTCTGCATCTATGGAAGGACCTGTATTTTTGTTGCCTTTGTAACAAAAAAGGTATTAATTTTTATTGATTTTATCAAGATTTATATCAAAGTTTTATCCTGGCAGTTTGACAATCACTTATAATCCTTAAGAAAAGGTATGAATACAAATATTGGGTATCGCCATTCAGCTAAATTAATAGGAGAAAATGACTTTTTGGCCATATCGCCCAGCCCAAATAAACATGCCAAAAAACACAAAGACAAGAGCATGCAACCAGAAATTAAATAAAACACACTCAAATAAAGGAAAACAGCACTCACTCACACAATCAAACAACGACAAAGACTCTTAAACATAAACAAAATCACAGATTTAACTCAATCAAATCATAAAAATCTCAGACAAAAGGGGAATTAGTGGGATTAGATTAGATAAGAAATCTTAGCTGGTGTTAGAGGTTTAGGGAGAAAATAATGAGCTGAGTGGGGGCTCAGAGTGTAAGCAAAGCGAAGAGGGGGCAAAGAGAGAGTGGGGCCTTTCCTCTCGGCGGGTGGGAGGGGTACCTTAGTCTCTGAGGTCCAGCTGATAGTTCCCGAGTTCCTCATCTTCCAGTATTTGATGAACTTGGTTCCAGGCTCCAGACGGGTGCCGTCCGGCAGATTTTCATCCAGAAACAACGCAGCCATAGTGGGCATCAAGGACGTGTGCGAGACCCCAGGACCCCTAGTTTCAAGTGTACAGAGCATTGTTGAAAATAGCCCTGGTTTCTTAAATCACCCATCTCTTTTGTTCTCTACGAATCAAAAAAGCAGGACCCCCAGATTTTTTTGCAGCTCAAAAGCAAATTTTCTTAGAAAATCTATGAAGCAGCAGCAGCAGTTTTCACATTGAGGTAGTTCCAACATTTCCACCACCCCAGAGCAGCCAGCGATACACTCATACATACTAGATTACAAAGATGGCATATTTTGATTTCTTTTCTTGAAAAAAAGACTTTATTGCATCCGTGCTGGGTTTCAAGGTACCCAGCACTGGCGGACGCCCTTCCGAGATGGCGCTTACTCTGGACTGGAGGCCTGGGGGTCGGGGACCGGGGCGGGGATGGGACCTTGGGCTGGGGCTGGACCTGAGGCTGTGTCTGAGGCAGCTGGGGGGGGCAGGGCCGGGACCTGGGTGGACGCGGACGCCGTGTTTGTCAGGTTGGCTCTGCCTGAGGTAGAGGGCCCGCTCCACTGCAGCCCCCTCTTCTCCAGTCTCAGTTTCTTCTTGATTTCCTTCACTTCGGCTCTGAGCTGCCTCCGTTCAGCTTTGAGGCGCTGTCGCTCGGCCTTGCGCACTGTCCTGTCTCCTCGCCTCGGGAACCTGGTTTGAAATGTCATCAGGAACACCTATTTGTTGACTATCAAATGTTTATTTTCCAAAACCAAAACACACATTCACACAATTCAAAATGTACAGTAACATAGCTGCTAAAACATTATTTTAGTCCTGCTTTGCATCTACTCTTATCTATGTCTGTTTCATTAATACAGAACAAGTGATAGGAAATAAAGGGCTAACACTGTGGTAAGTAAAATGTCTTTTTGCTTCAAGAAGTGGAGATTTATCCTCAGTCTTTGGAGGTTTACCTCAACTCTCCCGACATGCCATGCTCAGGGATGGAGAGAGGAGTCTTGGTTCTCACGAGGTTGTGGCTGGGGTCATGGCTATGTCTGCACATCTCACACAGGATGCAGGACGGGCACACACTGACGGGAGAAAAATATATATTTATTGATGGAACACTTACTACGTTCACATTTGTTTTGTTGCTACTCACACTGGATAATTACTTAAAAACTTTATTTTCAGTTTTTACCTCAGTTTTTTTAGGCTTAATTTTATTCCCTTTGCTTGCTTTATTATTATTATTGTTACTATTGTTACTATTATTGTTATCTATAACTCAAAAAGATCCTGGCCAAAACATAACAACACAAGCTCAATAATTATAGAAAACAAGGGAAAAATAAATTCTAGGAGCAAAATAAATTAGGGATGCACAATATTATGAGAATGATAACAGTATCTACAGATATTGGCCTAAAAAGTTAAATATTAGTATGTGCAGATATTGAAATTTTTGCCAATATTTAAAGCCTATATATTGGCCATACATATCAGCCATATGATACACAAGTAAAACATGATAATTTACCTTGTCATTACTGCATAGGCACATTTAAAAATCAAAATTTTCATTTTTTAAAGAGTTAAATGTTTTTTTCTTGTTTTGCATCTGCTCCTCACACAAATAGACTCACACTAAAAGCAACGAGTCAGTTTTCATAAAGCATAAACTTTGTGCTTCTGACGAAAAATCCAATATAATGCTTCCCTAAAACTAATCTTCAGCTTTATTTTTTGTCCTTGAAGCAAAATTCTAAAAAACAGTGCATAAGAAGGTGGAGAGGCTGTCTGCAACCATAACTTAACAAAAAATGTCTGGGAAATTGACAAAAAATAATAAGTAATCGGTAACAACGAAATAAACAGAACAATAATGCTGAGTGAAATGACTGCAGTATCATGTTAGTGTTTGTCTTTTTTAATTTGTTTAGGTATTCATTTAGTTTTCTTTTGCTTTCAGCAGCAATGACATGAATCACTGATTACAAATTAAAAGGGATCATGTATCTAAAATATTTAATTTTAAGAGCTACAACCCCGTCTCTCCTCTAATAATAAGCTCATGATTTCACAAAACTTCTGTTGATGTTAAAATCACAGAGAAAAGTTTTTACAAGTCTCTGATTTCAAAGATGGTATGTTGTGTCTGTAACTGATTCTCATTTATCTCCTGAGTTTTGTTCATCTGAAAATGAAAACACAGTTTCTTTTCTTAAGCTGTTCAAACGCTTTCTTGGCTTTGACTATAATTTAGATGGAGAACCTCACAGTGAGTATCTTTTCTAAAGTCTCTTGTTTATCACAAGACCTTCACATGGAAGAGTTAACCGGTGAGCACTGTAGCGCTTTCAGCAGCTTCTTTGGACTATTACGGACCTAATCAAGCCAGACAGCGGTGTAAATTCACATCCAAACTGTTGTTTTGGTTGATTAAACAGAGTTATACTGGCAGCAGCCCTGGAACAAGCTGCTCTGAGTCTAAGCACATAGCCGCGTCAAAGCTATAAACAGACACAGTGTTCTGCAGAGCGCACACACTGATCTGATGTTGATGTTGTTAACAGACTCAAACTTTCAGATGCTGGAGCATGCTGTACACACAGTGACGTACACGGAGTGGACTCTGTGCCATGGGTGTGGATGTGACCCCTTTCAATGCTGTCACAACTACGCCCCCACACTGACACACCCTGTGTGGGTGTGGACATGCGATCCAGTTGCTTTTGATGCGAGCAAGGAAAGCCATAATGGTTAAGGTGATCGAGGATGAGCCTCCTACGGTTTCTATGTGGAAGTCTCTCATCTCAGAGGTTGTGCCTCTGGAAAAACTTTGACATTATGTAAGGGGATAATCTTTTTCTGCACAAGTGGAGGAAGACACTGGAAATACTGGGAGTTAACTATAATCTGGATTTATATAGCTAACAAGACAGAGAATTGTCTTACCTTTGGAGTGGGAGCAGTGGACACTGATATACATTTTATGTTTTGATATATCTGACCCTATGATATAAATTATAAGTACAGTGCTCTAGTGTCACAGTTTGTCTTTTTTTTCACGTGGACCAGCCTGGCAGTGCTATTGTTTACTTATTTATAATGTTTGTTTATCTGTCTTAATTTTTAATTAAACAAAAAAGTCAATAAAAAAAAGATAAATTAATGTATAAGAGAAAACCGATATAGGGTCAGACAACATGATTATATCAATTTGGTTAAGTTGATGCTGATGCAGTTATTTGTTTGGTGATTACAACAAAATCTAGTGGAACTGCTTATTACCTCGGCCAAAGAGGTCATTTTTTTTGCCAGCGTTTGCCCGTCTGTTTGACTGTTTGCACGACAACTTGAAAAATTATGTCTGAATTTTGCTGAAATTGTCAGGGAATGTTGGTCATGGCACAAGGAAGAAGTGATAAAAAAAATGTTGGTAGTAAACCAAATTTGGATACGGACGCTGGGATTCTTGGAAGGAATCATTAACATTGTAAGTTAGGGATGGGCACTGATTAGATTTTACTGATACCAATGCCATTTAAGATTCCTTTATCAATTCCTGCGGATTTTCTGTGTGGGCAAAATATGGCCTTATAGGTTTCCAGAGGCAACAATATGAAAAACTTGACACTTCTGCCATTTAATACGTTACTGCATAGATAAATGCTTCTGCAAGTTGCTGGTGTTTTTCACTTGCTGGAAGATGTGCGGTAAGTGTCTCTTTGTTGAAAATTAAGACAGTTTTGACCACCTTCCCCCCACTATCATGATTTTTCACTTTTTTCTCATTTCTGCTGACGGCCTATGTTGAGAACATGATGTCTATGATTTGTACGTATGTAGAACAAAGCGGAATCGATCAGAGAAATGATAAGCAAAAAGAGCAATCATACCGATTCTTTGAGGGAGTTGGTATCGATTCCCTACAGGAATTGGTTTTCGATTCCCATTCCTATTGTGAAATATGGCAATTTTCCACATTTTTGCTGATAACTAAGAATGTCAGAAATGCTTAGTGGGCACTTTTAGTCCTGAATACTGAATTATGATTTTATTCATTTTGTGTTTTAGGGAGAATCTTTGCTTTATAGCAAAATGTTTTTCCCCGTAGGCTATATTGAGGTTCAACTTTTAGTCCATGTCAACCAAACAGTGTAAGTATTTTTATTTTTTATTTTACCTTTCTTTTACCAGAAAGTCCCATTGAGATTAAAAATCTGTTTTACAAGAAAGACCTGGCCAAGGTAGCAGCTAATACAGTGTTACAAACTTAAAAACAACACAAGACATTAAACAGCACAACAACTCACATTTTAAAACAGGCTTACAAAATGTACAGTGACCTTTGTTAAGCAGATGATCTTCACTTTGATTTTGATTGTATTAGTATTACCAATTCTGTTACTTGATTAATCATTTTAACATTTTTATCACTTGGCAGTGGCTGCTTTGAAAAAGGTGCAACATAGACAAAACACTGGTATAAGCCTACTGCTGAAAACACATTTCTTTCCTTTAGCTGCTGTTAAATTAGAAAGTATCACACTTTATTAAGTTGTGTTTCCCCCAAGCAGTCCAGTTCATTTTGGCTCGGTACAGCGTATATTTACAAAATCAAGGTTAACCGCTCCAAATTGTAGCGGACTGTGCTGAAGCAAACCAGACCACTTGGTGGAAATGAGGCTTTAGAGGTGTGGTTTTGTGCTTTAAGGAAAAAAAAATATATACCAATTTATGTACTCAAAAAGCTGCTTCAAGAGAAGAAAACGCAATTTAATTGACAACTTTATCTTTATCTTTTTATCAGACATTTATAAAAAGATATTTGTTCAAAAAGGCCAGAATGATCTTCAAGCTTTTTTAAAATCTATTGCAATGCTTCATAATCATCATATTTCAGTACCTACCTGCACTTGTAGGCCCCTTCAGAGGTGAGTTTGTTGCAGCTGCTGCAGTTTGGGGTGTAGCCAAGAGATCCGTTTGAGGTGGAGGGCCCAGGTCGCGGCCCAATTGGACCTCCAGTAGCACCGCCGGCCTCCAGGGGCCCATCAGAAGCTTTGTGGGTGCAACACTGGCCTGAAAAGTCACTGCACATCCTTTCCACCACCTCTTTCACCACTTCATCTTTGAACTAGGAACAAAATGATTCTTTATGTAGAGAGAAAGGAAACACAAGCTTTATCTCAGAAACCAGTGTTCTGTTGTTTTTCTCTGTTCTTACCTTCTCCATGTATGATCGGAACCACATTGGAGGCGGCTCATCTTCGGGTTTGTTCCCCTTGTTGTCCTTCACTGTTACCTGAAACAAAAAGGTTTTGTTTTTTTGCTTTATATCATTTATACATAAGAAATATAATTTAAGGGGTGAAGCACGGCTTTTATCAAAAGGTGAAGGGATATAAATTCTGCAAATACAATATGGAGTCGACCTAATTTTTTGGAATGAATGTGATTAAGTCAAATTTTAAAGTGGTGGTTTATTCCATTTCATGCACTGAATTCATCTCCTACAGGTTAATGCATCAAGGTTAGCAGTTTTACATGAGAACACTGTAGTTATTTTATTTTGGCACGTGTCTTGGATTTTTGTATTTATTTAACTTCAGGTAGTTTTCACACCAAGATCATTTTAAAGAGAGTTGTTCTGACACAAGTGGGAGTTCTGTTTTGATATGGTTCATTCGCAAATATACATGACCACAGAAATTAATCCCTGTTTTGGCACAAACAACTGCACCAAGCTCGCCTGAAAAAGGTGGTCTCTGCTCCCCTCCAACCAGCCCCTGGAGCAGTTCATTTGCAGTGAGAACACAATAAACATTTTTTCACTGTTTTCACCTCTGATATTTGTTAATATCTGTAAACAAGCAAACATAATTTCTATGTGGTCTACTGTCACACAGTGCTGTCATGTTTATATTCATATTGCAAATATTGTAATGCTAACAGTGTAAATTCCTTGGGCTTGCTCATAGTCTAACTTTATTTGATTTATTACTTCATAAGGAAGTTGAAGTATAGTTTAAAGATTCTGCATGTTGCACCCTGCTTTCTTATTTTCACTTGATTTTTATGCTCTTTTCTATTTTAATGTCTTTTTTTGATATTCCGACTGCTATACTATATATAAAGCAACTGAAACGACAGAATTTCCCCTTGGGGATTAATAAAGAATTTCTGATTCTAATAACAGCAACTAGGAAGCCAAGCTGACAACAAAGCACTACTTAATAATAATGTTTTGGATCCCACAGTCACTCTCTGTGCACATCCTCATACCATGAAAATAGCAACAGGTCAACCTGACTCACCGTCTCTGCAGCAGATCATCACAGGACTGATTCAAAAAGCTATTCATGTCACAGAATTCAGTCCTGCTCATTCAAGCAAGAGAGTTTATCCTTTTTTTAAATCTGCTCTCTACTGTTTCACATCAAGTCTCCGCAGACACTTCTACAGGTGTTACGTGGTAACGGGTTACCATGCTATCTGGCGTCCTGTATGGTCTGCGCTAAAACCCCCCTTCTTCTTCTTATATTCTTAAATCATAAGGCTTAAGACACATCGATAAATATGCCCATCTGTATAATCGTACCTGAGATCAGACATTTAACCTTCACTATTAATCAGAGAGTCATTCTGCGAGCAGCTCAGCATGCTGGCTTTTTTCCCATAATGCACTGCATTACTCATGGTCATAGCAACACTGGCTATGACTTCATCACGTGAGTACAGCTAATGCTTTTTGTGGGACTCTGCCCTTTCCAAAACACTACCATGTGACCATAAAATGACCCAAAGGACAAAGTTATAGCATTTTTTCAACTGAATCAGAAGCAAGAAATTGAGCTGTATGTGTGAAAAACACTCCAGTTTCCCCTGTTTTGTGTTTCTGCAATGCTTTTTGAAGTGTCTCCTCTTTGTTTTGAATCATCCAATGGTTGGAGAGAACAAATAGCCCAAAGAATTAACAACTAAGACTTTATTTACCCACAAGGAAACACAAGGCTTAGTCAAACTACAGACACTACCTTTAATATTTGATTTCTGGGTGATTTAATAATTGAACACAAACTGACTTGTGCTTTCCCTGCAGCCATTCAGCAGTATGAAGCCTTGAAGTTTCAGCTTTATATCCAAAAGCTTCGACAGCAAAGCATTATAGATAGACTTTAAAAGCTATTTTGTATGTGCCGCATATGTAAAAGTGTATAAGAAGAAGAAATGGGTGGAATCTGAAGAGCATTCTTACTGCTTCTCGCTCTGGTGTGACCTGTGTGCCTTTATCCACCGTTTTGACCCTGGATGGATAAGGGGGAGCAGGCCGGAGGTCTCCTTTCAGCTCCTTCACCTCAGTCTTCAGTGGGCCTCCACACGCCTGCCCTTTCATTTTGTACACGTTCATGTGCAGCTGGTTCCCCTGCTTCTCAGCACTCTGTACACGTCACAGAAAAAGAGAGAAAGACATACCGTGAGACAAAGTCATTAAAAATACAAAACATTTTGACATTGTGGTCACATGGGCCTTTTCTATGTTTCCTCTGTGTGTGTTGACAACAGTTGCTGTGGTATGTGAATGCTGCTGCACTGGAGTGGTTACATGTTTATGCTGTTTGTTCATGAGTCACAGAGTTTTTTCTTGTTAAATAATGATGCAGAGAGTCTGTGTGAAAAAATGACTCTGGCCCCTTTCATCTGATCAATTTATTACCCCTGATAGTTCAGTGACGTATTTGTTCCACTTACATATGTTCATTTTTTTTTTTATAAAGAGTGTCTTTTTTATTCAGAGCAGCTTTATTACCCCCACCAAGAGGTTTGCCGGCAAATGTTTGTTTGTTAGCAAGATTACGCCAAAACTACTGGACAGATTTTGCTGAAATTTTCAGAAGATGTTGGTAATGGCCCAACTTTAAAGTTATTAGATTTTGGTGGTGATCCAGATAACCACCATTAGCGAATGATCGCTTTTGCTCAATAACTGTCTAACTAATAATGATATCAACATGATTCTGAGTGCTTGGTATGGGTTTTCAGGATCAAGGAATCATATTATGATGGTAACTTTATCATGGAACTATTGCTTATAGATGTAACAGCAATATGTGAGCTACCTTAGCAGAGGTTTGCTCTCTGAGTCCTTTCTACTTCCTTTTGTCTTACATGGCCTCCTTTAACAGTTTAGTGCAAATCAACGTGTGAAGTCTCTTTTGTAACCCCTGTTGTGATGTTTCTCTCATCCATTTGTTTAACATCAAACCACGAGACAGTCATTTACATACTCGTCTGCAATTTAAGTCTCTCAGACGCCCCCCTTGGAGCTGACCATGGAGTCACATTTGGTTTATTCAACACTTCTTTTAATTCATTAGCGTTACTCATCCTACACCTTTTCTACATCTCTCTTGTTAGCCCTCAATCCAAACAAGAGCTTCATGTTGGCACCAAACCCTTTTAGAGCAAATACAGAATCTGAAACAGCAAGTAAACTGATATGATAACAAAATTTTTTTTACAGCTGTCCCACACAATCAGATGTGTGGAGATTACTGGTCAAGTCTTGTAATGCAGTGTTTTCTTAATCACTTTTTGTACATAATGACTGAAGTCCATTAAAACAAACCCATCCCTTCCTGTAATACAGAATATAAAAGGCATCTCACCTTGATGGCTTCTTCATATTCATCTGAAATAAAAAAAAAAAAAAACAACAGTTGGTTGCTTGAACAGTAGAATTTGTATATTTTGCAGATTGTGTTGGGTTTTTTTTTAATAAAATCTTGACAGACATTTTTGTGTCCTCATAAATATCAATAAAAGCAGCGTAATTTTCTCACCTTGACTGTTTATGCAAATCTGAAACAAAATGAAAAAACATCAGAATAACTTCTTATAACCAAATAATACATGATTAATAGGCTTATTACAAAGAATTTGAATAATCATTATCTTTTTCAATCCAGGTAAAAATGGAACCATAATGATGTCATTTTGATTTCATATCAACAAAATAAAAGTCCCAGGAATCCAATACATGGTTATTTCTTGATATTTATATTCCACAAAATGTAGGAAAAATGTCAAGCTGTCCAAAGAATACAAAGTTGCCATTTATGCATTTGTGCAATTTCAACACTGCACTCTTTCTAGTCTTTTCCAGCAGCTTTATGTTAAAATGTGATGAAGGATCTGTGACTACTGGTATTCAGTGGTACCACTGATGATTCAGTTAAATATATTGTGACTGTTTAAATACATGGCATCAAAAGGCATGAAAATTAACAGAAAAAAAAGAGTTCTCATTGCACCAAAAGTTTACACTCTGACATGATACCATTAAAAATCAAACTACACTGATGCATCCTTACACACAAAGGCAAGAACAATATAATTCTGAGCACCTCATATAGAAAACTTTGTTTTCATGATAAAAAAAATGCAGGCAAACTAACACACATGGTCTGAATCAGTGATTCTCTAATGGTGTGGTTGGGCACACTGGTGTGTTGTGAATCAAGTCCAGATGTGCCATTGGAATCCATCTGACCAGAAGTTACTTCTACTAATACAATCTAGTTTTTCATATACAGCTGCAAATTCTGTGTTTTAGTGGTCTCAAAACCTTAAAGGGAACATTGTCTTTTGACGTAGGAGGCAGGGTTAATTGTTAGGTTTTCCTATCTTCAACTTATACGACCTTCTGAATTTATAAAATGAAGTCTGTCAAGTTTAAATATGTGTTGCTGAACTGTTGAAATTTAAGTTTCTTAAGATTTTTTTCTTATTTTTTGGATAAATGTTTCAAAAGCAAAGCAGTTCACTGTCTAATCCTATAAGGCATTCATTTTTTAATAAACACTGTATAGATCAATAGGATACTGCAACACATCTTAAATGGGCTGTTTTGCATTACTATTATGGTATGCCTCAGGTTTCAGGGCTTAATCTCAGGTGTGCCTTGGGCAAAAGAAGTTTGAAAACCACTGGTCTAAACTGCACAAAAGCACTGGGTATATATTTTATATGTGTTGTGTTTTACAGTTTTTTTTAAACAATTTTTGATGGATTAATTTCTCTTCTAAGCACCTGTCTTGTTACAGGTTTTGAACATCTTTAGAGGTCAACACTTATAAGCACTTTTTAAGATGCAATTGTTCTCAACATTTTCATTAACAAGAAAATGCTTACTGATCACCAGTTTCTGCAACTAATGGAAAAATTGTAATAACTTACTTATTACTCAGTACTCCTTAAAAAAAAATAAAAAGCAGTAGTTTATTTATTACTCAAAAAAACATTAACTTTATTTTTAGGTGACTTGCCACTTTTATCTTCAGAAAACTGAACTACAACAGTTTAAAATCACAATGAATTACAACATAAGACCACGTTTATACAGCTTACAATACCTGGAACTGCCCAAAGTACAGCTAACTCTTTCTCTCTTATCCTTCATGACATATTTAACCTTTTAGCCAGTCACTGGGCACATAAGTAAACATTTAACAGTCCACTAAGACAAACAGTTCCTACATTACTAAGCATTACTGTTATTAGTAATTGTAAGACCAGCTGAGCTGGCACAGTTTACCACAAGAAATTTTATTAAGCTATGAAGTCGAAACAGAATAATGATTTTCCCTCTACTTAAGGAGCACTCTTGTCTAATGTTGTGACTTTTTTGCCAACAAGTAAAGAAAAACTTTATTTCTATGTTATTGAATGCAGTGGTGTTTAAATGGTGTGGTGGGGCACACTGCCTAAGGACAAGGTGGGTGTTTGTTATTACAACAACTGGTGGTTTAGTTTTAATGAACTCCTTTGGTACTTTAAATGCTTAATTTTCTGAATTAACAGCAAATTCAGTACCTAAGAAAATACTATACATCCTAAAGAGTTTTGCAGTTCACAGTATAAGCACACTAGGGTGAAGATGAAAAAAACAATTTGGATATATCCAAAACCCTAAAATCAATGTTTGAGCTCATTAATACTCAACAACTATGATGTTCAGAGCACAACAGCACTGAGAGTCAGATCAGAACAAAATGCCAAACCTTCTGACTGACAGCTCAATAAAAAACTCTATCTTTCAATCCTTCTTATTAAAAATGTCAAAACATTTAAAATGTTGAACATAAAAGCTAAATGTTGTTAATTATACATTGACAAGCTGACATTTGGATACAATAAAAATGGGTTCAAGAACATCTAAAAAAAAAAAAAAGGAATTAGGTGAAAATGAGTTCCCTTCCAGCATGTTGTGTTTAAATGTTTCTTCAAGAGGACAACTAGCAGAATAATCCAATCCAAACATTTCTTAAGTAATACAGTTTTTTGTCAGTTATTTTTTGGACCAGTCAATGACAATTAAACATACACATTAATCAGATACTCTACTTCAGTTTAAGGAGAGTATTTTGCATGAGTATGAAGACTTTTGGTCTGTTTGTTGTGGCTTGAGAAAAAGAAGCATGAAAACCACTGGTCTGACATGTCCAAGTCAACATCATCCAACCGGCTGTTTACACGTGTTACTGGAATAATACATCATGTCGTATAAAACTCACTGTATCTAAAAGTATTTACAGTTTTGACAGCTTTAGTCATGAGACTTGTACAGCCTACTCATAACACTACAGCAATATAAATATTTACACACCCTTCCTTACCTCTTCATTGTCCTCGTCGAAGTATTTGACTTGAAAGTGGTTGATCCCAAATGATGCTTTAATCTGAAATACGATTCATATTTATTAGAATCACTCCACAAAACACGTTTTATCATTTATCAAGAGCTTTTTGTCCGCTGATGTAAAATGTCAATAATGGCAGCTCGACGGTTAGCAACTGTACAAACATTACACAGCAAACAGCATAATATCCACTTTTTGCGTAACCAACGCGCCCTCCAGGTGAAACATTAACGCTAAAGTACACTTTCTAACGCATGAATATCAACTGTCCTTCAGCTGGTCTTTTATTTACGTGCCTAGGCCATGCCTGGGCCTGCTCCTCCACCAAACTGCGCCAGCATTTAGCCAGCAGCTTACCCAGGCTTCAACGGACTCCCACTCCAGTTTGTCCAGATCCTGGGCCAGGAACCGCTTCACGTTCCCCCGAAAAGTTGACTTTAATGGTCACAGGCAGCCCCATGTCAGTCGTTTACGAGTAAATAATGGCTATCATTTGCGTTGAGACCGGCCTGTTTGATCCCAGATTGCCCTCGACTGTCTTTTCTTGTTTACATCGTCAGCTGCGTCGAGAAAAATACGGTGACGTCGACCCGTCTGCTTCTTCAGGCTTAATGGCGGACGGCGCTCAGCCTCCAAGCTCATTACCGCCACCTGCTGCCCTGGTGGAGGCAAACTTGTTCTACTATTGCCCTAACGCAGAGGCTCTCAACTGGTGGGTCATGACCCAAAAGTGGATCTCGGAGGCAGGTGCTCAGCAAAAGCTACATGTATTAAAGATTTTTTGAAACAACTACTCAGTAGCAGAACTTTTTTTTATTTCACATTTGAGGATGAACGCTCTGTTGAGTGTGTTAAAAAGGCTGAAGTTACTGAAGGGTGTTGTGTTGTGGCAGCATCAGCTTACTTAGTGCCACTGATTAAATATTACACTAGACTTTTTGTGTTACTGTTCTGTCTCAGATTTCAAGTGCAGCAACTTTTTATTTAATAGATTTGGGAGCTCAATTTTTTTCCTCAATTTGGGTCGCAGCTTGACATAACGGGGTGATGCTGCACTGTAAAAACTCCTGAGCTTGGAAGAAGGATGAAGATCCTGAGACTGCCTGCAGGGGTGAGTGGTGATCATTTCTGATATGTTGACAATACGAGCCTCCCCACTCTTGTTGAACAAGGTGAGGCCAAACACTTCTGAAATGAGTCTGCACTGAAGGGATTAGATTATACAAGCACATACAAATCAACTTTATGTGTTGATTTGGTGCACTCTAAAGGTTTCTGACTGGCAATGCACTGGAAAAAGAAAGGCAGCGCTGTTTCCCTCCACGAGGAAATATGCACCTGCTGACAAACCGACATGAGAAGCCAAAGAACCATGTTGGCTGAAAGGGTTCAGTAACATTGTTTAGTATTATATTTTACACAAAATGACTCACAGGGAGTGTGTATGAAAGTGTCATTATGTCCAAGGACAACAATGAGAAGTATTAATAATGTTCCAAGTTTATAAAACTGGCTTTAAAGCTTGACTTAGGAAGAGACAACTTTGAAGCACATGACAAATTTGTGTATTCATTTGTATAAAAATCTGAAACATAGCTGGAGTCAGACATGTCCACAGCGGCCGGCTGTCCACACAAACGATCTAGAGCAGGGATGGGCAACTTCAGCTACATTAATGTTGACCACATAGTTCAAGTCATAATGACAGCTCGGCCTATTCTTACGGAAAGTACTCATCCTCTTAATCCGGAGTACAAGTTGCTCCCTTCTGGCCTTCGCCTTGCTGTCCCACAGGCCACAAATAACAGGTTCAAGTTCTCCCTTGTACAGACCTCCATCCGAGCTATAAACTCTGGGGGGAGGAGGAGGTAATTCTTGAGGTATTGTAATGTACTGATGATTAATCCTGTTCTTAGTGTTGCTGTCAAGGCACTTTATCTTTGTCTGACATCTTCTCGCGAAGCACCATTCCTTGTCATGGTATTGTTGTTATGTACTGCTTGTTTAACCCTGTTTTTATGCTGCTGTTAATGCACTTTATCCTTGTCTGTCTGCTTCTCGGGAAGCTGTATTCTGTGTTATGGCATTAACTGGAAAGAGGTATATGGTATTTGAGGTGTAACGGTGCAATATATGCAGTGGATTATGATAATTATGACAACCTATTTAAATGATGCTGTGCAGTTGCTCAAGCTGCTGCATTTGCACTGGACAGGACCTAACTATCTGATCTGGCCTTTGTTGTGTTGGTATGATGTGTGTATTTTGTTTTATCTTATTATTGTATTGTGAGTTGTACTGTCTCACTGTGAGTGTCTGTGATGATCTGCTGCACAACAATCGCCCTTCAAGGGACAACTACTCAAGTGAAGTGAAGTCATAGTTGGAAGGCCATACTAAAAAAATGCAAGATACCCATAATTTATCAGCTTACTTAATTAAACAAAAGAAACAGGGTTAGCTTTTCTGAAATCAACTACATTCACATTTTGACTCAAAATGCAATAAGTGACTTAATTAAACATCTAAACATTGAATTCAAGCCAGTTGAAACCGCTTTTCTGTGTAATAAATCTAATTTTTTTTTTAGCTTATACTTACCTACAGGTGTTTTTTTTATTTGCAAAAGTACATGAACAGATGCATGTCCAAGTTTTTTTTTAAAGAAAAAAAGACATCAATTACACAGCCAATTTCCTGCAAATACTTCAGTATATTCCAATAACCAAAAATAATTATGGAAATATTTTGTTTTTTAAAATTTTCATAGTAAATAGTAAGAGTGAGTATATCTTGAAAATTGAAACTTAACTTGTGGGCTGCATATGGTCCCCGGGCTGCATTTTGCCCATCCCTGTTAATCAGTAACCTACCACACATGCACCCATGTTGTACAGTATCTGTTTACACGGGGAGGGGACCCAATGACTGATAATGAAGCCAATCAGCATGAAGAGCTGCTCACATTTTGGCTTCACTTTCAGACAGCTTTCTTGTTGTCCATCTTTATATAAGATAAATGATGTAAACAGACTAAATCGTGAAGTGTAGATTAACTCTACTTGAACATGTGTCCTTTAGCTATATCAGATCATAAGACAAAACGTATTTGTTCACATTTTCTCATGTAAAAGCTGTAGGTATCTCTTCTGACCTGTATATCATGTATTTCTACTGATCATTCTTAGTTTGCAGTGACTTAATGCCTCAGTCAAGGGGCTATTTTTCTTAATTTGCTTGAATCAACAGTCATGAATAAAATTATTGTTTTCTCCATTTATTGAGGGTAATAACAGAAGATCTGAACCATTCATGCAATGTTAGAAAAAATGAGGTCTTTTGAACCAATTAAAAAAAAAAAAAAATCAACATATTAACCTTTAAAAAAAAACATCCATTTTAAAAGTGGGGTTTAAAGTAGATTTTTCCAAATGAAACATAGCTGCTGATATTTGTCTTACCCATGATTTTGGACTTTATCTCTCCATCACAACATCCAACATTTCTATGAACTTTAATAATTTGTTGTTTTCTATCTTTCAAACAGAGGGAAGAACATTACTGACTGAACTTCTGAACTTCTTACTGAAAAATTCTTTTGCAACAGAATATGTAAATTTTTTAGATTTAAAATTACATTCATTTACGTTAATGATGTCTGAGTGGATAATATATTATCCTCTGACTTACGAGAAACATTTTGGTTGAAAACATAAAATGCTCTTTTTGTGAACCAGCTATCACCATTAAAGCTCAGCAAAGGAGTCCATGCTTGTTGTTCAAGGAAGCAGTTTGAGCAAACATGATTTGACTGTTGAATTCAAGTTCCAGTTTTATTTTGTTTGGCAGGCACTCCAGTCTTTAAGAAACATATCTTCTGTTGATGACAAACCTTGTATCTTCAAAATTAGTACTTTTCAGAACATTAAAAAAAAACTTCTAGTGATTGATCAAATGTTGTATTGTCCAGAATTTTTTACTTTACATTTGTTTAAAAACACATTCACCTACATGGAAGAAGACCAAAAGCACCGTTTTGGATAAAGAAAATTCTTTAAATAAAATGTATATAAGAGGTTTTGGCCTGACAGCATGTTATACAATATTGCAACTAGAGGTGCTCAAAGAGCACAAACCTCCGCTGAGGCATTATGCCACTATTTGCTCTCTTGCAATGTGAACAAATCCTTTTAATTTCTCAATTCACATCTAGATTCGGATCACCAACAAAATCTCCCCAGTTTTTCCTTGAGCCTTGATCTACAAACTCTGAAAATTTGACCCTTTCAGAACTTTTTGAGTTATCCTATTAACAAACCAACAAACAAACAAACAAGCGCTGACAAAAACAAAACCAGAAGTAGGAGGTTATTAGTCTTTAGGGAGCCAACAGACTTTACAGCCAGAACTCTCTTATCTGCTGGTTGTTGCAAAGACGCCCTGGATCAGATTAAAGCATTTTTTCCCACATAAAAGAATCATATAATTCAAAGATCATTAACTTGCAGAAAAACAGAGCAGATTTTTTGCAATATGCCTCCATACAAACCATGCATACCATTTTCAGGTGTAACTATAAAAAAACTAACATTTCACATTGGCAGGGAAAGCATGTCATTAAAACTTTGATAGTTCCTCAGGGGTCAACTTCAATGATTTACGACCCCTCCGCTTAGTGGATTTATCCCTGTGAGCCTTCTTCATGTGTCTCCTCAGACCGTCTTTACTCTTATAAAGATTGCTGCAGATGCTGCAGCTGTAAGTCGGCCTGCCCTGAATTGTACCGGAGTGTTTTATGGGAGCACTGCGACAGGAAACACGCTCTTTGGGGACGGGTGTCGGGAGGCTCCTCTCCTCTCGTGGACGTTTCCTGCATGGTTTGCACAGCTTTGGGCCTCGTTTTAAAACATGAGTCAGTCTGAAGCTCTGGCCGCACATGCTGCAGATACACGCGCTTATATGGACCTGCACGTGTCCCTCCAGAGTTTTCTTTTGGGAGAAAGCTTTACCGCACAAGCTGCACTTGTATGGTTTCTCTCCCGTGTGCATCCTCATGTGCTTTTCTAGGTGACTGGGGCCGTCAAACTTTCTGCCACAAACTTCACAGTCGTTTACCTGGAGGTAAGATCGCAGGTGCTCTAAAAAGTCATCCTCTGAATCAAAATGTTCGCCGCACATCCCGCAGATATCTTTGTCACACTCTTCTTTTTTCACATGTTTTAATAAAAAGCCCCTGAGGGTGAAGGACCTGCCGCACACTTTGCATCGATGCTTCTTCAGGGGTAAATGTGTCTTTTTAATGCTGTTAGCTTTGTTAGGCTGGGAGTTTTTTGTTGGTGGTCTTCTGCTTTTAGCCTCTTCACTTTTCCTCCTCCTCCTCCTCTTCTTGTGGTTCCCTTCATCATCAGAGTTCTCGACCTTTATGATGTCTACTTGATTCCAGCCAATGTCGGGCTCCACGGATTCCACATCCACCACTTCATAACAATCGCTTTCCCTGCTCTCAGAGTCTGAGTCATCCGATGACAGATTGTCAGTATCCATTAGAGCTGAGCGGCGTTTCTCCATCTTCAGTGTTAGCAGAGGACGTGATGGCTCACTATGGATAATCTTTAAGTCTGCCTCTCTCTGTCTGACGACTCTGTGAAGAAAGCAAAACACTGAAACACAAGGCAAAATACAACAGAACCAGGGTTTGCAAATAAGTGCCAAATCTGGCCCATCAGTATAATTGTTGGCCCGAACAATGATACCGAAAAATATTTCTGCACATATGTGTATTCATTTTACGAAGCTGTAGGGCTGGGAAATACATCGCTAAAATCTGTTAATTCTAATTATTTTTTTCAGAGAATTAAAAATTTAAAAATCAAATTTTTTTCAATTGTAAGTTGTTACATGTTTGAAAATACAAATACTGAAAATTAAAAGTTTTTATGGTGGTTAGGGTTTTGCACAAGCACATGTTTAGGTTTGTATTCGTTTTTTGAATTAGACTAAATATTGATCAGAGAGTTCCATGTTAATGCAGGGAAAATAGCTCAGCTTTCAGTGTTTATGTAGACAAATCTGCCTACGTTTGACCTAAATAATCAACATTTTATGACATGCACTTTAAGAGTGAAATTCTGTTTGGTTTGTGAATATATTTTAATAACATATGGTAAACCGTGAATAATGTATTTTTAGTGACACAGTTTCTTTTTTTTGAGAGAGAGAGAGAGAAAAAATAATAAAAATCATAAATCAAGGGATGCTGGTTTAGTGGAGTGGTAAGCAACCAGGCACATCCCATATACATGCTTCTGCTGGCCCGGGTTCAAATACAGCCTGGGGCCGGTTTGAGTGTCCTCCACTAAACTCTCTCATCCCCCTTCACAAGCCTATCTACTGTCTCTTTCTCTCCTACCAATAAAGGCACAAAATGCTCAAAAAATAATCTTAAAAAAAATCATAAATTGAGTGTTGTGAAAAAAAAATCAGGGATTTTATTTTTCCACCATATTGCCCGGTCCTATTTAGCAGCAGTGACAAACATGAATGCTTCAGGCAGAGCAGTGCTGCTCCACCTTCCAGCTAATCAGTTCAAGCTTCTGCATCAGTTTGAAGTCACTGAGTAAGACAGACTTTTATGTTTGCTTATCAAGGACAATTTTTTTTAAGTTTTGCATCAACAGTGCATCTGAGAAATCAAATTCAGTCCCATGACAAGAAGGTTGTAAGACATACAAGCAGCAACAACAAATGTCCTCCTCTCTATGACACATATCATGTGGTGTTAATTTTATTTATTATTTTGTCTCTATTCAGCAGTGGTTAATAATATTAATAATAATAATGCATCAAATTTTTATAGCACTTTTCAAAAAGACTCAAAGATGCTTTACAAAGCATAACAACAGGTATTAGGTAGGTATTTTTGTCTTTAGTATGATGGTGTGCTGTCTTACTAAAAAAAGATGAGAAACAGGCAGCTCAGCATGTGTCCACTAATGGCAGATAAATTAACCAAAAATGTGCTGCACGATGCTGGAATGGTTTCCGAACAAACAGAGCTTTACTCAGGCACACAGAGAAAAAACTTTTTCGTTTTTAAAACAGTCTGCTTAAACACGGCATCACTGCAAGAAATGTGTCCCTTCACACAAAAACACTGAAAATGCTGGAGAACATATGCCAGGCCTGTGATTGGCGCTGTCATGCTGCTGCAGATATACACCTAAACCAGAGAAGAAGTCATGGAGCCTGCGCATACATTATGTGAACTGTAAACAAAGACTGGTATATGCTGTTGTCTGTGTCCTCTTGCTGCTCACAGTGGTCGTAGAGGAGCAGAAGATTTTGTTTTAAAAGCCAAAACAAGTTCAGCCATTTAGCCATTCCTTAATTGCTAATTTGCATTTGAGCAAACGAATGGCTCACTCACAACTGCGAATCGGTTCTTGAAAAACATTGACGTCAGGTCGCAAACAAACTACAATTCCCATAATTAAGTAAAGGGGGCGACACCCTCCCATCAGCCGAGGAGAAATGAATGGGATTTCCTATTATAAACTTCAATGTTTTTTGTGAAGTTAATCTGGATCCTATCCACATGGAATTTACTTTAATGACAGAGACATGGACCCCAAATTATCCTGTACAATAAGAAGCGAATCCGTAGGGAAATGGCAGAGATATGGTTTTTTTTTTTTAATTCGACCCAGTGTTAACTTATGGGATTCTTTGGAAATATTGGGATCTTTTGTATCGAAACAATTTTCCGAATCACCACCAAAATCGGATCATTTTTAAGTTGGGCCATTCCCAACATCTCCTGAAACTTTCAGCAAAATCCGTCCAGTAGTTTTAGCGCAATCATGCTAACAAACAGACAAACAAACACAAGGGGACGAAACATAACCTCCTTGGCGGATGTAACAAAAGATGATTGTAAACAATCCGCCTACAGTATCTGCTGGGACTACGACGACCACTGACCCATTCAGCTCCGGGTCTCTATTTAACATGCTCTTTATTTTATCTGCAGAAGTTGTAGCCGGGATGAATAAATAAATGTGTTTTAGACCCTGAAAGCTAAATCTTATGGTGCTGCCTTACCAAAACACAAGAGTTTCACAAACACTTAAACAAAAAAAGATAACAATGACTTACAGACCTTAGTGCAAACCTGATAATCTAAACATCTTAACTCACCATTTATGCCTTTATTAATCGTCCAACAGCTCGTTTCTTCTGCAACGACCAAAGGGAATTCACAAGAAAAGTTAAAACTGGCGCACTATTGTGTTTCCGGGATATTCTTCTTCTTCGCTTTTGTTTAGATTCTGAGCTGACGTCAAAATACCGCCACCACCTGACCACAAACGGTATTACAACAAGACACACCAGGGAACGCCCCTTTAGACGCACATTATTACAGTCGCACCATTTGTGCAAAGCTGAAAGAAGTATCAGATTTTACCCATCTAAAGTTGTTTTTACAACGACTAAAAAATGATATAGATACAAATTGCTATTTCTGTGAAGGACACACTGAAGATGTATTTCATTTATTCTGGTCTTATCCCTTCACCACCAAGTTACGCAAACATATTTTCAACTTGATTTCTGCTTGTATTGTACCACATTTTTCCTTTTGCTTTGAGCATATATTGTTTGGTTTCACTGACTATCCATCTGCAAAATAAAAACAATTTTATAGCATTAATCTTATTACATATTTAGCCAAATGGCATATCCACGAATGTCGATACACTGGTCAAAAAACACAAATTTCTGTCTTTGACAATGAGGTTAAAATAATGACATACCACTAATACAAAAGCCATTAAGACTTTTGACACATGTGCCCTTTTTAATGTATTTGTGTAATATGTGATATTCTGAATTACTGTCTCTGAATGTTTGTAGCCCACTGGCGGTTGTCATTACACTGTATCCTATTGCACCATACTACAATGTATTTCTCAATAAAGCTCTATAATTGGAAAAAATAATTATGCAAAGCTGAAACACATCGTCAAATCTGGATCACAACTGTCTAATATCCAAGTGCTTCAGTGCATGAGATTTTGCTTTCTGGACAGGAAAAGCTCTCTGAATCAAAAGAAATGCTCAGCAAACGACTAGGGATGCACAATATTGGATTTTTGCAAATATCCCTGCACTCATTATTGCTGATGTTGATGGCAATGCTGATAAATAAAGATTAAGTCTATATTCAGCAGAGACAAATGTGATTTTAGTCCTTTTTTCTCTGTCTGGATGGATACATCTCTGGTATGTGTATATAAAAATATACATATATTTATGAGTATTTGTATATCTGCATATATGTGCAGCTATAAAATGAAGAGTGTGGCTTCAGCCTGCTCTATTGTAAAGTGCCTTGAGATAACACTTGTTATGAACTGATGTGAAACAAATAAATAATAAAGACTGATTGATCCATATATATTTTTTGTCAGGAGCACAACACCTCCACCTAACTGGAACTGACCTGTTCCTGTCATGGTTGCTGTGTATTTGTGTAAGAAGCAGATGTGAACAAGAAAAAATAAATCTTTAATTAATGATACTTCAGCGACGACGAGGTAAACCATTATGGTACCTTGACACATTCTGCCAAAATTACTCTATAAATGGGATATGTGTAGCCAACGTGGGGCTTAAACAGCTGTAAATATCATAAAAATGGCCATATCTGCTGATTTTATAATCAGCTTTTTAGGCAATTATCTGCTTTCACTGATATTGTCCCCTTAATATTGTGCATCCCTGGTGATAATGACATAAAGACTTGCAAATGTAAGCACAGTAAACGGATGCTGGAATATAAATGATTGAACATTTTATTTTAAGTTCCACAGTAACAGCTTGAACATCTCTTCTGAACTGATTACAAGGTAACTACCTTTGTTGGGCTTTTTACACAGTTTACATAAATTAGCAATTACGAGTAGTTGTGTTTGTAATTTTAAGCTTTTGCCACAAACTGTAGGCTGTTTGTCTTTATGTGAATGACTGGGGCCTCGTTGGACTCAAACTGTTTCAGGCACACAGATTTTTAGTCCATATTTCCAGGTACTTTCTGATTTGTTTACCTGCTTGATCACTTTTTCCTTCCCTACTCATAACTATTGCCTACTCCTGCCAATATCTAAGCAATCACCTATCTCAGAGTGCATTATGTGTTATTTTGAACCTTCCATGCGTCTGATCAGGGTTTCCTTTAACGTGAGCTCTTTCTGGTAGACACTGCAAATCCCTGATTACCACCAGTGTGGACTTTCATGTGTCCCTTTAGGTTCCCCTTTAATGCGAATGCTTTCCCGCACAAACTGCACATGTACGGTTTCTCTCCCGTGTGCTTCCTCATGTGCATCTCCAGGCTTCTTGGACCGACGCATTTTTTGCCACAAACTTCACAGTCGTTTGTTTGAGTGTATGTCTGCAGATGAAGTCTCAAGCTCTGATTGGACTCAAAGTGTTCCCCGCACACTCCACACATATTTTTATCCTTCTCGAATTCTTTCACATGCTTCACAAAGGAGCCTCTATAGCAGAAAGTCCTGCCGCACACTTTACAAGTGAAGCTCTGATCCTCATTTGTAGCTCTGTTAGGTCTGTTTGAACCATCAGCTTCGTCATAGCCTGTCTGATAGTCATCTGTAACATTCAGAGTGATGCCATCTCCGGTTTTCATTGTTGCATGCATGATCAAGCTCCCACCAAAGTCCTGCTGTTTGCGACAGGTTCCACACAAATTTATGCCTTGTCTGATCCCACCGGTCAGTCTGAAGTTCTTACCGCACACACTGCAGATGCATGACTTTACTTTTTTATGGCCTTTCATGTGTCTCATCAGGGTTTCCTGCAGAGCAAAAGCTTTCCAGCAGACGCTGCAGGCATATGGCTTCTGTACGGCGTGGACTCGCATGTGTCCTTTTAAGTTCCCCTTTAGAGCGAACGCTTTCCCACAGAAGTTGCAGGTGTGTGGTTTCTCTCCCGTGTGTTTCCTCATGTGCATTTCCAGGTGTTTTGGACCAACACATTTTTTGCCACAAACTTCACAGTCATTTGTTTGGGTGTAAGTTTGCAGGTGAAGTCTCAGGCTCTCCTCAGACTCAAAGCTTTCCCCACACACTCCACAGATATCTTTATCATTCTCAAATTCTTTTACATGCTTCAAGAACCTTGCTCTGTAGGAGAAGGACTTACCACACACTTTACAAGAGTAGGTCTGACCCATGTATGTCGCTCTTTTCGGATTTTTATTGCCCGATGACTTTGTGTGGCCTTTCATGTGTCTCATGAGGGTTTTCTCTAATGTAAAGACTTTCCAGCAGATGCTACATATGTATGGTTTCTTTACACTGTGCACCCGCATGTGCCCTTTCAGATTTCCCTTTAAGGCGAAGGCTTTCCCACACACACTGCACATGTATGGTTTCTCTCCTGTGTGTCTCCTTATGTGGACCTCAAGCCGGCTTGGGCCATCACACTTTTTACCACAGAATTCACATTCATATGTACAGGTGTAATCTTGAAGGTGAAGTATTAAGCTCTGACTGGTCTCAAAATCTTTCCCACACACTCCGCAAATGTCTTTATCCCACTCTTCTTTTTTCACGTGATTCACTAAAGAGGCCTTCGAACCAAAAGTTCTGCCACATACGTTACAGCCGTATCTCAAAGGGTATTGCCTGACTTGAACTTCCGGTTCATGGTTTTCGGTTATTGGTCTGGTCCAGTTCTCCTCATCACTTTCCCTCCCTTCATCACTGTTGTCACTCTCTTTGCTCTCAGCATCAGAGCTCTCCGTCTTTACCTGTATTCTGTCTGTTTGATCCTTCCAGGTGTTTTCTTCTACACAACTGTACCCATGCTCGCTTCGTCTGTTTAACGGTTTCATGATGTCTGATTCCAGAGGTTCTGCCTTCAGTTTGTTTGTGTCTATCCAGGCTGAGGTGCAGTTTTCTGTCTTCAATGTTAGCTGAAGATGTGAAGTCTCACCATGGATTAACTCAGAGTCTGACCATAAAGATGCGTCTTCAACCTGCTGTAGATCTGACGTTTTATGGACCCCAGTGTCGCCATCACTCTGCTGTCCAAACGAAACATTCTCATCGCAATCTGACCTAGATGGTCCATCTGAAAAAAGAGAAAAGGAAAGTTCATGTACAAGAAGACAATCTTAGAAGATTGATTATCAGGAGCAAAAAAGACCCTGAAACTCTAAACTAAAAATCTGAACCTGAAAACAAATGAGTTCCCCCAAGGAGATTGTTTTTTCAGGCGTTTATTTTCTTCGTTCGTTAGTTTGTGAACAGGATAACTCAAAAACTATTGAACAGATTTGGATTATTGGAATGTAGGTCATGGCACTAAGGATACCTGATTAGATTTTGGTGGTAATGTATGTGTGTATGTACGTATGTATATCTATACATACATATATACGTATGTGTCTGCAGGTAAATATATGCATATTTTTTATTTTTATTTTTTCAACATACAGTCTGTTTGGTTATATACTTGGATTCATTATTTGTTCTTAAAAAACACAATATAAATTTAAAGGTGTATACAAACATGTTTAATGCCATCTTGATATGAAAGTGCCTTGTTCTTTCTGTATGCGCATCAATAAAAATATGAAACAGATTTTGGTGGTGATCCGAATACAGATATCCATCCATGCCATTTTCAAAGTCACTTTGATCGCTTTTTTTTCTACAATCTGATGCTCAATTTAAACTTCAGCAGGTTGTCTTGACCATGCCTGCATGCCTAAATGCCTGGAGTTGCCCCCATGTGATTGGCTGATAAGCTGATTGCCTTCTTGAGCAGGTAAATGTGTGCCGCATAAAATGGCCTGTGAGTGTTAAGATACACAGCTAGATAATTGTAGCCTTAAATTTCATAAAGGGTCTCTGCATACCAACGTGTTGCCCGACCTTGCTTCACTGTTCACTGATGGACATTTTTTATTAAAATTTGTTGCCATTTTTCTGCAAACTTCTTAAAGCATGTTGTCTTTATTTGTCACTTCTATCAAACCTCAAAAGTACCTCTTGTTTTCTTAAATTACACTGACTGACACAGCTGTAAATGGAAACCATGGGCATTTATTTGCATTTCTCTATGCAGAAATCACAACCTTCCCCCCATTGTTTTTTTTTACGGCTGATGGGAAAATTATTTGAAAAAAGACATACCTATTCTGTGCAACTCTGTCTCTGTCTTCACTGTGATTTCCAACAATTGCGGGCCAGCTTCCATGTTGGAACAGAAGACTTTAGACTCACATTCGCCAACCATTACTTCCAGCATCTTACAGATCTCATCAGCAACCACTGACAGCCTCCTCTGCACAGCAGCCCTCTGCTGTTCAGTTGATATTTCTGTGGAGAGAAGACAGAAAAAAAAACATTAAGTATTTTACAACAGAATGATAATTTGTTAGCTTTCCAACATCATTCTTGTTTGACCTTGAACACAAATCTGAGTTTGTTCAGTAGGCCAGTTTTAGGCCTAATGATATTTTAATAATATTTGTTTGGGAATTGCTTCTTCTAAGTATTAAACATACATTTATTTTGTCGTTTATTATCTTGATATTTTCTCAAGCTCTGGAGCAGCTTAGGTTGGCCCTTTTGGTCTCTAAGGGTTGTAACTATTCACACTGCAGTCTGATACAGGAGACATTTGTTAAAAAGTGATGTGAAGAGTCAAAAAGCTGATTTGGGCTTTGGCTGCTGAGGTGTGGATCCAGTTATGGACTGTCGAAGTTACAATATGAATCTTACAGAAAGATGGTGCTTTGGGGAACACCTCCAAAGACATATATATTATATTGGTGTTTGCAGATATGAAAATTTTGGCAGATATTTACAGCCAATATTTTGTTACTTTGATGGGTCATATGTGTCTCATATAGCCTGTAACAATCAGTGTTAATTTTGACAGCAATTTTTAATTTAGTTTTGGTTATAGTCTTTTGCCTAAAATATCTTTTAGTTTTAGTCATTATTTAGTCATCTTAATTATTTAATTTTAGTCTAGTTTTAGTTGACAAAATTTTAATCGACAAAATCTACTGTAAATTTTAAAATATGAAGTGTAAAGTGCAAGGCATTTTTTATGTCTCCTTGAATTTCTGAAGTCATGTTTTACACTTGGATCCCACCACCACGAAGCTAAGGCAGCTGTGATTGGATGTCCCTCTTAACTCATCCAACCCTTCCACACAACTAAAGTAGCTGTGAATGGATATATTCCTAACTTGTCTCTACTTTCTACATGACGAAACTAGGTCTGATTGGATTTAGTACGTCAAACATTTTAGTCTAGTTTTTATTTGTTGATGAAAATGTCAGTTAATTTAGGTTAAGTTTTTGTCCATGAGCACTTGTTTTTTTTTTGTTATCGTCTCGTTTTCGTCAGGGGAAAAAAGGTTGTTGACGAAAACTATGACGAAAATAATTAGTCAACAAAATTAACACTGCTAACAATGGCCTAGTGAAGAAATGTGCCATAATGGTTTACCTTATCACTGGATTTCCTGGAATAAAATGTTTTGTTCTTGCTCCTCGATTGTTTCGAACACAAACACTGTCACTATGAGAGGAACTGGTCAGTTTTAGTGAAGTGGAGGCTTTGTGCTCTTTGCAAAAACTATAAGTATGGATATCGACAATGATCAGTTCAGAAATATCGGCAAAAATCCAATATCGTGTATCACTAGTTGCTATAGCAACAATGGTCGGGCTAAAACCATTGAGGCTGTGGGACCTGATACATGTGAAGTATCTGGATAAATGTCGCTCTACAGGGGATTTCCCCAGCTGGTGAATACAAAAACGCAAAACAACAATAACAGCCTCCCTCTAAATCAAACAAAATACTCTAAAATCTCCCTTCAGGGAGTCGAGGACGAACACAACACCTTTTGTTTGTTGCATCTTCTTCTCTGTTATCATCTTCTCCACAGCGCTGAAGATCTCCTCCGCAGCCGCAGACAGCCTCTCCACCACCAGCGCCCTCAGCACCGACACCTTACACATCCTTCAGTCTTAAAGTTGTGTTTATTTAATCGGCCTACATCGTTTTACCTCGACCGCTGAAAAGTTCAACAGCCACAACAAAAGCGAAAACTGACACTGTAGTGCTTCCGGAGTCGTCTTCTTCTTCCACTCTGAATTTGGCGCACTTTACTGATGCTGGTACAACAGCACCGCCCCCTGTTCCTGAGTGGCATTACAGCAACTCATCAAGAAACACATAGACATATAAGTTATGGAAGAACTCCTATAGGGGAAATAACAATAAAAATGTTATCATTTATTAGAGCTGGACGATGTGTTCTAAAAATAAAATCCCGATTTCTCTTCATAAAACTCGATGTACGATTTAATAGTTTTTTTCCCTCTCAAGGAAAAAAAATCCAAGTAGTGCCAAAATACGAGAATCGAGTTTTGCTTTTGTTATAAAAAAAAAATATCCTGAAACAAATCTGCAAATATGTATCCCTGCTGCTTTTTTTAAGAAGCTCGAGTCAATTGTTTAAGAATTTATTTGGGCTTACAAAAAACACAGATTATCAAAAAAACATTTATTCAGACCCACTCTGGATGGAGGTTTAGGCCTTCCAATATTCAGAAATTATTATTGGGCTGCTAATGTTAGGGCATTGACATACTGGCAATGGGGCTCTCCAGCCCATGAAACACTGAATTCTGCTCCCCTGTGGCTAAAATTGGAGCTGCTGTCTTTGAAGAAGCCATATGCCTCTCTGTCCTCTTCACTTTTTACAAACCCTACAACTGCAATTAAATTAGTAAGTCATAGTCTTGTTGTCAGAAACTCCCTGAAGATTCGTACTCAAATTAAATACACTTACAAAGTCCCTGGTGTCTCAATATATACACCATTTTGTCATAATCACGCTTTCACTCTAGCCTTGCTGGACAATACATTTGTTGCATGGTGTGTAAAGAGGCTTAAATGCATAAGAGACTGCTATTTCAACAATAATTTTGCGACTTTTGGTCTACTAAGCTCAAAGTATAATTTATCTAACTCTAACATTTTTTGTTATTTGCAACTTCAGCATTTCGTGAGAGAAAACATCCCTAACTTCGAGACAACTTGTGACATTCACACATTCTTAGAATTACTTTCTCTTTCACCAGAGAGCAAGAAGTTGATCACTAAATTTGTAAAGTTTTTTTCTAATGATTCTTCATCTGTTAATTGTATGAAGAGGGCTTGGGAAAGGGAAATTAATGATATATTGCCTGATAACATTTGGAGGACTGCACTTTCTCATATTCATAGTTGCTCAATAAATAGCAGACATAGGCTAATTCAGTTTCGTGATTCATCGTTTTCACTACTCTAAAGTCATGCTGCATAAATTTTATTCTTCTGTGTCTCCACTGTGTGATAAATGTAAACCAAATGATGATACATTGTCGCATTTATTTTGGGACTGTCCACTTAATAATTCATTTTGGTCAAGGATCTTCTCTTTTTTTCCGGGGTTTACCACAGGACTCTGTCCCTGGATAGGAATTTGGCTCTTTTTGGATGTTCAGAGGACTCCTTAATTCACCCTTCACACATTCAACCAGTGTTACTGATGGGCATGGTAGTAGCCAAAAAGGTTATTCTTAAGGACTGGAACACACTGACTCCACCATGCTTCAAAATCTGGTTACATGAGCTTGTTTCTGTTATTCATCTCGAGAAACTGCGGTTTAACAATGTAAAAGGTCAACTTAAATGGGAAGCATCATGGGATCCCTCGTTGAAATATCTGGACTTAGCCTGACGGTATTTATATAGACTGTGACAGATTTGTTTGTTTGTTTGTTTTTTCTTTTTTATGATTGACATGTATTAACAGATACTTGTTTATCCTTTATTTTTAATCTAAGATGAACTGAACTTGATAGTACTTGGTACTGCAATCGACATATACCCTAATTGCATCACTCTCTGCCTGGTGTGGGTGTTTGTGTAGGTGAGTGTATGTTAGTTTATGTGTGTATGCTTAGGTCGGGTTTAGGCATTATTTTTGTTTTTCTTCTCTCTGTGCGGCTTGTGTGTTACATGTGTGAAAAATGTGGCAATAAAAATAATAGAAAAAATATCTATATATCCTGAAACTAAACAGAATTTTCTCTACTAGTTAAGTTGCATGCTGGTATTTTTTTCCATAAAATAATGATAATGAAGTTTGAATGTAGGCAGGTTTGTCTATGTCAATGTCAATGTCAGCTTTATTTATATAGCACGTTTAAACAGCCAGTGGCCTACCAAAGTGTTATACATTGGAATAGGCAGACACAATATGAACAGTAAAAGCATTAAAAACCAATAAAAACAATAAAAAAACAATAAAAGCAATAAAACAAAACCAATACAGTATAAAAATGTTTGATAACCATAACAACCAATAAAATCCCAATAAAAGTGACTATGCGCTGCCAAAAGCCAAGGTGAACAAATGCGTCTTCAGCCATGCTTTAAATGTGGAGAGGCTATTTGCAGTCCGCATATTTAAAGGTCATGTGTTCCACAGAGTGGGAGCTGCAGCTGAGAAGGCTTGATCTCCTCTAGTTTGAAACATGAAATCTGAGCTATTTTCACAGTAAAGTAACATGAAACTCCCTAATCAGTATTTAATTTAATTAAAAAAAAAATAACAAGCCTAAACATGTGCTTGTGCAAAATCTGACAAGGCCTACCTCCATGAAAACTGTACATTTTCAGTATTTGTATTTTCAAACATTGCAACAACTCACAATAAGAGAAAGTGTAAGTCAAGAAAACAAATCTTGGTTTTTAGTTTTTAAATTTTCTGCAAAAAAATAATTTGAATTAATCAGTATATTTCCTTTCCCTATCATTTATATAAAGCTGTTGAATAGCACCTGAATTTGCAAGACTGTCTGTTATAATAACACAAAATTACCTGGTAATCATCTGTTCTGCTCCAGCCTGAGAAGACTCCTTTATTTATGTTGCACTTGTGCTGTGGTTTGCAGCCCCTCCTTCCATTTACTTCTTTTGCAGTCTCTTACATATCCCCTTTCACACCCTTCTCTCCCCTTTAGTATCATTCCCTATGGGAGAGAATCTGGAGGAGGCTGAAAAGTTACATGCAGGTTTTTTTGTCTCTAGCTGTCTTTGCTAGGGAATGAACCACTGTCTAAGAGAGAATTACAGTGCCACAGTATCATTTCTGACCATCACAACACAACAAAGAAATTCCAAATTTTATGTTAATTCAAATAAGACTTTCTTATGTACTGCTAAAAATAAAATATTTTAACCCTTATGATATTTAAAACTGGCATTATTAGTTTTCATGCTCCAGGTAGCATCACAGAGGCTAGTGTGGGTGCCTAACAGCAATAAGGTTGCTGGTTCGACCCCCCATGTTGATTTGGGCCTTTCTGTGTAGAGTTTGCATGGTCTCCCGATGCCTGCATGGGTTTCCTCTTGCCCAATATCAGCTAATATAGGCCCCACCCCCTGTGACCCTGAAAAGGGATAAAAAGGTTAAGAAGATGGATAAATGGATGGAAAGATGCTCCAGGTAGGCAGGACTACACACTGAAAAGTTTGTGCCATGGTTGTCACTCATGTTGGCTGTCATATTGGTTTTTGCAGCCAAACCAAACCACTTTGGCCTTTGGCAGAGAATAGTCGCTTTTATTGGGTCTTCTATTTGTTGTGTGTCTCTGTATTGTTTTGTTTTTATTGCTTTTATCGTTTTTATTGTTTCCACCTATTTTACTGTAAAGTCGGCCTTTTGTCGGCCACTGGCTGTTTTAAATGTGCTATATAAATAAAGTTGACATTGACATGTTTATTTAGAAATGCTTTTGATCAAATATAAACATTGAGGAAATTTGAGACTCTTCTTTCTTTGTCAAGAGTTTCCAGGTGATCTGTTATTTTATAACTGAACAATAACCAAGAAGTGGAAGATATTGGCTGCACCTCAGCCCCTGTTTTAGCTAGTGGGTGTTTAACAAGAGGTTGGTTGTGACATTGTTTTTTGGGTCTAATTGTCACACACGAAAACCATTCAGATAAAGCACCGGAGAACAACTGAAAACTGAAAAGCATTCAGATAGTGCAGACCTCCACCAAACAGCTCAGTTACAGCAGTGGCTTTTCCACAACCCTGTAATAGGTACAATTCTGGATCGTCACCGCTCCACTCGTGTCTCTGTGGTTTGAGTAAGACATCAGTTGGAGTCACTGGGAGACAGCAACCCCATCTTGACCTAGGTTTTCGCCTTGTTTTGTCGTTGTCAGTCTTCAGGATTGGTCAACACATTGCTCAGGCAGTCATAGAACTAGTCTGTCTATGCAGAAGAAAGCTGGAGACATTTTCCGATTGGTTTAGTTGAATAAAGCAGAGCAGTATATCTTACCTTTAATTCACAATGTGACACAAAGTCTGTAAGACTGATAATCCCAAGCAAGGCCAACACTGAGTCAGGCGTGAGTCGCTCTCTGCCAGAGACTCCACCTAAGAGGGCACTGATATAGAGATGTTGAAAATAAACTTAAAAATGATGCATCATAAAGCACATGTAGATGAAAATGTTTAGTTGCAAAGACCTTCAACACTTGTTTAATCTCACATAAGCTTCTGCCATTCTTAAATTTGCAGGATATTTGCAGTTGCTGAAAAGTTTATCTGATGACTATAGGCGGAAGCAGGTGAGCTATACCTGTTAATTCCCAGTGTTTGAGTCAATCTAATTAACAGTGAGCGTGCTTTGACCATCTCTTTCTTGTTACTGCATGTACTGTCAAAAGAATGGTGTCTCTCTGCTTGCCATGGACTTGGGAGTGAGGCAAGACACGAAAACAAAGAAAATGTTGGCAAATCCCTTTAAGGTTCTCTGTAGCAATGAACTTCTCAAATCATGTTGATTCTTACCTCTTTTTTAGTTACCTTTTGATTAATTTAAGGTCCAAACTGCCACATTTTTATTAATTACATTTGAGTTGTTGATATTTGTTGGGTCCTGAATTAAGACCAATTAAGAATCACCGAACTCATGCATTTAATTTTCTAAATAAGATTAATATAAAACAATGTTGGCAAGAATGACAGCATAAAAGTCAAACTTCTCACACTAAAGAGTCAATTTCCCTGCATAAATTTTGACCCAGTTTTGCACTTTTGCAGTGACCCTCAAATGCTGCTCAGACTCAGCAGATTTGCCAACTTTGTGAAACACATGCAGACAAATATTGAATGTTCAGTTGACACTACTGACCCGATTTGCACTGGCTGATACACAGACAGTCGTGGCGTGTGGATCTCCGTCACCACACTATTTCAGGTCAGACGTCAGGGCATTTGGTGTTGAGTTAATGATTCTTATCTTACTACGGCTTTGCCAAAATGATAGCTTTATCTCAAAGAGGTCGTAAACTCCAGCCAGAGTGGGAGATTTCTGAGGTTGTGCATGAAGAAAGAAGATTTTGGTTCACTCTTTTTCCTACTGAGACACACTGAATCTTTGGGGAATTTGTGTTCAGCATTTACATTTATATCCTGATCATTGTTTGCTGTAGTTGGCATTATTAAGGAGATCTGTTTCCACTGATGTTTACTTTCACTGTTATTGGCAGACACTCCATTGGCCTTATCCACTCCTCATGTTTTTCTCTCCTCTCAAAACACAACTTGTCAGGATAACACGTGCAAGATACTGTGTTTAAAAAACAAAACAAAAAAACAATATAATCAATAATATCACATTGACAGAAAAACTATATTCGTCCTCATTTATAATTGCCAGTGTTGGGCAAATTACTTTAAAAAAGTAGCTAAAGTTACTAGTTACTTTACCCAAAAGAGTAATTGAATTACAAACGCAATTACTCCTTCATAAATGTAATTAGTTACCAGGGAAGGTAACTGATGCTTTACTTCGTTGAAAAAGCTTTTGAAGCTTGAACAGTATGGCTCCATCTCTGTGTCCTTCCTTGCTGTTACCTGGCCTTTGCAAGCAGCGGTGGCATTATCAACGGCGTTATCTGTGTTTTTGGTCAACAGCTTTTAAGAGTTACTCACAACAGACAAAAACTTTGCTTTGGGGCATAATGTTCACTTCACATGTATGTTCTTGCCTTTTACTTCTTGTACTTCCATACTGAAAACGTTTTAACTGCTCCAGACTCACCATTGCCTATCTTTGTTGCCAGATTTTGCGACTGAAATAAGCACCAGGTCGATAAAACAAGCCCGAAACAAACAACCTCCAGCTCTATTTTTTCGAATGCAATATATTACCTTTTTTAAAAAGAGAAATCTACTTGAATCATGTATTAATTTTCATCTGCTTTACATTTCAATTTCACAGTGACATTTCTTCTTATTTGGCTCTTAGGGTGAATCCCAATTCTACCCCTTAGCCCTTGTCTTACCCCTTACCCCTTGGTTTTGCGCGTTCACGTCTAGTGAAGGGGTGTCCCAATTCTCCGTAGGGCTAAGGGGAAGGGCTAAGACAAAGGTGCTACACAGTCCTTGAAATGAAGACAGACCAGGACCTCACTTGAAAGGAAGGGGTATGAGAAGCGAATAAGGAAGTGCATAATTATAAGTAATTATTAAATCAAGTAAATATTTATCATGTTTTGAATTGTTGGTCGTATTTTAAAATTTCTCATTATAACAAGCTAGCTTTCGCAGCTGTAGCTACAGTTATTGTCACATCTGCCTACGTCACAGCAAGCGAGCAGCTCTGGGTGATGACGTAGCAGGAATCGAGTGGCGTCTTGTTTCTCAGAAGCGTGTTTTCACCCCTTCTCCTTGGCCCTCAAAACAGACTGCCAAGGGGAAGGGGTAGGGAAAGGGGTAAGACAAAGGGGAAGGGCTAAGGGTAGAATTGGGATTCACCCTTAATTTACTTATTCAGCAACCTTTTATCGGAGGTGCAACATCCTTTACTAGGAATCTATCTAAATATGTTTATTTCTAGAATCTGTTCTAGAAATGAACTTATTTTTCTGGCTATAAGGATTTCTTTTAGGTGGAAACATTATTTGTCCCTCTTTTTACAGTAAAATTTACATTTGTGTTTAGAGTGGGATAAAATAATTGGTGTAACTTCTGGATTTAGTTTATATTGATGGTAGAGCATGCATCAGATCCCTCCTGGGTTTGGGGGCACAACAAGCCCAAATGAAAGGAGCAACTGCACTATTGGAACAATCCCCCAAAAAAACCCAACCCACAACTGCCAATATTTACAAGCAACTTAAAAAAAGGAAGCTGGGAAATGTAGTCACATATGCTTGAAAAATGTTGAACATCAATTTGCAAATAAACTACAATTCCCAAAATGAAGTAAAGGGGGTGAAACCCTCACAGGAGAAATGAATGGGATTTCCCATTACAAACTTTTTTGCGATGTCAAATTTGAATCAGATCCTGATGAAAATTTACCTTGATGATAGAGACATGGAATCATCTTGTAAAATTGGAAGTGAATATGTTAAGAAATGGCAGAGATAGGTTTTTGTAAAATTCTGCCCAATGTTAACCTATGGCATTTTGTTTAAACTGGGAATTTTTTGCATCCAAACAAATATTGGGATCACCACCAAAACTTAATGGCTTCCTTCTTGGACCA
The DNA here is from genome assembly GCA_037902135.1 of Cetoscarus ocellatus. Taxonomy (NCBI): domain Eukaryota; kingdom Metazoa; phylum Chordata; class Actinopteri; order Labriformes; family Labridae; genus Cetoscarus; species Cetoscarus ocellatus. The sequence continues at coordinate 403,768 of JBAMNC010001218.1, forward strand.
AACCACACCTCTGGCAAAATTTTCATGTAAATCCATCCAGTAGTTTTTCCGTGAAGTTGCCAACAGACAAACAAACATACGCCAGCAAAAACATAACCTCCTTGGCGGAGGTAAAAATAGACAAACAAAAAGGCATAACAGAAGCTAGGCAGTCAAATATGACACATCAATTTGCACATTTTGTCAGTGTTTTTTATTAAAAATATTTTAAACAGCTTAAAAATACATGAAATTGTTCTGAAAAAAACGTTATAATACTCAAAACACGTAACTATGAATATTGAAATAACATAAAAATGTGAGTGACAGTTCATAGCTTTAAAATGAGGTTAAACTTGAAAAATGCAAAATAATTAGTCATTTGACCCTGAAAGTGTTGTAAAAATCACAGTTTGTTAAATTCACAAACACACTTGTTAAGTGCTCCAGGGTTTAGATGGCACCTATAGTGTCTCACAGTGCTCGCAGAGTTCAGAGTCGACACAAACAGTTTCCCATTGTTCCATGGGTTTTTACCTGAGTATAAGTAGGATGATTAAATGCAAGAGCCCCCCTAGTTTGATCATATTCAAGGGACTCTGCACTTCATTCTCTTGAGTCTGTATGATCTAAATTCGTTTCTCACAGCCCCTTTTTGTTCTGCATGCTCAGAGCTCCGTTCACACAGTATGGGATGATACTTACAGTGACAAGAGGCACAGTGGCGCTCTTGCAGAAGGACAGCAGGTAGAAGAGGGCAGCGGTGTGCGTGGGGGGCTTGAAGGAGTCAAAAAGGTGCAGCAGGAACAAAGAGCTGATAACACACCCAGCTTTCACCATCTTACTGTTGCTCTTCTTGGCCTCGGTGTAAAGAGGCGAGTGCAGGCCTAGACCCAGGCCAAACAGCGTGCCCATGTTACGGAGGAGACTGGCAAAGGGCGTGGTGTCCAGGTGGACCCACTCAGGCTTAATACACCACTTCTGGGCTTTCTCCAGGGTCCACAGGAGATCCACACCGAGAGCTTTGAGCAGGAGGTAGAAGCCAACAGCAAAGGAGGTCAGGAAAAGAGTGGTGTAGAAGTATTTCTTCATGCTGGCGTTGTAGATCCACTGAGTTCTGTTGAATGCTTCAGCCACAATGATACCTAAAAATGGATAAAATGTCACATCAGTAGGAGCAACACTTGAGTTAGAGCTCATGCCAGGAGGTTTCAGCTAGAAATGAAACTGACTCAAATAAATATTGATGCTTCCCTGTGACCTACATAAGGAAATGAGATTATCCACAACTCTTCATCTTATTTTTAATCCTTGAATTCCCTGCCACAGGGCACACATTAAACTAGGAAGCACTCCGCCAAGGTAGCTCACATGTCAGTGCTGCATCTATAAGAAATAGTGCCATGATAAAGTCACCATCATAATATGATTCCTTGACCCTGAAAACCCACACCTAGCACTCAGAATCATGTTGATATCATTATTAGTTTGACAGTTATTGAGTAAAAACAATCGTTAGCTTTTGGCGGTTATATGGATCACCACCAAAAGCTAATCATTTTTAAGTTGGACAATTACCAACATCTCCTGAATTTCAGCAAAACCCACACAGTAGTTTTTGCGTAATCTTGCTAACAAACAAAAAAACATAACCACCTTGGTGGAGGTAACAACTGGAAAACTTCATGTAGCAGAGACAAACACTACAGCTCACTGATTTCCTGCTGCTCCACAATCAGACAACAAGGGGCACAAAAATCACCACAAACCAAGGTTTACTCACAGGAGCTTTAATGGAACAACACACACATTTCAGTAATCTTTCATACTCTTAAAATGTGTATTCTTACCTGTGATAACACCTGCAACAACCTGATGGGGGAAGTGGGCGGCAATGAAGACTCTGGAGAGGCAGACACAAACAAGGACTCCACAAAAAGCAGTCCACAAGGCAGCTTTCAGATACCTGTTTAAACACAAATTCATACATATTATGTTATTTAAAGTAGCTCAGGAGAAGGATTTTGTCTGTTTGGGGGGGCAAGTGTTGCCTGGAGCCATATTCTTCATTTTATAGACAAACATACAAGCTTATATACCATGAGCGCAGCACTGTGCCAACCTACAAGAAGGTGCATCTGTAGGAGACTCACTAAACTCTGCTTAGCATTTGGAAATCTTGAGTTAAGTCTCATGTTGAACAGCCACCACCAAATCTGTGTTGGGGGAAGGAAGGGAGGTAGGCAGAGACAAAGGACTATAAGTAAGAATTGTGGCAGATCCATGGGCCAATCATAAATCTGTTCTCATCATATTTGTCGCTGCTAAATATACATTTATTGGAGGTTACCCCTTTGAGATGTGGCATCTCATTTTCAAGAGGCTCCTTCTTTCTATAAGTAGGTAAAGATAGTTTTTTATAGAGGTATAATCAATATCAACCATCGAAAGACTATTTAATCTAATATTTGCCCTTTGAAGGTCATGCCCCAGAAAAAAAACAAGTGAACCTCATGGAGCAATATAACGATTAACACACTTATTCTGAGTTGCCTGGACGTCAAAACAACTTGTGTGTGATCTCCCAACAGTTCTGAGGAGTCAATGATCAACCACAGAGCATAGCAGATAGCGTGTCCACAGTGATAAGCTGCGGATGTAGAGAAACTGTAAACAAGGCTTATACAAGAGGAAAGGTTGTAGGTTTTTGTAGATTTTCTTGTAATTTTTGGGACTGACCAGTTCTTATTGGTAGGTTTCTTGTTTCCATATTTCTTCTTGCTGGTCATGATGGCAAGGATGGATGTCACCAGGGTGTAGTAAACCCCGGCAGCTCCCATAGCATGGCCAGAGGGACTGCCTGCATGACACAAACACAGACAGAGATATCAGCGGCTGATTAACTGAAGAAGGACAATGATGAAAGATGAATGAACGGAGTCTGACCAATTTTAGTTCCATCATTAAGAGCCAAATTACAACTTTAAAGATAGAAATTACATATACAGTTGACTCAAAATATACTTGTATAGCGATCAGAATAAAACAGCAAATTAACCTGTAAATAGTCCAATAAGAAAAAAGACAAATTCTCAGTGAGAAAATGTTTTTAGGAGGATTTTAAAACATGTTTTGGTTTTAATATGAAGTCAAAGTGATGTCTTTAAATGCTGTTAATGCTCAATTGTTCGACCTTTTATCTCCATAAAAGGCTTTGACTCGCATTATGAATAAATGGTCTAAACTTGCTTTGACTTTAAGGTCAATAATGTATAAATAAATTAAGAGAAAATTAATTAATTATTTCAGAATTAAGCTTTCTTGAACTGAAATCCCACTTTTCAACATTTAAGAATCAATGTTAACCCTGTGCTGACCTTACAAAGCAGCTGGATCCACCAGATTTAATGGCTTTCATCAGGCAGCCCTTTTTCGCAAAGATTCATCTTAAATCGATTACTCTTAGTCAAAAGATTACCAAGCTTTTTAACATCTCTTAAAATGAAGCTATGAGTGTTTGCTGGGGGCGAGAAGTGACTGCAAGCCTCAAGGGATGGACAAAACCGTTCGTCTATCACCTTCTGCTTTTCTGCAAATGTTTTTCTTCTATATATTCCATCCCAAATGACACCAAGTTTAAGACGAAGACCATTTGGAATCAGGTTTGGGAAAAAAGTCTCAAGTTTCTTCTCCATACAGCAGTGGCTCTCAAATGTTGTGGAGGGGTACACTAGTGTGCCTTGAGACTTTGTTCAATATTGTGTTATTACCACAACTGTCAAACGTCTACTGACTTTTTATTTTTGATTTACTATTTCACTACTTTAATCCTTTGCGGAGTGGTAAACAACCAGGCACATCCCATAAATACTTCAGCTGGCCTGGGTACAAGTCTGGCCCAAGGCCCATTGGCAGAGTGTCTTCCTCTGCTTTCTCTTATTCACTGTCTCCCTCCTATCAAAATCACACTCAAGTTTAGGTTTAGAGTAAATTCTTAAACTTAAGGTGGTTCAAGAATCTTTAAGTGATTGCAAAGACAAATGATCACCCTTTTATTTATTGTTTGGCAACTAGTTTGTGCAATTATGATTTAGCAAAACTAAAATGAGGTAAATTTTATAGATTATTTGGCAAAAAAAAATGTGAGTAAATCCCAACATTCTTAAATTAAGTTATAAAAGTTTGCTCATGAAATATTTACAACACACTTATTAATTGCAGCATTATTTACAAAGTATATTAATGATTTCAGCAAAAGCACAATATGATATGAATCTGAGTGGTTATGCTTTGAGTCTGATGTAATCAGAAAATATTGGAAAATTGTGGCCATGTAATTCTTATTCATCATTTATGTTTTATGAATTAAGAGTGGGGAGAATTTGGGGTGGAAAGAAAGGGTCAACATCAAATAAAGCCATGCATGTATGATCTCACCTGGCCCGGTCTCACAGGTCATAGGATACTGCTCGATGTGAGGACGAGGAGAGTTCGCATAATAAGGTGTCTCATGGACCCACCAGTACGGCCTCTCCCCAAACAGAATCCTGGAGGAACAACAAAAACATGCACATGGTTGTTGTCCTAAAAATTTAAAGGAAACATCAAAAATTTCAACATTTGGCTCAGAAACTTCAAATTCCAAGATTTAATAGATTTACCATTTGAACACCAAGTTGAGCCAGTCTCCAATCACGGCCACCCAGATGAGTTTGATGGCCACTGAGGAGCGAAGTTGAAACCAAAGCGGGAAAAAGATGAAGAAGGTGTTCCTGAGATCCGCTGCCCAGGATACCCAGAGGAACAAACCCTGAGCATCCTGATAGTTGGTCTGCAGGTAATGGGTAGTGCTCACCCCAAAGCCCTGCATGGCATTCATTACAGTGTTAATGTAATTCATGGTGACGAGAGAAGAAAGTCGATGTGTAGGTGTGTGAGAGACAGAAAACAAAGAGTGTTGCTTATCAGTACCACAGCTGCTTGTTTTTATACCGGAGAGACCCACCACTCAAACGCATGCTCAAGCTGATCTTTGGACCTTGCACATGTGTAATAAAACACTGAGAGTCGGGGGAGTTTGGGAGGATTATCACACAAACAAGTTAAAAAGATAGTGGGAAAGTGGGAAAACAAAACGTCAATTGGTAACCTTCTCGCTGGGGCACTGGACACAGCAGGAACATAACGTCAGGTCTTTTTTTTTTTTTTTACCTAAATTATCTCTAAACAACCAAGAAATGGAGAAAAGTCATTTGTTTCACCGTAGACTGCAATCAATTTTAAATGTCAGCAAATTTTCTTACTTAGAAGTAAATTAAACATTCTTGATGTCTGTAAAATTCTAAACTGACTAACTACACTAATGAATTTGCCAACTTGTTTGATAGTTTGTTTAGGGTATCTGAAATAGTTTGCAATAGGATTTTTGTAAGTTCCTTGCAAAATGCAACAGAAAATAAACCTTTGTTAAGTTAAAATGTCTCACATCTGTCTTTAGATATGTACCTCTTCAAGACCAGCCAGTATTTATTTATTATTTATTTTCTTCTCTTGATTTTTATAACTATTTTTATGCACTACGGATTGCAATTAATTTTGTTGCACCTGTGCAATGACAATAAAGATTCCATTCTATTCTATTTTACATGGTTTTTCATGGCTCTAAACTTGTAACCTTGTAACCTTGTAACACCAGATGGACCATTCAATATATTTCACCAATCCATCTATGAAAGAGCCCATAGGAAGTGTTTGGGAATGGGCAGAACCGTTCAAAAGCATATATGGCAGGTGATTGGACGATCGTTCCATTAATCACATTTGTTATGGGCCAATCAGATAATGTAGAAGGCGGGCGCTACTGCTGCAGAAGGCAATCCGCTTTGTGAAACAAACTCTCGTCAAAACATCTCAGAAGTGGAGATGTTGGAAAAATATCCTTTCTGTAGAGAAGTTTGCAGCGTTGGTATTTGTTTTTCATTTAATAAAGAAATGTAGTCCAGATCTGACAACACTTCTACTGAAGCTGTTAGCATCTAAGCTAATCTCTGAACATGCAGTCTTTTCCTACTGTCGTCTCGCTCATAGCTCCCAACCTCCTCCTGCTGTAAAGGCTGCTGATTGGGTTGTGCTATTTGGGCTGCTCACAATCATTGTAGATTAGGGCTTAGCAAGATGGATCTTCCTGATTACAGACATCAGATCAAGTCAATCTATCTGCACTGCAAGGTTACCAAACTTGTATCTGTGGCATGTAATTGAAGAAAAATAAACTGCTAATATTATAAAAGGCTAAAATGCAGGTTATTTAAACTTTAATCCCAATTTACCAGTCCTAAATCCTTTGGGAATGAGAACAAATGTTCAAGGTCCACCAATTGTTCAGAAAAAAAACAGGAAATTGATAGCCAACAAACTGTAAGGCAACATCTAACATTCATCATCTGCAATTTCAAGAGGTCAAAAGAGGCTAATTCCAACTAGCTAGCAGTAATGTGTGTTATGTTAGTTCATGTTGGCTTACAGCCATATACATTAATATTTCTAAAACAGAGTATAATTGAAAAGATGCAGTCCAAGCTTAAGGCAATATTAGTCAGTACAAGGTTAGATACTAACTTTAGCTGTTGACTCAATTTTTGTTTTATTATTTAATTTCTATTATTTCTCTCAGGCTTTACTTGATATTTTGCTAACCTTCAGAAATGTTTCATCTAATGTGTTTCTTATTACCCTGTCTTGTTTTCTAATGTCTTTTGTGGAGCCCTTTCACAGACATAGTTGCTTGAATGTGCTTCAAACGTTTATATTCCCTTCCCTTCTACATTACTACAGTTGACATTATACTTTAAGTATGGGTTCATATTTTCATTGCTTTTTATTAATTTACTAATATCTGAGAAGAAGCTGATGCTTTTAAACAGCCAGAGTTTTTTAGTTCTATTGTTTTTTGGTTTGTTAACAGGATAACTCAAAGAGTTATGGATGGACTTTGATTAAATTTTCAGAGAATGAAGGTCATGGCAAACGGAAGAAGTGATACGATTTTAGTTATGATCTGAATACGGATGCTGATCCAGAATTTTTTTTAAAGGATTTCTTGACGGTGTGAGATAAGGCAGTTTTCCACATTTCTGCCATGCGTTGGTGGGGGTATGTGCTCTCAGAGCTCTTCTAGTTTGGATATAATCAAAATTTAAAAACATCAAATGCTTTTATTATTATTTTTTTTTTACATTTTTCGTCCTTTTCAACTTAAATTGGTTTTGTTTTCCACTCTATGTCACTTCAATAATTTACATTACATTTCAAATGTCATTTTTACTTTCATAATCAGGCTAGTTTTTATTCTTCATTCAACCGTTTTATGGCACCTAATTCATGTTTTAAAGTTGATCTTGCTTGTGTCCAGTGGCTTTTATTTTCCTGGCTGTAAAACATTTTGTGCTCCCATTACTCTTTTAACGGTGCCATACCAATAAAATTTATCACTGTCATTGTTTTAATTCTTAGAACAGCCTCCTTCACTGTACTCAGTGTACAAGTGATTGTAAAAAGAAGGTCATTTTTTTCCAATCATGTCTCTCATTCCCTGAGTTATAACCTGTCAGTTATGTAATTGGTTTTTCGATGATTTGGTGAAAACATCTCTCTGGCAGGGGTTACATAAGGAGATCAATGATTAAATAGATGGTGATAAAAGTGACAAAACAGATTGGAAGATTGTTTTTCTCTTTTATGATAAGTAAACCTTGCAAGGCAGTTTAGCATGATCCAATTTTAAAGTATGTCTGTGATAAGAGTGAGTCATTTTCTCACACTCAGTTCCACGAGGTGGGACAAACAAGTGACTCAATCTTTACGCTCTCCTTGGATTGCAGAGCATAAATTGTGAGCAAAGATCAATGGATTTCATAAGAGTTTGTTTCATTGACCTGAATAAAAAAGAATTTCTTAGAAGTCCAGGATCTACAAGAGGGGTTGGGGCTGTCCTCTCACAATGGAGGGCTTCAGGGGTGTAAAGGTTAAGGAACATGTCTGCACTGTCCCAAAAAAGCAAACAAATTCCCCAGCCTTGGGTAAAGTCCAATCAGGATCACATAGAGACAGCAAGGTAGTTAGACAAAAAGACCCAGACCCCAGATTTGGTGCTTCATCCTCAGGAAGTGGTTACGATACCATGGATCTTCTCCACAGCTGGGGCGTTGAGCTGGCGGTCCATCTTCAGACCAAATACCACACTTATGAGGGGTTGTTCAGCTTGGCATCCACTGTGGCAGATCTACACACTGCCTTCTTCTGGTTCTTCCCAATCTGGTTCCACTTGCGCCGGGACACGGGCCTCAGGCTCATATGGGTGGCTGTGATAGGAGACTGGCTCAACCTAGTGCTGAAATGGTAAAAGGACATTAAAGCAAATTTTAAGGCATGCAAAATGAAAATGGGAGCTGTCGTATCTTTAGTTTCTTTGTCTCTTCGCTGCAGGGTTTTGTTCGGAGAGAGACCATACTGGTGGGTTCATGAGACCCACTTTTACGGAGCAGGACCGACCCCGGATCTGCAGCAGTTTCCCATCACATGTGAGACAGGACCAGGTACAGTTCATGAATCACACAGGGGTTGTCTTTTTCCTGCACTACTGAGTGATTTTGGCTATTACAGTAGAATAACTTATCTGGCACAGTGAATTACCAGCCCATTGAAAACTAAATTGCATCACCACCTGATAAAGAGTGAGGTGGTTGCCAAGTACAAATGTAAATGTTGTTCTGTAAATGTATACAATCTAAAATATGATAAGTAGGTTATAAACTACAGCTCCTTTGTACCCTTGCTGTGCTTTTTCTCTTTAAATCTGTGTAAAGTGGTTTGGATTGTACATTGTGTTTGATCACTGCAGTCTTTTTATAAGCAGTGGTACAAATGCCTAAATTCCATGCACCTAAGTATTTATTTCAAGTTCTTGTTATTGGTGCTGCCTGTTGATTACAAAATCTCTTTGTTTAATTTCAGACTTTGTCATTGCTTAATTGCAATTAATCTAATTTTTAATGATTTTCAAAGGATTGTATTTGCAGATAGACTATTGCTTAGCCTAATATTTAAGTGGCCATTTTAAAGTTCCATGTGTCTGGAAAGTCTTGAATGGATAACATACAAACCCCAATTCCAATTAAGCTGGGACATTGTGTAAAATGTAAATAAACCAAAATTCAATGATTTGCAAATCCTGTTTGACCAAAATTTAATTTAATACACTACAAAGACAAGATATTTAGTGTTCAAGCTGGTACAATTTATTGAGGGATCGGAGGATATGTGCATTCAATGTTGGTTTTCTGCCTTGCTGCTCGCATGCAGATTTCTCCAGATTCTCGGAATCTTTTGATGACATTATGGACTGCAGATGCTGAAATCCCTACATTTCTTGCAATTGTACATGGGCAAACATTGCTTTTAAACTGCTGAACCACTTGCTCTTGCAGTAAAACTTGCTTCATTCTTGCTCCCTTTCAGGGATGCTCCCTTTATACCCAAAAATGACACTTGCCTGTTTCCAATTAACCTGTTCACCTGTGGAATGTTCCAAACAGGTGTTTTCTGAGCATTCGTCAACTTTCCCAGTCTTTTGTTGCCTCTATCCCAACTAGATTCAAAAGTATTTGCAAATCTGTTTTATTCACATTTTACACAATGTCCCAAATTCCTATGACATTTGCTGTTTTGTTTTACTCCATGTCCTCACTAACACTAACACACTTTAGGTCCTCTCTACAGATCGGGGCTTGTCAAGAGAAATATCTAATCTGATTAATATCTTTTCCTTGAAAGGAATATTATGACCGCTATAAATCTTTATTGAGGACAGTGCTGTAAACGATTGAACTGATGATAAAAACCTGGGTGTATTTCTCACAGGAAGCCCGTCAGGTCATGCCATGGGCGCAGCTGGAGTCTGGTATGTGATGGTAACAGCAACACTTACTAGTGCAACAGAGAAGCAATGCCCACCTTTACTTTACAAGTGAGTCTGTGGTCTTTTCTGTGAAACCTTGTCAATATCTGATCTTCAATATCAACGGTGCTTACCTTTTGTGTTGGTACTCTGCTAGATTCTTACAGGTAGGCCTGTGGAGTCTTATGAGTCTGATTCTGGTCTCTGTCTGCATGTCAAGGATCTACATGGCTGCCCATTTTCCCCACCAGGTTATTGCAGGAGTCCTTACAGGTTTGGCTGCCAAAATAATTTCAGTTAACTCGTCCCTTTGTGGGAAATGTTTGTATTGGAGACTGATAATTCCAAAATGTATATGACACATAAAAAACTTCAATAATAAAAGTTGTAAGAGTTAGAATATTGTAATAACTTAATTTTGACAAAAATGTCAAAGAGAACCATGTGCTATTAATGGAATGATTAGCCACAAAGTGATGATTGTCCATGTCTTTGATTGTGTCCCAGGAATACTTGTTGCTGAGGTTGTCTCCAAGCAAAAATGCATCTACAAGGCCAGCATGAAGAGATACTTCCTAACAACCCTCTTCTTGACCTCATTTGCTATTACCTTCTACCTCCTGCTCAAAACTCTGGGCGTGGACCTTCTTTGGACAATGGCAAAAGCCCAAAAGTGGTGCATAAACCCTGATTGGGTTAATTTAGACACTACACCCTTTGCCAGTCTTCTTCGTAACATGGGCACCCTGTTCGGCCTGGGTTTGGGCCTTCATGTGCCTCTCTTTATCGCTGCAAATAAGAAATTGAGCACCAGTGTTAGTGTCGGATGTATTACTCTCTCCTTATTCCTGCTCCAGCTCCTGGATGGGTGGACATTTTCTTCTGAGAATCTTATGATGTTTTATTTCTTGTCTTTTGGTAAAAGTGCCATGGCGCTTTTCATCCCAACCATGTTGGTTCCCTGGGCTCTCAGTTGGATTTGCAATGGAAAGACAGAGGAAAAGAATTTATGATTCACATCCAAATGTGTAGTTTAAGTCATTTTTTAAAAAAAGTTTTGTAAAATTATTGTTTCTTTTAACTGTTTTCAAAGAGGCCATTTTCTTTTTGTTAAGCTCTGGTTGAATAGCTAAAATGTCTGAATTACTTTGTGCTGATTTTCATCAAAACAATTGAACTTTTCACCACTTCACAACACCTGCTTTAAAAACAATGCATAGCAGGAAATTTAGCTTTTATCACTGTGATAACAAAATCAATAACTCATCCTCTGCTGAAAGAAAGGAAATGTTAGTCATTTACCACTTCCAGCTTACATTATATCATCTAGCTTACATTCTTGCAAGCAATTTCTTGAAATAAAATTGTACCTTATCTACTATGTAATGTAAAACATTAAATGGTAATGCTAGCTGGTGGCCTTAAAAAAGGCAAATTATACGATTCAAATGTCCCCAGGTTTTCCATGTTTAGTTTTTAAAATTGGGGAACTTCAAAATGGGTCATTAGTATCCATTTTTATATTTAAAGGTAAAAATCTTAATGCATCATCTGCAGCTAGAACCAAGCTAAAAATTAACCTCTACCAACTAAGCTAACAACCACCTAAGCTAGTTTTCCCTGGCATTAGCTTACTAGCATCACTGCTAGCAAGCAAAGTTCACCATTTCCATCAATCATGTATTATCATCAAACCACAGTTAGCTGGTTGCTAAATGCAAATATGTTCTGCTCAACAGCAAAAGACTTTTTATGGTGTCTTAAAATTTTTGTAATCCAATTCTTCAAGCCGCAGATAAAGATGATTTTTTTTTTTTTTTTTTTTTAAAGTAAGTCTATGTTCAAGCACTTAACAAACCTTGGAGGAAGTAAAACAACTAATCATCTCTGTTTTCCATGATGAGCATAACATCAGTGAAAATGGCCTTTTGAAAACAATGACATTAGCTTTTTAATATTTGGAGACTGATCTCTTGGTTATCATTTCTTTTAGAAATATGTACTGTAATCAAGAAAATATGCTAACTTTTGTATAACATGTTAGAATTATAAAATAATAACACCTGACCATGCGCCTTAAATAAGCGACAGCCACCAGTCAGTGATGTCAGCATAACTGTTGAATGGTCAGCTTGGCACCATGCTAAGCTAACAAAGTAAATGTATTTGCACTGATAAGTCATTCGTTTTTAGTTTTAAACTGTTTTTTTTTTTTTTAAGCCTGGCAGAAAAGGCATTAATAACTGGTTCTGGAGTTACATCATTAGCCATCTTTGCTGTTTACTCCCTCTGGTCTCTCTCAGTTATTTACTTCAAAACCTTAAAACAATGTGACATGTCAAATTAAAGTTTTTTGGGGGTGCTAGTAGGTAACAACTCTATATTTACATCACGAGTGTTTTCTCAACTAAGCTAGCATGGCTGAAGTATCATTTGTTACAGAAAAAGACTGGTATTAAAAACAGTGAGCCATACGACTGATTGCTCTTCATTTTTCAGGTATTTCAGTATGGCCAAGGTCTACAGGGGACTTTTCTTTGGTATTTGTTAAACAAGATTTTTATACAATGATAGCAAACAACACTTTTTGGTATTATGGTGCAGTATTGGAAGAACAATATTGTTGGCAACTTAAATAAAATCTATTTTTATAACCACATGTGTACTGTTTTTCATAATAAATTCAGATTGTCAGAGAAGGAGAATACAACACATTAATCTGACATTTTTGAGTTGCTAGCTGTTTGTCACAAACTTCATGCTTATTTAGGCTAACAAGACTCAGCTCAGGCGCCATTAGAAACACAAAAAAATTCCATAGTGGTTTCTGTAAAGCTTGGTAAAAAAAAACTCAGTTGCGCATTGACTTTTTTCTGAGAAAATATCCAGGTCCTATTGAGAAAGTAGAAATGAAAGGAGAACTTTTTTAAATGCACAATAAATCTATAAATATAAAAATAAAGTTTCACTATTATTAGTCTGTTTTCAGAGTACATTTTTTTTCATGTCAATGCATAATTTTTCACAACTCAACCTTTCTGCATTTTTAAAATAAGTTAACTTTTTCAAACATTTTGATTTATTCTTTGCATTGACATTTTCACATATTTTGAACTTTTGCTTAAAATTTGACCCCCCCCCAAAAAAACAAAACAAAACAAAAACAAAAACAAAAACAAAAACAAAAACAAACAAACAAAAAAAGACTTTCTTTCTTTAAAAATAATATATTTTAGCATTACTTGCAGCAAGGTTGTTGTCAGGACTCTTATCTGCAAGCATGATACAAGTCTGCTTTTTTTTTGCTTTTTTTTTTTAGTATTTTCTCTCTCAAACCTACTGACTACTTTTATCGTTTGATACCTTAGAGTGCCTCAAAGCACAATTTTGACTTTTGTCTCCCCATTTCAACACATTTTCATTATTTGTCATTTTTGCCACAACAAAAAGACTTCATCTCACACATTTCGACATTTTCTTTAACATTTTGACTTCTTTCATGGCCCTCACCCACTTTTTTCAACATTCTAAAAAGCCCATTTTAGGCTTTTTCTAGTTATATATGCACTTAGTGTAATCGAGATGTCTTCCTTTCCTGACAGAGTACCTCTATACACATAAAAAAAAAGTCTGATGCATCAGGACTTCACTGTAAAACGTCTTGTTCTTCTAGTCCCCTCCCCCCAAATGGACCTACCTGTGTGATGTCCGAACATTGTTTTGTCTGTCGTTTGAGCCCATCGGTTTGCAGTATCAAGCCCAGAGCAGAGCTGAGACTGTGGATAGAAATGAGATTTATTGACAACATGCTGACAAGCAGTGCTAAAACTGATTAATTACCACAGAGCAGAACCAATCAGAGTGGACTGGGTCCAGATGGGGAAGGGGCCTCAAAGGGACAGGAGCTCAAACAGAGCATCCACGGAGACTGAGAATAGAGGTGGATCAGGGGAACACAATTTGTGAAAACTGAAAGGGTTTTTGAGCGCAAGCAATTGTGAACGTACTCTTGCACTTATTGAAATTGAATATACAAAGCTGATTTAAGACAAAATATGACCTTTTTGACTTTTTGCTCAACAATTTATCTTCTTTAACATTTCATTATTTTCCTTTTAATAATAAGACTTTTCTTGGGGTTTATTTTCTCGTACTGGGATTTCTTTCTCTTGTCATGTGAACTTTTCCCCAAATTAGTTTGTCTTTTATAGAGCACAATAAGAAAAAATCTGCCTCATGTTATTTTTTTCTTTCAGATGCCTGACCTTAAAACCCCTCTGTATAACACTCTGTCTCCAAAGTCTTGTTTTTATTTAGCAATGACGTGCCCTCCTATCGCTTTTCTCTGAATTTCTCAAACTTATTAATGCTGCGGTTAGAACAAGAATTAATTATTAACCTGAGCACGCTCCCTTCACTCGGCTGTCCCACAGAGTGATGCTGCCTTCCACCACAGCCACAAGCTCTCTGAAGAGACACACGGGGTCAAGGGGCAGAAAACCTTGCAGACAACACGTGTGCCCCTCGAGGTTGAAAAGTAGTACATTGCTCCACAATGTGTTCAAGAGGTGGCAGATGGGTGCAACTGAGATCAGCAGGATTACAGAGGCACACCCCTAAAAGTCAACAAATTAGTTACAAAGTTCTTTTATCTAACGTACAGCCTGATGCAATCACCCAGAATCAGTGATAAAGAAGGAAATTAGAATGTGTGGTTGTTAAGTGAGGTGGCCTGAGATGCAAAACACAACAACAAAATAGAAACAAACAGAAAAAAACTCAACAATTTACAAAAATACAAAACAACAAATAAGAAAATTATCACAGCAAAAATTCTTAAAGCAAATCATAAAATAAACACATCAATAAATTAAAAAATGAAAAAACAATTGAGAAAACAACTAATTACCCACAATGGCAAATGAAAAAAAAAAACACAAAAACAAATAAAAGACAAAACAACTAATAAAATTTACAAATATGAGCACCCAATTGAGAAAAGACAACATCAAAATGGACACAAACAACAAGTAATAGATGCAACAGCAAAAAGGCCTTTAATGAATAAAAATAAATCAGGATAAGGAAATAGATCAAAAACTTTTGAAAAATAAAACAGCAAATAAGAAATCAAAAGAACAAATTCAAAACACAATGAGAACAGAAGAAACACTGATGAATGAAAAACCTTAACAACACAAAAAAACAACTTAGAAAACACAACTTCCTATAAAAACACATCAGTTAACAAGAAAATACAACTTTTAAAAAAGGCTTAACAAGAATAAAAGAATGTAACAACAAAAAATGGAACAGCAACAAAATAATGTCAATTTAAATAAAGAGATTTAAAAAATCAAATTTAAATTTTAAACCTTAACTGGAAATTTAAAAAAAAAAATCAACAAAATAAAAATGCAGCATTGGACAATTAATGACAAATGAAAAAAAAAACATGACCAAAAAAATAAAATAGAGAGAAGGTACAGATAATAAAAAGACACTACATTTGAATACAACAATGATTTAAAAACAACTACAAAAAATGCTGGGGCAAAATTGAAAAAAAAAAAGAAGAAAAAAAAAGAGGGATTTACAAGTTAAAACAATGCCACCACAAATATACATGAATAAAAACAATCAATTGAAAAACAAACAGATACAAAAGGAATAATAAAGTATATGCAACCTGTCTTTGATCGACAGAACTTTCATTGCTATACAGTATTGGAAAACTATTTCAGCTGTTTTAATGAAACATGTGTGTCAGCAGACAGGCTAAAGGTGAGAAAGGAAACGTGAAACTTCCTCTTGGATGACATAATGGCGCTGGTCTCCCACAGCAAATGGCAAGTCTCTTTCCAGCTATCTTATCTCAGAGGACCCTCTTTCACGTTGCTTATCTATATAGTGCTGCTGGTCTATACAGGCAGAGCTGATATTGTGGCCATGTAAGGCAGACAGAAGGAGCAGTTAAGCTGAATAGTGACTCACTTGAACCCCCGCTAACGTGCGCAAAATACATGAAACTATCATGACTCTGACCTGCACATTTAAATACAAAGGTTCAAGGAGTTATAAGATTTTACTCCACAATGTCCCTGCTATTATTTTTCATCTTTCTCTGCCCTTCTATTGAGACAGGCAAACTGCTGGTAATCTTACTCTGGTAAGAAACAAGTGAGGGAATTTTCTGGGTTATTTTGAACTTCCTTGAAAATTACACAGTTGCCTGCATGAGAAGAGCTTGGGTATGCCTCTGTGCTACCAATAGCCAGGGCTGAAGGTAGTATACTTTTGGGTTGTCAGTTGGTCTGTGCAAATGTCCATCCTCTCAGTCCATCCTTGTCAACGCTGATTCTTAATAACCTCGCAGTGTAGATGGATCAGCCAGATTTAATGTTTATAGTCAGACAGACCCATCTTGCCAAGCTCCAATCTACAATGATTGTGAGTAACCCAAAACAGTGGGGCCCAATCAGAATCCTTAAAAGCAGGAAGAGGTGGGAGCTACAAGCGAGACAACAGCAGGTCATGACTGCTTGTACAGAGATTGCTTCAGTAGCAGTTTCGTCAGTTCTGTACCGCATTTCTTTATTAAATAAAAAATAATAACAACACTACAAACTTCATTATAGAAAAGATATGTTTGCTCCGCTTCAGACATGTTTTGGCGAGAGTTTGTTCTACAAAGTGGCAAACGTTCCGTCCTTTACACAGCAGCAGTAGTACTTGCCTACCACGTCATCTGATTGGCCCAGAATGAATGCAATTGATGATACGATCGTCCAATCACCTGCTAGATTTTCTATTGAAAGGTTCTGCCCATTCCCAAACTCTTTCTATGGGCTCTTTCCCAGGTGGACTAGTGAAATATATTGAATGATTCTTCTGGTGTGTCAGGCATGTGAAAAGAATAAAAACAGCTTTACAGACTGTTACAGAAATATTTTGCATGTTATAATGCATTGTGGGTGCCTAAATTGTGCTGTTGTGACAAATCAGACTAAAATAATTAATAGCAGATTTTTTTTCATCTTTGAGGTTGCAATTTTTTTTAAATTGACTGGTAGACCAAATTGTGTACAGCGTAGGGCTGCACATGGCGCCAAGGCCACCACTTGCATTCCCTGAAACAGAGGATGACTGCATTTATCAAACAACAGGAAGAAGCTTGTGATGGTTCCTTGTCAGATGAACATTGTGCATGTCCTTCAATGCTACGAGAAACACTTCTCCATCAGCAAAGCTTTTCATGACAAATGAACGGTAGGTGCCTGAAGACCACATCACAGAGCAGCAGCCTACAGCATAACCCTCCTGAGAAGAGCAAGGCGTTGTGTAAAAAGATGGTCACCAGCCTGGATCACGTCTGACGTCTCTCTTACCCTGTTAGCAAGCTCAATTTAAAAAGGTCAGCTCCTCCAGGATTCCCCATTCATCCATGACATCTCCTCTTTCTCCATGTGCAATTATGTAAGATGTTGCGTTCACAAGATCTGACACTTACAGACATGTGTATATTTGGATTTTTCTGGACAAAAAACCCAAAGACATGATGCCTCTAGCTTCAGCTGTAAACCAGCAAGAAGGGTTAATATAGTCCATTCATTCTTTGTTTGCCAAGACCCTTCCATTGAAGAACTTCAAGTGCCAACAAAATTAGATGGTTTGTAATTTTCTCTCATCACTCAAAACTCTGGGGGTGAAAAGGCAGCCAGAATTATGTTAACAAGCCAGAGTTTAGATTTTGATGGCTCTCGACATTTCAATTATACTTGTATTTAGGAACAATAAAAAGTATCTTTGATTCTGGACAGATGAATCTGTTTCACTCAGGTTGTTTTCCTCTTTAGTCCAGTTGTCGATGCAGCTGCTAGATGGACGCTACACTGACATCTGCAGGTTAAATCAGAGCATCACAATGCCCCCAAGGCTGAAGCTGAATACATCTCAGTACACCTACGCAATCAAAACAGGCAGTTGTGACAAGACTCTCCTTACCTATTCAATTGCTAGTTAATGCAGATGTATTTAGGCATGTAGACATGGTCAAAATGACCTGCTGAAGTTAATACCGATAATAAGAAAGGTGATTTAAGTGACTTTGAACATGCCATAGTTGTTGGTTTCCTACTGTCTGGTCTGAGTATCTAAGAAACAACTGAACAACTGGGATTTTCATGCACAACCAATATGGTTTAAAAAAAGAGAAAATATCCAGGGAGTGTCAGCTTCCACAGCAAAAATGCTTATTGATGCCAGAGAGGTTCCAAATGATGAAAAAGCAACATTAACTAAATTACCACGTTACTACCAAGAAGATCATTTTAGATAATAATTCTATTATAATAGATATTAAATCTTGAAACTGCAGCAGCAGATGATCATAACAGGTGCCATTCCTGTCAGCTAAGAACAGGAAACTGATACAACAGCAGGCTCACCAAAAGTTGACAAATCTGGAAAGATATTGTCTGGCCTGAAGAGTCTCAATTTCTGCTTTAACATTTAGATGGTAGGATGCCACTTTTGCATCACATCAAAGCATGGATCCATCTGTCCTTGTACCAGTGGTTCAGGCTGCTGGTGGTAGTTTGAAGGTTGTGGAGGCTTGACACACTTTGGGCCCCTTTAGTACCAATTAAGCACTGTTAAAATGCTGCCAGCCTGGGTATCGTTTCAGATCATGTCCATCTCTTTATGACCACAGTGTACCGGTCTTCTGATGGCAACATCCAATAGGCTAAAACACCACGTCACAAAGGTCAAATCATTGAAAATTTACTCTTGAGGCCTCCAGTCACCAGATCTCAATCCAATAGTGGTTCTTAACTGGTGAGCCTTGGGAACTTACACAGCCTTAAGTTATAATTGCAACTATATACCAACATATGACTGTGATATCAACTTTCCCTGTCTGTATCAGCGAAGGCAATTAAAGTCTAAGTGCATAATGCAAGATCGACTCTTCTTATGACGGGTCTGCACAGAAAAAAGGCCGGGAACCACTGTAGTAGAGAGTGTTTGACATGGATGTAAATATGGTTTGCTTTGAGAATTTGGTTTGACTTTAGGTGTGCCTTGGGCAAAAATAGTTTAAAAACCACTTAACACATTTGGTATGCTGTGCAACAGAGGACTGGCATGTTGGCATGTGCAATCTTGTCAACATGGACCAAAATCTCAGAGGAGTGTTTCCAGCGCCTTGTTGAATCAATGCCGCAAAAAGTAAAAGCACGTCTGATGGCAAAAAGAAGCGGCAAGTGAGAGAACTTCAGCTTGACTGCTGAACACTCACTGGCCATTTTAATGCTTAAATGGGATTGGATGTTAATCATAACTCACATCAGCAATAGACCTGTTCTGTTCTTCACGTCCTGTTCGACTGAAACTTTATATACACCTGCACTCCTTTATCAGACTAAATATGTTTTTTAATCGACAACTCTTTGACAAAAGACAAAAATTGGAAAAAGGGAACCAAAATCTTATCAAAAAAGTTTATTCAATAGATACATGCCTCTACATTGAAGATGCTTTGGTGACTTATGAATTTTCACTGAAAACAATAAGCCTGTCAACCTAAAACCTGCTTAGTTAATTATTTGGTACAACTACACTGCATAATCTAGAGCAATAGTAGAAGAAAACAGCATTTTTGTCGAGTCTTGGAAAATTATGCTCCATGTACTTCAATCATAAAAAACCAAGTTAACATTCAGAGAAGCATGAAAGAACCTACATAAGAGCTAAAAATGAGGCAATTCCACAAAATATGAGGACAAAATGTTTAATTAAAATTAAAAAATACATAGCGCTTTATGTTGTCTATGAGCTATCTCCCCACTTTCTGAGAGAGTATTTTTGTCTCCAAAGGTTTAAAACAAGACAAATATTTTACAATTAAAACAAAAAAAAAATGTGCATTGTGTCCATCTATGAGAGCTATGTTTCTGTTTGGGGCTGAGCTGATTGTACTGAAGATTGTGAATGTCTAGTTGTCGTCCTGGAGACAGACCTGGGTCAGGCTGCTGCGGCTCAATATGACATGGTTGAGTAGGGAGACGGGCTGAGAGGGGATGTAGGGGCTGAAATGGTGGGATGAATATCAGTACAGTGCGTCTGCATTACTGCTTCGAGGCCTCTTGATCTTCTCGATGTTCTTCAGGATCATGTCGTGTAACGTAACCTTCACAGAGAATCAAGATGAATCAAATGTTAGATACAGTACATGTGATTTCATTTATGTAGCTCAGAGATGGACAACTGGCAGCCCGGGTCCCACATGTGACTTATTCAGAGTGTCCCGCCATTAAACTTCAAAGTTTAGTCCAAAAAATGTTGGAATAAAGATGTGAAATTTGCCATTATATTAAATAAATGCTTTCTTTTTGTTCTTCACAGGAGATTAAAGGTAGTTTTGCTGAACTTGCTTCAGTAAAGGTTTTTTATGGAACATTAATAAAAACTAGAAAGCACTCTGAGAGCGAAAGCCTCCGCCAAGGTAGCTCACATATTGCTGTTATATCTATAAGCAATAGCTCCATGATAAAGTTACCATCATAATATGATTCCTTGACCCTGAAAACCAACACCTAGCACTCGGAAGCATGTTGATATCATCATTAGTTGGACAGTTATTGAGCAAAAATGATTGTTCACTAATGGCAGTCATCTGGATCACCACCAAATTCTAATCATTTTTAAGTTGGGCCTTTGCCAACATCTCCTGAAAATTTCAGCCAAATTCGTCCAATGGTTTTTGTGTAATCTTGCTAACAAACACAAACAAAAACAGGCCCGGAAAAAACATAACCCCCTTGGCGGAGGTAATGAATTTCAACAACCAGTATGCACAAGTTGAATGCAATGACAACATACTTTCATCTGGTTTCCATTCCATGTTCATCCTATTAAAATTTAACATTTCCGTTTGCTTTTGAGTTTTAAATTAGAAGTGTCTGCAGCATAGATTCTGATTAAAGCTAAATTGAATAGCTGTAATTTCAAGAAAATTCCATGTAGTTTGGTAGTTTGACTGTCCTACTGAGAGTCTGGCCCTCAAAGAGAGAGAATGAACATAATGTGGCCCTTAAAGTCACCATAGTTGTCCATCCCTGTGGTCAATACAGGAGAAACCTTAATGGATAGCTGTAAGAAAGACTGGACATACATATTGATTTCGAAGCTCTGAAACTATGATCTTCAGACTGATGTATTCCTTCTCATCGATCTCCGTTACTGTGCGCCGATAGTCCTCCTGTGAAAGAGTATAAACATATTGAGCTCAGTGTTTAAATGAATTAGCATATCTAAGACATAAAAGGGGTCGACAACTTCATTTTTGTTAGAGATGTTCTGATACCATTGTTTCCCTCTCGATACTGATAACCAATCCGACACCAGTATGTTATAAAAAAATCATACTACACCTGTATGACTATGATATGATTATCATTGTGGTAAGGCCTGGCTCAGGTTAAACTCTTTGTAAAACATGAATAAATACAGCAAATTTAAGGCATTTATTTTTAAATAGAACAGTATAAAAAACAGTAGTGAAAATTCAATTTGATTAAATAAATCTAAGAATAATTGTTTAAAAAAAGTAAAGTACAGCCACAATATTTTCAAATAAAAAAGGCATTTAAAAACAACAGTATAAAAACAGTAGCGCAACAGCAACTCAGATAAATAAATCTAGGAATATATTTTTTTAACTTAAAGTGCAGTCACAATATTGTAAAATGAAGGCATTTAACTAGAACAGTATAAAAAAATAGGTGCTAAACAGTAAAGAGATTACTTATTTAATAAATTACGTGGTATCGGATGGTGCCTGGACTCCAGTAGTCGCCGATACCGATACCAGCATTTTCGGCAGTATTGGAGCAATTTCCAATACTGGTATCGGAATCGGAACAACTCTAGCTTTTGGCCAAAAATCATGAGACAATTCTTAAGTTTAACCCCAAAAAACATTTATGTTCTCAAAGCAAAAAAAAAGAAACTTGAAAAGTGATAAAAGGATTGTGAAAAGCAGGGCTGATGCCAAAACTGATGTTTAACATAACAGATGAAACTGTCATCTGCTCACCCCAAATTTGTCGATAGCCAGTGTTTGAAAAAAGGGGCAATACGGGTCGATACCAGTGACAAACTGATGTGCTTCTCGAACTTTGAATAAACAAGCAGCACATCATTTACTCTCAGAGGTTCTGTTGAGGGATGAAAAATGCCATGGGTAAATCTTTATCTGCAGATATGAACATTCCTGCCATAAATTGTTCCAATTCGTTCTTATTAGAGCTGCAAAAGTCCAGGAATTTTAAAAGCTGGAAACTTTCCACAGGATTTTATGGAAGTAAATGGTAATTGGCTGGAATAAACCTGGAATTTAAAAAACTGAAGACTGGCCTTTAAAAGGGATTTTAAATATAGTTGGGAAAATTTATTTTACTATAATCTCAACTAAAACAATGAGATTTCATGCAAGTACTCCTGAGAATATCTCTGCCTTCCTAAATTACATGCACACAGCACGCTGCTTGCTGCAGGAGTACTGAGGCTACACCATGTGCATGCACTGTGCATTCCTCCATCACATGCACTGATGATCCTGGAAACCTGGACTACTGAAGCCTGACGTTTGAGACGTTGATGTCAAAGTGGAATCGAAATAGATTGTTAAATAAAATGATTAAAACTTGATAAAGTTCTACTTACAAATAAGTCTGCTGAAATGTCATGATTTTCAGTTGTATTATTTTACATGTCTGCCTATGACAAAACCCAATGTTTATATTCATGTTTGGATACAATTTCCAGTTAACCATAATTCCCATGAAAAGTTTCCAATTTAGAGCATTTCCAAAATTCCCAGTCTCATTTTCCAGTGGAAATGTTCCATCCCTTTGCAATCCTAGTTCTTCTTAAATACTGGCAGAGAGCAAAATCCTCATTATTTTACCTTCTCATTCAAAATATTACAGTTGTGGAGTTTCCACAGAACTGCCGGACCTGCCATAGCTTAACTTTTGCTTACTTCCCTTCCTCATTCTTTGATGTGAGCTTTAGGACTGAATTTTAGGATCTAAACTAGGAGTAGCTGAATATCTGCAGAGAAGAGGAAAGGATTAAATTTGACTTGTCTTTCTACAGAGCTCACAGAGCTTGTTCAAGGTCTTTATCATTTTTGTTTGTTTTTACCAAAAAAAAAGGGGCAGAGAAAACTCAGAAATAATGAACAAAATAAAACAACGCATTTCTTCAGCAGATTACTTTGAAAAAACAAAGTTAGTGGTTTAATGCGAGTTATTTAAAGACTGCCCTTTGTTTTGTAAAACCACTGAAGGTCATTATGGTTTCCTGTTTTAATGTCCTTCAGCCCAATCTTCTTTTGGCACAAATAAATAGCTTTGCAGTGTAAATATATTTTCATAATATTGTGTGTTCCTTTGATGACTACATTTTGTTTTAGCTGTCTTTCGCCCTTTTGCTGTGACTTTATCCGTTATAGTTAATATTCACTTACCACATGTGGATATTTTGCTATTTTAGAAACCAGCTTTGCCCTTGTGATGTAGTATCTGGGGGAAAAGGAGGCAGAACAAATCTTGTTAATTAAAGGAGCAATGACACAAACATCTCCTGCAGCACCAGCTCCACACCTCTGAGTGTTTCCAGTAGATAAGTTTGTGGCTTTTACAAACCTTGAAATCTGATCGAGGTAGGAAGCCGCCTCCCCTTCAACTGTTCTCAGTTCAGCTACCGTCTCCTCCTGGATGGAAACCCCGAAGTTGTTGCCATCCTCTATCCTGGGGATGAGCAGCTGAACCCACATTTTGACCTGAAAATAATACGGAAAATGCTGAGGAAGTGTAAAAAGCACAGTTTGGATACAGCTACTGAAATCCAAACACACACTCAGCAAGTATATGGAAGGCTCAGCATAAATTATGTTGTCTTGTAAACTGCCTTCTATAGATGATATTGTCAATTCTGGGAACAAGCATCTTATCTCCAAAACTGCTACTGGATTGCTTTCAGGAAATGAAACTGCTCACATACTGAATGAAAAAAATGTTGTAATACCCTGATTGGAAATAATTTTTAAGTACTTTCAGTGAGTCTATATTTTAGAAAACCCAGTTATCAACATCGAAGGGGACCAGTAGTACTGTTTAATCTAAATATACAATAAAATAAAAGATAGAAAGAGAGACTTTTTTTTTTTTTTTTTTTTTTTTAAATGGAGATAAGGGGTTTGGGCCTTACCGACAATATAAAGGTTAATTCATGCCATGTTTCATATGAGCTGTGAGCATCATCCTGAGAATTATGATTATTCTTAACAGTTTTCTTTTTTAAGTTGAAAATTACTGAATCAACACAGTAAGTAGCGCTGCTGCATTAAAGGGTTACTTTGCAGAGTACATATTTAGAAAAAATGATAGAACAATTTTTGATCTCAAGAAAACGAAATAAAGCCAAGGGTAAAGGGGTTATGATATTTGCAATACCTAAAATCTGGGTAAATATCTGTTAATGCTGGGTTAACACATTTAAATGTCTTTACAATTTTTTTTTTTATTTTTTTTTTTTAAATAGTACACATTGAGTGTGGGTTGTACTTTATTACGTCATTTCAAATCAATTATTCAATTGTTGTAAACTGCAAAACTATTTTCTACTTTCTTTAAGTTTATTAAATCTTATTTGCGCTTGAATTTTTGTGTTGTAGTGCAGTTTTATGAAAATCATTGATGATGTCAAAAGTATTTGTCTTGTAACTGTTCCAAATTTGAGGAAACTGGGCGGAAATAAAGTCTCGTAGAAGCTCTAGCTCACAAATGTACACACCTAAATTTAAGGTAGCATTTATGAGAAAACTAAAGACTTACTGTGTTACATTTCTCTATGAGCGTCCTGATCTCTGGTTTGACCTTTTCAATCAGATCAACAAGGTTTGCGTTGCTCTTCATCATCCCACCAGGCATGACAAACACCTTGGTGCCGGTCACTGGAAAGACAGAGAAAGGAAGAAATACACAAATGTATTATTCTGAATCAGGATCAGCCTTTATTTAGATATACAAGGAGTTTTACTGCAGGTAACTTAACTTTACTCCCCAAGTACAGACTAGAGGGTATATACGGTGGCTCACAAATTTAATATCAGACCGCCTGTCATAAAAACAATAACAACATGA
Organism: Cetoscarus ocellatus; assembly: GCA_037902135.1. Classification (NCBI taxonomy): domain Eukaryota; kingdom Metazoa; phylum Chordata; class Actinopteri; order Labriformes; family Labridae; genus Cetoscarus; species Cetoscarus ocellatus. The sequence goes on from JBAMNC010001218.1 coordinate 428,917, forward strand.
ATACTTTAGAAATCTTTGAAAAAGTCTTCTAAGACCAAAAAATGTTTTGGTCATTGGACAAACATTTTAAGAGGAATGAGGAATCTCAAACTGAATTCACCTTTTTATTTCCAATTTTGAGCCTCTGAGAAGTCAGAAATTGATCTTGCAAAACATTCAACCACTAAAACTAATTTTTCTGTTCAGAAATGCAAGCATCTTAATTGAGAAATAATAATAATGTGCTTCACTGTTTTTTCTTTTTTGTTGTGAAAGAGCTAATTTGAACATTCATGGATATCAATGATAATTAGACTTTAGCATTTAAAAGATAATTTCAGTTAAAGAGCTTCTACTTAGTGGTTTAATAATCATTACAGAACATAAAAATGATTCTGGTTATTACCACTGCTGTTAATTTCAGCAGCTTTGGCATTAACCTGACATTGGCTGGTGGTCTAATAAATTTGTTAAACACTTCACAGATACAAAAAACAATAGATGAATAGAAATTACATTTTTAAATATAAATAAAGGTAAAGCAAAAGGGTATATACATTATATTCACTTTTAATCTAATATAGTTAGATTTAAATTTAAAAAACACACCAAATGTTACGATTAATGTCTGTCTTTTAATTCCGTTGACAGTTTTTGATCAAAAACTGACTGAAAATGCAGACTCAAGGTTCAAACATAAAGAGTCCAGGTTGCTTTCTTATGATCTGTCTAAAGCTGTGAAAAATCTCATAGAAAACTTCAGTCCTTTGTTAGCACATTTTCATTTTGCAGATGCCCCCCTTAAGTCCTTCACACGATCATGTAACACAAGGAGGCAATATGACTGTACAACTATCATTTCTATACTGATAACAGCAGCGTGATAATACCCACTAAAATCAATCTTGATCCAGAAAATGTCATATGTATGTCCTGAACAGAAAAAGATCAAGGAACAAGGATTCCTGTGATATCTGTAGCTACTTGGAATTTTAATACTCACCCATGTCGTCCCCTCCGTCCTCCAGCTTCCTCTTTTTGGCATTTTGCTGTGAAAGTGACAAAAAGAATTAGACCAAACCTCTCCTTTGCACACAGTCATGATTTCACATAAACCTTGTAGTGTGCAGCTCTAAATCAGGCATCTCACCCCTTCTATGCCGTCGTGCAGGTTTGAGAGCAGAATGGGGTCTGGCACTGTGAGGTTTATCTCAGAGTGGATCTCCTTCAGTTCGCTGATGTTTATTATTGGATCCTGAAAAACAACAAGGTCACAAGATGACATATTTCACATTATAAATGATGCTCTGTAACTTGGCGAGCTGTGAGTAAACTTGGAGAGAAAACATTAGTTTGAACATTAGTACACATCTGTCAAATCGTTTTTTTAGGAAGTATCACAGTTGAAATAAATTAACACGATTGTTAAATGAAAGTGGAAGCATTTATTTAATTAACTGATGGAGAAGGGAACTTGTTAAGTTTTAATTCCTCCCACTCCTTTTCCAATATATTATATGTAATGACTACACTATATTCTGCCTTCCATTTCTGTTTTCATCTTTCTTTTGAATATATTCAAAATAAATACAGTTCAATCAATCAATCGATCAAAAACAACTTTAACTTCCATAATTTCTGTTCAGCTCATTTTCACCTGACTTCCTCTCTCACATGCTACTATGAGGGATTAATGACAACCTGATCAATAGTATTTCACCACACAAGCACTTCACTGCCTGGACACTTTGTACCAGTTTTGCCTACAAGGCTCTCAAAAGCCTTTTTTCCAATGCAAATACATAAAGGCACCATAAAGAAGCTCTCATCACTACACTTTGAGACATTTACATTCATTCTGTGAGGATGTTATTTTGTGTCAAGGAACTGTGCAACACACCTTTAGATGGAAAAAAAAAAACTAGAAAAGCCAAGCGCCACAGTTCCCTCCATATTGTGATTCACACCAAAAAAATTCCTGGATCCAGACGGTGATCCGGATCACACCCAAAATTTAATCAGTTCTTCCATATCCTATTTCCAACAATTCCTGAAAATTTTATCCAAATTCGTTCATAACTTATTAGTTATTAAGTTATTTTGAACACAGACAAACAGACAAGCAGATAAACGCAGGCAAAAACATAACCTCCTTGGCGGAGGTAAAAAGTGCTCCTGTCCCCCTCTCGCTGACATTACGCCTCTGTTACTGCCTCTGGAGATGGAGCGAACAGATGGTCGAATCGTTACCCTATTTTATCTCCGGTGTACAGTATAGAGGTGATTGATCACCCAGAAGTAAATATTGCGGCTTGAAATGGCAGTGCGAATGGGGCTAAAGAAAGACTGACATAGGCTCATAGGACCCCACTGCTACTCTGTACAATGCTGCTTAAACTGGAAGGGATTTGGCAAGCTGGCTGCTCTTTAGGAGCTTTAACTTGCCATTTAACTTTTATTTCCGATGAGATGCTTTAGCTTACAAATTTTTAATCATGCATTCACACTAGACATTTGAAACAAATAGAATGACTGCATGATGACAGAAGCTAGTTACATCCACCAAGGAGGTTGTGTTTTTGCCAGTGTATGTTTGTTTGTTAGCAAGATCACACAAAAACTACTTGACAGATTTTGCTGAAATTTTCAGGAGATGTTGGTAATGGCTCAACTTCAAAATGATTAGATTTTGGTGGTGATCCAGATTACCGCCATTAGTGAACACTCATTTTTGCTTGATAACTGTCTGACTAATAATGATATCAATATGATTCTGAGTGCTAGGTGTGGGTTTTCAGGGTCAAGGAATCATATTATGATGCTAACTTTGTCATGGAACTATTGCTATAGGGTATGTGTTATGAAGTTTCTATCAACTGTGAATACCTTAGCCACAGCAATTTTGATCAGCAGTGCCTCTGTTAGGAGAAACCTTCACAGAAGTTACGCTATATGCATATGAGGCACAGAGCTCCATGTAATTTACTAAATTTTAGGGCAAAACTAACTGGGAGAAAAAGAAAAAAAAAGTGACTCCAGTATAGGGCTGAATGATCGTTTTCGGATCAAAATCGCAATTTCAGATAACACAATCGTGTGATTGCCAAAGCTGCAATTTTTGCAGCCCTCCTGACTGACCCAGGAACTGTTGTGTCAACTTCTTTACTAACTTGCACGCAATTTGCATTTAATGAAGCACTGGTAAGCAGGTCAACAACACAAAGCCTCTGTTTAGGAGTAGAAGTTGGAGTATCCCTTCACTAAGATCTTTTTATCACCAATATTAGATGATGAATAATGTGTTATGTGCTTTTGATCATTAATTTCCTGACTGTTGTCTATACTGTAAACATATTGTACAGACTGAAACCTGATTTGAAGAAAATCGTGAAGCATATTGAAATTGAAATATCTGCCAGAAAATTGCAATTAGATCTTTTCCTAAAATCATTCAGCCCTGCTTCAGCAGATTCATTTCAGGGGATTTACTTTTATACCAGCAAACCTCTGTTTTGTGTAAGGTGAGGATGTACCTGACATCTGTGCTGTCGCAGATCCAAAGGTTCAAATAAATGTGTGCCAGTGGGTTTCATCAGTTGTTAATGGTATTAATGAATCATCAATTATTGTTGAAGAATAAATTGGTAACAATGTGCAGCATGGCTGCACAGCAGGTAGTGAACGTGCCTCACAGCCAGAAAGTTGCTGGTTCGAACCCTGTGTCATGGCTGTTTTGTGTGGAGCTTGCATGTTCTATCTGTGGATGTGTGGGTTCTCTCAACTTCCTCCCACAGACCAAAAACATGCTAATTAGGTTGACTGGTGACTTCAAGTTGTCCTTTGGTATGAGTGTGAATGGTTGTCTGTCTGTCCATGTGTCCCTTCGATCAGCTGGCGTCCAGTCCTGTGCCGCCAAACGTCAGCTGGGATAGGCTTCAGCCCCGCTCCCAAAGGGATAAGCAGCATAGATAGTGGATAGATGGGTGGATAACATTTAATTTTTCCTTTCAGTGTTTCCCCACTTCTGCCTGTCACTCACCTTAAGAAAGTGGTCAAGTTCCAGTAACTTCTTTGGGAAAAAATTGGCAACTAGATCCTCTGCCTGAAAAAAAGAAAAGGAAATTGCTTATAAAACCCCAAAGTAGTCGTTACAACTGCCTTAAAACAAGCTGCTTTTATTGCTTCACACAGAGCTGTCAAAATTATCTATATTGTTCAATACCAAATGCAAGAAATAATACTATAACCATCCACTTTGTGCTTTCTGTAGTGCCACACATAAGAAAACTCTGTGAGAAAAACAGACACTTATTTTCATTTAAAACTACTGACAGTGGGGGGAGACGGGCAGAGCACGATAGGATCAAGAAAAGCAAGAGAGCATCACGAAACACTCTGAAACACATCAAAACTTTTACACAACTGAATGGGATTTTGTTTGCCACTGAATCCATGCTGCTACATGTTGTCTGTGCACCACAGCCCCCCATCCACCCAGTCTTTTCCATTTAGTGATTAATAAATAACACTACGTTTTAGTTAAATGTAAATACAACATTCATGTCTGCTGCATACAGACATAATAAAGGGAGACAACGATGTCCTCTGGTTACTAAAGTTTCTCTTTGTGTCTCAACTTGTGGTGTAAAGACAGCTAGAAACCTAGCGCCCTAGAAATACTGTAAATAAGCAAAACAGAGAGCATAACTACTGCATACACAAATTTTGGACAATTAAAGACCAGAGTTAACTTTAAATCAGGGGTTGCGTTCTTTTAAAGTCCTGGTGTGTTCGACCATTTATCATTTCCTGGGTGTCTATTAAGCAAGGATTTGATTTAAGTTGGATTAAAAATAAAAAATTAATCTCTGTAGAGGATCAGGTGCAGCTCTTTTTTACCTCCCCTTTGGAAACAATTAGATCAGAGAGATCACAGCTTTGCAATGATGGCTGCCCAAACAATGTCTGATTGGAGACGGACGAGGCTGCAAAGGGGAATTTCAAAGCACTCTGTGTGTGATGAGCAGAAAAAACACATGCAAGTGGAGGCTGTATAGCTACTACATCATAAACCCCAGGAAGTAAAAAAACTGTTAGAAGGAGCATTTTGTTTGGATAAGCGTAGAGGATTTCTCTGTGGACAGAATTCTGTAAAAGGTGTCATGTTCTTCTGCTCCTAACACCACTTATAACAACATTGAAGGTTTAAAAAAACAAAAAAAACGGGATGCATGATATTGGATTTTTGATGATATCCAATCTTTAAAAACTTATATTATCCAATACAAAAATCGATTGCACAGAAATGACTGAAAGTAATTTTAATCAGAATACACCTATGACTTGCATAAAACGTATTTTTGACATTAACAGTAAAACCAATCATCTGCACTTTTAAAAGCTAAAACACTGATTTAGTAACCTGCTGACAGAAAACCCACCCTATTTTGGGAGCTAATACCCTCTATTTAAGATTAAAATGCAAACAAATCCACAACCTTGATTTAAATACATAAGGCTAAAACATTGCCAGGAAATATTAGCAGAAATTGTCACATCTGTTGATACCAATATCTAGATTTTGAAGCAATTATCAGCCAATAGTGATATCACACCAATAATAGTGTGCATCCAAAAAGAAAACTGATTTAGCAGGACACTGGAACTTGAAGAAAATCTTATGAATTTGGAGTTTTGTTTGGTCACCAAAAAACTGTCAAATAGATATTTTTGCTGCAGTGGAATCGAAATATCCATTTATATTAACTAGTTTTGCATCAAAAATAAAAGTCTGAATCTGCCACCTACAGACCTACAAATGTAACGGTATCCTCAAACCATTTCTTTATAGATGTCACAAGATACTTACTTCTGAAGTGATTCGTTCCCTAAAAGCATCAACCTGCGAACACATAAGAAGAGTTCAGATGTTTTGTAGGATGAGGCAACGACAGACAATAACAGAACACCAATCTTAAGACACTTATTAAGGTGACAAGAGGCTCAAAACCTTAGTTTGCCAGCTGATTGAACGCTTTTGGCTAAATGAGAGTACAGTGTAAGAATATCAGAGTTATATCATGATATGGCAGATAATATGACGCAAAGATAACCGCAGCCTCTACAATGTGCTAACTCATTAGCTCAGGCCTTTAGTCCATGTGCTCTCATCACATTAAACATTGTCTCTACATTTGTAATCAAACACGAGCTCCTTTTCCTCGCTCACAAAGCTCGTCGTCTCTGTTACACTCCACCTGTTCAGAGGTTTGACAGATGTATTGTAGCAGGCGGGAAAGCCGGTTAGCCGCTGTTAGCCTAGCCTTATCAGTGCTATCGAATCATGCTAAAAACGTGGCTAACAGGCTAGCTAGCGAAAGGCAACAACAACGCGCGGTTTCACTATAAAGATGTCTGTGAGTGGACCAAACTCACCTTCGTTTTAATTTCATTGTCCACCTTGAGGAGTGAAGACATCTTATGGGATCAAACAGGCGAAGAGCGATTGTCCCAACAGCATTAACTTCAATCGTTAACGTGTGGCTTTTCACTTGTCAGCCACACTAGCGAGCGTAGTGATGACGTAGTTAAAGCGCGACGAAACCCACGGGTGATAAGTACTGCGCATGCGTATGAAGTCTCCTGGTCGGACGGGTTGGTGCAGAGTGCGGCTGGCACAACAACTCTGTTTTTTATGGTTAGGAAACACCTCATTGGTAAATTTATTGCAGGTTTATGAACAATTTTGGAATTATATAAAAGCAAACAAAATGTTATCAAGGTATTATTAAACCACTTGTGAATTATTACTGGCTAAAATGTGTCTATTAACTTGATTTCGATTATTACAAAAACATTCAGATAAAGTATCTTACAGATTTTCATCAAAGGTTTTAACACGACTTAGAACTGGACAAACTTCTGTTCATTTCACACCCACAATTTTTACTAGGCAGACCAGTAACTTTCTTTACTCTACTTTTGATATCTATAGACCAACTATAAATTGGAAAACAGACTTATTTTAATGTTTCTAAACATCAGAGCCATAAAGAAAAGTGTCATATTGAGCATGGACGGAGGTGTGTCCTCAGGTAAACTAACCTGGACAGTTATTATTATCACCATTATTTTCACTTGTAACTCACCACTGGATCTCCACAGGTGATGGTATCCAACGGTGCTCACAAGTTTTTATTAAATTATTTATTTTTTTAATTTTTAATTGAACAAAGTATACAGCAACAGTTTACAGAGAAGGAAATATAAGATTGTATAGCCAGGGGTTATTTCTGTCATATACATTTAGAGCAGAGCATATGTTCCAGGTTTTGATAGCTTTTTTGTTGTCAGATTTATCAATTAGCTGTATGCACTGTTCAACATCTTTAAGAAAAAGATAAAGTTGGGTTTTTTATTATTATATTTACATACAACCAGACTGTGAATGGTCAGGAGATGAAAGGGGGAAGTGACGAATCAGGAAGCGAGCTCGATAGAATCAAGGAAGGTAGTTGGGATTTTGAGGGGGATTCAGGATGGAATACCATATGGAGAAGGAAAATAGAAGAAAGCGCAAGAAAAGCAATAATTGCAATGAGTGCTCGCATTCAGAAGGAACAGATAATGTGCAAGTTAAACCAGCGATGCATCGAGAAGAGTTACAAAGTGATTGTAAAATTGCAATGAGGGGAAATCGTTTGGTAAGTGGAATCCAGTTGGATTAACCAAAACAATACAACAGTTGTTGATGGAAGAATGTGGTTTTGCTTTGTTACTCAGTACTCAGATTTTATGACAATTGTAAATCAGTACAATGAATCTCAAACATATTTAAGTTAAAATTAAAGTGCTGGTTTAAAAACTACTCAAAAAGCAGAAGTACACAAAAAGTAACTCAATTAAAGTAACTTGAATAGATTTAACTAGTTACTTTCCACACCTTGCAGCCAGGCAGGTCCGATTTTCTACAAAATTTTCTGCAGGATTTTTCATCATAACATCAACACATTAAGTAATTCTCATGTTGAGTTTATTGATTTTGGTATTACATCAGGCTGAGTCATGCTTTCTCAGGTTTAAAGGTCACACATTCGTCTTGTGTACAGCATAAATCATTGACACATCATCTTCAGTACTGTCAAAACTTTTGGTATGTCTCAGGCTCCAAGTGATAGTCAGTAATGTAATAATATCTAGCAACATCATTTTTTAAAGAGGTAAAGATCCCTTATTATGCAAAATGCACTTTTTACTGACCTGTCTTCAACCCCTAATCCCACCCACCACTTGAAACAACCCCTCCCTTTCCTCTTAAGCTTCATCCACCTATCAGACAATGTGTGCTCATATGTCACCTAACCTAGATGGGGGACACTCCCTGAGCCCGGTGCAGCAACAGTAAACATTAGAGCAAAGTGTTTGAAAGCTAATTCCATATCCTTTTATGGAAGAAGTGAGTCAGACATAACACAAGAGGATTTCTATTAAAACAGACTGGATTGCAGACAGATTCAGTGACATTTTCAGGAAATCTTCGTAGCACAAAGAAGAAGCAATTCGATTTTGGTGGTGATACAAATTTGGATGCTGATCCTGGATTTTTAAAAACATTTGTTAACATTTCATAATAGGGCAGTCTTTCCCATTTTTGACAATAACTTGGCTATCAGTGTCTGATTGTGTTTTAATGTGTTTATTTTATAAGTTCTATATAATAACAGCATTAAGAGTGTTTGTGTTTTTTAGCTAAAAAATAAAGTAAAGAAATTGTTAAAGGGTTATTTTGGGCTTTTTGAAGTGGGTTCTCATGAGGGGGGTTGCTGGGGGAAGGATATGTAGCCCTTCGCTGCATCACAAAATAGTTCTTAACACAAGGGCTTTGTCAAGAAAAAGTTAAATGCTGAAAAAATCTCACTGTAGTGTCTTAGTTTTTTTAAGAAGTTTTGACCTATAAGTGGGTAAATTACAAGGCTTTTGATGGCGCCATGTACTGCTATATACCAGCTAGCGTCTGCCCCCTGATATCCAAACCTTGCAGTGCAGATTTAATGTCTGGAATCAAACAGACACATCTTGCCAAGTTCCAGTCTACAATGATTCTGAGTGACCCAAAGCAGCACAGTCCAATCAGAATCCTTTAGAGCAGGAAGAGGTGCGAGGTATGAGCGAGATGGCTGCAGAACGTGACCGCTCACACAGGGATTAGCACAGATGCTAACAGCTTCAGTAGCAGTTTTATCAGATCTGGACCACATTTTTTTGTTGAATGAAAACAAATAACACTAATAGCATATTTTTAGAAAGGGCATTTTCACTCAACTTCTGACATGTTTTGTTCGACTTTACAGCTGCAGTGGTGCCCGCCCACCACATTGTCTGATGGCCCGTAATCGTCCATTCACCTGCCGGAAATGCTTTTGAAAGGTTCTACCCTTTCCAAACACTTTCTATGGGCTCTTTCCCAGATGGACTAGTGGAATACGTTGAATGGTCCGTCTGGTGTGTCAGATTAGTTTTTCTTTAACTGAAAAACAATTAACAACACTACAAACTCCTCTATAGAAAGGACATTTTTGCTCCACTTCTGACTAGTTTTGCCAAGAGTTTAATTTATGAAGTGGCTCACGTCCTGTGCTTTACACTATGGCAGCAGCACCCACCTACTATATTATCTGGTGGCCCGTAATGAATGTGATTGATGGAACAATCGTCCAATCACCTGCTCACCTGTGAAACATATTGAACTGTCAATCTAGTGTACCAGGCTACTGATACTGTACCTCCCTCCACGGGCAAAGCTCAGAGGTCCATTATTGGCAATCATATTTACATCTGCCATGAGCCTCTAGCAGCTCCACTTCAAAAAACATGAACTAAGCCTTCCAAGACTTAAAAAATAGCCTTTTCTCCTCTATCACTCCTTGCTGTTCCGGCAAAAGGTACCTCAAACTTCTCTGAAAGGTAAAGAATCAGAAAGAAAGGACCCCCCTATCCACAGTTGTCAAAACAACCAAACTGAGAAGCTTGACCAAAGAAACAGAGGTATGTACTGAACCATGGGCTGAGTGTATTGTTGCATCCCTAACAGTCACGCCAAAATCAAATATTTAAGAATATGAGGCAAGTAACTTACAAAATATCAGAGATGTAAGAAAATGTCGGATTTTCTCATCTTGCTTCACCATAATGTTTGAAGGGGAACTCGAGCCTTTAAAACTCGTCCACTGTGTGAATAATTCGGTGAGTCTTCAAGTGTTTCCTCAGACTCTCCTTCCACCTGTACCTTTTCCCGCAGACGTTGCAGCTGTGATTTTGCCCGCCCTCATGCGTTTCGATGTGTTTATTGAGCGCATAGCGTGAGCTCAAGCACTTCTCGCAGACGTTACACTGAAACGGCCTCTCCCCGGTGTGCGACCTCATGTGCTTCTTCAGCAGTCCACTCAGGTGAAACTTTTTATTGCACACGGAGCAGCAGTGCACAAACTCCCCTTTGTGGATCTTCATGTGTGTCGTCAGATGCCCCCTCTGCTTGAACGTCTTCCCGCAGGTGCTACAGAGGAACGGCCTCTCGTCCGAGTGGGTTTTCATGTGACTCACCATTGTCTGCTTGCACAAGAAGCTCTGACTGCACACGCTGCAGAAGTATGTCTTCTTCCCCGTGTGGACGAGCATGTGCTTCATGAGGTTTCCTTTGACGGAGAAGGTTTTCCCGCAGATGCTGCAGGTGAACGGCTTCTCTCCTGTGTGCGTCCTCATGTGCGTCTCTAGCTTGAGCGCGGCATCGAATCGCTTGCCGCAGACCTCACAGTCATTGGTTTGGCTGTAAGTTTCAAGGTGAAGTCTTAAGCTCTCCTCAGATTCAAAATGTTTCCCACAGACTCCACAAATATCCTTATCCTTCTCCACTTTTTTCACATGATTTAATAAAGATGCTCTGAAGCAGAAAGACCTCCTGCACACTCTACATGGGTATTTACAGTCTATGTTGTCAGTCTGTTCACCATCCTTCTCATTATGGTCACTGTCTGCTTTCCTCGAAACATCACAGCTCTCCATCTTCATATCTTCCGTTTGATTCCAGACCACATTTTCTCCATTGTCTACTTCTGATTGCACGCTCAAGCTTTCACCAGAGTCCAGATGTTTACTACAGGCCTCACATAAATTTTGTTTTTGTCTGACACCCACAGCCGGTCTATAACTCTGACCACACACGCTGCAGATGAACAGCATCTCTGTTTTGTGACTCTGCATGTGTTTCATCAGGCTGGACCTCTCCTCAAAGGTGCTCTTGCACACGTTGCAGATGTACGGCCTCTCTCCTTTGTGCTTCTTCATGTGGACCTTCATCTTTAATGGAGATTTGAACCGTTTTCCACAAACCTCACAAGCCTGTCTTTGGATGCAGGTCTCCAAGTGAAGAATCAAGTTCTCCGCGGACTCAAAGTGCTTCCCGCACACTCCACAAATGTCCTTATCCTTCTCATCCTCTCTTACATGGTTTATAAACCAGGCTTTGTAGGAGAAAGACCGTCCACACACTTTACAGAGATAACTACTGACTATATTCTTTGTTCTTTTTGGGGTTTTTTTGCCGTGTGCATCAATGGAAGCTTGCTCCATTTCCCCTTTTTCCTCCACAATATGTCCTGTTTTACTGCTCCCCATATGCTGATCACTTGTTTGATTCTGGAGCACATTTCCTTCCACATCCAAATCCTCACTCAAGCCTTGACATGTCCTACAGACCTCACACAGATCTAGACTTTCTCTAAATCCTGGCTTCTGTCTGAAGCTTTGGCCGCACCTGCTGCAGACAGAGGATTTCTCCCTGGAGTGGATTCTCACATGTACCTTCAGGTTCTCCTTCAGAGCAAAATCCTTCCCACAGACCCCACAAATATAGGGCTCCTCTCCCGTGTGCATCCTCATGTGCATCTCCAGCTGCTCCGGCCGGTCCAGTTGTTCGCAACAGACTTCACAGTCATTCGTCTGGAAGTAAGTTTGCAGGTGAAATCTCAAGCTCTGTTTGGATGGGAAATGTTCCCCGCACACTCCACAAATGTCTTTATCGTTTTCCTCTTTCTTCACATGCTTAAGTAGATAAGCTCTGATGCTGAAGGGCCTGTTGCACACCTTACAGTGATACTTAAGGAGGGATGAATCTTTACCTTCAGTGCCTTCAGCTCTGTTAGGTTTGGGATTCTTTGTTATCGGTTTGGTCCAGTTTTCCCCGTCACTTTCGCTGCTTTCAGCTCCTACACTTTCAGTCCACTCCTTATCACTGTCGCCCTCTTTGCTCTCAGTGTCAGAGCTCTGTGTTTCTGTCTCTGTGTTGTCCATCTGATCCTTCATGAGTAGTTTCCTTTTGTCTGATTCCAGTGGTTTCACATTTAGCACTTCACAACAATCACTCTCAGCTGCAGTGTTGGTTGTTTCCATCAGAGCTGAGGTGAACTTTTCCATCTTTTGTGTTGGCTGAAGATGTGAGGGCTCACCATGGATAAACTCAGAGTCTGTTTCTGTGGATGTGCATTCAACCTGCTGAATACCTGATGTTTTATGGACCTTGTTGTTACTTCTTCTCTGCTCATATGAAATGTCCATGTCATAGTCTGACCCAGAAAGTCTGCCTGAAGAGATAGAGGAAAACTTTAGCTTTTAAAACATATTCACTAAGTATAAGATGGCAGAATAAATGTTACAAAATGAACTTCAAGTAATTAAAGGATGTACCTGTTTGATGTAAATGTGTATCTGTTTTCGATGTGATGTTCAGCAATTGCAGTTTGACCTCCTCATAGGATTCAGGGACCTCAGACTCATATCCGCCCATCATTACCGCCAGCATCTTACAGATATCATCAGCAACCTCTGACAGCCTCTTCTGCACAGCCGCCCTCTGCTGATTTATTTCTGAAGGGAGATGGATGGAAAATGTCATTACAGACATGACTTTTTTATCTGATTTTTAAAAACCTTGCATTTATAATAACAATAATAATAATAATAATATCTTGAATATTTATAGTGCCTTTCAAGAAACCCAAGGACGCGTTACAGGGACACATATGGACAAACTGTGGGGGGTGGAAGATGAGTGTGAGGGGTGGTTTAATGAATACTGTATGCTGTGGTGAACAGGTGGTGTTTGAGACTTTTTTTGAAAATGTTCAGAGATGGAGCGCTAAGGTTAAATAAATAATACCGGCGTGACTGCATGATTCAAGTGTGGCATGCAGCTCCCTGCCATGGCATATTGCTGCAAGCTGTGGAATTTGTCACCTCACCCCTCATTACATACTGCCATGCCACTTGAAAATGTGACATGGTGGTACATGATGGTACACAGATGTAATTATGTGTATGTTTATTTACAGTTACAGCAGTGCACCACATTAAAAATATCTATGTGTGCTTTTTTACACAAAAATAAGTTATTAAAATGTAAATTAAAATGTACAACTGTATTAAATACATGCCAGAAGCACAACTTCAGTGTAAAATGAATAAATGATGGGTGGCAGGGTGGCGCAGCGGGTAGTGGGCATGCCTGCCAGCAACAAGATTGCTGGTTCATGTCCTGGTATCAAACCAGCAACCAGTTATCAGCAAAGCCTGTTCTGCGTCAAGGCTGCATGTTCTCCCCATGCAATGTGTGGGTTCCCTCTGGGCACTCCAGCTTCCTCCCACAGACCAAAAACATGCTCATTAGGTCAACTGGTGACTGTCTGTGATCAGCTGGTGATCAGTTCAGGGTGTACCCAGTCTTATACCCAATGCCAACTAGGATAGGCTCCAGTCCCCTGCAACACCAGGAGGGATTACCAGTATAGATAATGGATGGATGGATGGATGGATGGATAGATAAATAAATGATGTCATTCAGTAAATACGATGGCGTTTCAGTTCTTTACAAACAGTTTTGACTGTGAAAGCATTGATATCGATACACTGAATTGCTGGGATACTGAATGTATAGAGCTCCCTCTCCTGGCCAATACCTGCCCCTGGTTTTTATGATTTAATGAACGATCAGTGTGTCTTCCATTCATTATTCTGACTGACTGAATAGCCACGGGGCAAAACCTATTAACACATGAAAAATGGAATGCAGTATTTAGATTTAACAGTTGCACTCAAGTTGTGTCAAACAGAAAAAGTACACATTCACCTTATCTAACATGGCGTACTGCTGCTATTATTATTATTATTATGATTTTATATTAAATATAAACGTATACAATTTCCTCCACATACCATTACATACTGACATACCAAGTATTCAAGTGGCAGCAAAAGCCACAAGAAGAAGCGACATGCTGACAGGGTGGCAAATCCCTCAGGTGTTGCTACTGGAAAGCAGTAACCGCAGTGGACTGAAACCTAAAAAATCAGCCAGTTATCTCATGTATGCCGTGCAATGTTCTAATAAAGTTTACCTGTCACTACTATGAGCATACTAACCATGTAACAAACCATACCCTGCAGCAAAGTTTCATTTACAACCAGGAGCACTGGAAAATGCTGATGCTGGCAATCCTCAGTATGACCCTGTTTAATGATGACTTTCAAATAAGCTTTTAAAAGAGAGAGAACATTCACAAATGCATCTTTTTGTTATCTTTCATTAATGAGGTTGTACTTGCCTTAATTCAGGTTTATATATTGGATTTTGATAACTGCTAGAGTTTGTTGACAATAGCTAATATCCAGAAATACTGCCATTTTTTACTTTTTAACTGCCTGATCGACATCTATCCTCACACTATCTGAGACTCCAACAGGCTGTCATTTCTGTTTTGACTTGCTGGCTGGTGTACTCTGGTAATTGGTAAGTTCAGTGCCACGTTTTCAATGGCTCTGCATCCTTTCTTGTGTATGCTATTTACTGGGCTTGCCAACTTCAGCCAATGGACTTGAACAGATGACAAAAAAAAAATATCAGGACATCACTCTGGTAGGCCTATTGAGGTAGCTAGGGGAACAAATTATTTCAGGCAGGTACTGGCATGGTATACAGAGGGAAAGGAAGAAGGCCTAATGCTGCAGATTTTATTTTCTTATGCACAGAAGTACTCTATTACACAGAGACATATAAAACACAACTACAGGGCATTTAAAACTAAAACATTTGGTCTATTTGTGTGACAAGAAAATGCAAAACAAAAAAAACATGTAACTCTTGAAAAAATAAAACTCTTGATTTTTACATGTACCCATGCAGTGATAATAAGGTGAAGCATTGTAGTACCTTTGAGTAGTTAACCAATATTACTGACAATATGTATGGCCAATATACTGTATATATGCTTTAAATGTCAACGATACAATATTTAACTTTTCAGCCCATATCTGCCAAAGTTCTTTATCATACTGATAATATTGTGCAGCCCTATCATATGTTCTTCTGTTGTTTATTTGACATTTGGTAACACTGCTGTGCATGAAAATAGTAGTGATTTTCTTTTCTTGGTCTTTAAAAATGTCTCAAACATCAGATAAAGCTTTGCACATGCAGATTAGTTTCATTTCTAGTTTTTTTTAATTCTGATTTCTCCTAGTCAGATAATAGCCTTTATCTGAGAATGGTTATCAGATAATTATACAATTATACAACTTCTTACACACCAGAAACCTGAATCTTATCTGACTGTTGATGTACCTGTAAACAGACGAAGAGTATGACATTGAGGTCTGCTAAGAAAATAGAGAGTCAGGCCCAAAGCGCCCTTTATTAAATAAAACTTAAGACATTTTTATGTAGCCAAAAACTGAGCTTACCGACAACATAAATGGCTCATTTTAAAGATGAGGAGGGTTAAAGCAAAAGCTGGGGTCATACAAAGGCCAAGGTTTAATGGGTGATAAGAGTAAAACTAAATATTAAACATTTCTCTGACTATACTTATTGAATGTTAGGGAGCAAATCTGGCTTACCATGGTCATGATTTTGTAGACTAAAAAAAGCTGCAGATCTACTAGTTATTGCACATTCATCCACAAGATCTGGTGTTCGAGTACCAACAGTGACCATGGTAACTGGAGACGGGTATGCGAGTGTCGTAGTGTTGAAGGCGGGCGTTCGCCATTTAATACCCCTTTCTTTTTATTAACAACATCAGAGGTGCTTATTAGATATGTCTTGAACAAAACTACCCATAAACCAGAGTTACTTAAGACTCTTTCCGGCTTGTGTCTCTGTCGCGACAATCACAATACGGCAGTCACAAGTTAGCACGGTAACTCTACTCTATGAAGCAGAACAGGTGTGGCTGTTTGCGGTCTGAAAATGTTGCTTATGGGAGGTAAATGTGAGCTTTCATGACTTGTACATTAAACAACACGAGAAAGTGAGAAATAACACAGCTACTGCTAACAAGATGCAAACCAAAACCGACCCCATAATTGATAATAATCTCCATACAAACCTTTAACATGCTGCATTTTAGTCTCTGTTATCATCTTCTCCACTGCGCTGAAGATCTCCTCCGCAGCTGCAGACAGCTTCTCCACCACCAGCGACCTCAGTGCCGACATCTTACACATCCTTCACCCCTTAAATCTTTGTTATTTAATTGTAAGAAACATGATTTCTTGTCAGCATCCGCAGAAAAGTTCACTGGACACAACACAAGTGAACTCGCGGAGAGTAGTACTTCCGGGGTCGTCTTCTTCTACTTTCAATTTGGTAGATTTCAAGGTTGGTGCCACAACACTGAAACCCTCCGTCTGTGAGTGGTATTACAACACAGTAGACACATTCGTACAGACGAGTTTGAAGGTCTCATGTCCTGCAAAATATTTTTTGTTTGGCTTATAAGAAGGAGCTTAGGGAGCAGAAGAACATGACATATTTCACTAAATTTTCAGTTCACTGAGAAATGCCTCTTTAAAGAAAATGCTCCTTAAAAGATGGAGTTTATTACCTTTGCTCTGTCAAGGAGGTTATGTTTTTTTGGTTTGTTGGCAAGATTATGCAAAACTACTGGACAGATTTTGCTGAAATTTTCAGATGATGTTGGTGATGGCCCAACTTAGAAATAATTAGATGTTGGCAGTGAAACGTATATTTGTCAGGATGCAAAATTTTCAAAAATTCCATAAGTTAAAATGGGCAGAATTTAAAAAAATCATACCTCTATTCGCTTACAATTTTACAGGATAATATGAGGTCCATGTTTCTATCATCAAGGTAA
Source organism: Cetoscarus ocellatus (assembly GCA_037902135.1). Taxonomy (NCBI): domain Eukaryota; kingdom Metazoa; phylum Chordata; class Actinopteri; order Labriformes; family Labridae; genus Cetoscarus; species Cetoscarus ocellatus. The sequence goes on from JBAMNC010001218.1 coordinate 446,097, forward strand.
ATTTTATCTGGATCTGATCCAGACTGACGTCCCAAAAAAAACATTGAACTTTATAATGGGAAATCCCATTGATGACACTAAATAACTCATATAAAATCAAAATATTAAGTGATGTTCCCAAAACTTGTTGTGTTCATACAGGATAACAACCTCCATGTATGTGCTGAGTTTGGTCCGAATCCCAGCACTGTTCTGAATCTGTTGATCCAGAATTGTATCTTTTACAGTGGTTGTGGAAAAGCCACTGCTGGTACTGAGCTTTTTGGCAGAGGTCTGCGCTCTCTGAATGCTTTTCTAGTTATGTAATGCACAGTATGGTACAGTAACCTTGATACTGTTTTAATTTTCTTTTTCCCACCTGAAATCTACTTATTTACACAGAGCTCTAGGGCTCCTCTGCAGTGACGAACAGCCTTATCTCTGTGCCACTTCTCCCCTTACAGAGGCAGATCTGACCAGAATCACTGCGGGTGATGTATTTACCACTGATATGAACAGAATACAACCCACTTCAAAAATTCAGAACTATCCCTTTAAGATATAAATAGGAGACAAACATCAAGGGTCAACAAAACGATGATGACCACAATAAGAATTAAAATCAGATGTCTAAGTGAATAAAACAGAATCAAGAGAGAGTTTGTTAGACCAAATATTTCTTTGACAGTGACCCATGTCTAAATTCAAGGCCATTAAATTAGATTAGATTAGAACTTTATTAATCCCTTTGGGAAAAAAAGAAGCCCAAAAATAATTAAGATATCTTTCAATCAAACTCAATACAACAAGGTAGATCCCTTTTTGGATATCAAATTAACAAAATAATAACTATATGGCAAAATGGCATAAAATACAGTACATTTGAAAAATCTAGATTTGTTGCAACAAATAACAGATAATATTATAAATAATATTTCTTTGGCTTTGTTCATTGAAAGAAATGCTTCAAATTATGTCTCGTCACAAGCTGTCAAACAGCAACTTCCAGTGCTGAAAAATGAAGCCGATAGTGGAGAAATGCAGCGGAGTAAAAGTCACGTTTCAAAAAAAAAAAAAAGAATACTCAAAGTACAGATACTCAAAAAGTGTACTAAAGTACAGTACTCATGTAAATCTACTTTGTTACTGTCCACCCCTGCCCACCACGAGCAATTATTATTCGTTTTCTGGACTACAGAGTGAGAGAATATCTGTTACAGCAAGCATAGAGACAAAAATGAGAATACACTACTCTTTATTCAACATTAGGTAACAGCATCAGCAAGTTCCTGATATGAATTTAATTTGCATAGTGGATTGTGGCTAATGTTAGCAGTGATAACACTGCTCTACTTCAATTCTCCTTTCAGTTTAATGTCCATATATCTGGGCTGAATGTGGTCACTGAGACAGCCTACATACAACTTGAACCATAACTTTCTTGATCATAAAACAGCTGAAACCCACAGCTCTTTTAAGACACTACAGATGCTAGCTGTTTGTTCCATGGATGTTCTTTTATGGTCTTTGTTTACCCCTGGGTGTATTTCAGCAACAGCCATTAACAGAAGCTACACTGCTTACCAGTAGCATTTGACCAAGACTGTGGGCTCAAATTTATAACAAACATTCAGAAAACTGGTCTGAATGGTGGTAATCAGATGCCAGCCTCTTAGCTAACCATCTTTTACCATTAAGACATTTAACTGTGCTCATTGCTTGTCAGAATCAATTGAAATTGAAAAAAAATCACATTTTTAATGAAAACCTGGACAGTTCATTAACATGCAGAAAAAATATTGTCATTTAAAGACTGATGAACCTGCCATACATTTTACAAGTTCAGCTCATTACATTTTGTTACAATTATAATCAACTTTAATATTATCATTATTATAAAATGCTTACAGGTGCAGTGTGTAGACATTGGCATTTTAGCTACATCTAGCATTCATATTTTGGAACAAGCCTGTCTGTTACTAAAACATTACATCACTAAGCAACGAGAGCCGGTGAAGACCAAAAAGGATCGTGAACAGGGCATCATTTACAACAGTTACAAACACAACGCCGTCTTCTTCTCTTGTAATACCCACTCTCTCTCTTCTTCTTCTCCTGACATCCGAGTAGATTTCAGGACTTGCGGCCAGACTCGTATTCAAAAATCACATTTTGCTCTTTTTGTCCCCAAAACCCACCAGTAGACAACATGGCAGATCGTTATGTCAGACTCCACACCGCGGTACATAAATATAAAAAGCTTTTTCTAACTTAATAAAAAGAAAACTAAAGTTTTATGGGGATGATTGTACACCTATTTATACAGACTTTACATACAAATAGAAACATTATGCTCTGTATTCACCGTTTCTGTTCAGCGAAAAGCTGCCAACTTCTACACACTACACCTTTAAAATCAAAGTGCTTTACACGGCTTAAAAAACCATCTATAATTATAAAACAAAAGAAAAAAACATACCAAAACATGAAATCAACTGACAATTTAAAAGAAAAAATCAACAAGAGGATCTTCAGTTTTCGGACACTTCAGCTGAGTATTCCTGCCTGATATCTTGAGGTAGAATGTTCCACAGTGGAACTACATGAAATGAAAAAAGTCTGCTTACAAACCAACTCTGGACTAATCTTGGACAGTCAAAAGACCAGTTCCCTGGTAGCGAAGAACACAAAGCGGTACATTAGGTTTCACAAGGGCTGTCGGAAATCAATAATTCACTGCACTGTGAACATGTAATTTTGTAGTGGTATCTGAAACCTGAGTGCCCTCATTGTATCCCAAAATGCAATTTGAAAAGCAAGAAACAACTCATAACAGCCTAATAAACTATTATACACTGTTGGTCGAAGATTTAACAAGCTGAATGCGACATTCAGCTGCTTTTTAAACATTTTTTGATATTTATTTTATCGGTAAGTCCCACTGATCATAAAAATTGTTATAGAACTAACCATGGCCAAGGTAGCAGCCATAAAAATCCTGGTTATTGATGGTTACCTACTTTCTTTGACTTACTTTTGTGCTGAATGCATTGACAACTTTCAGAAAAGACCTTTACAGAAACAATTAAATCTGCTTATATCCTGTAGAGAATAAAATAAAATCCGTTTTTTAAGGCTAATTCTCAAATATTTACTGTTTTCCTAACCTGTTCAATATATTTCACTGGTCCATCTGGGCAACAGCCCATAGAAAGTGTTTGGGAATAGACTTTCAAAAGCATATCCAGCAGGTGACTGGACAGTTGTTCTGTCAATCACATACATCACAAGCCCATCAGATTATGTAGTAGGCGGGTGCTACTGCGGCGGTGTAAAGAACAAAGACTGAACCACTTCATAGAAAAAACTCACGTTAGAAGTGGAGCGAAATGCTTTCGATATTTTTCTTTTCAATTAATTAAGAAATGATGTCCAGAGCTGATAAAATTGTCATGAAGCTGTTAGCATCAATGCTAATCTCTGTATGAACAGTCACTTCCTGCCATCATCTCACTCATAGCCCCCTCCTCTTCCTGCTTTAAAGGACTCTGATTGGGCCGTGCTGCTTTGGGCCACTCCAATTGTTGTAGATTGGAGCTTGTCAAGATGAATTAGCCTGATTCTAATTGAATAAGGCGGCTCCAGCTGCTGTGCAAGGTTACCATTTGACTTGTTGAAATGCATTTTTGGCTGTGAACATGCTGTCATCATGACAAATCAGCCTAAAGTAGAGACTTTGTCATCTTTATGTTTTCAATTTTTCTAAGTTTGAAATTGACTGGTGGCCCATATTGAGCGAGATGGAGGGCCGCATGTGGGCCACTAGCCACCAATTGCCCATTGCTGCCCTATGGTCTGGCGGCCCTTTGCATGTAGCTTAGGGACTTCGCAGGGCACAAGTTCAGGTATTGAGACAGGGCAATAGTCAATTGCATTCGCCTTACATTATGAGGCACAGTAGTTGGGAAAGAGTGTGACTTTGGACACAACCCAACTCATTAAGACAGGCCCAGTTCAGTTCAGGCCCTTGTTTGGTTTTTGAGGTTCATTGCAGCCTTTAACCTCTCAGTCAGTTCCCCTCATAACTGTTGTCACCTGTTCCAGCCTCGGTGTCAAAGCTCTCCGTCTGGCTGTTGTCTGAGTTACTCAGAAAAGAATTTTCCTCAGTGTTTATTTCTGAATCAATACTCATAATTTCCACAGTGTCCCATTGTTCACTACAAGCCTCACACAGGGCTTGATTTTGGCCTGAACCACAAACTTGTCTGAAACTCTGACCACACACGCCGCAGACACATGCCACTGTGTGGGTTTGCATATGTGTCTGCAGTGTTGTGTTCCTGGCAAAGGTTTTCCCACAGACACTGCAGCTGAAACATTTCGCTCCAGTGTGGACCCTCATGTGTGTCCTCAGGCCTGACTTCTGGTTAAAGGCTTTCCCACACACGCTGCAGATGTATGGTTTCTCTCCTGTGTGTATCCTCATGTGAATCTCCAGGTTTTTTGGACAAGTAAAATGCTTGCCGCAAACTTCACAGTCCTTTATTAGGATGTAATTCTTTAGGTGGAGTCGAAGGGCCTCCTCACAGTCAAAACGTTTTCCGCACACACCACAGATATCTTTATCCTTTTCCTCCCTTTTAACATGCCTTATAAATAATGCTCTGAAGAGGAAGGATCTACCACACACTTTACAGGAAAACCTCTGGTCCTCATCTGTAGTTTTTTCAGGTTCATTTGAATCATCAGCTGCTTCACTTGTTCTCCCTTCATTATCGTTTTTTCTCACTCTGCTGTCAAAACTCTCTTCCTGAATGTCATTTGTGTTACTCAAAGAGCTGTTTCCTTCAATTTCCAATTCTGAATGAGCAACCATGCTTTTGACGGAGTCCCAGTATATGCTACAGGCTCCACACCGGTACTGGTTTGGTCCTAAATCACAAGTCTGTTCGTAGTTCCTCCCGCACACGCTGCAGATGCAGGACTTCTCCATGATATGATCTTGAATATGACTCATCAGAGTTTCCTTTAAAGCGAAGGCTTTCCAGCAAACACTGCAAATGAACGGCTTCTCTACAGCGTGGACTTGCATGTGTCCCCTCAGGTTGCTCTTTTGGGCAAAGGTTTTCCCGCACACGCTGCACACGAATGGTCTCTCTCCTGTGTGTGACCTCATGTGAATCTCAAGGTGTTTCTGGCCGTCGAATTGTTTCCCGCAAACTTCGCAGTCGCTTGTTACGCTGTAAGTTAGCAGGTGAAGTCTCAAGCTCTGATTGGACTCGAAATGTTTCCCGCACACTCCGCACATGTCTTTGTCCTTCTCTTTTTTTTTGACGTGCCTCACGAAATGCGCTCTGTAGCAGAAAGACTTGGAACACACCTTACACCGATACTCCAAAGTCGTATTTTGAGGGTCTTTTGTGGTTCTGGATCCTTGGTCTTGGGTTGACTCCTTCGAAAAACCTGCTTCATTCTCATTACCCATTTCTGAACGCACATTCAAGCGCTCACCATTAACAGCATTTTTTTCGCAGCCTTTGCACAGGTCTGGGCTCTGTCTAACACCTGGAATCTCTCTAAACCTCATACCACACCCATGGCACATATACGCTCTCGTGTGGGTTTGCTTGTGCATCTCCAGGGTTCCCTTTTTCGCAAAGGTTTTCCCACAGACGTCGCAGATGAATGTTTTCTCTCCCGTGTGTAGCCGCATGTGTTTCACCAGGTTCCCCTTTTGGCTAAAGGCTCTCCCGCACTCACTGCAGTTGTACGGTCTCTCCCCCGTGTGAGACCTCATGTGTATCTTTAAGCGATGTGGGCGATCAAAATGTTTCCCGCAGTCTTTACAGCTGATTGTTTGGGTGTACGTTTGCAGGTGAAGTCTCAGGCTCTCATTGGACTTGAATTGTTTCCCACACATCCCACAAACATTTTTATCCTGCTCTTCTTTTTTCACATGCTTCAACAGAAAGCCCCTGAGGCTGAAAGTCCTGTCACAAACTTTACAGCAGTACTTCAGGAAGGGTCCTTTCTTAAATTCTTTAGCTCTGTTGATTTTGTGATTTTCGGTTATTGGTCTGGTCCAGCTGTCCACGTCATTGCTGTTGCCCTCTTCGCTGTTAGCATCAGAGCTCTCCATCTCTGTTTGTATTTTTTCGGCCTCATCAAATTCCAGAGGTTCCTCATTTAGACCTTCGTAATAAACAACACCCTGACTCTGAGCCTGCGAATTCTCTGATTTCAGATTGTTTGTTTCCATCAAACTTGTAGAGCTCTTTTCTGTTTTGAATGCTGGCTGGAGATGTGAAGGCTCACCATAGATAAACTCAGAAGTGCATTCAGTCTGCTGCAGATTTGATGTTTCATGAGCCGCAGTGTTGCCACTTCCCTGTTGCTCAAATGATCTGTCCTTGTCACAGTCTGACCAAGGAACTCTGCCTGAAGGGAATAGAAGAGAGATTTTTGAATGAAAAGATCATCATTGTCTATCATGAAGTGCATTGCGTTCAACATAATTGACATCACACCACACAAAAAACTGAAACAACAATATATTGTCACATACTTCTTGCTGATAGGGTAGGAATCAACCAGTTCCAGTTGAGAAAGAATAACAACTCCCTAAAGCTCAGATCCTCCCACTGTAACCAATTCGCATCAGAGAAAATTATGTTCAATCTCAAAAGAAAACCACACCTCTTTGATAACTGCCGGTCTGGCTTTGGACACTATATGGGTAATACCTCACAGTCTGTAATGGGTTGAGAAGAAGACATGCTTGATATACTTGGACACTTTCATATGTTGACATGTAATAACATTAGATATATACATCTTCTCAGCTGTAAATTGCACCCTATTCTTTTTATTTCTTCACCTATGACACCATCACTTCTACTGTGATTCCTCTAGGGGTGGAGGGGACTGGTTGTAAGGGATTATTTTATTTTATTGATTTATTTGTTTATTTTGAAATTCCTTTTCTTTCCGTTGTTCCTTTCTTTGTTGGTCTGTTTGCCTGTTTGTTATGTCAATGTCAATGTCAATGTCAGCTTTATTTATATAGCACATTTAAACAGCCAGCGGCCTACCAAAGTGCTTTACAGTAGAAGAAGCAGGCACAATAAAAACAGTAAAAAAACAATAAAACCAATAAGAGTAATAAAAACCAATAAAAGCAATAAGAACAAAAACAATACAGTACAAATATGTTTAATAACCAGTAAAACCAATAAAAGCCCAATAAAAGTGGCTATACTCTGCCAAAGGCCAAAGTGAACAAGTGCGTCTTTAGCCGAGTCTTAAAGGTGGAGAGGCTATTTGCAGTCCGCACATTTAAAGGTAGCGCGTTCCACAGAGTGGGAGCAGCAACCGAGAAGGCTCGATCTCCTCTAGTTTTTAAGCAGGATCTAGGAATATCCAGGACCATCTGACTTCCTGACCGAAGTGCTCTGGAGGGCTGATGAACCTTAATAAGGTCAGACAGGTAGTCAGGGGGCAGCCTATTCAGAGACTTAAAAACAAATAAAAGAATCTTAAAATCAATCCTGTACTTTACTGGAAGCCAGTGAAGGGAAGAGAGCACCGGAGTTATGTGCTCCCATTTCTTTGTCCAAGTCAGGAGACGAGCAGCAGCATTCTGAACCAGCTGCAGGCGGTTAAGCTCTGACTGTTCAATGCCGACATACAGGGAGTTACAGTAGTCCAAACGTGATGTGATCAAAGCATGGACAACTTTCTCAAGGTCTTTCCGGTCCAGATAAGGTTTAACCTTGGCTAAAAGCCTAAGCTGAAAAAAGCTGAACTTAACAACAGAACTGATCTGCTTGTCCAATTAAAAAGCACCACCAATGATGATCCCCAGATTCCTGGCATGGGACCCAATATAAGGGGGTAGTGGGCCAAGGGAGCTAGCAAGGAGCTGGACCAGATCAGAGCGACCAAACAGGACAACCTCTGTTTTGTTTTCGTTTAACTTCAAGAAGTTTAAATCCATCCATTGCTTAATATCACTCATGCAGTTGAGCACGCACTGAAGAGCATCTTTGTTTGGGACCTTTAACGGCAAGTACACTTGCACATCATCAGCAAAGCAATGAAAGGGGATTCCATATTTCCTAAAAATCGACCCCAGAGGTTGCATATAAAATGAGAACAGTAGAGGGCCCAGGACTGATCCCTGAGGGACCCCGCATGTCAGAGGGGCCACAGGGCAGGAGTACTGGCCCATGTGCACGGAGAAAGACCTCTCAGAGAGGTACGATCTGAACCAACTTAAAGCAGTGCCCTTGATGCCTAAACAGTTCTCGAGGCGTGATAGGAGAATAGTGTGATCTACTGTATCAAACGTGTTAGGCAGTAGGGCTGGGCAATAAATCCATTAATTCGAATTATTTTCTGCAGGAGATTTAAAAATTAAAAATCAAGATGTTTTTTCTTGACTTACTCCAATTGTAAGTTGTTGCAATGCACAAGCACATGTTGAGGCTGGTATTTTTTTTAAATGCTATTAAATACTCATCAGAGAGCTCCATGTTAATATACTGTGAAAATAGCTCAGCTTCGTTCGAACTACATAATCAACATTTTATGACATGCACTTTAACTTTAAGAGTGAAATTCTGTTTAGTTTTAATCAATTTTGACAACATAAGGGCAAAACTTGACTGATGTAGTTTTTGTGTCACTTGGAGGTACCTTTTTTTTTATAAAGGGAAAAAAATCGATTAAAATCATAACTCGAGTTTTGTGTGGGGATTTTATATTTAGGCCATATCGCCATGCCCTGTTAGGTAGTTAGTTTGTTTGTTTGGTCTGTCTTTGATTATCTTTAACCATCATTATTATATTTTTTAATGTTTGATATCTCATTTATGTGTACTCTTCTGTAAACTGTTTGTGGAAAATACAATAAAGAGATTGTTAAAAAAAAAAAAAACTCCCTAAAAGAATCGATATCATTAGTCTTCTTGCTTATCAATTCCCTTATCAATTCCTTCCACTTTGTTCTGCATGCTTCACAAATCAAAGACTTCACACTCTCATCAGAGGCAGTCATGATAACAAAAAAGTCAAAAATCATGGCAGGCGGGGTAGAAGTGGTTAAAACTGAGGATTCATTTTCGGCAAAAAGATGCTTACTGCACAACTTCACGAGTGGAGACACCAACAACTTGCAGAAGCATTTCTCAATGCAGCATAGCACTGAATATCAGGAGTGCCGTGTGTTTGACATTGCTGCCACCGAAAACCCAATTTAGGCCAACTTTTTCCTCAAAGAGAATCAGCAGGAATTGATAAGGCAATCGTTGAAGCGGTTATAGTATGTTTTACAGGACATGCTGTAAAAATGCTTGTTTTGGCCATAAATCAACAAGCTGCTCATTCAGCTCTGACTTTTATCCAATTTTTTTAGATTATTCTCGGCATTTTTGTGCCTTTATTGACAGGAGAGAGAAACGGTGATTAGGTTTGTGAAAGAGGGTGAGAGAGAGAGCCGGGAAGACATTCTGTATGCTGGCCACAGGCTGGATTCAAACCTGGGGTGACAGAAGCATGTATTTTGGACATGCCTGGTTCCTTACCACTCCACTAAACTAGCACTCTAACTTGATACTTCGTGTTTACTATTGCTGTGCACCAAGGCTGCATTCCTTGAGCTTCCTGCTTCAGCCAGCTTGCTTCCTGATTGGATATTGTTTGACTCCATATGACAAAAAACAAAGGAAGTACAAAGTCATCCCTCTTGTTCTGCCCAAATAACAGGATTTGAAGTTGTAGCTACTCAACATGTTCAGTTTCAGACTGGAGCACCCCAATCCTCCTTTTAATCTGTGTTAAATGACCAGTAATACCTGCAGGAAATTAACAGCACAGCAACAGTTCATGAAAAATAAAAGGATATTTAATGAAAGATGTACCTATTTCATATAAATCCATCTCTGTTTTCACTGTGATGTCCAACAGCTGCAGCCTGGCCTTCTCATTGGTATCATGGACCTCAGACTCATATCCACCCATCATTACCTCCAGCATCTTACAGATCTCATCAGCAACCTCTGTCAGCCTCCTCTGAACAGCTGCTCTCTGCTCTTCTGTCAAAATCCCTGAAAAGGAAAGGAATTTTTTTTTAAGATAATTTGGATTTATTGTTTTAATTTATTTCAGGATTTGAACATATGTGAGCAGTGAGAGAAGTATGCAAATGTTTTATTCTCGAACTAAAATCGTCATTACAAAGTGAGGCATTGTTTCATTAAGAAGTCTGACATTCAAAACTGAATTTGGCCACAAAATGAGTAAAATATCCTTTATTGCTGGAAAGCTTAAAATAAGACAATCATAAAATGTGGAATAGTCTTCCACCAGTAAAATTGTTTTTAAAATAGTTTGAAGAAATATCTGTCACCAAGACTCTCTTCAAAGTCTGTTCATTGTTTGGTTAAAGAGATGCCACGAAAAACAGAATCTTGAAATTATCTTTTAGAAAACATGTTGCTGTAGTTTTGTCAGAGTGCAGTGTATTATGTGGAATCATTCATTTATAGAATTGTTTCAAATTGTCATTTATTAATTGATATATACATATATCCTGGTCTATAGGCATCTAAGAGACTATCTCTATGACTCTTTTCCTGGTTGCTGTTTTCACTTAGGTTGTGGTTTAATATCCTGCTTTTTCTATTGTGTGTTTTTTTCATGACATCTTGAATTTTAGAGATGTTTTGTGTTGATTGTGTTTGAATATCTTGACCCCAGATAGAGAAGTTGCTACTTTGGTAATAGCTAATAGGGATCCAAAAAAACCCCAATAAAAATAAACAAGAATAATAAATCATTTATAATAACACTTTTTTGAATTGATTACTTTCGTCAAACAGCACATTGCATCCTTCATTTTCTCAACAATATTTCTTTGCTTGATGCGACGTTTACTATCATTATTATAAGGGATGCACGATATAACGGAACCAACATTGGTTTCTACAGATAAGAAATTTTTTGCCGATATTTGGCCATTTGAATTGGCGCGAAAAATCCCACATATTGGCAGTAATATTGGCAAAATGTATGAATTTAGCACTATGCCTCACCCTATTATTGCTTAACATTACAATTTAAAACAACAGTGTATACGATCAGAGAATGAAATGTTGTTTTCCTTGGTCCACATCAATTTCTAAGACAAATGCTGTGTCACAAATAGAGGAACGGATATGTTGTACTCTTACCAAAAAATATAGATATCGGCAATAATAAGTTTGGATATTGTGCATCCCTAATACTAGTAAGATACTCTAGCAACCATCAGAAATGATTATCTAAACCTGATTTAATACAAATTTGACCTCTAATATAACATTAACTCATAAAAACACCTCTTGAACTGATTACTTGAGTCTAACAGCGCATTGCATCTTTTGTTTTCTTAATATTTTGTGAGTTGATGCAAAGTTTAACTATCATTTTTATTAGTGATTAGATCCTCGGGCAGAGGTCTTCTTGTTGTTCCTCACTGCGGACTAAAAACTGAAGGAGACGGGGCATTCTCATTGATGGCTCCCACACTCATCAGGTCAGCTGAATCATGCCTTTATCTGTGAGCTGTTCCTGTTTTTTCTTGAGTTTCTTTGATTATATTTCACTTATTTTTTATTTATTTATTTTATTTCACTTTAAATTCCTTGAAAATCATTTTTATTATATATTTTAGAGGTCTTTAAACGATCTTTATGTTTTAGAGTGTTTGGGTATTTTCTAGATTGTTTCTTTGCTTATAATTTTACATCCTGCCTGTTGTGTTGTGTTGTATGTTTTTTGTTATCTTTTAATTATTGCTGTCATGTGAAGGGCTTTGTAACTTGAGTTTGAAAAGTGCTGTATAAATAAAAATCATTATTACAGGGATGCATTATATCATCAGACCAATATCGGAATCTGCAGAAACTTGTCTAAAAAGCTGACCATCAGCATCGACAGATATGAACATTTTTGCTGACATTTACAGGCAATACTTCGGCCATAAAAATCCCATATTGGCAAAATATAAAATGCACCATGACTGTTGACCATTTCATCACACAATGTCCACTTTCATGAGTTTAAAGTGTAATTTATTCAATAATAAAATGTAATTTTTCTTGCTTCACATCTCTTTCTAAACGCACATACATTGTAACCATGAAAGAAACAAGTTAGTTTTAGTGAAGAAGAGACTTTGTGCTCTTGACACCAAATATCAGTATCGGTGATGATGAGCTGAAATATCGGCACATCAGATATCGTCAAAATTCGATATCGTGCATCCCTGTTATCAAAAAAGTCCATGCAACAAATAGGCCTGTTTTCTTATAGTTGTTCAGTGAAATCGCTCAACACGATGCTGCTTTGCTTCTGTAGATAAATAAGTGGTTGTGAAGCCAACAGTGTGTATTTATAAGGGTTTATCGGACAATTCAAGCCACAGAGATGATAGTACTGCTAAATGAATGATGTCTTAACTTTCTGAACAAGACAAAAGCTAAAATCTCCTCCTATGAAGTTCAGCACCGGTACAAACCTGATGTTTGCTTCGTCTTCTCTATTATCATCTTCTCCACAGTGCTGAAGATCTCCTCCGCAGCTGCAGACAGCCTCTCCACCACCAGCGCCCTCAGCACCGACACCTTACACATCCTTCAAGCTCTCTTTAACCCTCAAACATGATGATACTTCAACTATAACCGCTGAAAAGTTTACCTGACACAACAAAGTGTAAACTGACGGGCTGTTGTACTTCCGGTGTCGTCTTCTTCTACTCAAAATTTAGCTAATATTGAAGGTGATGGCGAATCACCGCCACCATATGTTCGTCTGTGGTATTACAACAAACACATAGGGAAACTTTAAGACTATTTGAAAAGGGAAGTGTAGAGGTACCTCAAGTATTTGGCAAGTATTTGGCCACATAAAGGGGGCTAACGATTGGGGGATGCATTTAGATTTAGGGGGAAAGCTTTTTGTTCCACAGGAGATACTTTGCACAAACCAAAGATCAGACATACTGTTATGGTCTTCAAGTCATTATTTCATACTACTGAGAGTTCCCTGAGAGGATTAGAGTGAGGAAGCTTATGAAAGTTGAGATGTGCAGATATTGGGCCAGAAGCTGAACAGCAAGGGTGGAGAGTTAGGGTTTGCCAAGTAAAAGTGGAGTGCAGAGGGTTCATAGCAAGATCAGCAGTCTCATTACTTAAAGAATTGGGTGTATGGGAACAGGGTCTGCTAAAAGATAGTAGGAGACGTCAGATGAAGCACTCAGAGCCAGTCAGTGCATTTGGATGAGAAGGAATAATGCAGTTTGAAGGCCAGGACTAAAACTTAGATAATTAACAGTAATAAGTATTAGAATAGTGGGCAGTGAGAGTCAGTGTATGGTTTGAAGAAATGTGTCCATCCACATGAAAAAACTGAAAACGCTGTAATGTATATGCCAGGCCTGTAAGTGGCACTGTAACACTGCTGCAGACACATCAAAACCAGAAGCCAAGGGTGCGGGCCCAGGTGAAGCTGCCACAGGGGCAGATCTTGACTGTAGTAGCAAATATTCAAAAGAGAACTTTGAAGGCCAAAGTGGAGAAGAGGTTCATGTGAACAGCAGTTGAACATGGGCCAGTCAGTCCTAAGAGTCCCATGCATCATGATAAATGTAAACAAACACTGGCGTATGCTGTTCTCCGTTTCCAATCGTTGCTCACAGTGTTTGTCGAAGACAATGTTTCTGACAAGCTCAGGAGCATCTGCAGCATGAGTGCATCACTATATTTTGCCATTGTTTGTGAGGTTGTCAGAGTTTGCACATGCAATTTCAGGGTGAGGTAGGGCTATGATGTCATTGTTTCTGAAAATATCCATATTTGTTGTACACATGGAAACAAGCGCAGTGTTTTCAGCTCAACCCACTCAACCGTATCTGTGTGGACTACATGCCTATACCATTAAAAACGTATGCTGATATGTCTGAATTCATCTCCTCGTGGACAGCCCCTTAGAGGTGTTGTTGAGGCTAATTGGATGAAACATCTAAATCAGGAGGTCCCCACCTGATGGCCCCATGAAGTTCTGGCTCTTGCTGCTCATCAGTCTACAAAGAGGTGTCCAAAAGCCGGTAAGAGGCTGTGTGGTAGAGTAAATAGCATCGGCGTTGTCACTTCCTGGAGCTTGCATGTGTTGGACACAGGTCAGTTGCAAATTCCCCCAGAGCTAGCCTCAATGTTAGTATATGAATTAAGTAAAAAAATGGTATAAAACAGGATCTGGGGTGGAGGAGGGTTGCAAAGCAGTTTGCAATGGGAGCAGCGAAGAGTAGGTAGACTAGAGCAGCTTAAATAAAGTTGGTCTGAGTGCATTTAGCCAATGGCAGGTTAGAGGCAATTAGCTGGCTGTAAGCAGTGGCGGGCTAGTTTAAGATCAGCTGTTTAACAAGAGAATGCTGGCATGATAGCAGCCTTGACTTTGTGTCCTGCCAGAACTAATGCTATGTTCATTTTTACATATGAATGTATTATTTGTTATCAGTTTTATTTTTCATTATACAGATCCTTTTCTTTAATATGCTTCCATGTTAATTATTCCAGTACTGGTTGTATATGATGTCCTGTATGTGCACATTGTGTACTAGAAAGGACTATTTTTACTGCAGCTGGAGTGGAAGGAAGATACAGCATTTAAAAATGGCAAATTCATGTTATATGCTTTGTTTTGTAATGTTCAAATAAAAATAAGTTTAAAAAAGGAGGTACAAGACTCACATACGTTCATTTTAAACACAATTTATTTTTCTGCTTAAATAATTATTACTTGGATCATCCAGTGTAGGCTATGTTGGTTCGTCATACATGTTGGTACCAGATTTTTCATCAACAATGGATGCTTTGGGTGGTTTTGTATGAAAAAGAGACAAACAGAGAGAAAGAAAAAAGATATACACAAGAAGAGAAAATGAACAGTTTGTGATCAATACTGTGATTTAGTGATTTTAGTTTGTAAAAAGGTCGGGACTAAAAATGAGACTCTCTGTTCTCATCTTAATACAGACTTCTTCATTAAATAGAATCAAACCATGAACATAAAAACAGTCCCCTTTAAAACCACAGCAGAACTAAAGCTTGGACGAACACTTCCAGTATGAATGAGGACACACAAACACACACGGGGGCTGCTAGAAGAGATTAAAATGTTAGTACGACAGCGCAAGAGTGAATTTTCCCTGTGGAGTGTGATGATTTCATTTTTGTAAAAAATAAAATAGAAACAGTTAGAGAGGACAGATGTTTTGGTTATCATGAGTGCTCACACAGACAGAAGAACCATGAAAGCCTTCTTGTATTGTATTACAGTGCTTCAAATCAAAATAAAGGAAGGCGTTCAAAATAAAGTGACGTCACATGCAGCGAAATCTCCCAGGACGCAGAACAGAGCTGGAGGAAGTTGGCTTTAAAGAAACGTCCATTGTTTTTTAAAATCAAGCAGTTTTTTCATCTCTCCATTCCTTTTCATTCCGCTTTTTTTGTTCCTTTTCTAAATTTTCATGTGGAAGAGCATGTCAGGTCACGGCTGCTCAAACCGGGTCGACCTCTCAATACAAACGCACCGACGCTGCAAAGCTTCAACGCAAATCAGTGCATAAACAATCTGTGAAGCTACTGATTCTTTTTTTTAGATTTTATACAGTGTCATTTATATACAACAAAATCACCCATTATTATTATCATATTTCATTTTTTAAAAAAAGAACCACATAATGCGCCCCCATAACAGTGGGTCCAGGAGGAAAAAATAGACCATATAAGGCAAGTGTCTGAGAGTAAATCACATGTATTCCTGTTGTTTTTTTCTTGTGCCGTCTTTGGTCACAGACGCCTTTCGTTCCCTCGAAGGTAAGAAAGTAGCAGATCACGTCCATGCCTGTCCTTCATCGCTGTTTCCAACGGTGAGTGAGTTTGAGTGACATGCTCATGCGAAATCAAAGAAAAGCGACTCTTGAGTCTTAGTGTTGTCTTGCTGAAAATCATGCGTTGTAAAGTGAAAGCTTCAGACACGATTGGGCCGAGGTGACGAGGCTTCCAGTCCGTTTTTCCTCCCAGGATGTGTGAGTGGTGTCGCAGGTGGACGTCAGTGGACCTGGAAGGTAAAAAATCAAGTGATTGATACAGTAGATATCTGGAGCAACAGGTTTGTGATGACCATATGAATACAGAATGTTTAAAGACACACATTTCACCTGATGTGCACTTTCAAGGGGATACGCCAACATTTTTTTTAGTTTTCCTTTCGTGCCTCACTACGGGGTCCATGACAAGCAGATGGACACCATTCTTTTGACTCTGCGTGAAAGAGATGGCCAAAGCTCACCAACTGCTAATTAGCTTAGCTCAAACACTGGGAATCAATGGGTATTTTTAGCCTGCCTCTGCCTACAGTCATCAGATAAACACTTCAGCAACTCTAAATGGTCCTGTGTGCTT
Organism: Cetoscarus ocellatus; assembly: GCA_037902135.1. NCBI lineage: Eukaryota > Metazoa > Chordata > Actinopteri > Labriformes > Labridae > Cetoscarus > Cetoscarus ocellatus. Next base: position 462,581 of record JBAMNC010001218.1, read on the forward strand.
GTTGTGACTCTTTTTTACTGCGTAATGTTACGTTATCTGTTACTAACATTGTATTATCTTCTTCTACTCCTAAACAGAGGCTTTGTTTTATTGACCTATTTCCGCGGTGGTTTGCACTAGACTTGTGACATTGGCAAACGATTGAAGTCTTTTGAACAGCTCTTTTAAGTATACAGTGAGAAACGATTCACAGTTGTCAGTGAGCCGTTCCAACTCACTCACAAACCACCATGGAAACAGGTCAACAAAACAAAGCCTCTGTTTAGGAGTAGACGAAGATAATACGACTATAGTAGAAGCTAATTTAACATAACAAGGTAAAAACAAGTCATAACAAGCACACAGGACAGTTTAGAGTTGCTGAAGAGTTTATATGATGACTGTAGGCAGAAGCAGGCTAACAATACCCATTCACTCCCAGTATTTGAGCTAAGCTAATTAGCAGTGGGTGAGCTTTGGCCGTGTCTTTCTTGTTACTGGATGCAGAGCTGAAAGAATGGTGTCTTATCTTTTGGTCATGGACTCAGGAGTGAGGCAAGACAAGAAAAGAAAAGAAAAAGTCGGCATATCCCTTTAAATATTCAACGTCTTTACAATATATTTAATTATATCTAACACTAGAGATGCTCTAACTCAGGCTCTCACTAGGGGTGGGAATTGATAAGATTGTATCGATACCAATGCCATTAACAATTCTGCTTATCGGAAGGGTTCTTTAATGATTCCCTTATTGAGAGATGTTCTGCTCATCAGTCTATGTAGTGGAGTGGAGAGGTGGTAAGAGGCCTTGTGGTAGAGTAGATCACATTGCCACTACCTGGAGCTTGGGTCAGTTGAAGGTGGTGATATGGTGGCAATGAAGGGCCATGCGGTTGATTGAGTAACTCCTTCGAAATGTATGTAGATGCTAGTGGGGTTAGGGTCTCTTCATTGAGCGCTTATCCTTTCAAATGGCTTCACACATTATTATTATGGTAACAGTTGTATCAGAGTCCCACCTTGTTCAGTTGAGAGCTCCTCTGTTATGATTGACTCTTCTTCCCTTGTTTCTTGGAGGCACTGTCTCCAGGCTGGGTAAGCAGCGGGGGCCATAGAGATAGACAACCGAAAAGCAGAAAAGAAACACAAAAATAAGTTATTCAAGAGCTATTGACAAGTATGAATAGTGGATGTTAGTGGAGCTAAGCTACTGAACATCAGCAGATGTTGACGGTGTGCTGGAGGAGAGACATGTTTAAGGAAAGAAATGAGGTTAGGATTACTACTTTTGCATTTGCAGATCAAATCACACGTGCAATCATCAAGACAAGTTAGCAGAGAGAGAAAAAAGGTTTGATTGTTAGTTAAAATACTTTATGTTAGTGAATCTAAACCACAATTAACAAGCAAGATCTATTGTACAACTTGAAAACAGCATAGAAGAAAACATGACGAGTGCAAACCACATAAAGAGGACAAGTCACTACTACTTTACTATGGAGCACTACACAAACTGCAACCTGTTATCTTCACAACAAATGACTCAGATTATTGGCATATATCTCTCAAGTCTACTGAAACACCCATATCAAGCAAATAAAGTGAGAATGTGTATTTAAAAGGATACACCAGCTTTTTTTTGTTTTGTTTTGGTGTCTTGCCTCACTCCTGAGTCAAGACAAACAGACACCATTCTTGCAACTGTGCGTGCAGTAACAAGGACTATGGGCAGTAATTAGCACTTTATGTAATTTTTGAAAGAAATACATGTTTTGTTGAGCTACTTACAAGCACGTCTGTGGTGACTGAACATGTACTCTGCAGTTTAGTTTCATATCTATTTCTTTTTAAAATTACATAAAGTGTTAATCTAACATACAGGATCGTTTAGAGTTGCTGATGGGTTTATCTGATGACTGTAGGCAGAGGTAGGCTAACGTTACCCATTGGCTCTTAGTGTTTGAGCTAAGCTAATTAGCGATGGGCGAGCTCTGCCCGTCTCTTCCTTGTTACTGCACACACAGTCGAAAGAATGGTGTCTATCTGTTTGTCATGGACTTGGGCGTGAGGCAAGACACGAAAACAAAAAAAAAATGTTGGCGTATCCCTTTAAATCCATAATGCGATGATTTATTGGGGCATAATAAACACATTAGAACATGGAATAGAACATTAAATATTTGTGTCTTTTTGGGTTTAATTACCAGAAGGTTAATTACAGATTCTAGACAAATAAATAATCCTTCTTTTGAAAGATTTGCTTTTCAAATCTTGCATTACAGAATTTCTTTCAAGATAAAATTCTTACAATGATAACAGTCTCCTCAAGTCTCTTTAATTTATTTTCTCACAATTCTCTGAAAGCTAGTTTTGTGCTTTTAGTAATAATGCTGGTTTCCACTTCCACAAATGGAAGTGATGTTCTTAAGTACACTCTTAGGATCTCCCATTGTGTTCTATGCTCTTTTGTCCTTTTGATATATAAACAAAAGAAAACAAACAGATTGGCCAGTTGTTTTTTTTGTTACTTTTACCATTATTACTATCGTAAAATTTGACTTGTAAAGTCATGAAGTAGACAAGTGAGCTAAAATATCAAGGAAATCACTGTAGAGCATCTCTCTCACATTAGATTACTGTGATTTTTGCTCCAGTTGGTCAGTAGTTGTATTAAATTAATCTGATAAAAGTAATATTTGTGTAATGATATTATGCCCCAACCTGAGTTCACAATGCTTGCCTCCCCCTTTATATAATTGTCTATGTTAGTTTTGCTTATTACTATAATTGTGCCATGTTACACTTAATTAGTTGAACTTTAATCTACACACTACTCCGGCGTCATGCAGGTGTGAGTGGATCACAAAGCTAAGTAGACTTCATCAGACGGTTTGTTTTTTAACCTCAGATTTCCCTCTATGGGCCTCCTCTCCAGACCTCTCTGCCTTATTGCCCTGTCGAGAGCGTTTTCCCCTCTTCTTGCCCTTCCCCCCTGAGGATCCTCCTGCTGCACCTCCTGATGGAGGAGCAGCGCCTGCTCCGCCTGCTCCTACACCACCACCACCATCACCAACACCAACACAAGGTGCCTCCTCTGTGAGAGTGTCACTCTCACTCTCCCTTCGTTCCTCTGAGTTATAAATGCGACGCACCACCTTCCTGATCACCTGTAGGAGGCAGAAGCTTGTTAGGAAGAGAAGATGGAGAAAAAAGAATGGCAAATATTCTGTGAGGAAGAGCAAGAAGGAAAGAAAGATATGGACAGGTAACTGTGCATGTTTTCAAGCTTGGACTGGGCGATACTGACAGAAATTTTAACAAACAAACCAACAAATGGACAAATGCCAGCAAAAGAAATAAAACTCCCTGGCAGAGGTAATTATTGCCCATAAAGACATTATTTTCACATCAACATAAACTGCAGTATATCAATATAAAAAACAAAGGTCTTATTTTTTCCTCTGAAAACATAATAATACATCTTGGGAACTCAATGTATCGCCCAGGTCCAGCTATTGGAAAAAAATGCAACAGAAAATGAAGGAGGGTATGGAAGGTTACTTTTCTGGTGACCAGATTCCCATCTTCATCTGTGAACTGCTCCTCCGTCACAGACTCTCCAGGAATGTTTTTGGCCTCTTCGCCCTGAGGTGGGGGTTTACAGGATGAGTGGATGGAATTGCAGGTGGGGGTACATTTGAGAGGTTAACTGTACGATGTTTACCTTTTATCAAACAGCCCATATCAGGCTTTTTTAAGCTGTTTATGCCCTTTAGTGTGTTTTACATGTGATAGAGTACTTCTGTGCACACAACAAAGTCTACGACATCAGGACTCCAACAGTGTCTCAGACAGAAAACACACCTGGATCAGGGGTAGACAGCATGTGAAAATTAGAAGGGTTTTTAAACACTGGTGATGTAGATGTACTCTAGCATCTAAGGCCGGAAATGTACTTGCCATTTGTCTTTGCATTCGTGAGCACCTTGAGCACTTTTGTTTGTACACTTACCTGTATGGTGTCACTGGAGGACACCACTACAGGGTGCAAAAAACCCAGGCTGTATGTAACCACCTGCTCTGCTAGTAGTAAACTGTAAACATGGCTGTAATTCTAAGAGTTCACACAAAGACTATCCCTGACCACGCTGTATTCTCTACGGTATGTGTCTGAGATGCTGTGTTAATGCTCCTGCTTCTTTAAGGCTCCATGCCCCATGTGGGCCCAGTCCGCTCTGATTGGTTTACAGGTCTACTATGTGTTGATTAGTCAGTTTCAGTGCCATGTTGTTAACAACCCTGTTTTCATTCTGATGTCTACACTTTGCAATGGACTTGCTAAAGTGAGCCAACGGGCTTAGACTGATGATGAAACAATGGTATGATGTCACATTGGTAGGTTTATCTTGGGGGCTGGCGTGCGAAACGTTTTAGGCATCTGCTGCTATCACAAAGAATTGAAGAGGGAGAGGTCTTTATACAGCAGACTTGTTCAGAGGAGTGTTGTATTGTGTGGAGAAGACATATTAAAAACACTAAAGGGCATATAAATGTCAAAAAAGCAGAATATGGGCTCTTTACGACAAAATATAGGCACTTTAAGTCAAAGAACACTTTCAAAAGATGGATTTACCCTGTAACACACCAAAAAAGCAGAAAACATGCAAGACATTCAGTTGTAATATCCCTATTTTCAAGGTCAACACATTCATCCATGAGAATCTATTAAATTAATTCTTATCAACAGCCAAGCACAAAGAAGCATACACATCAAAAACCCGGTATTATTCACATGGGAATAAATAATCTGTACTTTGGGTCTGCCACAATAAAGTTACCTTCCATTAGAAAATCTCTACTATATTTACTTTATATTTATCAATTAAAACAATTAAAATTCACATATTTTCAAATGTGCCGTCAAATTAAATTTCACCACACTTGACTTACACATGAAAAAAGAAGAAAACATTTTCTGCATTAGCTGACTCTTGCCACCAAATTACCTTTAAAAATAGTGTTATGACAAACCCTGAGCACAGCACAATTTCAAATTACAATTTAACAACCAAACAGTCAGAACCATACAGCTAGGAAACACTCCAAGCTCTAAATACACACTTAATGACTTCAACAACACTGTCAAGCAAGTCAAGAACTTCAAAAGCTGAGATCTTTTAGGTTTAAAAAAAACACAAAAAAAAACATAAATGCAAATCAAACAAAATCCACTTGTTGATGCTGCACACACGGACACCCATGCTATCGGAGGCATATGCTCATGTTTTACTTGATGAAACACACAAAAGCTGTTAAACCTGCACTCTGGCATTGTCTGGGACTTTGCAAAGCGTCAAAGAGCAAAAGTCACTCTGCATCAAGTCATCTACACACTGAGCCTCACACACCTTGAGTATGACCCTTCGGCGGAACACCCTGGTGGTGACTGTGGCCTCCTCGTCAGAGTCAGACTCGTCAGCTCTAATGGCCTCCTGACAAAGTGCATCCCAGCAGCAGTGGAACATTAATGACTCCAATGTGTCATGCTGTGTCAGTTTGTCCTCTTTTCAAGACTGTGGTCTTTAATACTGTTCAAGTTAATGAAATGTTTGACCAGTACTGAAACTTAAATGAGTTCATGGAGGAAAACATGAAGGTGCAGGTTTACAGCCCTGGGCTTGCAACCCCTATGCACTGTGGGCCAATAAAGGGCTATTCCTGTATTTTTCAACCAGGGCTGTGTATTTCCATAACTTTGAAGAAATCTAAAATAGTGAGGATCTAAAAGTGATTGGACCTGCTCCAGTGTTCCAGAAGATTGTTTTCAAAAAGCAGGCTGTAATGGCCGTTACTTTATTTTGGGGGAATGTATAGTAAATCAAAACGTGTCCTTTGAGGTGTTTGCTTTACCACTGTGACAGTCTCAAGTATTAATTTGAGTGTCTGGCTAGGAAGATCCGTAACATGGAGGTTAATAGGACTGAAAGATTTAGCGTTTCCTCACTGATTTCCTTACTGTTGTCTATACTGTAAACATCGTGAATATTGCACTGAAGCTTGATTTGAAGAAAATCGTGAATCGAATTGAAATCGCAATATCTGCCAGAAAAATTGCAATTAGATCTTTTCCTAAATCGTTCAGCCCTCGCGTTTAAGGAACTACTTCCAGTTCCATGGAGCAAGGACCAAGTAGGCAGCCAAAAATGGAGACTGAGACGAAGAGTTCTTGTTCCCTGGTAATTCTGACCCAGCTTTCTTAAGCCCTTTTCACAGCGCCTTTACACTAAGGCGCTGAACAAGGCTCCGTCATTTTACCCCTTGAGACATTCACATGGTTTCCGTGAGGCACACAAAGGCAAAAACATTCATTTGCATTGCTCCTTTCTCCTGCTGAGTCCTCAAATATTATGTCTCTGATGCTACCTTTGAAGATGGAGCAAAAAGGTGGTCAACTTGTTCCCTTAATTCCGTCTTTGGGACATTTACAGTGGAGGCAAAAAGGCAGCGTGAATGGGGCTTCTGTTGCCCCTTTAACCCTGGTCTGGTTCCCATGTTGTCAAAACTGCAGAGTTTCTCCAGTTTCTTCAATAATCTTTCCTCTCAGCTTCTAGCGAGCGGTGATTTGCTCTCTAATCTCAGAGCTATTTAGGGACGGGGGCTTGTTTGTCTTGGCTTTCAACTGTTTTGTTCTAGAATCCCCTTTTCCTTTTAATTGCTCATGATTGTCTTTGCCATCCCACTGGGGTAATGTTAAAACACCCAGGGTCTGTAGTTATGTCCTGCTCTCTCTCACTATAAGACAGAAAAAGATGTTTTAGTGAAAGCCTCCCTGTTGTGGGATTAGTAAAAGTTAATTTTATCTTCTTTCACCAGAAACAGTGTTTGCTCCTTTCGCAGCCAATAGACTCACACAACAACATGATTGTAACCTTTCAGAATATTTCACAACTTTGTAGGAATCCTTCCTGAAATTATGTCAGACATTTAAGAAAACAACTTTAGCCTTCGCAAATATTACACAGTTTTAGCAAATATGCTCTGATATTTAGCTCATTTGCACCAAAGGGTAACTGCCATTAGTTTGACAGCTGCCTGGTGAAGAAATTGTCTGGAGTATTTCCACCTTTTTGGGGACTTGGGCCTCAAAATGGTTATTAAAAAAGGCAACACTGGATTGGCCTCTTCAACGTAACAGAAGGTAAATAACAGCGCCAACTCATCTCGAGGACTTAAGGGATTTTCAAAGAATTAGAGATATTTGAAAGCAGAAGAAATATTAAACTTGTTTCTTGTGCGCTTGATCCCAGGACAAGTTCTCACCTGGACTTTGTGCTGGGACTTCTCTCCCTCCTCCCGTCCTCTGCTTGGTCCCGCTGTGCTGCTGTCCTCCTGGCTTCCTTTCCTCTTGGCTTCCTTTTCCTTTCCTTCCCTTGCTGCTTCACTGTGACCTCCGTTCTGTTTCTCGTCCTTTGGTAGGGGTTGCTCCAATGAATCAGCTAGACTGTCGGGGCTGTGAGAGGTTACAAGGATGTCATTGAAAAATTCTGACCTGACACAAATCTAGTATGTACATTAGGGCTGAGCAATTAAGATGAAACATCATATCTCAATATCTTTTAGCTTATTGGTCTACAATAATATGTAAATTTATATTTTCCTATAAAGAAATAACTAACAGTTATCACAATACCACAACTATAAACTCTGATATGATCCTAGTAAAAATCAAACTGTTTTGACACAATTTTTAATACAATGGCAACAACTCAACTCAAGCAGAAGGATTAGAAGTCATGTCAGCTCACACTGTGCGTCTGATTCGTTGATGATTTATGTGCTCACACTGTACAATCATATAATCAGATATGACCGTACTGATCAAAATGTACAAGTGAATTCAGGGCAAAACGCTAAAAATCATCAATTAAGTTTAATTTAAAAACAGCATTCACAATTACCAGATAAATCACGATAACTGAAACTCCTTGTCTCCCTGTTTGTTTATGTTTTTACTGATACAAGGGAAGGACCAAGTGGCTCCTGGGCTGAAAAATAAAGCCAATGCAGAAGTGCCAAGTTGAGTGTCTGCTTGAAGCTGCAGAAAACCTGGAGGTTATATGATTAGGTGCGTGGTAGTACAGTTTTGATAGCTATATGAACATGTTTACAGCCTGGTTCAACAAATTGTTTTATTGTAAATGTTCAACATATCTGAATCAGGGATGGGCAACTGGTAGCCTGGCAAATCCCTAAATGTGGCCCCAAAGTTTGCTAAAAAAAAAGTTTTAAAGATTATAAATACATTAAAAAATCTGCCCTGAAAGTAGCAATTTTTTTTAAAGGAAAAAAGAGCAATAACTTGCTGTAACTGTTTCTGTAAAACTACCTTTATACATCACTAAAGGCATTTGTAAAGATAGAAATAGATGTTTCAGTAAAATATACCCTAATGACCAGGAAATGCTCTATAATTTGCTTTGTGGTTGCATTGATATCTGTTAAGCTCAATAAATCCAGCATTACTTGTTGCATTAAATATATGTTGACATAATAACTTCGTCATTGGTTCCTTATTTTGACCTGTAATTAGGACAAGTTAAGTTGAAAGTAGAGCTGGGTAATTTATTGAATTTTAATCAAGATTACAATCATTGCCCTCAATTATGAAAACTGAGTAATCCAGAAAAAAAATACTGTGCCACAGGACATGTTGGACTTTTTATTCTTTTCCCTCTTGTTTTTTTATTATTAAGGATTTCCATCTGTGGTTGGTTAAACAGATTATCTTCAGGTCAATAAGCATATTACTACTGTGGTGGCTCATACTCTCAAATCAGGATTAACACAAGCTACTCTGATAAAAACTGTACTCTCTATTCCAGTTACTTGTCTGGAAATAAATAAAAAAACTATCTTTAAAAAAGAAAGATTGAGCATTATCCTACCTTCCCTCCTCAGCAGCAGCACCCACCGACTCGCCAATTGCACCGGATGTTTCATTTCTCCACCCTGAAACTGAACACATGTCCTTCTCTGCTTGCCGTACTTGTTCAAGGATTGCATTCACCCTCTCTTCTGTCATCTCCTCATCCTCCAAGCCTCCCTCCAGCTTTATATCCTCCAGCAGACTCTGCAGCCTCTCCTGGGTCATCTCCTCTTCTTCCTCTTCCTGCTTTCCATTCTCATGGCTCTGTGCTGCTTCTTCCTTTTGGTTTTCCACTTGACACTCCAAAGTATCCGTGTCTACGGTCTCGGCATGCCTATCTATTCCCTTTCCTGATTTATTTACCGCTCTCCTGTCGTTTTCTGGTGTGTCATAAGGAGCCAGCTCTGCCTTTTCCTCTTCTTGTATCCTTTTTTCTCCAGTGGTCAAGGTTGTGTCCTCTGCTCGAACAACAGGGGGGACCGTGGCAGTGGAACTTGGGGCTGGGGCGATTGTGACGGGCTCGCTGCTGGAGGTACTGGTGGTCTGAGTGAGGGACAGGTCGCTAGGCCTTGTTAGCGTGGTCTTACTAGGGGATTCTGCGCTAACATCGGCCTCACTAAAGAAGTCGTCATTGCGCAGCGGGGTGGGGGGCTCGTAGGTCAGGTCTGTGGGGGTTTTCAGCTCCAGGTCTATATTGTGATATCCTGGGGTTGGATGGCAGGAGTAAAGGATTAGAGGGTGAGGGGTTTGAAGAGGGAGGGGGAGAGAGAAGAGAGAGGGGGGAGGAAAGGAGGGGAGGGATGGGGGAGTAGAGTGGTGGAGGTGATGATATGAGAAACACTTGAAACATCTGAGGGGAGCCATTGTTCAAAAGTCACACAAGTGTAACAGGGATCCACTTTAAAGCTGCGTCTTTCAGCTATTTGAGGGCAGCAGAGCAAGCTGAGGACAACAGCTACAACAAACTTATTTCTTGTTAACTGGGGCAGTCAAACAGTCATTCTTTTTATAATTATTTGCATCCAATTCTAGTGATTCACAGTTAATTCTACCGTATTCACTCTTTAAGGGGTTCTAGTTAAGTTGATTTCTCTGTATTAGTAACCTAGGTAAGGTTGAAAGAGAGATTTTTCTAGCTCCTGCTGTCACAGCCCAAAGGACTGCACCAGTGGTTCTCAAGTAGACGATGATTTAGTTTTAAATTTACTCTATCAGTACTTCATATTTCATCTTTCTTTTTATATGAAAAATGCAAATTATGTGACTTAAAAAATCCAATGAAAACCCTGAAAGTTTTTCCAGTTAAAAGAAAAGCAGGTCCAAACAACATTTGTTCCGCATTTTTCAAAACTTTACAAACAGCATCTGATGTTATCAGAAATCATCGATAATGATCTAGCTCAAGGTCAACAGGATTGAGCATCAAATTAAACCTGAATATCTTTTTTTGACAGTCTGCTTAAAAAACACTGAGGTATCAAAGATATTAGTCTGTGGTTGGGATCTATGCAAAAATTGACAGAGCTGAAGGTAATTTTCTAACTTAACAAGCTGACATGATTAAAATATATGTTCATAGTCAGCTAAGAAATATGACTGTTAAATGTGAATACATTGCCATTGATATGTTTACACTTATCATCGAGAGACAGAAACATCTGTTTTAACCCTTTAAAGGCTGAAAACACAAATTATAGCCAGAAAATTCTAACTTTTTGGAGCTGAAATGTTTATTTCACTTTCTACTGAAATCCAAAAATCTAAATTTACATAAAATTTAACATATATATTTTTTGTATCTCATCAGTTACATTAGGTGTTTCTGGCAACTGATAATCCACTTGAGGACATTTTTATCATTTATCTGATTATATTCAGATGTTTTTTTAGTTATTTGTTGATCGTATTGATTAGATAGAGGTATCATAAAAGTATGTATCAAATATGATACAACAGCCTTGAAAGGGTTAATGAGAAAGCTTACATATCCAATACCAGATATTATATTGGTAACGCAGTTGTTTGTCAATTTTTATTAAGTTAGTAGAAAAAATCTTGCAAAGGGATAAATATGGTGTGCCTTGAGGATCTGACTTGATATTTGATGTTTGTTTGGGAAAAAGCCAGAGTGGCTGCAGAGAACCCACCTCATGCATGGGAAGAACATGCAAACTCCCTCTGACCGACACTGGGATAGAACCAGCAACTTCCTTGTTGTGAGGCACGTGCAATACCTGCTGCGCCACCATGCTGCCCCTAGTGGGAACTGCAAGTGCTAAAATGCTGACTCACACAATATGGGGGCACCAATGGGCATAGCTGGCGGGGTGTGAAGGACAGGAAGTATTTTGCGCACACTTGTTTGACAGCTTAAAAAAAGCCTTGACTTTCATTTTGAAGGAAAATAAGTGACATTATTACAACACTCAAAAGCCTCTCTTAAAATTATCAGCAATGTTGATGTACAACACTGTTTTAAAAAAGAGCTTTGAAATTGTAAAAGTTTCACAGGGTGTTCTGTTGCCCTAAAAAAGACCACAAGAATATGAAAATATAAGGACACCCATTCTTAAACCAATATTCTAAACATGGGAACTCTTGTGTGACTTCTGAACCAGCACCACAAAGTAGACACATGATATTCTTACAAGAAGATGGAGCAGAATATAAAGACAGAGTAATAGATGTAAGACGGACATTGTACAGAAACATATTATTCTTTTCATTAATAAATAAATATTGAATTTCACTTCTGACATCTGCAAAGCTGAATGAGCATTTGCAGCTGTCGGGTTTTTTATAAGAGAACTGAACACCTGACCTCAGACTCAAAGCTTACAGTTTAATAATCACTGAATTGTAAAAGCAGTGAAATCATTAGGGGGCAATCAAAGCCTGAATCCAACTCATTTTCTGGAGAGTGTTTTAGTTTAGGAGCACAACCAAAAATTAGGAAAAATTCAGATTTGTTAGTTTCGTTAATTTTGACAAAATTCAGAGGGAAGCAGAGCAAACAGGGGCTGTCATTTAAAGGCACAATATGTAGAATTTTCACACTGAAATATCCAAACGAATATAAAAGACTAATCCAACATGTAACATATATTTAATGAAGTATTCATATCAACAGTTTTTAAAGCTAAAGAAATCCTTAGTCTTTCCATTCATAGCGGTGTAGGTAACTGTGGCAGCCACCATGATAAAATGAAACATGGTTATTGTGCCGTGTAAAATCAAGATGTTAAGTCAAAGACTGCAATATAGGGAAGCAGAACTGTTCTGGGAAGCTCCCATTCTGTTTCTGTAACCTATGTTCATTTTGCTGCTTACTTTGACAACCACTGTTATTGGCTGTGGGTTTTCAAACTCCCCCTGTAATGTATAATTATTTCCCCCTACCCGTTTACCCAGTTTGACGTTACAGAGTCATGAAGAGATATGCTGTCAGCTCTGCCCACCTCCTCTTCAAACTTGTTGTTTTGAAAAGAGGACTCTCCTCACTAAAAGCTGTGTATTTACCAGACGGTAAACCTCTGTTTTGGGTTCATCAATCTCCCATATTGAGGGAGAACATCTTATGATTAGGTTTATGGCTTTCCATACCTTTATTGAATTGCAAGACAGTGGATAACATCAAAAACTGGGGTAAGAGAGTCCCAGAAGACATGCTGGAAAGGAAACAGGAAGGATTCTGTACCATGCCAATCATGTCCAGCGCATTGGCTCAGCCTCTGTAGTATATAGTAGCTGCAATGGCCAATGTGAGAAATAATCAAAATTTAGGTAGGAATAGCTCCCTGGGTCAATTTGTTGTGTTCAACACAGGTCAGCATATATAAAGTGGAGAGAAATGTTGGGTTGGAGGAGAATAGCGTTTCCAGACGGCTCCCTGACTAACTGCAGAATGTACGTCAACATAAATTTAACACCAACTCAACTTATGAAAACTTTTGCTAATCTAGTTTAGGGCTGATAAATTTTGTAAAAATGTATTGTGGTCACTCAACGAACACCCTATAAAGTGGATGTATATGCCATTTCACCGGGTGAAGCTCTAAATCTCTCACCTCTGTAAATTACGTTTATACATATCATATTCTTAGCTTGGTCAAATACTCACTTTACCGAGCCAACCTGAATGCAATCACAGTGTTACCAACTGGACCTTAAATGCTTCACTAAAAGCAAGGTGTGTATGTTGGCAAGCAATGTGTAGGTTACTTTATATGATTTCTAGTAGCATGACAAATGTAGTTCACCGTTTAGTAGATACACTTCACGGATTTCAGTTTTCATCGACAAAGGTCCAATTCGAAACAGCAAGCTAGCAACGAAGGTGGGCAGAGCTGACAGCATGTCTCCTCACTTAATGTTTTGTAATTGCATTGACTGACCTGGCAACAGACTTATTGTGCGTTTAAATGTAAACTTCAGGAACTGATCTATCCCATTTAAAGTGAGACGGGACACCAGGAGGGAGTGGGGATGAGGGAGGGGAGGAGGAAAGGGACTGGGGAGAAAGAGGGTGATTGCTAATTGGTTGAGAGGAAGAGCAGGGAGGTGGGGGAGACTGCGGAGGAGTTGTTAGAAGGGGAGAGGACGCAGGACAGAAGAAGGGGATTGGTGAAGAAGTTAGAGGAAGATAGGAGGCACAATTTAAAGAGGGAGAAGAGGGCACGTTCACAGATTGGGATGGCGTAGGAGGTGGAGGTGGGGGGTAAGAAGGCGGTTTAAAAACACGGGTAGTAATAGAGGATGAGGAGCGACAAGGGGGAGGAAGAGGATGAAGATGAGGAATAACTGGAGCCGGAGAGAAAAGAGGGCTTCTAGGTGAGGAGGGAACAGGAGGGGAGTAAGTCAGAGCATCGAAGCGAGGGAGAATGGGAGCGACAGGGAGGATGTAAAAAGGAGGTGTTGAGGGAGGAGACGGGAATTTGAAGACAGAAGAAGAGGAAGAGTCGGGAACAGGAGGGGAGAGGAGAGAGGAAGAGGTGATATAAGTGGGGTTAAGGGAATTAGAGGAAGAGGAGGGAAGAAGAGTGGGATGGGAAGGGGGGATAGGCTTAGGCTTTTTAGGAAACAGAGGGAGCGTGTGAGACCTAAGAAGCTTTAAAGCTAAAACAGTTAACACGAATCACAAGAGACAGAACCCAAAAACAGAACAGGTGTTAGACGAGACGTGGATGAAGAGACAAACAGCAGAAACAAATAAGTAAATGCACACGGTGAAGTGAAATATGAGTGATGGAGGAGCAGCAAAAGCGAAGATGTTGCACACTGGAGCCGAGGGATTGCTTATCTCTGTCAATAAGCAAGAGCAGACCTCTTAAACACCAGCAGAGGGAAGGATGACCTTTCATGTAGAGGGAAAGTAAAGGGGCTTGATTCATGTTCTGGCTATGTCTTGTGTAAGGGCAAATATTGGGGACTCTAATAGAAAACTCAGGAGGAAGTGCAGTGATAGTGGGAATACTGAAGAGGCAGGACTTTCTAAATGCAGCAGCCATTAAGTTAAATTTCCCCAGGGAAACTAGAGCTCTAAAATAAATATTGAGCTGGACTCTAAACAGCTGCTGTGTCATGATTCCATAGCAAGAGAATGGTTAAGAGAATAAAATATATAAAAGAAAATAGACTAAACCTGTTCAGTATGAGGAAAACATGCAATGTGCAATAACATCATTCAATATTCCAAAAACAATATGGATTGTTGTAATTTACCAAATGATTAGTGTACATATTAGTCAATCTAACCGATGTTGTTCTTCCTGTTTTATACAACACTTTCTCCACTAAACTTGCACAAATACATTTAAGGGGAGCTGAAAGTTTTGTGTTTTACTGTGTATTTTGTTAGCATGGCCTTTTATCTTTGTATTGACATGCTTTCTTTTACTAATAAATGAAATAAACATAAAAAAACTAGCTATATCTCCATATGACTGCACTACAAGGTGTGAAAGCGAGCCACTATACCATAAAATTTTGCCACATTAAAAAAGTTGTATGTAATTTAATGTGATAAATTCAAATTATCGTGCTGTGTTAAGTGCAAAGGCTCATATTGATAATGACTGACTGTGTTAATTGCTCTATGAAAGTTTATTTGTGTATATTCTTGTATGTATGCCTGTTGATTGGATGCTTGCATACTGATTGTTTGCAGGCATGTATTTTTGCACACTTGTCTTTTATGACTTTATTCCTGTTCTCTTTCCTACTTGTGGAGCACTTTGTAACTGTGTTTAAAATGTACTATATAAATAAAGTTTATTTTTATATTATTATAATATTATTGGGTATTTGTGAGTTCTACAAAGACATCAATAGGAAGACAGGATTCTGCCCTTTCCAATATACTAGATAAAATTCTAGCTGCTAAAAGATGTAAAATTGCAAAATAGAAGAGCACACTGATAAAGATAAAGAACCTGTCAAGTATGAGTAAGTGTTGGTAATTTGTAATTTGACTTTTACATTTTTCTGCTGGACACGTCATCAAACGATTAGCGTATCTAAATTCAACTTTGTCTTCTCTTTTTGTCATGTTATTATCCTTCGTTTGGAATTGTTAACTGATACAAGATTGACGCAAATTCCATTAGATTAAAGTCAAGTTTCCATCAAATCCAAGAAAAATAAAAGAAATTTTTTACCAGGCAAAAACCAGCAAAGAAATACTGTTTTTCCTGTAAATATCTTTTGAATTTTTCGCCAGCCAAAGGTGTTTTTTATGTGTGAATACTGAAGTAAAAACATCCAATAATGTGGTTTAAAGCCTTGCTTGCTTTGGTTGGCATTACATCTAAATTCCTGACCAAATCGCCTGTTATGGTATCAGAACACAGCTCAAGACTGAAAAAAAAATCTAGTCAGGGCTACTCCTGTTGTTGTGTGTTAAGTAAAAGTAACATCAAGAAGCTTTTAAATTCACATTTTGCTAAGTGGCTTATTGACTCTCAAAAACAGACTCCTGTGATATATAAGATTAGAACCACATAATGTGAGTTATATTCACATTAATAAGCTCTGAGCCACTTCAGATCTCAGATTTTTAAGCTCTGCAGCTTCTAGATATTAATACCACCAAGGGGCGCTGTTGTATCACTGTTCCTGCTCCTGCCAGCCTGAGCTCATCAGTAGGAAGGATGGGGAGACATGATAGAACCCGGAAACCCTTGAAAGTAGCAGAATGTAGCTGTTGGTGAAAGTAATCTGGTTAGTTGAGCTGCAAGCTGATTAGGTGTTATTGCTGCAGGAATTAGTCACTCAGAAGCAGGAAGAGGAGGAAGAGGAGGTCGGCTGGTCTCAAAGTGGGAGAAGCTACAGTGGAGCGTAGAGGCTGGGAGGCTCGCAGGAACCCGGGAGATGAGAGGAAGAGTAAAGCTAACAGCAGTGACACAGAAGCATTATTATACACTGCACACTTTGAAAAAAGGTGTTTCATTTTCAACTCGTCTGTGAGTGGATTAGGGGATCGAAATCTTCAGGATCAACAAATGAACTTTAAATATGGACACTCCTGACAGGTTGAAAAGGCTGCACCCATTTGAATAGTGTTAAAAGTGTATCATTAAAGGCCAACAACATTAGTGCAGGCAGTGCATAGCATGAAGCAACAGCCATGCATTTTAATCATTTGATCCAGCTGTTAAAAGTTGGTTTCACTTTAAATCATCTCCACAAAAAGATCTTTACTTCACTTTTTTCAAAGCAACAGTAAAACTGATCTTTGTGTTAAGATGACAGACAGAAACTTGGTGAGACAGATCAGACTTCAGGCCCATTTCAGAAGTTTGTCTCAGTTATCATGATAAATCAACACTGGAACAAAAAATCTTCAACTCACTAGGGTAATCATCCAAAATAAGAGATAAATTAACATAATAAGCAGCTTGTATGGAAGCTAATGGATCAACTGATGTTACAATTCAACTCATTCCTAGATCACATGTCTGTAAGCTTGATTTTTCAGTATTTGAACTTATCTTATACATGATTGCATGGGATGACAAGCCTTAAAAAATGTCAGAACCTGAATGAAAACCGATGTCAAGTCCTTTACCTCCTGTGCACGTAGTACTAACTCTACTGTCTGAGCTCCTTAAGCCTCGATCACATTTTGCATTAACAAAGATGCTGGCCAATCAAATACCAAGTTGATTATGCATTCACACAAGCATTATCAACATGTCTTCTGTGACAACCTTCCACCAGAACTCACTTGCTGAAAGCTTAACTAACTCAGCGGTGGCCACATGCAGCTCCCCTACTCCCTCCCAATGCAGCTTGCTAGTCAATTTCAAACGTAAAAAAAAAAAGTTTACAGAGAAAATGAAACAAAAACAGTCATGGAAACTTGTAAAAAATGTAATTATAATTGCTAACTCGAAATTATCAAAGAATTTGTGACAAGTTTGTCCTCTGGCTAACCAAAGCAGCTCATCTGTGCTCTAAACACTGATTGACTGTTCTCATCTTAAGCATATTTACGGCAAATGGAGGGAGAAAAGTGGTTAAAAGATTCACTGCTAGCTACACCTTCATGTGTGTTTTCTGCTTGTCACAAGCAGATGCCATGCCTGTTGTGAAATTCCAATCAGCCACCTGTAATGCCTTCTCCTCGCTCCCGTCAGACATCATTTGGGTGGCCAAACAGAGCTAATTATCATAGCTTCTCCATCTCCAAGGTTTCCAGAGGGGAGGGAAATAGAGTTGCATCTAAGCCTCTACAGAGACAAAGTTTATCATTTCTGTGTCCAACTTTAATCAGATTCTTGCTTAAAAGACACCTAAGACATGATGTAAACAATCAAACAGACTAAGACATTGGACTTTTACGTTAAGGCTCTAAGCAGAGGAAGGAAAAAATTGGATTGTCAGAAATGCTAGGATTAATAGACTTTTTTTTTCTTTTTTTCTCCCCCAGACTGGAATGTTTTTACTTCCTTGTGCCCACTACTTCTGTCTTTTTAAACATATATTAAATTATTACTATACTGTCCTGTTCCTTCATTGTTTACATCAAATAAAATAAAAATCAAGCTTTAAAAATAAATTATGTAAAGTTACTTTTACTAATATAAAGGAAATCAAAACACAGCCAGAATCATGTGCCATAGACCTCAAAACTTAAAACCTACTGGATGACAATGATGCAAAAAAAGCAACAATGATCTTGAGCTTCTGAAATGAGCCTTTTGGTCTGAACTTGATTACACTGTAGCTGCCACATTTTATTTCAATTGTGAGGACAGAGAAAGTAAGAAAGAGAGGAAGGTCTGACATTCTGCTTAAAGCCAGCATGCTATAATCATTAATCTTGGGTTTAATTTTCTTTTTTCTAACAGCAAATGTCACAAAAGGGGCCATAAACTTGTAGCATACACATAACCATAACTCTTATTTAACCAAATTATGAACCAGTGCCCTCACCCATATGAAAGATGTATCATTAACTTTTTAACAAGATCCTAATACATTTATCATACAGGACACCAAAGACACGAGTTCATGAGAGGGTTACATTCACTTCATGATCATGCTTTTCAGTCACATATTTAAGTGTCATGCACCTAAAATGGTTCAAATAATCAAAAGTTTTGATTAGACAATAAAATCACTTAAAATGCTAACATTTGCCATTAATATTTAAATGATTGTGTGCTAAAATTTTGAATTAGCCGCCCATGTTTTAAACACTATCAGTCTGACTGGGGTGACTCTTTACTGGACGACTCTAATTCTGTTGCTACCTGATGGTCCATTAACCGTAATGAGCTCAATGAACCTTGCTCCAGTCACTTTGGTTTGAATTTAATTGTGATTATTGTTTGGTCAAGCCTGATTGTTTTTGTATTTATCCACACTGACAGGTCTGACTATGTCTGGCTAAGAGAGGAGGTGAAGAAGGGTGAGGGGATAGACTGAGAGATAGACTGAGAGTTCAGCTAGGGTGGGCTACACTTTACCATCGGACTGATCCGGGAATACTGCGTTATCATCGGCAAAGCAGCGTGTGCCTGAAATGTTACCGTAGTCAAATATGGGCCCTTCCAGCAAAGTCACAATATCCAACCGATTGATCTTTGTCAGCACCGCGGTTAAAGTGTCCGCTGGAGGAGAGAAAGACAAAGAAGATTCACTTATAGTAATATTTATCGCTGGGGATGGGAATCAAAAATCAATTCCAGCTGAGAATCGATAACAACTCTCTCAAGGAATCAATTTTGTTATTTTTTTTGCTTGACAGTTCTCTTATCAATGCCTTCCACTATGCTCTGCATGCAGAGTAAATAAAGGACATCTCACTCTCATCAGAGGCAGTCAGCAGACATGACAACTGTGATCATGGCAGACAAGAGACAGAGACAAATGACACTCACTACACAACGATTAGTGGGTTGAAACACCAGCAAAATGCAGAAGCAATAATCTGTGCTGCACAACATTAAATGTAAGGAGTGACATTTGACATTGTTAGCATTGAAGACCTATGTAGGCCAACTACAAGCTATTTTGTATTTCAATGAGATTTTGCTAATGCCAATGCCATTATCAATTCTGTTTACTGATCCAATTCTTCAACGTGGATCTTGTATGAGGGGAAAACTGGCCTACATAGGATTTCAATGGCAACAATGTCAAACACATGTCACTCCTGACGTTCAATGGCATGCTGCACAGAATAATGCTTCTGCAAATTGCTGGTGTTTCGACCTGTTAAACATTGAGCAGAAAGCGTCTCACTTTGACCATTTGTGTCCTGTCTGCTATTATTACATTTTTGACTTCTTTGTTAGAATTTCTGTGCTGATAAGACCATGACGTCCTTCAATTGCAAAGCATGCAGAACAAACGGAAACGATAAGGAGACAGTTCAGCAAAAAGACTAATGATATCGATTCCTTGAGGGGTTGCTACCAATTCTTTGCTGGCATTGGTTTTTGATTCCCATCCTCATCCATGAGAGAATCACATGCTAGGAGAAAAGAAAGGGATATCAAACATAAAAACTATTTTTTACTTTTTAGCTCTGGCACATTGCTTACTTGTGGCATTTTTACCGTCCCTGTGCACCCATTTCTTTAGGAGCATGAAGCTCTGTGCGGTCAGGGAGTTAGGGTTCTCCACTCTGATGAAGTTGATCTCCTCCACAGAGAAATCCAGCTCCCTGGCCAGCTCTGCAAAAGAAGCATAACACACAAAAACATACTTTTAGGAACGGTAAAGATTTAGGTCCTTGGTTTCTTGATTGGTTGGCCTCTTACGAATTAAGAGGGTCATTCTTAGTGAGGTAACTCATTTTGTTAGATTTTGGCTGGGGTGATAAGCACCCTGTGCAAAAATTAGATACCGTGACGTAGTTCCAGATTCTTTTCCAGCTGCTTGTGGAAAGACAGCCCCCTACATCTTCTCCCAGAAATGTAGGATGTGTAATAAGCAATAGAGTGGCTGAACAATTCATAGAAGTTATAAACCAGTCCTTCTGAAGGCACATTACTTACTTGTGGCATTTTTACCATCCCTTAACTTACCATCTGTGCCCTTTTTCTGTGACCATTAGCAACACTTTCTGGGTCTTTGCTTGATTATTGAATGTAACTGATGATAATGTATGAAAGAAAAATTCCTTAGGTGAAGATGTTCGACAAAGAACATTGTAACCCTTCCAACTATCTAGATTTGCTGGCACCTGAAAGCGGTAACACTCATATAATTTATTTAAATCTCTAGAACATTACAATGGATCTTTACAGGGATAACTGTGTTTAGGAGCTAATTCTCTTGTAAATCTTTTAGGGGTCTTCAAATCAGATGTATCCCTTTCAATAAATTTGAGATTTTACACACAGTAGCTGGAGAAAAAATGCTCAACATCTTTCTTTCGAAATAGAAAAACAAACGACCTATTCATAAAACTTGTTGAATTCAATAATCTTACTGTTGAGTTTATAAAAACAGGCTTCATTGTTGCATTAACACATGCATTACAATTCATATTTTGTCATTTTTAGGGGCTACATGATCGTAACAACACAACACAGTGCAAACACAGTCTGCAACTAATGAAACCGAGGCTTTCTCCTGGCACTGACAGTAATACTGGTGATAAATTTTAGACCCAGAGAACCAAATGTTCAGTTTGACTTCACTGCAGCTCTGCAACAAGAACAAACATTAAAAATGGATGAGATTACTTTTCTCTTATGAGCACTCACAACACAGGAAACACAGACACACACAACTACAATATTCACTCTCAAACACACGACTGATGTATGACTGTGCTTAAACCTTAACTGCACACACACAGACAAAAACACACACACACAGGGTGACGCCCACTCAGACACATGCAGGCACTTGGGACAGTGCTGCAGTGCAGACGGTCAGACTCGGACTGAACTGCAGAGGCCACACCCTGATGTACTCATGTGATTCATGTAAATATAATCATCTGAAAGTCCCTTAAAGCAAGATAAAGCTAAACATCAATGACACAAAAGGACAGAGGTACATTACTTCAAACATTTTTTTCTGTAAAAGTTAATGATATGTTTAAATTATAAATTTCACAGCCCTTTTGTTTCTTACATTTAAACAAGTAAGTTTGTATCTGATTCATTCATCAGCAAAACCACATTTTGATACAATATGTAGATATTCTTGTGTCTAATGTTGCTCTACCGTCTTGATGATGTATGAAACCATAAACAACACTGCAGTGCTGTTCAGAATGAACACTGAAAACTCATTTTCCACCAGATGGCGACAAATATGTGGGAAACTAACAGTGAAAAACAAGCTTATTTCTGCTCTTGAGTGGGGAGGAATGTGTTCTGCAAGGCAGTATATTGACAAAAGAAGCGAACAGGATCAACAACTAAAAAAGAATATATAAATATAAATATAAAGTGCTGAACAAATTCATTAGACCACCACTCGATGTAAGGTTTATGCCACAGCTGTTTATAACAGCTATGGTTATTACCAAAATCATTTTTTATGTTTCTGTACGGTTAATACTCCAGTATGCAGACGGTCTTTAAACAAAATGATATTTTTATTTTATTTTGGTTTAATTAATTATTTTTTAATTAATTAATATATAATTATTACAATTATTCATGAATTTACAAAAAAAAAAAAATAATAAAGCACATTATCATTTCTTGATAAAGATGTCAAATTATAGTTATTTACTTGCATTTCTTAACAGAACAAAATGTTTTAGTTGACTATTAAGCTCTATTAATTTCTGTCTTCTCAGAGAAGCACAATGAGCCTTCTCATTATTGGGTATAATGAGGTTTGAAATTCCTCCAGTAATAAAAAAATAACATTTGTAGTTAACAACAAGTTTTTTAAAAAAATATTAATGATTTATGTCTCTTGTTCTTTTATGACAGGTGGTCTAATAAATTTGTTAAGGATCATATATTTACAGTATATATCAGTGTTTCTACTGCCTCTATACACTGTAACAGTGTGATGAACAACCATAGTACACTTTCTATTTATTCTTAGTTCATATAACATAAGGGACTAACAAAGACAACTGGGATTTATAGTCACATCAGTGGAGACAACTCGTATTGCTTTTCTTATCAGTTGTCAAAATTGTCAGAATAAGGAAGGTCCAGCAACAGCAGTGTTAAAACTCAGTTCAGTTCTTCTTCTGATTTAAGTCAGAGAGAAAGAAACCCCAAATGTAATCCTTCCATTATTCCATGCTTTTGTAATGTTGCATTAAAAGTTAGAAGTTTGCAGACTCACCAGTCCAGCTGAGTCCGAGGTGGTCGGCTACTATCGCCATGCGGAGGTCTGTTCTCTCACAGGGACTCTGAGGGCCTGTGAGAAGGTGCAGGGGGGGGCAGGAAAGAAGCAGTTACAAAGTAATAATACAGCAAACAATCCTCAAATTAAATAAATCTAGATCTCAAAAAGAGATGGATAAATAGTTCTTAAAATACTCCCACAGAGGGGATCAGTAATATGAAACTTAAAAAACAGATTGGGATTGTGAACTGAAAGTTTGTCTGTTTCAGATTCTAAAATGTTTTGGTTTTGACTCCAATGCCCACCAAGTACATAGTTTATATATACTGTATACAATATTAACTGAACTAGACTTTTTTCTACCTTTTGACAATTTTTAACCTAAATATATGATCATCCTAAATCTTGCAGTGCTAATGAATGGAAATACACAAAGACTAACTTTAGCTCACTGTCCCAGGTTTTACTTTTTCAAAATCACAACATTGTTTCTGGCCAGACTGTCCTCAAATGTAAAGTGTGCCTGGATATCTTACAATACTAATTGGTTTTTATATGAAATATGGATCAATATTTTTCTGAGAATTTGAGTTACTATGTTTGTATCCAAAATAAACCTGAAGACCAGTACTGTAGCTTAGCTTCAAGACAGGGGGAAACATCCCACTACACCTGAAACTGGCATAAGTACTGACATTTTAAATCAGTTTGACAAAAGATATGTGTAGTAATAATTGTTTAATGCTTGCAGTCATTATGTAATTAATTGATTTTTTAAATCTGGCTTATATTTCTTGTATCTATAAAGAAGGGACAAGGAAAATTGTTTAACTTAGTTATTGGAAAATTAAGATAAAAACACATTTTATAAATCAACTTCACTGTCAAAGAAATCATCAGATATATAAAATCACACTGTGAACACAATATTGTGGCAAAAATGGTGTTGTCAGCTAAGCTTATAATTACATCCGTATAGTACAAAAAAAAAGTTTACTTCCGATCTGTAAAGCTCACCTATGTTCTGTTTACTTTTTTTTTGGTTTACTAGAATGTACATTTGGGTTATGCTATTTTTATTTTCCATTTATCATCAAACCTTATGCTGCATTCACACATCAGCGTAAAGCTGACACACGTTGAGGAAGCATCAAAATTTCTGTGAATGTACAATCACAGGGTCAATTTCGATGTATTAAACGCAGATGGGCATATCTAAAGCAAAGAGAAATGTGGTGGTGGAGTATGACATTTCTCAACAGCCCAAGGACTAATTGAAGACAGATTTTTAATGTTTACTAACATAGATGTAATGCATGGTTAGAACGCTTAACTTAGGGGAACTTTGGCCTTCATAGGTTGGCACTGCTGTTTGTTGTTTTTACTGAAAAAAAACATACTATAATGTCAGTCACCCAACGCCATATAAACTGGATGTACTTAGCCAACAACATATATATGTTGTTGGTTAAGTACACTAGGTTAAGTTGGTTGGTTAAGTAGACTAGCTGCAGCCACTAGCTGCAGCTAGTCTAAGTTTTCCAACACTATGTCCAGAGGACAAAAGACAGCTGTTGTACAGCAGGAGCCTACTGGCGAGCAGGCCTCAATATTCGCCAACAGAGATGAACGCAGCTATAACTGAGGGTAGTGAAGATAAGTAGAGATCACTTCTGACTGGCTGGCCAGACTTAGCTCGACGCGGCTTGACGTTTCCCTATGAATTGGCAAAAGTTGCCTAAAACGTCAGTGTGTGAATATGGCTTTTAGAAATTTACCAAATAATGTGCGGTTTTGGAGGGATTATCTATAAGTTCTTATAAGGAATAATCTTTACACTCAGGCTGGCTGAAAATAACTAAATCAAAGTGAACCATCATGGACTGTTTGGTTGCTTTTATAATGATAAACACTTTGATAGTTGCACTCTTGACAATTATCAGTTAGAACTCCACTTGCTAAAATAAAAGGCTTGAGGATCTGTGAGGCCAGAAAAGTCATAACACAAATCACACTTACAAAATAAAATGTTTGATATTAAGTATTTAAAGTATTAGTAGTAAAGATTTAGAGAGTAAAAGAGTTTTCTACCACATCACTAACCACACACAAACTACCATCAGGCAACATTCCCTTTCACTGACAAAAGCAATTCAAGGCTTCAACTTGAAATCAAATCTGATCCAGCTGCAAAAACGTTAAGAAGAACCTTCGACACTGAACCACTCCTTTGCAGCTGAAATTTATATGATTGTCAAGTTCAGCCGATGAATTGTTTTCACAGCATCTTTAGAGATCAAAAAGTTCCAACAAATGAAATCTACAAACCAGGCAAGCAGACCAAAACAATCACAAGGTTGTACCCCCCGAAAAAGATCCTCCACTGTTCCTAATTATGCTGTGGATGAAGGGAGTGAGAGGTGTGAAGTATGTGGTGAAGTGCAAGGCTTGGCTAGCTTTATCTGGAAGTCAAAGTGAGAACGTGTGTGGTAGCCTTAAGGATCCCACAATCAAGGGATGCATACAAAAGCTGGAGGTATACTTGCTCGTTAACCTTGTTTAGCATACATATACTGCTGTATCATGAACGCAACAGTCACAAACTTGGTTATAAACTACACTTGCTACTAGAGGAAATCGCTAGAGGGCACACAAGGGAGCTCAGGCTGTATACAACTACCAGATGCAAATGATGTTAACAAAAAAAAAAAAAAACACTTGAAGAGGTTACTTAGGAGGTTTTCCCTCACAGTACACTTTGTCAGACGGAACAAAGGCTGACTAATAATGGTTAAAATAGCCACCAGCCACTAGTTGAAGCTATGGCTACGGTCTTCATTCCTGCCATCCAGCCTATTGTTGGCCCTGAAAATACAAAACCAGCTACGAGTAATAACATAATTCGTCTGGAAGCAGTTTACGAGGTGTGTCAGAAAAGTTCCAGGACTGATGTCACAGAAGATTTATTTAGAATCCAAACTACAAGTTTTCCCCTTCAAAGTAATCCCCCTGGAGTCTAATGCACTTTCCCATCCTTCATTACTTTGAAAGGGAAAACTCTTAGTTTGACGTTTGGGTTTGAAATAAATCTTCTGTGGCACCAGTCCTGGAACTTTTCTGACACACCTCGTATATGTCTTCTGTGCCATAAAATAAAGAAAAAGCTGTATTTAGGATGGGTCAGGTGGTACTTGCATGTTGACTTGAACCACGTGTAACCACGTTCTGTACAGACTTGTACAAACTAACCTGTAAAGAGGATTGTGGGCTGGCAGTGCTAGCAATGCTAAAGTTAGCCTGAGATCTTCTGCAAAATTCAAACCACAACACACTGCTTTCTGGTTTACTTGCCTTGTTTGATTCTTGGTTGGTTCAGATGGTTTTTACATACACCCAAACCAAAATCTGGTCCGCTTGGAAGTGAACCCATACCATCTGTTTTCAGGCAGACCAGGGTTTGGTTCCTTGGTCTGAGCCAGAAGTCATTTTAGCTTTCACACCACCCAAAATAGACCAAACATTCCAAAAAAAGGGAACCAGAAATCAGTTGGTGCAGTCCAAAATAAGAAATACATCCTCAAACTAACTTTTTGCAATTGAAGAGACAGTCAAAGAGCGACATTTTAGCTTCCTCACAAACAGCTGCACTGTGTCCTTCCAACAGTCACACCAGGTTCTCTTATGGATAACTCTATCCTTATAATCAAAGGGTGTCAGCACCTCCACAGTGCGTGCTAAAGCATGATTAATTAAATTAAAAAATCATCATTAGAGATGCTCCACTTGAGGCAGCCATCATGGAATGACTGGTTAAAAGCAGGTATACCTCTGGCCCAGCTATTGACTCAAACGTGCCCTCTAGAAACCTACACTGATGACTTATTTGTATTTGTTTCACATTGTCCTTGTTCTTTACACAGCAACGCCCTCATTACCAGTGGGATATCATCCCTTTAATATAGCAAATTGAACAACTTTCTTTTCTGGAATTTATTTTAAACATCAAACTATATAAAAAAGACTACTCTGGCAACCTAAATATCTGTCAAGATTCAATTCAGAAGAATCTCTGTCTTAGAACTCCCCACTTGGTCTCAGTCAGACAGCACAGGACACATAACAAGAATGAAGGGAAGAAGAAGAAGAGTCAGAAGAATTGACAACGTCACGTCACAAAGCACCCACGACGGCCACATGCATCTCATAGAGAAAGATAAGATATAACAAGTTTTTAGAAAGAGTTTACAAACTATTCTGGTTCTCCGTGACAGGAGCCGTGATTGGTTGATCAACCTGACTCCCTTCCTCCTTCTCCATCTGCTTTTGCTCCTTTCCTCCATGTGTCCGCCTACTCTTCCTCCTGCTCCTCCTCATCCTTTCACTGCTGGCCTGCTCAACCTCAGCTCTCACATCTCTAGCAGATGGTGTTGATGGGGTGGTGCTGGTGGAGGTGGAGGTAGAGGTGCGTGAAGGGCGGGAACTTCTAGATGCTCTAGAAGGTTCTGACAAGGAAGTGTTTCCGGTAGTGCTGTGGCTGTAGCTTTCGTCTTCCTCAGATGGTTGTGCTTTCCCCTCTAACTTTGTTTTAGCCTCCCTGGGAATGGTTTGGTCCAAATGCTTGGCTGCCTGGTTGCTGACAGGCCTTGTTTGTAAGTTTTTGAAAACTACTGTAGAGTTCTTTGGCCCTGTGCTAACTCTACTTCGGGATTTCCCCAAATTGTCCCTGGGTTCAGTTCTTGATCTGTCTTTAGGAGGCTGAAATTTACTCTTGACAGTTTCATTGCGGCTGTGACTAACCAAAGACTTTGTTCGAGCTTTCTTTTGCTCTTCAGAACCAGAGGAGAGTTTCATGGCTTTCAATACTGGGATTTTAGATTTAGGACATGAATTCCCAAATGGGTCTACCCTTTCCCTGACCTTATACCTTGCATGTTTCTTGAGGTGAATTGCATCAACCTTTCTTTGTGCTTTATCTTTCACTCTGGGCTGACCTTGACTGCATAGTTTGTGGCTGGGTAGCCTTACTGGTAACCTGGATTTGCATACCTTCCTTTTAACCTCTTTGGCTCCTATGTTTGTTATTGCTACATTAGTAAAATCCCTGTTTTCCCTGCTCCTCTCCTCTAGCTGGGTGAAGGAACCCTCTACCCTGCTGACTTCCTGCAGAGAAGGTTCTGAAGAGGACAACAAGTTGAAAACAATATTGCCAGTCTGAATAACATTTGAACGGATATACTGAGATTCAGGCATTTTGCTACTAAAGGCATCATTACCATGTCTTGAAGTCACAGAAGAATCTGTGCTTTGGTAATAATTGTTGGTATTTTCAGAGATCCATTCCAAATAGTCACTTTGTTTGGATGCACCTGAAGGAACTCTGTTATGTAAGTAATAATCTGTAATACCAGATGGACTATGAAAGTTAGAATAATCTGTGTAATTAAAGGTAACAGAGTAAGACTTTTCTTCATTTTCCCCTGAGGATATGTTATTAGAATAACCAATAATGTTACTTGAAGGGTCAGCGGTTTTGTCTGATGACATTCTTAACCCTGATTTAAATGTGGTGAATGAAGGCTCAGTGTTGGAAGCTAAGTCTCTACATGTACTGTAACTGCTGGATGGAGTTGATATCTCTAGCTGGACAGTAGTTGTCTGAATGGAGACCTCAGGGATTAAGGTGTTTGTAGGGTTATAAAACTGATCCCTGTGTTTTAAAGAGGCATCTAGCTCTGCTTCCCTAACCCTGTACCTGCCCGCAGAGAAGAAATGCTCACCAATCTGAAAAAACTGGAGCCTCTCCTCAACCATGTCCCTCTTGCTCATGTCAATCGCACCACTGCGTGTCATCTCAAACATCTTCCCTTCATGGAAGGGGAATGGGTTTGGCTCGCTTGTCGGCGTGCTATCGTCCGTTGGTGTTCGGGCTGGGGTCGTGTCTGGTGTTGTTGCCTGGGACTGTTCATCCACTGCCAGTCCATAAGGCTTGGGCTCACCAATGCTGTCTTTTGTCCCTCCCATGTCAACAACTTCCTCTTCTCCACCTTTACTTGACCAGGGATCAAAGTCCAGCCCTTTAGTTGCCACAGTCTTAAAAGGAGAGTTAAACTCCTCCTCTAACTTATAACTAAAATAAGTGTCTGAAAATCCCTCTTTATCTGAGGGTTTCTGTTCCTGACTTTTACCCCCATCCTTACTTACACCATCAGGTTTCTCACCATTAGAGGGGCTATCTTTTTTGAAAGTGTCTTTCGGACATTCCTCTGGGGTTTTCTCTTCTTCAATCACTTCCAGTTTGGTTTGGGGAAAAGAGCGGTCTGGTGTTCTAAATGTGTCTGTTGCCCAGACATCTCTCCGGCTGTCTGGAAGACCAAACCTTAGTAAATCTGCCTGCTCGCACAGGCCGTCATCCTCATCCTGTAGTTCATACCCATCTAAAGAGTCAATCTCTGTTGCATCTGTGTCATGTGAAAATTCAGCTGTTGTGGCTATTGAACAGTCTGTTATTGATTGGTCATTTCCATTTTGTTCATAGTCATAGTCCTCTCCTTTGCCATTAGATCCCTTAGAACCATTGGAACCATTGGAGCCATTGGTCCCACTATGAGGTTCTTTGTTGTTTCCATTTTTGTCATGTTTTTTGGATTTGGACGCCTTCTCTTTTTCCTTCTTTTTCTCCTCCTCCTCCCCAGGAACTTTTGAAGTTAATTTCTTGCAAGGAATTGGTTGGAACATAGACTCATCATCCTCATCTTCTGCATCTTCAGCATTTGATTGACTGTTATCTTCTCCAGGGAGCACTGGGGTAGGTGGCTGGATGCGAATGATAGGTTCAGTCAGCAGATGCTTGTCATGTTCTTCCTGCAGGTTCACCTCCATCATTTCTGTCTCAGTCTCCGAAGAGGCACAGGAACCCTTTCTTTCTGGATCTGAATTCTCTGAAGCTGAGTCCAGAGGGGGAGGGGGAGGGAACTCAATATATGCAACACCTTTGTCTTTTGTGCTGTCTTGTTCCTGCCTTGAAGTTTGGTCATACCTGGCATTATCTGTTGCTTCTTTCTGGATTAAATTATTACTTAATTCCTGTAGGTTGTCAGTTTTTGTTTCTTGTTTATTTGCATTAGCAAGGTCTGCGTCAGTGTCCTTAAAGGTAGTTTTGCTATCTGGTAGGACTTCTTTAAAAGAGACAACACCTTTGCCCTGGTCATCTTCCTCTGATTCTTCAGATACCTCCATGATTGGGCTTGGCTTTCCTGGCATGAATCCCATAAAGCCATCAAGGGTCCTGGATGTGAGGTCATAACTGATCTCCTCAGAGCTAGGGGTCTCTGGTGTGATGGGACTTTTTCCTGAGCTATCTATGAACGAGACCTGTTCTAGTGTGTCATCATCTGGGCTTATGGGACTAAGCGCTGAATTGGATTTCTGTTTGACAGTGTGTAGTGACCCTTTGGCTTCTCTCTCTGCCTGCCTCCCTACCTGCACACTGACATAAACAGGCAATGTTTTAATGCCCTTGAAATTCTCTTTGGTTGTAATGGAGGCTGGAGGGGTAATGACTTTCTCAAGTGCTTCTTGAGTACTTGTAAGGTTAGAGTTAGAGTCTTTGGGTGCATTATCCAGAATTTCAAATGACAGACTTTCATCTGTTTTAGCGGGGCTAGTCAAAGGACTTGTCTTGATTTTGCTCTTGGATAATGTAGGTATCTGTGAAGGTTTCGTTACTGTTTGTTTCTTTGTTAAATCATTATCTAAAGTTGAGGACGATCTTACAGGAATTTGGGAGTCTACCTTTTTCCTGAGGTTTTTATTAACCAGTTCTTCTGCGTCTGTGTCTGTTTTTGACTTCTCAGCTATTACTTCTTTGAAAGCCAATTCACTTTTTGTGACTTGCTGACTCTTTTTAGCATCACTTTCCTTTTCTAGTTGTCTAACAACATCACACACTGAAGTTGTCTGGACTTTCTGAACTCTTCCATCCTGCATAC
Organism: Cetoscarus ocellatus; assembly: GCA_037902135.1. NCBI lineage: Eukaryota > Metazoa > Chordata > Actinopteri > Labriformes > Labridae > Cetoscarus > Cetoscarus ocellatus. The sequence goes on from JBAMNC010001218.1 coordinate 493,256, forward strand.
CACTAGAACTGATATCCTTCCCCATACTGGCTGTTTTGTCAATTTCAGTTTCCCTTACTTGTTTTTGGGAGACCTCTTGGATATTCTTGTTTGTCAGCTTATCTTCTACGGGTTTTGGGGATTTGTGTGGTGATAATGAAGTCAGTTTAACGCTTTCTGTGGGGGTCCCATCTTCTTGTGTTTCAGATACTTTGGACCCTTTAAACTGATAAACAGGAAGTTTACTTTCCTGCAACTTCTTTGCTGAGGGCTTTGGTTGCACCGGGGGAGGAATTTTGGTTGGACTTGTCTGACTCTGCTTCTGAGCTTGGGCTTCAAACTTCATTCTTACTGCACTGACTTTGGATGTCGATGTCACATGAGCAGGGGAGGAAGGCTCAGATTCACTAGTTTTAATTTGTTGTTTGATTTTGTCTTCCCTTGTTTGAGATGACATGCCTTTCTGGGGACTGCTTGGTAGACTGGTGCTTTTCTTCTCTGTTGAAGCAGAACTGACAAACGTTTTGCCAATAGTAGGTTCCCTAAGTTTGCTTTTACTTTGTACTTCATCTCCTGATTTAGGCTTCTGCTGTGTTTTTTCTGGACTACTGCAGGCTGAAGTAGGCCAGGATCTGGGTTCCTTTGGTCCGCGTCTTACAGGCTTTTTCTCAGGAGATTGCAGCTCATCATTCAGCTTCTCTGTTTTGTCACGGAAAAACTGTGATACCTCGCTAAGTTTCTCCTCAGCTTCCTTAACAGTTTGGTCCACCCTGTCTTCATAAAGGAGCTTATCCCTGCCCCTGTCATGTTTATCCTCAGTAAACCTCATCCATACTGCATGTTTAGGGCTTCCTTGTTCTGTGGAGTAATGGAGCACTGTCACCTTATCAAACTGAGATGGTTCATCTCTGTGCAAGAATTTGCTAGATTTGGGGGATCCATCTTTTGATGACATAGACACATACTCTCTTCTGGGAATTCCACTCATGCCCTCAGGACCACGACTACCACTCTCTTCTGAAACTAAGTGACGGGTTTTGTCTGTCGCTATCGCTGTATCTTCTGTGTCAGAGTGAGACAGTGAAGATGCTTCAAGCTTTTCAGAGAGAAGCATTTTCTCAGCAAACCTATAAGACTCACCTCTGATTTCTGACAGTTCATCATCACAGTATTCTATGGAGTGCTGGCTCAAAAGTTTCAATGCTTTGTATGAATCATCGGCAACAAGCTGAGCAGAACTTGGGCGACTATCCTCTTCCTGAGAAACTGGGGTGTTAACCCGAGATGTTTCAAGGAAGGAGGGCAAGGATTCCTCCACAGTGAGCTCCTCTTCCTCTTGTTGGGCCTCATCGTAATCAGTTATTTCCCTGATTCCATGGTCTCCTTTGTAGACATAAAGCTCAGGGTGCTTCTTAGTTTCTCTAATGAAAACCTCAGTTGGCTCTGCTGTGCTGTGACCTTTTTCAATATGAACCTCAATTATCCTTTCAACTTTGGGTTTAGATTTTATGTCTCTATCTAGAAACCTTGGAGTCAGCTCATCACCTTTCACTGAGTCCTTGCTCGCTTTGTGTTCAAAAAGGCCTGCCAGCTCTTTAGAGGGATCTCTACCTGATTGGAAAGCTTTCATGATATCTCTGACGGACATACCCTCCTCTATCATCTCTGCGCTGTCAGCAAACTGGGGCTTGTGATAGACCATTCTAGTAGTGGTAGTGATATGAGTTTCCTCTTTAAGACACACACTTTTGTTCATCATGGAGTCGTCGTCAGGCATGATTGTCTGTAAGGCTGTCATCGAAGAGGCTGAAGCTGCATCTGGCTCTAATGATGGAAGAGCAGATGCAGCCTCCTCCATGAGCAAAGGTTCACCAAGATCATCAGGCTGCTCAAAGCTCCTGATGTGGACTACTTCTGTTCGGCTTTCACTGACACAAGGAGGTATCGGTGAGTCTGTGAATAAAGGCTTAGGCCCTGTACTCTCTGCGCTTTGAGGAGCAGAGGGTGTCTTTTCGCTTCGAGTCTCAAACCCACTGTCTGATAGGGGACTCTTATCCTGCTCATGAGAAAGGTCCTCTGGTGATTCCAAAATTGTGTCGGGCCCTTGATAGGCTTCTGCAAGCTTGCTAAGATCCTTCTCTGAGGGGGACCTTAGCATGCCTGAGACAGGGGGAGGCATTTTAAGTTTGTGCTCTTGTATGGACATTGATGGTTTAAGAACACGTTTCTGTTTCTCTTCCCCTTCACCTCTTTTTGCCTCCTCCTCATACCTACTTTTCAATTCTGCCATTTTGGAAAGAGAGCTTGCACCAATGTCATTTGTTAAGTAATCTACTACTTTAGCCAACTCTAAGTCCTTGCTTGTCTGTTGTTTGAGAAGGAGGGTGCTTTCATCAAAAGGAGCATAATAGTCTGAAATGGCACTTTGTTGTGCCTCCTCAATCTCATCTTTGGAGAACTCCTCCCATTCATCCTCTGAAGCTTTCTCTTTGCGTGCAATGGCCTTACCATCACTCATGATGTCCTTCTGTAATATTTCGCTAACTTTAACTAAATCCTCTTTTACTTTCTCCACTAAACTAAATGGCTCCTCATCCTCTAACTTGGCCTCTTTTGGAGTGCCAGTATGTGATGTTTGCACTGTTTTGGCTGCAGTCTGTGGGTCTGTCTGAAGGATAGCTGTCATTCTGATCAGATCTTCTTTCATGTCTGCTACATCTCGTAAAATCTCCTGGTTGGAGGCTGCAGTTGGGTGGATAATGGGGGGTGTGATAAATGGAGGAGATTTCATTTGGGAATTTATTTTTGATGCTGTGACGCAAGAGGCCAAAGATGATGAGGCACGGGCAGAATCAGGGGGAGCCATTTTGAGGGATCCTGGCCCTGGTTTTGTAGGGGTGATGTTCACTAACGAATACACAGGCACAGTCATAGTATTAGACACAACTACCGGACTGGAGGAGACAGGTGCAGATCTCAGAGAACCATAACCCGAGCTTGCTGTTGTAGACCTTCTAGAGGAGGACAGTGATTTAAGAGTACCATAGCCTGACACTGAGTATGAGTCTATAGCTTCATTAATGGCGGCGCTGACACTGGAGGTTGCCGCCTGTGTGGTGGCTTGAATCCTCTCTTGAAGGCTGCTGCTTCTTTCTGTAAGATGGCGTGAGGAAGGGGAGGATGGCGTGGAGGAGGAGGAAGGATATTTGACCGGTGATAGCGATCCATTCATCATGGACACTTCTGAGGATGCAATGGTGGTCTGTCCAGAGGAGGAGAGAGATGAGAGGGTTGTTCTTCCACCTCGAGTTGAGAGTGTTGAGTCTGCAGAGGTTTTCAGAGATGACAAACTGGAGATGGTTTTAACGGGAGAAATTTTAGATCCACCTGCATCTGTTGGAGCTGTGGACCCAAGGGCAGATTTAAAAGGCAGGTTGGAATTGTACATGCTGTAAGGTTTCTTTGGCGATGTTGGAGCAGTAATAGGAACTGAAGATCTGTCTGATACAGAACCATTTGGTATTGAGTGAATTGGGGAAGTCCTTGATGTGTAGGCTGAGGCAAGGTTTTTGATTGATGCTGGATCTGTGGCAGGTTTAGAAGGGCTTCCAGAGGACACAAGGTTGGCCGACCCCTGGACAGGGTATTGACCCATTTGGACAACAGTTTTAATGGGTGAAGGCATAGTCCTGTAAGTTCTAATAGGGGATGAGGACACTACGTCACTAATTGGTCTAACTTGAGTTGACAAGGGAGGTGGTTGTGGTGGAGCTCCAAGGGTTGATCTTATATGTGCAGGCGATGGGGAAGAAGGGGGCCAGGTAGTTTTTAATGGAGAAGCAGCTGGTGAGCCTGCCGGTGAATCGGTAGAGGCGAGGGGACCCCCCACTCCGGCTGGCCTTGTTTGGCCAGGGACGGTAATAGGAGCAGTCGACCATGGTGGGTAAGGTCGGGTTGGAAAGACAGGTTTGTGAGGGTAACCAGCAGGCAGTGTTCTTGCTGTTGTGCTTCGCTCAACTGCTGTTTCTTCAGATGAAATTGCAAAGTAATGGGAGAGAAGGAATGGGGAAAATAATAGAAAAGATGCAGAGAAGTAAAAGTAAAGGAAAATCATGTGAGGAAGGCAAATGAGGAAAAAATATGAAAGAAGAAGAGATCACAGGAGGAAGATTTGGTCAGTCCTTTCATCAAGGAGGGAAAACAGCAGAGTTAAAAGGTGTTGAGATAAGATATTCAAGTACTGATCAAGGATGGATTTATGAAATAATCAGTTGTGTTCCTGTATGGTCCAGGACTGAGAGATGACTCAAACAACAACAGCAACAACAACATAACGAATAAACTCAATGAAGCACATACAGCAGCAACGTAAAATGTCAAAGACAATGGCGTTGAATAACAACTGACAACAGAAAAATGGCAGGACAAATGCACCAGGATTTACACAAATACAACTTCTCTCTTTGGACTTCAGATGTTCTGAAATCAGGGTATATATCATGGCTCTAATTTCAGTCCGCTTATTGGAGTGCCTTTTATCTGTTTGTCAAAAATCTATATTTCAACAGACTACCCAAATTCAGAGAGTTTGATATCATGGAGCCAAGGGCTGCAGAAGTTTCCATTTTCCTCACAAACATAATATGACAAAATGTGTTCTCCAAGACCTAAGTTTTGGCCCATTTTGTCATGCAAAACAATAAAACTTGTAACAAGCATAGTGTATAAAAAAACTCAAAGAAACGCCTTACAGAAAGCCAAACTCAAGATCTCCTAACATGCAAGTTGTCCCACAAAAAGCTTCGACATCATCACATAGCCAAAGAGTTTCAAACTTAGAGGGGACAAGAAGTGAAGACTCAAATTTTACTTTGACCTCCTCCCAAATGCTGATAGAGTTATGTTGGTAAGTCAAAGAAAAATTTTGATGGTGCGGCATTTAGAACTTCAAAACTTAGCAGTTGAAATTAACAAAACAAATCCAGAAGTACAATTTAAAACGTGGGCAAGCACAGCACAGAAACTTAAAAACCACTCATTTTCCCATGCAAAAAATATGTACCATGTTGTAGACAGGCATGTGAACAGTGCATGGTATGTGGGATGAAAATACGCATTTATTACATTGAGTAAGACACATCTATCTGCATATTAATACGCACTTTAAAGGTTAATTGAAGTTGTTAATAGACTGTCTTATCTTTGGAAATTGTCATTAATATAATCATCAAAGGGTTGGTTAGTGAAAATGTCAAACTCACTCAGTGCAGGCTCGGCCAGATAGCTGTAGCGCTTACGTAAGGCTAGGGATGCAAAGGTATGACGTCGCTCTGGCTTTTCAGTCTGCAACAATAGCAAACAAAACATCAGTTTTACGTCAACCTATTTTGAATAGTTCTGCCAAATGAAGACATCTGGACCATATAATTTGGAATCCAAATATTTTGCATTTGTTGGTGTTAAAGTGTTGCATAGTACAACACCAAATCATATTTCAAGACAACAAATTTCACTCGTCTGTATTTTCTTAAGAACTAAGGGAACTTCCAAAATGGTACCAAGCAAAGCTATTTCAAATTAGCTCTGGTTAGCAAGGATAAGGCTTGAAACTTTAAATTATACGTACCTAAAAGTAAAAATAATCAGCAATTAAAGTCACTATAGCTAAAATCCTGAATTACCACAATTTATGGAACATTAGGGGTAAGAATCGGCTTTAAAACAATTTGTTTGTCTTCTCTACAAGTATATATCATGCAAAAATTGAGCAGCTGAAGGTTGCTTTGGAAAAGTAAAGCTTGTATTGCTCTTACAAAAGCGGAAAAAATAATGCTATGATGAAAGAGCAGGGCCATTGTAAATTTAGCGCAGAGGACAGCACATGGTGGGGAGGGTGTGGTTTACCTCATCCTCGGCATCTGACTCCATTTCCTGGTTCCCAAGATGCATTGCAGAAACAGGGGGAGTAACATAATGGAAAGCAGGGGGAAAAGAAACATCAGGGTGTGAAAAAGGAGTGATTGACAGCAGAAGCTCCAACTCAGAAGAAAAGCCACTAAAGCAAACTCAGCAAACAAAAGAAAACACAAGGACTGAACAAAAAAAGGAAGAAGCATGAAGCGGCAACACTCAGAAGCAAAAACAGAAAATGAAGACAAGCAACTTAACGCCAGCCTGGTAATTGAAAAAAGGCTTTTGCACAGAAGCCCACAGCCAAAAGCATGTCATTCAAATCAAAAGATAGGTAGGAACAGAAGAAAACAGCCAATGGCGAGAACCCACTGCAAAGATAACCGGTATAAATATATACGTATAGATATACATATATAAGAAAAAGGCTTGAAACAGATAAAAGACACAGTGGCGGCAGTTTGGCCAAAGTCTTTCTCTGTCTTTCATCTATCAGTGTTATTGGGGCCAAAACTAGCCTAACTGTGAGTATGGTTATGGAGGTGACAACAGAAAATGGTGGGTTTGGACCACCATACCTTTTTCACTGCAGGCAGTGTGATGTTCAGGTTACACACAGCAGTCTGAGGGAGGCCTTTAATAGTCCGACATTCCTTCAGGAAGGTGAGACGACCACAGGGCTCCTGGCTGGGATCTCTCACCTGAAGAAAGAGCATTCATTCTTTCTCACATTTGTGCCCAAAGAACTGCAAACATTGCTGAAAGATCATGGATAAGCTTGTTTTGATTAGGCAAAAGCAAAAAATGGATTACAGATAAATGATATGTATTTATTAATCTATTTGAAGTTTATTTGCATAGGGACAATGTGAGGCAGGAGAACCACACACAACAGCATCCCCATAGCCTGAGCTAATTTGCAATGCCTATCCCCAGATGCGCCTTTAACAAGATGAAACACACCAAATAAAACTGTATAAAAACAAGTAACAAACTTAACAATTAAAAACAGAACAATACAGAGCTAATACCTAAAACAATAAAAATATCAGATAAATGAAGCACATTCTTATTCATGGCAGATGTTATAATAATGTAATACCTAAAAGGCAGGTGCTCTGCAAATATTCAACCTAAATGTTAATCTTTACTCAATTATTGAATTCTCGTTTCACAGTATCTGCTAAAACATTTTAGTAACAGAGCACAGCACCCTCAATCAAGACTATTTTATGGCAGGCTGCCTGACTGGCAGAGTGGCCTCTGATCTAGTTTTCACAATGACAAATTTGAAATGATGCAAGATATTGATTATGGACAACATGAATCCATGGGTCGATCAATGGCATGAGGTTATCTATCAGTCACAAAGAGAACTGGGTTAAACGCTGTGGACTGGGTTAACTGAAATTAAAGTAGGGCTGTTATGGGCACTACAGCTGAAACAGTCATGGCTAAGTCCAGGTTTTATTCAAAGGTTTTTAGGCAGTGACGATGATAGATGTTTTACAGTACCTTAACACAGAAGGGTAAACGGTTCTCCTTGAAGGCGTAGAAGTTAAGAACCAACTGCTGACTACCTTTAGTCAGAGGAGCCAGATTTCCATAGCAATCCACATAGATGGGCCGACCCTCAAGAACCTAAGGGACACAGACAGAGAGAGAGAGAGGGAGAGAGGGAACGTGGCAGAGGTGAAAACCAAATAAAATACCACAAATTAGAATGTTTTCAGGACATTATCTGAGTACAAAGACAAATTACAGGAAAACATCATTTGTGAGCTTAACAGACATCAAACTGCTATCAGCACGCTCACTTACATCTCTATAAAGTTTGTTTTTATTTCATCAACCATGTTTTTAACACATTCAAAGGCTGTGGTAATTCTATCAAAACATATCTCATTACTATCCCTGTCGTAGCCCTAAGAGGGTTTTTCTTTTCATCTGAGCCAAGCTTGTTTTTGCTATAATTCATGAGTAATTTTTCTGGTTAAATCAGCAGGAAAGTATTTAATGCAGGCTTTAAACATTTAGTTGTTCACAACTGTAAAAATAATGGATGCAAACTGAGGATTCATGATAACTTTTCTTGTCTCTCTGGAGTTTAGGCTTTTCCTTTTGCAATTTGATAAAAATCCCTTATGGAAAAAGCACAGGAACATGTTGGCGTTTACACTGCCTGAAAAAGAACAAGTATGCTAAAAAAACAACTTTCAAAAATAACAGAACTTTGGTTACATCTATCTAGAAAATGTATATAGGACAAACTGACCTTCAAAGGTCAACTTCTTAAAAAGAGGCTTTAACAGGATGGTTGGAAAGCATTTGAAAAGTGTGAGAAGTTCCTCATACCCTGAGAAGTGGGACACCCTAAGCCTGACCATGCAGGCCTCACTGTTTGCCTTGGGGGAGAAATATCTACAGATTGGCAAGCAGCCCAGAAGCCAATGAAAACCCTAAACCAGGGGTCATCAGCTACATTTGTACAAGGGCCATTCTTTTAGCAGATGTTACAGGGGCCAGATCTTAAAAAGAAAAAATATAAATATTTTTTGTTTAACTAACATTATTATTATATTTTTTTTTCCAAATGTTATGTATTTCTAAGCCATTAGAGGGGAGGTCAGTCCCTATCACCCATACTTTTGCAATGGGACATGGAGAAATTAATTTCTAATAAACATTTATTTTGGCTTCTTCTCTCTTGGGCTGTCATGTTTTCCATCACTGGATTTGACTGTCAATACTCTTATTCCTCTGGTTAAATACTGGCTAAAAATGGCTGTCAAGCATAAAGTCATACTTGACAAAATTGTTTCAATACCCATTGTTTTGGAGGTTGTGTTCATAGTTGTAGGGATGTAATGACAAAAAGATACCCTTAATAGCATGGCAGATTTTTCTCTCTCACTTTTTCTGAATCTGATGATATTCTGGGGGGGCACTTGAAGTAAAGAAGGCCAGATGAACCACTGACTTAAAAAAAAACATATAACATATAGCACATAGAATTGCTCCGAGAGCACAAACCTTCGCAAAGGCATTTCTAACACTGTCAGGTGACTTATGAGCAAAAATGTGGAAACCTGCCCCATCTCACACTGTTAACAAACCCTTCAAAAATTTCCTGGATCCACATTCTGATTTGGATCACTACCAAAATGTAATCAGTTCTTCCTTGTGCCATGAACAACATTCCCTGAAAAAGTCCCCCAAATTTGTTAAGAACTTATTGAGTTATGAGTTGTGACACGATCAACATTCCTTGAAAATATCATCAAAATCCTTTCATGATATTTTGAGTTACCCTGCTGGCAGACAAACAAAAAAACACCTCCCTGATGGAGGTTGTAACCGCCAAAGGATGACATACCTCTATGTCTTTGCTCCTGGCCACCTCCTCAAAGTTCTCCTGCTGCTCCAGAGTTTTATCCACCTTGTCGTCAGTCATACAGAAGCACCTCAGCCTGGACTCCACAGGGTCATTCATCTTTGCAAACACCACAAACTTTGCCATGTACGGCACACAGATGAGCTCCCTGTACAGCTGCGTGGCCAAACCCACCGTCTCTGGGATCTGATGACAGTCTGCCAACCAGAACCTGAACAAAAGTGGAATAAAATCATTAACTTTGCACTTCCACAGAAGATTAATCATCACAAATACTCATAAGTAGGAACAAAGTATCTCTCACCTGGCAGAAACATTGGTGGTGAAGGAGACACAGTCATTGACGAAGGTGAGAGGAGTCGTACCAGTGATGTCTTCCCACTGTGCTGGGGATGTACCGCCTGTAAAACAACCATAACCATTGTAGATTCAAACATTGTTGTTTCGAAAATATGACAAAAAACATCTTACACTCTAAAACATGCTTTAAATTCATTTTATATCAAAATTGTTTTTCATGTTTTCTGTTTTACTAGATCTTTTATCATCAACCAAGAGCGTTCTTACAGGATAGAGCTTTCAAAGGCTGACCACAAAGCTCCATATGTAACAAATCGAGTACCTAAAAAGATATCTGTAGAATAAAACCTTATCTGAAGGAGATACAGACAAGAAAAACTAACCTGTGTTTATTAAATTTTACTTTCATGCTCAGATTTACTTCCAATACACTGATATTTCTATTAATGTACTTAAAGCTGTAGTATGTGGTTTATTGTTTGGGTCATCAGCTCCAAAACACAAAATATTTTTTCAGGATCATGTTATATGAGCCGTCTGGAAGACTTTTAGACGTCTTGGCCACACCCGGCTCGGGATTAGGTCTTCAGAAAGTCTAGCAAGGGAAGCATGCTTTTCAGCCACTAACGGCTCAGGTCATAGAATGAACCTCCACTGGCTGCATTCCTAAGGTACATCAACTTTTTGGCCAATCCAGGAGGGGCATGTGCATGCTGAGAAATGTAAATGATGGTGGAGGTGCCTGTCGGCAGACTGGCCATACCAGCATTGGCAATGCCTGCCTACACAGCTAAACAACCAAAGAAGAGTAGGACAGAGGCAACTCAACGACCAAAGCAATAAGACAAGGATTAACTGTGCGATGGCATCGGTCTGAAGGAGGACCAAGAGTTGGCAGTACTTCTGAAGGAAAGTTGAGCTGCAAACGTAGTTGCCTTGTTATATCGAAATAATCTTTGATTGTTGATTATGGAACAGTAGTTTATGGGAAGATGCCATTTGTGGCTCTTTTACTGCTTTAGCTTGTGATGTGGGTGGATAACAGGGAATTGTTGGATGCTGTCTAACGGTCCTTGAAGCTGCACATCACAAAGTGGCTATACTGAGTGTAATAGCGTAGCCCATGCTAACGACTGTTCACCAGAGCAAACGTTAGGGAATATAAGGGGAGAGGTGTTGCTTGGAGCGCCTGGGGGGGAAAGGGAAGGGGGAGTTGAGTTGCTTGCATTCGGTCTCACTCAAATTACACACCGGATCTTTAAGTCTTTCAATGCAATACTCCTATGCAGTCAAAACTATGCCTTAGCGTCAAAACAGTGGATTTATAGTTATTGTATATTGCATTGTCAATAATGTACATTTTTGTCCTTTGTTCATAGTCCCACCTTTAATTTTTTCAATTGTTATTTTTCCTTTATTATTGTGATAATTTTTTTTTATCTCTTCAAGTTTCTAAGCTTGGTAATTCTTCACTGACTCTAATTTCTTATTTAGTTAAATTTCATATGTATCGTGAAATTCCTACTGCTATTCTGTGTATAACAGCATCTAAAACAACTGAATTTCCCCTTGGGGGTTAATTTAAGTTTTTCTGATCCTGAATCTTATTAAAATGTCTCCCATGCAAGCTCAATGGTACATTCTAGTTGATCTCAGAACCGGGATAGTCCAACTTGCAAATTAGATAATGTCACTTTCAATTTCCCTCACCAAAGTCTGACAATCTTCAGGTACCCCTTTAAGGCAGCAGCTCATAACTGAATGTGTCCCATTCCTCTCTTCCCAGTCTTGATGCTAATGGAACGCACCGTAAATGTTACGAAAGCTATCAGAGAGACAGCTATACACCCAAGCTCACACACCTGTGATGCTACAGAGAAGGCGTAGACATGGAGTGCAGTCTCCTTTGTAGCCATTAGTAAGCCCCTCCCCTGAGAGGGGTGGGACTGGGATGGTCATGGTGATGGGCTTGTGGAACTTTCTTCTTCTGGGCTCCACTGTAACGATGGGGCTGAAGGTTGCTCTGTTGCCAAGGATCTTCTTTACTGTGTCATCAGGTACTGGCTGTGCCTGTTCAGAAAAACATCAGTATAATGAATGAGAAACGTGTTTCTGTTCATTTGACCATGTTAGCTGTAAGCTTACGCCACTTATTTTTTCAGAGTGATTAAATAGACCTACTTGAAGTCCCACTTTGATCTTCTTTGTCAAAGCCCCCTCAGGAAAAGAAGCTTGAACCAATGGGACGCTCCGGCTGCAAAGAGTCCCGCCCTCCGGTCCCATCTGATTGGTTTCCTGTCTGATTCTGGACACTACAGCAAAGTATTGTGGAAAGTCCTTGGTGATGATGCGGCAGATTCTCTTCCTCTCCAACTCCTCAGGACTGTCAAGCTCTACGGAGGACAAATATCAACAATTAAATTCAAATGGAACTTTCTCATTAATGCCACATGATATGAAACATCCATACATTCATGATCCATACTGCTTATCGGTGTCTATATTGGGCTGGTGGGGGGACTTTCCGAACTGACTTTGGGTGAGAGGCAGGGTAAACTTTGGACTGTTTGCAGCCAATCACAGGGCTGACATATAGAGACATATAACCATTTGCACGCTCACATTAAAAGGAAAAATAAGGGTGAGCAATTAACCCAACAAGCATGTTTTGTGGTTTGCGGTCTTTGGAAATCATAATGCCTGGGGAAAACCCATGCATGGACAGAGAGAAGATCCAAACAAAGGCCCCCTCAGCTGACTCTTCACTAAGCCACACCCTACTTGGTTGCTGTTGCTAGGCTTGACAAATTTTTCTGTAGTCAGGCATCTTCACATTTAAAACACTTGAAAATACTCCAAGTTTTGAATAACTGACTTTTGAGTTGTCTGACTAGACTTTCATTGACCATAGTTTGATGTTAACGCAAGTTAGCTGACACTCAAGTAAAATGCAACAAGAAGTGATAGTGTGTTGGTAAGTGAGTGGGGGGTCAGTAAACCAATCAGAGAGCTGACAAAGGGTTAAGTGGTGAGTCACACTAGCAAACCATCTTGATGTGAAGCATAAGTACCTGCTGAGCCACAGCTCTGGTATGAAACAGCTTGTCCAAAAATAGTGATTTACAAACAAGAGCTGCTTGACTTCGAGTTCTACAATCAATCCCTCTGTCCTCTCTATTGTGTCCTCATTTTATTTGTTAATGCTGAAAGCAATTTGATCAGTAAAATGCCATACTTTGCTATTCCTTCTTTCATAAATGCTTAAACCATTATTTATCAAATTGCAGATAGAAAATTGTTAAGTCATTGTTGTTGCCCTGTTTGTCTCTTTCCACCTTTTCTTTCTTCACTCCCTACATTGACCTTATAAGCCAAGCTCAGTTTTAGCAGATTCCTTCAAACGTTCCTTTTACCAAAGTCCTCCTGATAACGGCTTCAAGCCAAAATGGGTCAATCTTATGAGGTTGTTTTCTCAATTATAAGTGATTATAAGTGATTCTGGAACTTTCTTAATCAACTACCAGGATTGATTCTGTCATTACATATTAGGGCTGGATATAAAAATGAATCGATGAAAAAATATTTCATCTGATTAACAAAAAAAAAGTATAATACTTTTATTTTTCCATCCTGTGTGTATTTCTTAGTCTTCAAAAGCGAGATCCACCAGCCACTTGGGACAGTTGCATTATCTTGACTACTTCTCTCTGCCACTGTCATGTTTCCTGCCACTGTTTTACTTCAATATATTTGTTCTTTTGGTTGAATGTTGGCTAAAAATACATGTCAGGTGGATTTCTGTGAAGCAGATCATATATAAAGTCATGCCTGAAAAAGAAGGTTTCAATCTTCGTAGTATTGGAGGTTTAAGTAATAGACCAGATTTGAGTCTGGGCTACCTGCCTGAAGGACAACAGACTTAGTACATTGGATGTGTGAATATGCCAATTAGGCTGCTGCTTCTCTAAGAGAAAGTCCTTGAGGTTGTCTGATATTGTATCTTAGGTCAAAATAAAGCAACACTTTACCTTCATCCATCCCACTGAGCAGCTGTTTGAGGTCATCAGTTTTGCAGTCATACAAATGCTCCTTCCAGTTTTCTCCATTCTCGCTTCGCAGCAGGATCAGCTCTCTCTCCTGGCCCCGCATCGAGCCAAAGTGTGGGATCTCCACTATCACAGGCCTGGTGAGGTACATGTTAAATCATATTGGTTGGATCACTACACTTCAAAACTAAAGTATCAAGTACCAAAAAGACCAAAACAACAAAAATCAAACACATGCCTTAATTTTCCCTTATGGGTTACAAGCAAAACTGACTGAATTTAATCTAAAATACAAACTGTACATGAAAAAGATTTCATTATGTATGAAGAGATGAAAACACTGACAAAGGTGGTTTTCATTAATGTGTCTGAATCCACAAAGACGAGCTGAACAGGTATAAATGGAGGTGTGATGATGAGATAATGATCGCCGTGGCCGTGCTGCAGCTCCATGGGACATTCAAAGTGCATGTGATAGCTCTGCGTGACTTGACATATGAAATAAAATAAAACAGGGACTAAAACCAAGAGAAAGCTGCACAGCCCTTATTTAAACAAGGCATGAGAGCAACAGAAGACAGAGGGATGAATGGACTCCCGCCTGAGGAGGGATTCTCTGGGAGAAGAATACAACAGACCCAGTGAGGAGGTATTAGAGGAACTGTTTTCATGATTATTTCTCTTGGAGATCTTAGAAACAGAAAGAGACTAAATATTCCCATAGGGTACATCCACTAATTGATGCCTCACAGTATGCTCACACTTTAGATACACTGTTTGGTTTTTACTGACTTTTGTCATTTTTAAGGTTAAAACTATTAAGTAAGAGAATAAACTTGTGATGTCCAAGAAGGACAGAGCATAATGCCTTGACATGGCTCTAAATTTCTATTTAGGTAGATTGTGTTTTAGGCTATTTGCATTTAACGTATGATGTCACAGTGTTACAAAAGACATATGAACTGTGCACATGGAAGCAGGTTAATGCACTATTGCCCCTTCCTGCTGCTTAAACAAGTAAGTAATATGACTTTGAGCTCATATGTGAAAGACAACATTGAAAGATTGAACTAAGGTTGAAAGATACTGACTACCCAGATCTGCCTTCACTGTATGCTCTGTTGGAACTGCTGTCACTAAGAGCAGTGGTTCCCAACCTTTTTTCCAATTGTACCCATAAAGAATTGAACCAAGCCCAGTTGAGTTTGTTTTTCTGGATAAAAACAAGATAAAATGGTCTTAAACACACATTCTTGTTCAAAGTATACTCCTTGTGTGTTATGATTGTTTTAGACAATCTATATTTGACAACCTTAAAGGTGACAGGGCTGTGCACCCCCTCTGAGGACCTCTGGCATGCCACCAAGAAGCCAAGGACTTCGAAGAGGGGACCTCTTCCCCACCTGGGTCTGTTTTAGATTGGTTGACCTGTTTAAATTGGTCAGCTCAGTGCTGTTGAGTGCCATTTTAATGGCTCTACAGTTTTCCTGCAGTCGGCTCTGAACCAGGCTTTTTGTCCAGAGCCAATGGGCTTGAACATCTGACGAACCAGTGGTAGGACATCACACTGGTAGATCTATTTATGGGGTCCTGGAGTAAGCCATTTCAGGGATAGAGAGGGAGAAGTCCCAGTGCTGCTGACCTTGATTTGCTTTGCACTTAGAAGTACTCTAACAAGCAAAGGAGATGTAAAATACACAAAAGGGTGTTTAAAACAATACAAGCATACTATAACCTCTTTAAAGTTTCAATGTCTTTTATAGTGTTGCTGCTTGAAAGTGAAATGTTCTGTTTGAGGTGTAATTTCCCCAGTGGAGTTGGAGTTGGAGTGTTCAGTAGGTACTAGAAATGTGACATTTCCTGGTATGGCTATTTCATAACAGGAGTATTTTAACAAACATAACAACTGGGGACTCGAAGAAATCAGAAATGACGTCAAATTAAATGAGCTTTAGAGGAGTTTCTAATACCAGAAGGAGTACAGAATTTGAAGTCATTTAAGTCCTCCAAGAGGAGTGACACCCAGAGCACCGATTTCTGGTAGATTTTAGGTTTTAATTCACCCCAGGCACCATTTTTGGAGATTTGGGCCATTTAGCTCAATCAGTGTGGAGACCATTTTCTTTTGACAGTTTCATTATAATTTGAACTTCTGATTAAGATGAAGATTTACTTGGAAAAAAAACATACTTATGTAACCAATCTTAATGTTCTGATATATTTTTGTTAATGTCATAAACACCACTTTGCATTACAACTCAGCCAAACTCTATTAACAAATGGCTCGGAAAATAAACAAAGTGAGATGACATAAAGAACTGATCTCAAAGGTGAAGTAAAGTAAGAGCAGTCATGGGAAGCAGGATGATGCTTGGCTTGAGTAGGAAAAGGCTCATGCCCAACAAGCGCAATCCAGTCCAAACAGCCAATCAAAACCTTCACTTTCAGTGACATCAGAAGCCCACTGAAAGCCTCTTAAACAAAGAACACAATGGTCTTTCAAATGAAAGTGGCTAGAAAATAACTGTAATGGGTTTAAAGCAATTTTGTAGTTTTAGGAAGAATTGTTAATCTCAACTATAGAGGCTCAGTATCTCTCCCTATGAAGCTACGAGGCTTAAACAAATCTACTATGCTGTGATAAACCCATCTTTTTTAGCTCTTGAAAGTAAAAACTAGTCACCCTCTCCATATTATGCTGCCATTTACTTCTTCCCAAAACTACCATATAAGAGTAATGCTGTGTCCTAACAAACCAAAGTCAACAGAGATGGGTAAAATAATCCATCAGCATGATTCAGCCTCAGTCATGTCGTTTCTTGGGAGAGGTGGGAGGTACACACGGGGTAAGGAGCAAAACAGGGGTGAGGATGTGGGAGCTATATTTGGTTCCTACCCAACAAATCTAGTTCCTCTGGGTCCCAGCTGAAGCACTGGACTAACCAGGCTCTCGCCTTCATTAAGGGCTGGCAGCTTTCTGGGAAGATGCAGTTTACTGTGTCCACAAGATAATGAAACACATACGTACCCACATCCACACAAACAACACACACTTACAAAGTCAGTATAATGCACGCACTACTGAGAGCCAGATATTGTTTCTATTAGGCATCATTGACATCAGTATGACAACCAATCAAAGAAATACAAGAGCTGTTGGTTGGGAAAACAAAAAGAAATGACGTTAAAACTGGATGTATATGGGTCTAAAAAGTAAACAATGCTTAAACGCTTTAACACAGAATCCTTTCATATAGTGCGTTCCATTTACCTCAGAACTCGGGAGGGGCATGTTGGAATTACGTCACATCCCAGTTAGACACATTTCAGGTACGAGCTGGTAAAGTCTGGTAGCTGAAGCTCATCCGACTTCCCAGAGGGAATTTTCAACAAAAGGGGGCCCAGAGATGTTTCTAATTTGCGTCTCATAGAATCCGAGTTCAGGGATCAACTGTAACGCACCAGCTGGACCAGCAGGAGGCGCATTTGCAGGTTACAAGTAACTTAATGAGCCTGACTTAAATATAAAAGTGTGCTGTCTAAACTGCATGGATGTCACATCCTCGGGTTAAGTTCCCCTTTTTGTTTCTTCCTCATGTCTCATGTCTTGTCATTCCTGTTTTATTTTGATATTACTCACCCTGTCTCTCCCCTCTGTGTCTCCCTGGTTGTTAATTCCCTACACCCTATACTTCATGTGTGTTTTTATACTTCTCTGGCTCTTTGCCAGATTGTACCTCGTGCCTTCACTCTCCAGCATTCTCCTCGTGTGTCCCTACATGTTCAGATCTCACTTAAGTATATTTTTGACCTTGCTGCCAAATTACCAGCCATTAAGTTTTAAGTTGTTAGGTGGTCTAAAGTGGTCTAAATGTTCCACTTTTGCCCCTGATAACCCTGAGTGCTAACAGGAGCATTTATATTTAAACAACATGATCACTTGGCCTAAAAAAACACATCTGCATCCATAGGAAAATAGGAAAGACATATGCTGCATGCCAAAATGCTTTTCACAAGATGTCAAACAGTCAGAAAACCCGACATTTTGAAGGAGTTGTGACCTCTGAATACTGTGTTACCTGCTGATAACGGCATGTATGTTGCATTTTTTTGTACTTAAACTCTTGCTGGATAAAGCAGTGTTAATAAATGTGCAATCAGAGCCCTTTTGGAGCTGGACAAGTGGAGGGGCACATTTTTTTTTTCTTTTAAATCCACACTTTCTCACAGTTTGGTTTTCTCATCTGCTAAAGATGTTGCCTCACCTGGCCAAAAAGAAAGTGCACTCTGGAATGTTTTCACTTAAATGAAACAGCAGGTATTACAGCGTCACACATACACACATTCACACATTCACACTGTAAAATCTAAACGTGGATGGCTGGATAATGGCGATGTTAAGAAGCAGAAGGAAGGAGATGTCAAGTAACTGAACACAGGTGCAGAAAAATATGCCATTGAGCAAACTGCAACAACATTGTGGACTTGATAAATAAAAGAAAACAAACTCTTACCCAAGGAACTGAGCTCCTGCAGGGCCGACCTCGACCAGTCTGCTTGCCAGGCCTTCTCCTTCCACCATTGGAGGGGGAGATGCCAGTTTGTATCTCTTAGCCAGCCTGCAGGTGATCCTAGTCGGTGCCGTGCACTTTCTTGGAGGGATGATGATACGCATGCCGTTGTGCCGACTCCCTCTCATGGAGCCGCCTCTGGCATCAACCATAAAGCTGACCAGGAACCTAAAGACATGGAAGTAGAGGGAACAGGAGGGGAGGAGGCGAGAGATGGTGAAGTAAAGAAAGGAGATTAAATGTAAGAGAAGAAAGTGGGGAGAAGGAGAGATAACCGGAGAGGGAAGAGAGAACAGAAATGACATGAGAAGAAAAACATTGTTGTTACACCAGATTTTTGGAAAAAGGATTTAGTTCAGATGAAGTCCCCTTCATGCCGTGATCTTTAAAATACACAAAGCAAGATTGTGTAAAATGAGGAGAGATTAAGAAGGAAGAAGGTCAGAGATGTTTCCGTGAGTTTTTTGTGTTGGCTCCAGCTTCATATAATTTTTAATTTGGTTAGAACCAGGGCTGTCAAGTTATGGGATTAAAAGATTGACTTTGATGATTATATTTTTTATTACATGTTTGTATTCAGTCATTTTGGATTTTCAAGCATACATTGCTGACTGAGAAGCTATTTTTCCAGTGTCTTGGTCTCCAAATCTAATGAGTGAAAATAAATGTATTTCATGATATTGACCTTTAGATTTAAGATAGGATGCACCATATTATTGCTATAAAAGTATCAGAAAATTGCGTTAAAATATACATTTTAGGAGATATGAAATTTCTCCTGCTATTTTTTGCTAATATTAAAGCCTTGTATATCAACATCAATCTTTTTTTTATCAAGTTTACACTGTCTCAGATGTAAATAGAACATATTTTTACAGCTTCCCCTTTAAATTCCACTCATATATTAGGTTTTGGCATACCCATTATCCCTCTGTTTCATCCCTGCTAAGAACTATCCCACAGGCTTTTAGATGAGAGAACCAGCACAACGCTAACATCCGTGTTGACCTACAAAATATGTCATCCCTGCATCACTCTAAATAAGGGACACAGAACTTCCAACCTGCTAAGGAGACTTTTGACTTGTCTAATGAGCTGTCTGCAAGATTTTTAAATTGAAATAATTTATTAAAAGAAGCAGTGGTGTCCTTACTTCACATCCCTGTGAAAACAGGAAGATGCTAAGGCGAGGAGAATCCAGCTGCCACAGAACAGTGGCTGAACTATATAGCAAATTAGAGGTCAGTGTGATTTCTAATAATGCCATCAATGCGATTTCCAGTGATCAACACA
The DNA here is from genome assembly GCA_037902135.1 of Cetoscarus ocellatus. Taxonomy (NCBI): domain Eukaryota; kingdom Metazoa; phylum Chordata; class Actinopteri; order Labriformes; family Labridae; genus Cetoscarus; species Cetoscarus ocellatus. The sequence continues at coordinate 512,749 of JBAMNC010001218.1, forward strand.
TTAAATTTGGACCTTAATCTTATCAAAAATAAAATCTTTACCATGACAGCCCTAGTTGGAATACAACGTTTTAATCAAATTAGGTTGCTTTTATGAGCCAACGTGCCAACACAGAAGACTCCAGTCCTGTTTTTTATCCATGTCTGAGGAATGTGTAGTTCTGTGTGTAATTAAGTTTACACTTCAAATCACACCCAAACACTCACACACACAAATCCACACCATGCAGGGGTGAACAAGATGTTAGTTTGCATGTTTCTGTGTAACAAATGCATGAGTATAAATGTAATTTTGCATACAAGTATTTTCAAAAGGCTTATAAGGCATCATTCATTCTACTGCAAATGTTATCTTTGGTTGTTCGTCTCTAACAGGACTCTGTAAACTTGCCACTGACTGATTCCCTGCATTGAAAAAGCTCACAGTTCCAGATGCAGCTGCAGTGCAAGCCTGAGTCATTTCAATCTCTGCAAAGTCACATTCAGGTCAGTTAGAAAAACAAAAGGTGTAGACAAAAAAAAAACGAAATCCAAACTACTTAATGTCAACTCTGTAAAAACACAGTTCACATGTGAGGAAAACAAACACAGATGTTATGAGTGACCGGCAAAAGGTAGGGGTGTGATGCCATCAGAAACAGGAAGTAAAACGAGAACAAGGTTGTGGGCGTGATAAAGAGGACAACCAATCACAGTCAATCACCTGCTGTCGTACTGCGGTAGCGGAGAGGAAAAACTGCAAGATGGACGACAAAGCAGCGCAGGAGGAACAGGTCAACAACAGAGCTAAACTAAGGGTTTAATATCAGTGAGAAATGGCTTGACATTTTGAAGATTATAATTATTTTAATTTCAACATTCGAGAGTTTGACAAGAAGACTGAAAAAGTCATGTTTGTCTGTTAAGAGAAAACTTAAGCCAGAAGCCAATAAGCATAGCTTAGCATACAGTGTTAGCACCGTAGTGTATTTTCAAGATAACCCTCTACTTCTTCACCGTGTTGCTACTGATTTAGGTCCTTTCAATTGCATTGGTATCAATAAAACCCCATCCCTACTATTAAGGTAGCCCAAAATAGCTGCTCTGAAGAGATACCCTTTGGCATATCTAAAAAATTAATCATATGACAAGTCTTTAAAGTCTGTTTCAAGGTACCCTTTAGACTCATTTTAAGATACATTATGTACATTTAAAAAGCAATCAGTGACTATTTTAAATCACTCTTTCCAGCCTGGTTTGGTACCAATAATAGTCTGTACTAAGACACTTTCTAGTGTCTGTTTGAAGGAAAATCTATGAATTTATAGGCTATTCTTAAGAACAACGATGATATGTACCCTTTAGCATCTTAAGGTATTCTTCAGACAACATGAAATCTTCAGGGCTCTCGTTTAAGATTGAGTTTGTCATCGTACTAAGGTTGCTTGGTTTTGAGGCAAATTTCAAATACTTAGGATGTCTTCTTTGAACCTTTTTATTAAGACACAAAAGAGGATCATGTTTATTTGTATGGGGGTAAAGGGGGAAAATTTAGTGTTAGCAAAGGGGTACATAAAACATCGTCATTCGCTCAAATTTCCCCAAATGTCAGCCTTTTGTTCGGCTACTGTTCCATTATTTCCAAAGTGAGGTGAATTTGAGTGTTTTTTACACATTAAGCATAATTTTAATAAGCATTAACTATGGAAATGAGGGAGAAATTACTTTTGCCAAGAGATAAACAATATAACTCTTAAAGAATAATCTCAGAGTGTTAAGAGAAACTGCTGAAGAAATTAGCCACTTTTAGGGACAAAGAAAATGAGAGAGAGAGAAAACACAAAGGAAATAAAAGAAAATGCACATTTCTCCTCTCCATGTCCTTTGTCATCTTCTATTCCACCTTCTTTTAAAATACCAAACCAATGTGGTCCTGCTGGCATGTTTTCTAGCTTTCTCTCAGTCCTCTCCCAAGCTGTGCAGGTGAAAAAAGTCTGAAGTGACATTTTCTTTGATCCTTTTTTTATCCACTCATCCTTTCAGTAAAGCTTACCCGGAGTGTATCGGAGAGGAAACGAGGTTGACATTATCCAGTGCGTCTGGGGTCCAGCTGTACCTTCTCAGAGAGTCTTTGTCATGATCCTTAGCTGCTGCCAAATGCTGCAACAAGGACACAACAAGGTCACCGGAAGGCATGTTTATACAAGCAGCTATGAGTTAATGAGAGGAAATTTGACCAATAAAATGGGTGATTTTTCCAAATAAAGGGGAGTTTAAAAGAAATAAAGACATGATACACATCACTGATCATGAATAAATGGACAAACAACCACCAAGAAAGGAGGAAAAAAGAGACATGGTTTGTTCATGTAGGCTAATCTGATCACAAATACACAACCATCATCGTCTGAACCTTTAAATCTGACAATAGGAGCCAGAGCTTCTAAATCGTAAAAAGTTTAGACTCTGGTAAATATAATCTGGTGCCACTCTAACTTTTGAGCTGATTTTTTTCATTGATGAGCCAAAGAGTGAGCTGTGAAACATGGCAACAGCCCAGATACTTCTTATTTTAGTCACAAGTCCCCTGGGAATGAAGAGCACCACCACTCATACCTATTGTGAGATTTCTGGCTGAGTCATAAAGAATTCCTGCGCAAGAGCTCTACTTTAGCTGACAGACAGAGCTCATTTCCAGTAAGGAGACTGCCATTTCATTTATACATTAAAATAACAACATCAGCTAAATATACTGCATATGCAGTGGATTATTTTATCAGTCATCTTGATATTATTATTTCTTTAACTTCAGCTTTTCTGGTGTGCATCTATCTCTAAATCCTCTTGACATTCTACCTTCCATCATAACAATAACAGTAGAATACTACTTAGCAGATGGACCTCTGCTGAACATTTCTTTGCTGGGTGGTTGTCAGAAAATGGTTATTTTCTGATAGTGATAATAATGGTTATTATCACTATGTATGTATATGTGTATGTATATGTACATATATGTATATGTATATGTGTGTATTTAGGCATATATATATATATATGTATATATATATATATATATATATATATATATATATATATATATATATATATATATATATATATATATATATATATATATATATATATATATATACACACACACTGCCTGGCCAAAAAAAAGTCGCCACCTGGATTTAACCAAGCAAATAGGTACGAGCCTATTGGATAATTGGGCGATTGTCTTTCAGCTGGCAACAACTTATAAACCCCAACTGATGCAATGAGTAGCTTCTCATTTCTTAAACAACCATGTTGAAAGACACATCCTGTGTTCATGGAAAAGATGTTAGTCTGTTCAAGAAGGGTCAAATCATTGGCATGCATCAAGAAGAGAAAACATCTAAGGAGATTGCAGAATCTACTAAAATTAGATTAAGAACTGTGCTGGAGGAAGGTCATGTGGTCTAATGAGTCCAGATTTACCCTGTTCCAGAGTGATGGGCGCATCAGAGTAAGAAGAGAGGTAGGTGAAGTTATGCACCCATCATGCCTTGTGCCTACTGTACAAGCCTGTGGGGGCAGTGCTATGATCTGGGGTTGCTGCAGTAGGTCAGGTCTAGGTTCAGCAACATTATGGCCCCAAGAATGAGGTCAGCTGACTACCTGAATGTACTGAATGACCAGGTTATTCCATCAATGGATTTTTTCTTCCCTATTCCAAGATGACAATGCCAGGATTCATCAGGCTCTATATATATATATATATATATACTTTTTTTTTTAAGTTATATGTCTTAATGTAAAGCACTTTGAGCTGCAATTTAATTTGTATGAACTGTGCAATATAAATACACGATCGATTGAGATAAAATCCTCAAAAAAGTCTGGAGATGTTATTTTGGTTTATTGTGTCTCCCCTTTAATAACACCAATTGGTATTGCATTTTAAATTGGTGAAAGCCTGATTAGTCACCTTTACAACGAGGTACAACTTGTAAGGATAGTGCAAAGCTAAACGGATCCTCAGTGAAGCAAGGGTGAGGAACCAGTTTTCTTGGGGTGTTGTCACCCTGCGATGCCACTTTGCAGTCTGTCTTTGACTTCATCAGTCTCACAGAACTTGGTCTTAAGTTTGGAAATGGTACCAGGGCTGTCACCAAATTATGCTGCCACGCTGCAGGAGGTTTTGGCACATTTTGTGTGGCACTACCAACACGTTTAGCTGTTTTGCTCATTCCACAAATGCACATGTCCCTCATTGTAAAGGTGACTAATCAGGCTTTCCAACAATATAAACACAATACCAATAGTTATCACCAAAGTGGATGAATAATTGACCCAAATAATCTTTCCAAACATTTTTTGAGGAGTATAATGGGACACCATATGGACTGCTTAACACATTCATCAAAAATATTTCTCAACATCCCAACAAAAGTGACTGGGAAGGGCAGCGCCTTGGAAGAATAACTAGAAGGTAACTGAATGGCTCTTTTATCTGTCACGTTTATTTTGGGACAGCTAGAGGCTTGCAAACACTTCTGTCAAAACAACTCAACTTCGCTCATAGCTACAGCCTCTTTCTTCTCAAAAGGATGCTGAAAATCTGGTTATTTTCTGGTGGGGAAACTTGTTTACAGCTTGAAGCTTTGAAAGATGGATCTGCCTAATGTCAGACATGGAATCTGGCAAATCCAGTTGCCCTGCAAGATTAGTATAGATAAAGATGGGGAAAAGCTGAAATGGTCAAATGAATCAGAATTTTATGACTAAATGCTGATGGATACATTTTAGCGGCGCTAGCATAATTTCCTGACTTGTAACAGCACAAAGCTATGGACGAGATAAAGTAAAGGTTCAAAGTGTGGCATCACTTTACAAAGATGACAGTGTTAGCCTTGTGTGTGGATAATTTGAAGTAAGGTGGGAAACTCCAACAGAGGGATAAATGTTGGTTTCAATTCCAGGAATGCTTACAGTCTACATTTAGGTAGACTGCTTCTGTTATTTGGCAGTCCACTTCAGATTAAGCAACAGGAAACGATGCTATCAGATAAACATTTGCATGCTAAGTCGAACATGATGGAATAACTAAACCATAAACCACTTATTATCACATACAGTCAATGAAAAGGAGGCCTGAATGGTATGTTCATGCACTGGCAGAGGGATTACACAATGACTGTAACATCTACCTTGTTGTGTTGCTCTACAATGAAAGACCTTTCCTTACAGAGCATCTGCAGCAGCGTGAGGGGAGACAAGCTGTTATTTAGGAGCTGTTACATTCACAGATCATATAATCATGCCACTTTGAAGTTCTCTACAGATAACTGCATTGTTTGTGTCGCTACTCTTTGCCTGTACTGTCTCGTTTAAAAGAAAAGGCATGCAAAGAGGAGTCTGTACTTAATTGCTCTAAAATGTATCTTGTTTGGCCCAAACGCACACCGGACAAAATTGGAAAAAGAATTCAACACATCATAGTTTATAAATCTAAGAGGTTTTTTCAGTAAAACTTAATAACACACTGTATTCTATTTTGCAGTTAGTACCTCTTGAACATATAAAATATCTTTTTTTATGACTGAAGGAAACCTATACCATCAAAGGTGCTGATATTTGGCTTTGTTTTCGGAAATGTCAGCAATTAGTTTTTTTTTGTTTTTTTTTTGTCTTTGCAGTTTCTTGCTCATATAACTGTTGTCATTCATACTGATATGGAAAGTACATGTATCTCTGCACTTATTCCTTTCTTCCCAGCTAACATTGAGCAAGAGGAAAGGTAGACCCCGGACCAGTTGCCAGCTAATCGCAGGGCCACAAAGAGAGACAGACAACCAGTTACGCTCACACCTATACATAAGGGCAATTTAGAGTCACTGTTTAACCTCACAAGCATGTTTTTTGGTCTGAGGGAGGAGGCCAGAGTGCCCAATGAGAACCCATGCATGCACAGGGAGGACACGCAAACTCAATACAGGAAGGCCCTCACCCACACAGGGATCTTGCTATGACGCACGCACACTACCTGCTTTCCCACCACGCAGCCCCATGTTTGAGTTTCAAGTACATAATGTATTTTCTTTTTCTTCTTAATTTTTTGGGGCTTTTGCTGATAATGATAGTTGGGAGTCAGTGGATAGAGCCGGACAGGGAGCGTGGGAGTAAGGAAAGACACAAGAATTGGGCCTCTTGCTGGAACGAACCTGGGCCAACCACATGAAGCAAGATCCTCAATACATGGTAAGTGCATGGTCAGTACCAGCATCCCCGGGAGGCACAAGCTGGATTTGAACCCAGCTATATGGTTAAATGACTACAGCTTCTTCATATGGAGTGTGACAAAATAAAGTATTATTAATGAAATGCTGTCATATCTGTATCAAGCCAGTCTTCAAGTATGTTATCAATCTCTTGTTTAAAGTTAACCCAACACAGAAACCAAGCTTAATACACAATGAGAGGAAAAACTTCATGGCAGACAACTCGATCGCCATTGAATTTCTAATCATCATCAAAGGTATTTCAGAAGAAGGTACCATTTTGACAAACATCCTGATTGTGTTAAAATGTCTTTTTGAATTTTTAACAACTAGGAACAGCAGTGGTTCACAGCCATTTCAACAAGGCATTCAGTTTAATTCATAGGTTGAAAATAATCCTTTTTAACATATCTGCCACTTTGAATTGTAGATTCACCATCTACCTGCTATTCATTTTCTCAACCCTCTAGTTTATTTCAAACATCTGGTTCATGTTAAATGCTGAAAACACCAAATCTTCTGCTTTGGCTGTCAAAAAAGGAACTAACGTAATGTACAAAATGGTTACTTTAATGCAAAGAATTAAAAAACGGATTGTTTTTCTTATAAGAATCACTATTTTAGCTTTGGCCATATGGAGTCAAACTTTTCCAGCACATAGTCTGTTTTAAAAAACATGGCGATACAAAGAAGATGGCACCCTGCGAACTGGGAGCCTGCAGCTTAAAATGTCCATGTTTTGCTGTAATTCAGGTTTATATATACAATTTTGATGACTGCTTAAGTATGTTGGACATCACCCATAAAAAAATCTAGTTTTCACATGCTGAGTACCAATGACCCACTTCAATCTGAACTTCATCTAAGACGCTCTGTTGGAGCTCCCGTCTCTTTAAAGAGCTTGTATGTTGCCTTAACTTAGGTTCATATTCTCATTTTCGATGACTGCTGGAGTATGTTTAAAATCACTAATTAAAAAAAAAAATCTCTCTGCCTTGACTCTCAAAGCCCCGGCAGAACAAGTAGAAAAAATAGGATTCAATTTCTATTTTTCTATCACAAATAACTGTTTCATGTTCTTTCTTAACTGCCATTTGTAGTCTGTAAGTTGAGCAGTTTCATCAGATACTGATCCATCTGTGAGCACAATAACTCAAAAAGTGTTCAAGATATTTGGATAAACTTTTTAGGAAATGTTGGTCTTGGCAGAGGGGAGAAGTGATTAGATTTCAATAGTGATCCAAATATGACAGTGGATCCATGAATTTATTAAAGGATTTGTTAACGTTTCACAATAGGACAGTTTTCCAAAATTATGCTAATGATTTAGCTAATATTGTGAGGAATGTCTTTGCGGAGGTTTGGGCTCTCGGAGCACTTGATGATGGAGTCTCACTTATCTCAAGTATCATTTTGCTGCATCCCTTAAGTACTTGGAGCCTTCACGTTATTCCTCTTACTGACATTAACCACTTATTTATTTCCTCTTGCAGTAAATCATAACAGGATTGGTCGTCTTCATGTCAGCTCAGACTCTAGTCCTGTATAAGAGGATTGTTGAATAGTCTGGATTTTGGCACCATGCAGTGACATCTTGGCACATTTGGAGACTGAACTATTTCAGAGTTCATGACCCGAGGATCACTGAGAGACGGCAAGAGAGGTGATAAGGAGTTATACAACACAACATACATACCATCTCCTTGTTGGAGACGATGTCCTCGATCATCAAGTTGTCCCGGGTGAACGAGCTCCGGTTCAGTGTGTTGGACCTATCAGAACTGAAGGAACGCAGGCTTGGTGTGGGTGCCGCAGAAGTCACGGATAACCAAGACAACAGTCACAATGATGGAGAGGGGAGGAGGAGGAGGAGGGGGATGAGGGTGTAAGGGGGGGGGAATGAAAGTGAACAGAAAAAACAAACATAAACACATTAAATGCATGCAGCTTCCAGGAACCTGACTGTATGCCACCAATGACAAAAAACAACAACAAGGCAAGGAAAACGTCTTTAAGGCTGATTTTCTCATGAGCTGCATTCTGATGATTATTTTCATTTGTCTGAGGTAACAAAATAGATACCCTGAAACTGTTAAATCAGGATGCAGATATATTTAAAGAGTAAGCTGCATTTCCAAATAACTCTTGACACAGCTGGACAGTAATAACTCTACCCTCTGACTATTTAACTGGGCTTTTTTAAGAATCTACTTTCCCAGCAAGTAGGCTGCCCCTATGGTGTTAGCACACAATTTCAATGTTCCACAAGCCTGAGGGCATGGAGCAGCCTATTAAATGATTGTATAAAAAACGACAGGTGCCGTGAGATGACAGGACTGCTGCTATGATTTGTCTCATGTGCATTTTTGACAGTAAACCTTCACAAAAATGTGTTTTATTCATAGGATGCTAGATTTTCTTTAAAACATCGATGGTCTGTGACTTTTTGCTGCGATTTTGTTTGTGATGCAGCTCAGGGAGAAACTTTTATGAGGCAAATAAAGAGAATTCCTGAGCAATGACATACCATGGCGTGTTTTTCTTGTAACATCTTAGCCACAATTACAAGAGTGCTGCTTGCTCTTCATAAAGAAAAACTGATGTGAGTAAACTGTTCAGTGCTCACTTGAGAGGCTCTGGACTGCAGAACATAAAAACACATCTCTTGTTTTGAAATGACAAATTGTATGACAGCCTTGTAAGGCCAATAGTATAATGTACAATTAAATACTAAAATAAGCTCTTAAACCATGTGTTTTTCTGATTTTGAGGCTGTTTACACCTTATGTTAACCGCCATCCTGAGAGATCTCGTGACAACTGACCTGTCGCACATTTTCAGACAACAATCTCAAAGACCAGCAATGTTCATGAACAGCGGGGTAAGATATATGGATATGTCTATGTTTTAATTCAATAAACAGTTCCAATTTACTTTAGCCCCAGTCCTTGTAAAAGGACAGGTTAACTCTTCAAAGATAATCAAATGCTTAAACACAGAAAAATGTAAAAACCTCAGACATAACTTTTCTTTTAGCACAAATTAACCAACTCTAAGAGGCAGATTTGCTCTGAATAAATAGTGTTAGCATTAGGCAGCCTTTATAGCGTATATGTCAGTGGTATTCATTCGGGTTCACTACAGCCTAAAGTCTTTGGTTCCTGTTCACTCTAATGCCAGATCATTAAATAATAGTTCCACTTACATTGAAACTAAAAAGAAATGATGACCTAACCTGACCATAACATGCACAGTGATTAGCTTCCTGATTAGCTTCACGGTGATGTTTATTCACCAGGTTGGTCAAAATAAGTACACTATATTCTCTAGCTACCTAGGATACCTCATATCAGAGTTACCTGTGCCCTATGCACATCATTTGAGCACATCTTAAAGTTTTAATTGTATAAGGGCCAAAGTTTCTACTGATTTCTGTTGCAGTTTAGGGCTGCATGTCTGACTGTATTGAGTGGCTGCTAGGCATGTGATTGATCCGTAGGGTTTAGCATGAGGTCAATTTTATGACCTTGATGATTTGTGTGAACACACTGTGAACACACTCTGGTGCCTTCTGAGGACAGACTGACATACAAGCCTTCACAGTGCATTTACGCAAAAAAGCTCTGTCATCCTTGCACCTCAAGACATTCACATTAATTCCCTAGGGGCTTGATATTTGTGTCATTCATGGTGTGATATAGCTTTGGATGCATGTGAGAGAGCAGGGCAGGGCATGTGCACCCCATACACACAAAGGTAGAGACACACACTCACAGCACTACCCCTGCTGAGTCTGCATGCCCCTATATTAACCAGTATCATGCCTCTGAAACTACTTCTGGAGACGGAGAAAATGGAAGGCCAACTTGTTCTCCGCATTCAGAACACGGTAAAAGGTTGGTTAAAATTGCTGGTTTTGCCTGACATAAATAATGCTACGACTTCTCTTGGCTGCATGTAAACATATTGAGTCTTCTCAGAAAGGAGGGAGCTTAAAGGCATGTGAGACAGTGAAGTATGTTTAATCTCAAGTCCTCAACAGGAAGCATTGTTAATGCAAAGTCTAAACAGCCTCAACATCAACAAATACTATCAAACCACAAAAGTAAAATCCATATAAATATGTGTATTTCATTCTAGATTATGCCTACATTCTGTCTTTAGTTATCAGAAATCATGCAAGACAATGGTTACAAAACAAAATTTCAATAATGTATTTTCTGAAATCCCATGTAAGGAGTATTACCTCATGAGTTATTCTGCTAACTGGTGTGATTTTCTTATCTCAAACTTGCTCAAAATATATTTCTTTAGGGTATCTACAGCATCAAAAATGTAGTTTATTGATTATAAAACAAAAGGAAAACAAATAAGGGATGAATTATGAAAAATATGGTCTGCTTTTAATTGAGAAGTGTTCAATAGATTCAATAGAATTCAAAAACAAAGATGCAATTTATGTCATTCATGTAAGAACTTCTGCTTTTAAAACCTTTTATGTGCCTAAACGTTGGATTAACAGTTTAAGACGACATATTACAAGATTATTATGCTGTCTCTCATTTAGCATAACTTTATGATACTAAACTAATGAAGGCTTTTGCTAACATTAATTTTACATCAGTTCAGGTCCCTGGAAGCTTGTTCAACTCCACACAGAAACCAAAATGATGCAAAGCTTCACTTTTGTAGCAAAACCCACAAAACCCAGGCATTTAATATCAAAAACAAAACCACAACAGGCTATTTTCATCAAGCAGCAGAACTTTTTTCAACTAAAAGCAAGAAAAAGGACACAGAAACAACACAGGTGAATCACAGTACACAGCACAGTGCCTGATGCTAACATAAAGAACTGTTAAAAATAATAAAAACGGCTAAAATTATTAAGTTAGTATTAAAAAAAATACACAATAAACACGTAACACATTGGACCACAAAGTCATGATACTGGTAGTGACTGGGAGACTACAGGTGTGGAGGGAGGGAAAGAGGGGAATGGGTGGGGTAATAGAGGTTGTCTGGAGGGATAAGGGGGGCCTTTTCATGCCTTTGGCCTTACCTGACTTTGGGACTAACATTAAGAACGGACATGAGGAGAGAATAAAAGATTGTGAACAAACACAGGAGAGATGCAGCGAGGAAAAAAGCCAGAGCAGAGGTGCAGGTTGGAAGTACAGAGCCGACTGACTGAGAGAAACTGAAGCTAAAGGGTCATTTTATCCTTTTTATTTTTAAGTTTACTACAATAAATACTATTACAGACATTTAGCATCTTTATTCCACACATCTTCTGTTTTCATGACTATCATATCGATATGTTAGGGTATGTTTGTTTTGCTTATAGTAGAAACATATATAACAACCACATGTCCTCAAAAAGATAAATTAAATAATTCTGACTTTGATAACAGATTTTGAACATGTCCTACGATAACACTATGATGTTCAAATCCAAAAAGCCCTGTTTTTGTTTTTTGGAAGAAACCCCAAGTAGTATAAGAGATTTAAGCTTTTGAAATCATAATATTTAAATATATAGCTATCTAGTGAAATGTTAAACAGTAAAGGGCTGTGAATCCAGAACATTGAGACCAGTCTTGTCACATTCATGCCAAGGCAAATAATAATAATCAAAAAAGCACTGAGAGTGTTCATGGCGAAGTGCTTCCAAACATGTTCATATTTTTTATTTATCTATTTTTCTTTGTTTAACAAGTTGGACTAACATCAAATTTGACTTATTATTGATTTTATGTCAAATAATACCCCACTTTTTATTTATTTATTAATTTTTTTTAAGCTCTTTTTGGTTTTTAACAACTCCAAGCTTACCAAGCTTGTTTAGCATGTTACTGTACATGGGATAGTTCTCAACCTTGTTTATTTGTTGATATGCACTCTTCAGCTAGCATTAATTTCCTGGAGGTTTTTTATTTGTCAAAATAACAACAGCCAATCATTGCAACTCTAGGTGATATCAATGGCGGGGCTGACCCAGATAAAAATAGCTGAGTTTCATTTGCGTAACAATGAAAACTCATAAGGTGATTTCTCATAACAGCTACAGAGTACATACAAGCCCTTTAGTTTTTTATGTTCTTGAATTTCGTTTAACATCCATAAAAATATATATCTATTTCTCTAGTAGGGAGTAATTCAGCTGGAGGCAAATAACCCTTCTAACATTGAAGCCAGTACAAGTTAGCAAGATCTGTCAGCTTGGTGACCACAATGGCAAAAATAATTCAGTCCCTCCAAATGTTTGAGGTCTTCTACTCTCCTGGACCAAGACCCTCTGAATTTCAGCTGTGAGACATCACTATTGCCCTCTCTATTCTAGCACCTAGCAAAACTAGCAATGTCGACTTACATCTGTTTCATTGCAAAGTCAATTTAAAATTACACTTAGAATCCAATACTAATTAAATTCAGCATTTATGAAATTAAATACAGACTGTGAACATTAAGGGTTTCACGGAGCAAAAAACTACAGTGTCATTACTTTATTGGTGTTTACCTTTTGCAATTTATGTTGTTAAAAGAAAAATATGTTAACAATCTAAATTCACTCTGTAGGGATACAAAAATACGAGTACTACAAGGATCTGTGGGGGAAAGAAGTAATGAAAATACACAGCATTACAACAAATTTCTTTTAACAACTGATACTGAGAAAAATCCAATCCTAAATTGCCTGAAGTGGAAGTGATTCAAGCCAAAACTCAGCAGGGAAACAACAATTAGTTGAATCAGTTCGGAGCTTGGGTTGACCTCATACACACACCCTCCTCTCAAACAGTGAGTGTTGATGTAACCCAGAGCTCAAGGCCATTGAATCGAACATGTTTCTCATTTCCTGTGGCACAGTGTCAGTGTGTGTCACACTTCAGATATCCAATAACCCCTCCCTCTGCGTTTGGTTGCACAAGGGTCGATATCCTTTTGCAAACTAGAAGTTCAACAGACACGGAGAGCAAACTATGATCTCCTACTTGTGAAGGAAAAACTGTGAGTGTGAGGCTGGTCAGGAAGTAAAATAACAGCCACTCTGGCATTGTAATGTTTTTTAAGATGTTTTTAATTTTCAAAGACTTTTGAGTGTGTCTATTTGAATTTTTGATTTTATATCATTTATTACATGGAAATAACTTCATAAAATTGACCCCAAAACAGGTTTGTTTGCAAAGGGAACAGCTGTTTAATATAAATTAATATGTCAAAAGACCTGTTTTGTTTTTCCAGATGAAATATCAAAGTTTCATTTCCTAAGTTTCCTCCTGTACTTTTGTTTATTTGCTGGCTGAAATGATGGTTTCATCCTCAAGCTTTGTCATGACTTCTATAACATACAACCTTCACTGCTTCTGTTGAACAAGAACTTGGGTATATTCATGAACAAAAAGGACCTTGTTTGAAAAATCCCCTACATGGAAGCAATATAAAATGCTTTCCTCAAAAATCTGAGTTTTCATGTTTTTAAAAGCATTTTACTGCTGTGGTAGAAGGTTTTCTTTAAATTTAAACGAGAATAAAAATGTAGGATGTGCGAATCCCTCTTTAGGCTTGAGGAATATTTACCAATTTAATGCTAAATTTTAACATCCACTTCACAGTGCTAGAGATCACCTGTTAATCAGCCCACAAATATAATCAACAAAATAAACCACAAACTGAATGCAAGTCTGCAGCTTTTAATGAAACATTTGCTATGAATATTCAGCAGATGTGACCTATACTGCCTATAATTTGACATTTTAAAATAGAGATTTTCTTTTGTGAGTTCGGATAGGCCTATGGGTCCAGGAACCATTTTGTGAATCTTTTAAGCCACTCTGCCTTACACATAAGTAGTTGAAAGAAACCTCCAAGGTGACCCCTTTTTGAAAATTTCAAGGGGGCACTGTGATGCCATTTACCTATGCCTCTGTGTGAAATCTTTAGAAACATAACACTAATAACTGCCAGCTCTAAAAACTGCATCAAGTTGTTTCCAGGCACATTAGCATGGCCAGAGTTCTGATCTGGGGAAACAATGATAGAACTGCTAATTTAGCAGGGTACATTCTAGCACTCTCAGTGACTGAACTAACGAAGGTTCTTTCATTTCATGGTACTGTTTGTGTCCTAATTCATATTATTATGCCAACAGAATCTTGTATTATCTTATGTATAGAGAGACTTTAAGGGGGGGAAAGCTTTTGTTTCCAGCAAGCCTGCTAGCATTTAACCCTGCTAGCTAGCTTGCTCATTTCTTGGTCAGTTACAGAAGCTAGCTTCTCTCTGGACTGTCTTTCCTGCACAGTATTCGAAATAACATTGATTTTTCATTTTTTCTTAAGCTCCCATTCATACAAGTTAACTATACAGTAATAGCCCTTTTCCACCAGCACGCCTTAGCCCTACTCTACTCTACTCTACTCAGCTCTACCCGGTTTGTGTTGCGTTACCACCGGCACGGTACCTCCTGAAACAAACTACTTTTTAGTACCTACTCTGCTCTGGTTCTAAGCGAGCTGGGTCGATACTAAAAGGTGACGTCGACTGACTGCCGGCTACTGATTGGTCAGAGAATGTCATCACCGATGAGTCATGAGCGCAACGAGCTAGCTAACATGCTAGCGGTAGCTACTATTAGCTTACCCTCATATGTCTTTTCTTTGCAGCTCGATTGCTCTCGTCCTCTGTATTTCTTCTCGCCACCTGCAGCCTTCTTCTGCTTTCCTCTTTTATTTGGCTTGTGACAAAAAGCCACAGATCGAGCAGCAAGTATACTATTGCCTTCAAGTCCTCCATTGTTTTGATTGTTGTGTCGCGCTCAAAATGACATGAACGCAGTGTCGCCCAGCTGTTTTATGGCGACCCCGTCCCCCGGTAACCATGGTGGAAAAGCAGCACAATGCAGGTAGAGTAGAGCTGGGTAGAGCCGGGGAAAGCCGAGCCGAGTAGAGTAGGGCTAAGATGTGCTGATGGAAAAGGGCCATAACTGAGTTTACTAGCTGGGTGGTTAAAGAGTGGGACTCATTACACAAACTCTTTACTCATTAGCTCATGGTGAGAAAAACAGCCAAAGCTTTTTATTTTTCCTATTTGCACGTGATGTCACACTCCCTTCCATTTTGCCTGAACGGCAAAAAGGATGCTGTCCAGCATGTAACTTAATGGACATCTACACTAAATAAATAAAAAAATGCCCCCTTTGTGAACTTAAACCTTAAAGTCCAACCAAGTTAAGGTGTCTGAAGGCAAAAAACTCCATCTCATTTATTACAGTTAGGCTATTGACAAGGAATATTTACCATCAAAAAAGCTTTCTCTCAAGAACAGGAAAATTAATGTCTCATCAGAAATATTTATTTTTTTAACTTTTATTTTCTGTCTGGAAAAGACAAATGTGTAAAATGTGGAACATTTTTAAAAACTAAATATTATTCTAAAAAGCAATTATCATATAAATTAATGTTTAAGACTAGCCTATTTCAGTGTTTTACTGGCTCTATATTTGACTAACTTCAAGCCTTGCACACAGACTTCAAAAGGGAAAGACAAACAACAAGTGGCCTGCAGAAAAGTTAAAGCAACAATGGCATGAGTAAAAACGACACTAAACATTGCATTGTCATGATACACAAAACCTTGAAAAATCCAAAAGGGCATTGCATTTTGTATGATGTGTGTCGTAGTCTGTCTTACCTCTGTGATCGTACACCAACACTGAAGCCCATGTAGCCCTCCTGAGGGAGCGAGTCATCACCCAGCTCGCGGAGGTCCTGGGGGGCCAGGTATTTATCTGTGCCCTCCGTCATTCCATCATCACCTGGAGTTGAACAACAAATGGGGAAAGATTTATGTTAGTGAAAGCAAGCATGAAGAGCCATTTTTCTTTCTTTAGAAAAAGAGGTGTAACTGAAATGTTCCTGCTAAAATCTCTGTACAGGTGAGGAACAGTGGAGAGGACTGGGGTTAGTAGCTGTTTTCTTACATGCATCCTGACAGTTTACAGGAAATTTCAGGACAGTCTGTACCAAAAATGTCAGTAACTATGACAGGCTATTTTTGAACTATTCTGATGTCAAGACCTCAATGTAGTTTCAAATCTTTAAGCTACATCTGTTAAACATCTCCATGACCTGACCACGTACACCTTTACAGGTAGTGATCGTCTATCAAGCCCCACCCTCCTTAGTAACTGTTACCGGGTAAGACAAAATCTGTTGTTGCTGGCCTCTCTCCCATTTGGGAAAAAACTTAAGAATAACTCACTTTTCACTAACTGTTTCATGTTTAATTAACTTGATTCTTGAAAAAAATTTGCCAGTGTGAACGAATAAATAAAGATCTACAACAGGGTGTTTGAAGAAATTTAAAAATCTTTATGAATCAGTTAAAATAATAGAAAGTTCAACTGGTGAATGACCTTTAGTGCTGGCGTGAAAACTGCTGAACTTTGCAATATGAGCTTTAAACAGGCTCTGATTTATTTAAGGTCCTTAACCTCATACCCTGTTCAAAACAAACTTTGCTGAATTTTGTCTGTAGTTAAATTAAGACATTTTAAAAAGGTATATGCAAAAAAGAGGCTTCTCCATATGTTTTAGGCCCTGTTATTCATGCAGACCCACACAGAGCAGCTCTTTTACAGACAGATCAATGCAGCTTCGGCCCAGAGGCCTTTTTCCAGCTCAGCTTAACACACACACAAACAAAAGTGTTGCTGTCACTGAAAGCTTTTTGTCTCTGTCCCCTGTAGACAAAAAAGGGTTAACAGTAGAGCTTGCAAACAAATAGAGCTGCCTTTTGGGAATTTTCATGCAGGTTTAGTTAAAGCAACAGTGAGAGTTTGGAGGCAGGATAAAATAAATGTTGCAAAGTTCAGCCTACCATAGATTTATTAACAGATGGGGCTAAACAATATAGACCTAAATAATGTCTTGCCATTTTATGGTTATACACTAAATACAGTACACTGTATTTCAGTGGTGTTTCTGTAAATACATAACAAATAAGTTGTACCTATAGCAGGACTATAAACCTCGATTTGATCCTGTAAATATCAACTAATGTAATCATCTGTTGATACCACAGCAACGATAACTAAAAGACACCCAATATTGGCCAATTTTATTTTAATTATACAAACACACTTTCTAAACTGAACAAAAATATTGGCAATATTCCTTAATTTCTCAACAAATCTCCACACCCTCTTTCAAAAAGATAAAGTCTTCAATATATCAATAAATAATGGTATTATAAAGCACATAAACTTCATGACCATCAGTAATACTTTTAAATGAAAGAGAGAGGGCACTGTCTAAATCACACAGGCAACATTTCAATGTAGACAGCGGTTTTCAAAATAACGCATGCTTATTTTAATACAAATGTGCATAAAACACTCAAAAATCACCTAAGCGAGCTGCATGTGTGAAACCAAACCCCAGGGTTTTTCACCCAGACCTCAACCTTCATATGTTTCTGCTAGCCCCTGGTATTTTGTCCCTTTATACTCTGCAAGACAAATTATAAGAAACCTTCCTAATGTGAACAAACAAGTCTGGGAATTTGCAGGGTATGTTCTCCAAAAATTTGTTGAAAAAAATGTCAGGTTTGCATGTGTGGAATGGACTTTAAATAATACGCGCTTTCAAAGTGGAAAAGTTCATTTTTACTGAAAGTTTCGATAAGTAGGAAAATTATCTACAGTCATATTCTTACCGAAAGACAGATAGCAAGACAGATGTTGGCAGAACTTGAAAAAGTGGGTGGACCTGTTAAATAAAATTGATCATATCTAACATCATTTGTTTTTTTTCTCCCCCAATAGTAGTTTGATAGTCCATTGTGGTTGTCGGGCCAAAACCCCTTATATCTAAAATTGTTACTTTCCAGAAATGAAATTAAAGTTTTTGCTAACAAAAGAATAAATATTGTATTCTACAAAATTAGAAATGTTTTTTTGTACTTTCAATTTTGCCTAAACGTGTAACATTACAGTACAGCTTGATCCGTCTGATTCATTGTTTGTAATCAGTCAAATCCATCTTGCAAAGCTCTAAGTCAGAACGACTGAGCTCCGTGTGCACATGCACAACCCAATCAGAGCCCTTGAAAGCAGGAAGAGGTGGGAGCTATGAACAAGACGACAGCAGGAAGTGGCTGCTAGTCCAGAGATTAGCATAGATGCTGACAGCTTCAATTGCAATTTTGTCAGATCTTGACTGTATTTCTATATTAAATAAAAAACACACAACAACACAGTCAAACATGATTTGGAAAGAGCTGTTCTATGAAGTGGCTTTTGTTTTCTTTTTTATGCCATGGCAGTGGCACCCACCTTCTACATTATCTGATTGGTCTGTGATGAATGTGATGGACAGAATGATCACCCATTCAAAGCAAAACATAAAAGAAATTGAAATAAGAGGTTTTAGCTTGACAGCGACGAAATGCTGCTAATTTTAATAAAACGAAAACAACGGCAATCCCTTAGTTAGAAATAATATTTCAAACAGATTATCTTGCAGCCCATTGGCAGCATCAGTATGTCAACACAAACAAAACTGCCTAAGCCAATGTTGTTAAAATCACATAACTGCATTTCTACTGCTATTAAGCAATAGCAACAACTACAATCAAACAACAAGATGAAATTAGTTTTGTCTAGTTTAGCAGTCCAAAAAAAACCCTGACAGACAGAAAACTATAATTATTGGAGTTCACAAAAGCACTTTAAACACAGCAAAAATCACTGTCATCACAGGAAATGAATGAGAAAGGCTTAAAAAAGCTATTAAAGAGTTTTAACCTACATTACAGGTTTTGCAGGAGAAAAGAAAGCAGCATGTTAGTCCTCCCTGATGTACTGTAGTTAGCCTACTGATGAACTGCTGACCGCAGGGTTGAAAGAGAGAAAAGAGAGGAGGGGGGAGTTTCAAAAAAAAAAAAAAAAAAAAAAGAGGAGGGGGGAGAAAGAGGGGAGCAAGTGCATGCGGGCGGAGATACCAAAAGAGAAAGAAAAAGGACGGCATTCCTGCAGCCACAAAGCACCGGAGACCCCCGTGCCACGCCACTCCACCCCTCCTGTCCCCTCATCCCCTGCTGCTGCTGCACCCCTCCCCCCCTTAAACTTTCCCCCCTCCTCACATACACACTCTACCCATCTGGCCACATTCCAGTCCATTCTCCAGGACCCCCGACTCAAACTCACCTCCTGCTTTAAAGCACTTCATCCAGCCCTGAGTCTCGTCTTGCAGGGTTTTAGCCCCGGATCTAACTTTTCCACAAACTTCCTTCAAACTCACTCTCTCTCTCTCTCTCTGCCGTCACTCACACTGTCTATCTCTCTTTCTCATAGCCCCAGCGCTCACACAAACAGATCAGCTTTCTCCCGCCTACCACACCGTGCTTCAGGATAATCCAGAGTGTGTGTGAGAGAGAGGGAGTGTTTCAGAACAGACACCTAGAGCTGCAGGACAGAAATAGTAAGTGGGTGTGTGACTCCGTTGTCTAATGTCCAATCTCTGCGCTGTCTTTATAGTGCATACATTCAGTGGTAGAGGGAAATAAAGTTTTTTTTTTTTACTGTAGTAAGTATGCCCCTGTTTTATTCTTGTAAATTGGGGTAAAAATATTTATTTGAGCAATCAATAGGAGGGTGGCTGGACAGGTTCAGCATAATACAAAATAAAAACAAAAAAAGTTGGGATGTTGTGAAAAACGTAAACAGAAACAGAATAGGCTTTGCAATTCCTTTTTGACCTACATTCAATTAATTAAAAACACGACAATGCCGCATTTCTGGGTGTGTTGATGTATGGCTTTCACTTTGCATGGTGGACTTTAAACTTGCACTTGAAGATGTAGCTTTAACTGTGTTAATTGACAATGGTTTTCCAAAGTGTTCCTGAGCCCACGCGGTAATATCCCTTCTAGAATTACAGAATACAGAGTTACAGAATAACTCATACCTAAAGGCAATTTGGAGTCACCAATCAACCTAATGATGTTGATTTTTAATGCAGTGCCAGTACCTCAGGGATGGAAGGTCACAGGCATTTAATGTTATGTTTTAAGGCTTGTCACTTATGTGCAGAGATTTCTCATGATTCTCTTAATCTTTTGATAATATTACAGCTTACTAAAATCTAACTTGCCACCCTAAACTTTGATGGTGCAGTACATCAAAGTGTATTTACCTGCATGTGGCCATTTTCTGAAATCTGGACACCTCTATATGACAGTCTGGAGCTATTATTCATTGTTAGGATAAGAATGCTGCACATGCAGCAAGTTGTTTTTGCTTTCGCAGTTCAGGAAGAAATTTTTGACCTGATGAGTGAAAGTTTGTTGTGTGCTGCCAAAATGATGTAAGGCCTATCATATTCCTGAATAGGCAGATTTTGTGCAAGTACATGATGGACTGGACACGTAGTTTGGGTTTTTGAAAGAGCTGCCTTGAAGTGTTAGCATTTAGCAACATGAAACTCACTACATAGAAGTGGATGGTAATAGTAAGAAATACAGCCAGACAGGATAAGAAAACCTGCTCAGGGTAATAGTTGGACCTGTGACACAGGAGGATTTTAATCAATGAGAAGTCTTCTTTCACTGCTAAATCAGATAAGGTGTAGGGAACATGTTTACGATGCAGCTACCTTCACTATAAAGTACTGCAGTTGACACTGAATTATCTGTCCTTACTACTCCCTCTTCATGTCTTGGTTTATTCTCTGGTTTGTATTGTGTCTTATTATTTATCCCTCTTCCTTCTTCTACCTGTCTGTCAGCTTGTTTTTCTCTCCATCTACTAAATAGCTTAAATTCTTTGTAGTCAGTACGGTCATGCATTGCTTCATCCCCCTCTAACTGTCTCTGTGTCTTTGAACTCATTCTTCCAGCTGCTTCTGCGTCAACTCACATCTCTAACTAGTACTGAGTTTGTCACAGCCAATGAAAAAAGTGATGGCAGGAATTGTTTTTGTCAAAAAAAGTCCCTAAAATGCTTCACTTGATTATGTCATGGCAGTATCTATCTACTTAAGCTGAATAAAGCTGTTGTAGGATCCCGATGTGCTCAGTCTGTCTTTGCTGATGTGACTATTTCTGATTAAAAACTGTTATAAAGGAAGGATTAGCATTAAACAGAGGTATGTGAAGGCTCCACCCCGTATGCTTTATATCAGGGGTGTCAAACTCAATCACAGAAGGGGTCAAAATTTAAAATACAGTTTTAGTGCGGGCTGAACAGGATCAACATTCATTGAACAGTCTAAAACAGAGTATTTTTTTAATCAGGAATATGAATCTGAACAGCATATTTGTTTTAGGCAAGCTTAAAAGAAATTGTAAAAGCACAGACCAATGCATCACTGATCAGAGTGATATTAAAGCAAATAGGGGAGGTATATGTGCACAGGTGCTGCATGGCAGTTGTTGCAGTACATTGTGGGACTTGTAGTATAAGTAGTGGGAGTGCTATTTAATAGAGGGCCTTTAATAACAGACACATGACATTATCTTGCGGGCCATATTGAATCGTATCCCATCAAGATTTGACTCGTGGGCTTTGAGTCTGACATGTCTACTGTATACAATAAAATCCTTCAAGCTGTCCTCAAACTAATGCTGACTATGCGATTCATGCACAATTCTAGCCCAACTCAACTGTCATAGAGTTTTGGGATCCCTCGGCCATGAAAATCGTTGTATAATGCAGTGTGTCATAGTGCCTGTCAACAAAGACCTGTCTGGGACACCTCCACAACAGATCGTCAGGTATATTTGATTCTTGTTCTGCCTCCTTTGATTTGCTGCCTCCTATCAGAGACGTTGACCAGTGAGTTAACCAATGCATTTTGGGACTAGTAATATGTGTAGTGGGAGTGCTATTTTACAAAGGGCCTTAAATAAAAGATATATGAAATTATCTTGCGGGCCGCATTTAATCGTAACTGTCTAGATTTAGCCCGCGGGCCTTTAGTTTGACATGTCTGCTGTATTTAATTAAAGACTTCACGCTGTTCTTAAACTAATGTCAAGGTCAGACTGCACGATTTATGCACTGTTCTCATCCAACCCAACTGTCAAATAGTTTTAGGACCCCTTAGCCATGTTTTGTGTCTTGTGTCTTTGTGCCTTACAACAAAAGAACAGCCTGGGACGAATCCGCGATAGATAGTCTGGCATTTTTGATTTTTGTCCTTCTTCCTATGATTTGTTGCCCAATCGTCAGAGACGCTGAGAGCACTACCTCTACATGTGCGACAGTCACAGATGTATACAGACCAAAGCTGTTTCCTGACAACTGAAAGACAGAGTAAAAGTTTGTCTAGCTCTAAAAACATCTTTGCCTCTATGATGCATTGCAGTGGAGCTACCAGCAGATGGTAAAAAGTAAAATGTTGGAGTTGAACAGCAGAAGCACCTTAGCACCTTCATGAGTGATTGCTTGTATTTATCATCAAGCTAACATATCATTCATCCAGAATGTTTGGAAAGACAAACATGTAGTACATCAATACAGTGTTTGTTGGCTGTCTTCATTGTGACCTCTCCTTCCTTCAGAGTCATTGGGTTGGTTCTTATGTTCAGTTTATTTAACCGTGTCAATGTAATTTTAAGTGACTGTCATAGCCAACAAATAAATCATGTACTTCAATGGTGACAGTATAAATGACCTTAAATTTAAATTTCTTTATTTCTCGATAGAAATTATATTTTTGCACCACTTTGGCTATAGTTTGTTCTATGTAGTAGCTTACGTTTTGTAGTTTACACCACAGTCTTATAGCGGCCACCTACTACATTATCTGATTGTCCCTTAATGAATGTGATGGACGGAGTGATCATCCAATCACCTGACAGACTTGCTTTTGAAAGGTTCTGCCCATCCCCAAACACTTTCTAAGGGCTGTTTCCCAGATGGACAAGTAAGATATATTGAAAATTCCGGTCCATCAGGTGTGTCAGATTGTTTTTTGATGGCAACAATCTCAAACTCTTAATCTCCGTGCAGTTAACATTATTTTTTGTGAAACTCAAGTACAATTTTGCCTACTTCTGTTTCCTGTCTTCCATGATCCCATCTTTGACTTCTTAGTAATAATTTCTGCCGAATGTCTTTGAAGACCTTGATTTACAAGTATGCAGAAGATGGTGGAATTGATAAGAGAATTGTTAAGCTCAAATATAAATCATATTGATTCCTCGAGCAGGCTGTTATTCATTGTCAGTCGGAATTCGATGCCCACCCCATCAGTGGAATGATTTTTCTTACAGTGCTCATGTTTTCTGGGAGTTGTTTTGGTGGATTAAAGTAAATGGGGGGGGGGGTTACTTTTAAACAGCCTTAGGGGTGTACTCTTGTTACCTGGCATCATTGCACGCCAAAAAGAAGCACTCTGAAACTGAGGCTGAGGGCGCTTCCAATGGAAAATACACTCCTTGAGGATACAGGCTCAAAGTCTTAGATCAGAAAAGTTGATATCTACGATCATCACTTCTAAGAAATAAAATGTAAACATAAAGCCTTCACACAAGATTACCTTGATGTGCTATGATTAGTCACAGTTTTACAAATAAGCAGATTGCCTTTCTTTTAATAGAGCTGCTTTTGATTTTTTTTAATAGCAAGTATTATTTTTAGTAACGAAATGTCATAACCAAAGGAAGCAACGACGAGCAAAGGAAATACAAGCATAAGACAGATCTTTGGATGTCTGCCTAAAAACAGCAGAAAGAGATGATTAACTGCATCAATTATGAAACCAAGAACAACACTTGACATCAAATGTATGTCTTTATGTGGCATCTGTGTTATTGCTTTATAAATATTATAGTTCTGTTATGACTCAGATTTCATCCTCATCATAATCAAATATTAATTAACTTCATAACTGTGGAAAAATTCTCCTGTAAGCCTGCAGATTTAAAAGTCTGAACAGCGTTTGTCCTGAATTAGATCATGGACCGTGTGTGTTATTGGAGATGCTAATCATTGCTGTTACTCTGCCAGTATGTGTGCTGGTATGTGTGTGTGTGCTCGTGTACTTGAAGTATTTTTAGAGCAGGAATGAAAGATGGACGCTCTATTAAAGCAGCAACAACAACAACAACAACAAACCCAGCATGAGGACAACCATGCATGCAAATATGCACATAAAAACAGCAGATAATTCACACACTGAGTTTAGTTGCATCAGTTCAGCTGCACCACTTCAAACTGTTATCAGAGTTAGTCACATCGAAACCGTCGACTTGTGGACTTACAGGAGTAGCTGATGCAGATACTTCCAACATCCATCTCTGTTTGAACAAAGCACAGTTAGACTACACCTTCAACCATTTTTTACCTTTCCAATTATGTAACAGCCGTGCAGGCAGTAATGATAGCAACCTTAAAGTGTTCTCACAAAAATGTAGGTTTATCAATGCATAACAGTTTGCACATATGTCTTAATGATTGTATTTTACTTCCTGCAAATATTTTTTCAGGCTGTCTGAGCCTCTGTGCGCCCACCCTTATGAGCTAAATATCTCAAGAAGCTTAAAAGCAATTTCCCTCATTTTTTCTAAATAAATGTCCACCATATCTGAAGGATAATCCTATCAGATTTTGAAAGACATGTTAAATGTCAGGGTCATGGGGCCCAATATCAATCTCTTGCTCATTAAGGTGATATTTAAGACAATTTAATACTGATTTTGCACTTAAACACATCATGATGACATATTTTATTTAATATGGCAAATTAGTATATATTTTTTAATGATTCAACCTTTAAGTGGTCATATTCTGCCTTAATTTTTGTTCATATGTTCATTTCTAGTGACTGACCAGCATTTTCACATTTGCTGATGCTTAAAAACTGCTAGTTATTCCATTCTTGGTACACCTGATCCAACCCTAATCCCTCTCTCTGTCTGAGATGCTCTGTTGGTGCACATAGGCCAGTCTTCTCTGACTGGTTAAGTGATCCACTCTGGTTAGTCAATCCTAAAATAGGGGTTTTAGTTAGCATTCTGACATTTCTGGGTCTGTCATCTCAAAGTCTTTGGGATTTTTGAGAAAATGTTTTGGATATTATTTGCCAAAAATAAGGTTTGTGGTGAACACTGTGAAAAAATCTACCTTTTATTCCAACAGAAATTACATCTGGATGTTAATTTTGTGAATGCAAAGCATAACTGCATTTTACAAGGATGGCTGCTATTGAAGACAGAAATCAGATTTTGCTATTTATAGTTCTTCTTTTTATTGCCAAGAATAATGTCTGACATCACAAATAGCAGATTACATTTTGTTCACAGAACTGAAAAATGACATGAACAAATTAGAGGTGATACCCTTCATTTCTATCATAGTGAGAGCGGAAAAATGCCACAGTAAATAGCTACGGTAGCTTAACCACAGGGCACATAAAATAAAAAAGAAGCTCTGGCTTAATGCAACCGAGAATGTGTAATACACCAACTTCTGACCTTGATTTTATTGCCATATATACATTGACTCTAACAGAAAAACAGTTTAACTTAGGAAGCAAGCCATTGTTAGGTTCCCTTTTAAAAATCTTTCCCTCTGTATATATTTAATTTTAAAATGATTCTTTGTTGTTGTGTTAAACTTGAACTAAAGATCAAAATGAGGTCTACTACAGATTTATTTTAAAGGTCCCATGTCCTACAAAATCAATTTTGTGCTTTTAATGTTTTTAGAAGGGCAGCAGAACATGACCCCTTTTACAAATCTCCCGGTTCACGGAGAAATGCACTAAGCCTCTTAAAACTCTCTGTGTATTACTTCCTGGAGTTTAGCATGTAATAGCTATGCAGCCTCCACCTACATGTGTGATTCCTGCTTGTCACATGAAGATGCCAAGCCTGGTTTGAAAGTCCTCAGTCTGTTTTCAGACATAATTTGGGCAGCCAATCAGCAGAGAGCTCAATGTAATAGCCTTCCCGCCCCCCTCAGATTTAAGTGCATCAAAAGGGGAGGGACAAAGAGCTGCATCTGATACTCTACTGAGACCATATGTTTAATTTTTTTATTCAACTGAAAATGGGATCTTTAATAAAAAAAAACATTTCATTGCATTATTTGGGATTAAAATACAACTCCTTACCAAGACGTAATCATTATTCTGTTTGATGAAGCACAAATTATATCTATTCAATTTATTGAACTGCAAAGATGATTTGTTATAAAAACAGATAAATATTTAGCTAAAAATTCATGATTCATACAAAACTTTCTTCTTTACACCACAGAGGCCATCATTTTTTAATATAAAATCTGTAATGCTTTAGGTTGTATAATGGTTTCTAAAAAAATGTAGAAGCCATGTAAAGAAAACAGACCAAAGCATGCCTTCTTATCTCAAATCCATCCTCACTTATTAAACATCTCTTGAGAGTAAAGTAGAATGATTGAGTCTAGAAAAAGTAGGTTTCTGCTGACAAAGTTTTATAAAAGTCCAAACAAAAACATGTGATAGCTTCAAAATAAGAGCCCTTATCATGTTAACACCAATGCAGAAATCATTAAAAACACCAGAGGGCAGATATGAGCCGACTAAACCAAAACAAGCTATCAATCAAGAAATACCAAAGTTATTTCGTTGTTTTATCACTCCCTGTGTCTTCAAGACATTCAGGAACCTCAGTTCAAGTTCAGCCACTCCAGAGACTCTGCACAAAGCAAACACACACGGACACACACACTCCAACAGCAGCTGACAGCGTGTTTGCTTTGGCCTGAATGTGTGAAACTACAATGAAAGCGTCACTGACAGAAAAAAACGCCTGAAGACAAAGGATCGAGTGTTTGAGCTGCTTCTCTACAGCGTGAAAAGAGATCTGTTAAACACTCCACTACGCCATATGCAGACTGTTGGCATGGCAACCAGGAGGAAGACATATTTGCTGCATTTTGGCGCATGAGGAAAATACTGGAGGGTTTACAAGAACGCAGCATGAGAGATTCGAAGAGGGAGGTGGCAGCTAAGGGAGAGAGCTGTGATAGCATACATACAGAACAGAGGAATCAAAATCTTTTCAAAAACAAAATGTCATCATGTTAGAGAAGAATTTCAACCAAAACCCAACATGAAGCTTGTTAGTGAAGAATATTATGGGTTAGAAATGAGACAAAGCGGAGTAAAAAAGGGTAAAAAGGGTGAAAATTAAAGTTAAAATAGGAAAAAAAGATGAAAAAAATCAAAAATACCTTCTTCCACATCAGATATATAGTCCTCTGAGACCATTTCGGGGATATTGGCTTTACTGACTGTGTGATTGGGATGAAGGAAAAGATGAGAGGGAACAAAGGTCATGGAAAAATCATAATCAGAACAAAATCATGGAAAAATTGACATGTAGAAATAATAATAAAAGATGATTTTTCAACATTCAGTGGATGAAGATGACAGCTTTGAGAATTAAAATTAAAGTTAACGCCTACTCAGAAATGCTCATTAAGTCCGTTTCTAGAGGTCATACTGTAAAACTCAGCAAGGACCTAAAATGTATTAAAATGTTCACCCAAAGGAACTTTAGGCAAAGTTTGGGTGCGCTCTTCACAGCCCTTTATCAGCAGATGAGGAGGATTTTTCCTGCTACAGTCTATTGTGTAGCAACCAGTTCTTAATCTCATGTGCCACTTAATCTGCTGCACAATGCTGATGTGCTTGGAGTTTATGTTCCCCCAACAAAACCTGATACTTGTTTGGGCAAAATGATGCTATGTTACAGGACCCGTTAGGCTCGATTGATGTACTGATACACTCTAACATTTTTATATTCATTTCTGGTAAATGCTAGCTATTTTCACGTCTGCTTTCACCGGAGATTAGAAGGTTGAGGGTCCCTCATATTGTGAAAGTGGATGGCTATTTTCTCCCATCCTCTTAAACCAAAGCAGGAGTTTAATATCTTGAAATCTTGCAGGGATCTTTACTCATCCTTGCAAATGCAGAGAGCAAAGGGCACCAATAAATGAAAGCTATTTGCACTCGAAAACATAAACACAGCAATTCAAACCTTTCGGTATTCAACCGTGTGCATCATACTGCACACTTTTTTTCATTGAGAATTGTTGCATCCCTGGTGAGAACCAGACAATGTAAAGTAATAAAACAGATATTTTTAAGACAGTTTCATACAAATATGACTCTGCTAGTGTCTACAGCCCATTGCTTCTAAACTGCTTGCCATGGCTGAATTTGACAGGGTAATTTATCACTGCTTTTTGAGGTAAGTTTGTTGGCTTCCAAACTTACAAAGCTAACTTGCCTTGCTTACATTGCCCCCAAATGACTAAACAAGAGCATCAGTAACTTATCCTATTTGCCCAGGATTTTCTTACAGGGATCAAGATGAAGAAGTTCTTCATGGATTTTGGCTCGATAAGATAGATAAAACTAAAAACAGATCCTTACCTTCATCATCTGACATGTCTAACTGTTCATTCATCGTCTCTGGAACGTTCATCTTGTGCTTCTCAACTACAGTCTGCAGGAAAAAGAAAAGTACTCTGAATACAGTGATAATGGACATACATGTGATATGTAACCCCCTACAGAACCTCTTTTCCATTTTCCAGTTTATTACTATCAATAAAATGATCAGTTATTCCAAAAGAGTCCTAAATTAAAGCAGGTATTTACATATTACCATAGCAGAAGCTGGAGGATCAGCTAAATGCAGCACAGCACTGAATATCAGGAGAGCAATGTGTTTGACATTGTTGTCAATGAAAATATATGTGCCAACTTTGTCCACACAGAATGTCAGCAGGAATTGATAAAGGAATCATATATGAATGGGACTGATAGAATCGCAGAATCATTAATCGCATTGGTATCAATAAAATGTTAGCAATTCCCATTCCTATTTGTAACTTAAGTGGTCTTTGTTCTGTTGCACCACAGATGCGTAATGTCCAGCCCTAAATGTTAGGAAAGTGTAACTGTGTCATGATTTTAGGTTTAAACAGTGATTTACCTGAGTAGTGAGAGTTTCCTCAGTGACGACTTTAAGTGTGTCAACTACAGAGATGTACCCGAGCCGTCTTGCAATGGATAGAGCACTATTCCCGCTCTGAAGGAAGAAAACATAAATAAGTATCGTGATCGGTTGGTATATGAATGAAAAACTATGACTTATCACCTATCACTTATCACCTTTATAGAAATTTGTGCAAAATAATAATAATTAAAAACATCATTAGCAGAACTATTTTCCATAGTATTGACTGTACTGTTGAGTTTTTATGATTTCAAGATACATATGCACTGGAATGCTATAGAGGTAAATGGTGCCTTAGTCTAAATTTAAGGTTTGGAGAATATCGCATAGTCATATCCTGTGAGTGTGTGTACTAACAGCTGTGAGCTCATTTGGCGACGCTCCGTGATGCAGCAGCAGGTTGATGATGTGTGTGTGTCCCTGCTGAGCAGCCTGATGGAGAGGTGTGTATCCATTCTGCAGAGGGGAGGGAAAAGGAAGAGAGATAAGACCTGGCTCACACGCACATTCAAAATAAAGCACCCACTCTGCTCACACTGACATGCAAAACCAACAGCTTAAGCTAACTGTATTAAGGCATAAAGACGTGCAGTTATACAGGAGGAATGATTACCTTTGTCTTAGCGTTGACCTTTGCCTGATTCTTCAGCAGGAAGTTGACCATCTTCACGTTGCCATAGTGACAGGCCACATGTAAAGGAGTGTATCCCAGCTGATGATACAGAAAGTCAATTACACATGTGATAAGACCATCCAATTATGACTTATGTCTGATTAAAATGTGTAAATTAAATGCATGTTAATTTCATTTTCTCACAAGTTGTCAAGCCTGCAATCTAAAGATAAATTATCTTTTAACTAAACCAAGTAAATTACTTTTGATAAAAGAGTGATAAGTGGTCTGTCTCCATACTCACATTAGAGCTGAAATTAGTTTATAATAACAGGAAGTATAGAGTTTGTTTTCACAGAAAAAAAGCAAAAACAGAACCGTGTAAACACACTTAATAAGATAATTTAAAGATGTTAGATTAGCATTTCTTATGCTGAATGCTTTTTCAAAGGGACAAGACAACAAGTGTGGGTAAATTTTGTGTTTGCAAAGTAAACAGTCATTGACACAGGTCTTCACTCTATTTTACTTTTGCTTCTATTTACCTGTTTTTTTTGCCCATTGTGTTTTAATCCTTTGCCTGTGAGGCACTTTGTAAACTTCAGTTTTGAAAGGTGCTTTATAATAAAGTTCATATTGTTTCCTGGGCTTTCCATAAGCACCAGATGCCAGCCAAAATACCCTCTGTATAGTTAGTTACAACTAGCTACTTTTTCATAATGTTGACTTAACCCTTAAATATGAATTAATTTAACTTAAAAAACTAATTGGGAAATGTTTTTATTGCTCTTCTCAGATAAATCTTAGCTTAAGCTTAGAATTTATCTGTTGATTTTTTCCAAACATAAAATTTATTTTCCATTTATAGTCTCTGTCTACCAGGGTATCCAGCCTTTGAAAGGTATAACTTCTACATTTCAGGCATATTTTAGGAATTGTTGGCCATCTTTAAAAACCTGTTATGGATTACTTATTGGCTTCTTGTGTTCATGTTTTCTGTACGGGGTTTAATAAAATGAATGAAAGACCTTCATAGCTGTTGCTTACTGTAAAAACCCTTTAAAAGCAGAAAAAATAGAAAAATTTGAATTTATAACAACTTATCAACTACAATAAAAGAAAAATAAATTCTGGCCTGAAAACATTTATCCCCGTAGTGATGCAAATGTATACTACCATATTTTTACCAGTAATGATGCAAAGCCTCAGTTTGCACCTCTGACAAATGATGGGGGCCATCACTCAAACATGTATATAATTGTAAATTAACAATCTGACCTGTTTTTTTAATGGTAGACTGCAAGGACCTACTGGCTAACTACTCCATATGGCTGTGGAAGCCATGAGTGATGCACCAAATGGTGGGTAAATGATTGTCTCTGAACAGTCATAGTCACAGTTTTATAAATAAACACTGAATAAAAATGTTTTTTTTTTGTTGTTTTTTTTTAACTATTTTCTTGTTTGACAATGTCTACAGCCCTAAAACAAGGTGGCACTAGTTGTGTTTACCTTGGTCTCGGGATCTATAGTTGCTCCCTGGTTGACCAAAACCTCAGCAACGTTTACTTTATCCTCCTGTGCAGCCAAGTGGAGTGGTGTCAGACCAGACTGAGGAAAAGACAAACAGATAAATAGTCAATACATACACAATCTTAAATATATTAATGGACTGAGAAAAAAAGTCGAGTAATTGACATAACAAAGTTAAAAAATGTAGCTTGATTTAAGCCTAATGCAGGTAACTGTTTTAAAGGTCTAGTTACCATGAAAAAAAGCTAAAACAGTGGACTACAGAACCCAAGCATGGTGCAATTGTTGTATGAAGGATTAAGTCAATAGCAAATACATTGGCTTTGGTAATTCTGGTGACCTCTCCTCATGTGAAGAGAGCAGTTCATTGCTGCAGATGGGACCAAGAACTCTTGCAATTTAATGTATTTTAGTTGGTTTTCACACATACAGCTCGGTTGCTTTGTTCCGATTCAGTGTAAAACAAATTTGCATGTTTCTTTTGGATTGTTTCATGTTCACAGGGCAGTATTTGAAGCAGACCATGTCCAGGCCAGAAAGTTAGAGCTGGCTTTACATCATTACATCACAGTCAACATTGTTTTGGCTATGAGTAGTGTTGTGCATCATGGGAAGAAAGCTTGCGGGCTAAACCACCAATGGAATGACTCACTGATTAAAAGCAGAGGTTGATCTACATATCTAGGGTTTTACAGATGAACATATTTATCAGTGTGACATGCCTTACAATAAAATGTTACCAAACTCAGTGCCCAGCATCTTCAGCAGACTGTAGAGGACACCAGATAGCATGGTAACTTTTTGCAATCCACCACCCGTAGAAGTGTCCACAGAGAAACTTTCTATTATCCAAATATTTTTAATGATTTTTGTCATGGGATGGGCACAAATAGACCATTAGGTAACACACAATACAACAACAAACAGTCATCCCTTTAACCCAGTACCCTCTTGCCACATTAAAAAGGGGTTCCCTTTTAATATAAAAAATAAAACAAAATTAGGTGCATCAGAGGGTAAGAGGCGCTTCCCTGTAAGAATAATAGTAATAATAACGCTAATAATAATAATAAAGTTAAAATAAATAAAATACAGTTAAAAAAGAACTTTGTCAGCTTAAATATATAATGTATTTATATGTAGAAGAAAAGGTTGTCAGTGATAAAAGCAATGACTTGATAGGCAGATTTAGACCAAGCAGATGCTGGGGTATTTCCAAAAAGAGTGACAAAGGGATCAGGGGCCACAGTTCTACAAAGGACCCTGTTCAAAATGTCGAAAATGGCCCCCCAAAATTCAGAGAGATGGGGGCATGACTAAAACCTGTGCATGTGATCAGCTGGTGTCAGTTCTGTCTGGATAAATTTTGGCTTATCTGGTGTTGGTGAGGTGGCTCCGATGCAAAACTTTATGTAGAGAAACTTTCAGTGATGCGGAAAAGCAGAGAGCTGCTTTAAAAAGGATAAATCCTCCTGCTTGAACGAGCTGGACTAAATTCTGGGAGCTAAACATGTGGGCAGTAAAACATTGTTACAGTTTTTTTCTTTTATTCCAATCTCTGCTTCATTCTATTTTTAAAAGAAATAAAAGCTGCTAATTTTTAAAGGTTGTCCCAAATAGAGCCAGTGTGACTTCAAAGATTGAAGCAAATAAAAGTCCAGACTACAAATGTTATGGTTTGCTGCTGACAACAGTATTTAGCACTCATTCCAGTTGTTTAGGCTAAATCCCTTAAAAATTGGCCATCAGATAAAGACAATCTTTCATGGCAGTAAGGCCCAGGACACTGAACTTAAGTTTAAACAAACTATAAATATGCCTCCAGTGTTATGAAAGCCTGTAAGCACACTCATATATCTGCAGCTGTGGCGTTTGCACATGCTGGTCTCATACCTTATTCCCCATGTTTATAGGAGCATCTCGAGCCAACAGCAGCGTCACGATGTCCACATTTCCTTCCTGAGCGGCGAGGTGCAGAGGAGTGATCCCCTGCCTTGTCACTGTGTTGGTGGAGGCATTGTACTCCAACAGCGTGGTGGCGATCTCCATCTGATTCTTCTTGGCTGCAATGTGGAGCGGTGTGTAACCATTCTGTGGACAAAAAACAAACATATTGTTTTCTGTTTTCATTAAATCAACAAAATATATTCGTATAGAATAGCATCAATCGAAATACAATTTTGTAAACATAAGTACAATTATTTTCAAAGTAATCTATTTTGATTGCCCAAAAAAAAAAGGCGATTCTATACAGGCTCGTGTTTAATGTGTATTTTCAAAAATCATATTAACAATACGATTACAATAAGAATACTTTACTCTATCGTGGTGGCTTCAAGAAAACAGGTTGGAAACTATGGCTCTACACTGTCATCCTTATCATAATAATATAAAATGGTATTTCGCAAGAACTGAAATATTAAGACATGGCTCTACAAAACCTGAAATTATGACAGCAGTAGATATCTCCTCTTCATGTTTACATTTTATATCTCTATCTCTCTTTTAACCAATACAGACAGGTGTACTGTCTTACTGTTTTACAGTTTAGCACTTAATATGTCAACAGGCTTTCTCCACAGCACAAAAAAATATCTGTTCATCTAGAGTCATTGCCTGAAAACACAGTGTGCAATGCATTCAATATGCTTTCAGGGAATGGAACTAATTGGGATCTGGCTAATTTCATCGTCTTTCTATAGATAATGGCTGGTAGAGAGGAAGGGGCAACAAACCAGCCAATCAAAACGCTTCATTCAGTCTGTTCAATATGTGGGTGACTGAAAGTAGGTCAGCCTGCTCTCACCCAGAGACAGAGAGGGGAGAGGAAGAGGGGGGAATGAGAGGGGCAGAGAAAGGGAGGGGGAGAGATTTTGGTGCATCGATACATTCAGAGACATTCAGTGTTTTCACTTTTTTCTGACTCTTACCTTTGCTGCAGCATGGGCTGAAGCTCCCTGATTGAGCAAGAGCAGCGCCACCTTCTGGTTATCATAGTGAGCTGCCACATGCAGTGGGGTTAGTCCACTCTGAACACACACAAACATTACAAGGTGGTGATGAACACACTGGTAGGGTTGTCACTGTACTGAAATGTTAAACTCTGATATGATACTGGTGAACACCAAGTGATGCTGATGCCTGTTTCAATACCATAGCAATGAAAAACAACACCTCCGACACCCAAAACTCAGTATTATTTCCTTTTAATTAATCCAAAATTGCAGGTAAACTTTGGGAGAGTGTCTAAATGCTGACAAAAACGTTGGACAGAAGTGTGCCTGCAACTTTTCATTGATTCATTCCTTTCATAAAATAGATGCAGGTTTTCAAAGTCAAAGATACCGTGACATACAACTCCAAATGAAGTTGGGACACTGTGTAAAATGTAAATAAAAACAGAATACAATGATCCTTTTCAACGTATGACAAGCTGAGTTCAATACAAAGACGGGATATTTAATGTTCAAACTGAAAAAATTCATTGTTCTTTTTGCAAATATTCACTCATTTTGTATTGGATGCCTGATATATGTTCCAAAAGAAGGTGGCAGGGGAATGTTTTCTACCATGCTGTGTCACCTTTCCTTTAAACAACACTCAATAAGTGGGATGATACTAGTTGTTGAAGTTTTGTAGTTGGAATTCTTTCTCATTCTTGCTTGATGCACGACTTCATTTGCTCAACAGTCCGGGGTCTCGGCTGTCTTATTTGCTCTTTGTGTGCCACACATTTTCAATGGGTGACAGGTCTGGACTGAAGGCAGGCCAGTCAAGTATTCACACTCTTTTACTAAGAAGCCATGCTGTAGTTACACCCGCTCCAAAACCTTTGTCCTTAATAGAATGTCAGTTTTTAATGCATTACTGGGGGGACAAAGGTCACAGGCATTCAATGATGGTTTTTGGGCTTACCACTTAGGTGCAGAGATTTCTCCGGATTCTCTGAATCTTTTGATGATATTTTGGACTGTAGATAACGAAATCCCAAAATTCCTCGCAATTGCACATTGAGAAGCATTGTTCTTAAACTTTTGGACTATCTGCTTACACAGTTGTTCATGAAGTAGAGAACCTTTCTTGAAGGTCCTTTTATACACAATCATGACCTGTTTTTACAGCATTCCTTAACCTTCCCAGTTGTTTGTTGCCCCTGTCCCAACTTTTTTGGAACTTGGACCTGCTAGCATCGAATTCAAACTAAGTGAATGTTTGAAAAAGCAATAAAGTTTATCAGTTTGAACATTACATATCTTGTTTTTACAAAGTATTCAGTTGAGTATAGGTCAAAAATTATCAATGTATTGTTTATACTTACATTTTACATAATGTCCCAATTTCACCGGAATTGGGGTTTCTTAGATTTAAGACACATTATAATGCTATCAGTAGTTTTATTAAAACATTGTATTGTTTCAAAGCCCACGGTATTGAAAAGGTATTGAGAAAGTATTGAAGAGTCACATGTTTTTGACAACCTTACATAAAGGTAGGTTCAGTTTGGTTAAAGGTGACAAAGAGAAGCTTTAAATGCAGCTGCAAAACAAGCTAACGCTATGGTAGGCACATGTGTGATGCATATAAAAAAAGTAAAATTACTTTAAGGCTTTTGCACCTGAAGTACTCTCTTAGGTGAAAGTTTTAAGCTTACACTAATGTGCAATCATTAGCTAGTTTAAAACTAAATTGGTGACAAATTTTGGCTGTGCTACACTTACTTTTAGCACAAGTTTAACCAGTTTGTATGTGTAAGCATAGCCAAAGCATGAGGCAAATCAGCACTCAAAAGACAGAGCTTCATCACCTAAGCTCACTAGCTTTGTTGCAGGCATGAAGCACTCAAAATCTTTACATTGTTACAAGCAACAAAACAGTCTTTTCTCATTCATTTTGGCTCAATTTTCAGAAGAGAAAAGCTATTTTCTAACCTTCAAACCTCTAAGCAACAGAGCAGTAAAGGGATGACATAATTTTATAGGCTAACACAGAGGCTAGCTTGTGCCTGTTCCCTCAAAATTTTGGAGATTTTGGGGATTTTTCAACGGAATTTTGGATTATTGCTCATGATATGGTGGTGAAAAAAGTTTGATAAACTTCTTTACAAATTAAGCCTACTTACATAATTTTTGAAGCTTAAATTAATTAAGCAAAAGCAAGGCTACCCATAAGGGGGAAAAAATGATATAGCTGTCTGGAGCCCAGATTCATGAAACAAAAATATGATCCATTCTGAATTCCAGCAGTTACTACCTTTAAAAAGATCTTGTTAAAGCAACAAATGAATCTATTGGTATTGTTGGCTCCTCCATTCAAAAATGATGCAAGCCTTTATTTCTGTAAAATTATTGTTGTTGGGAGGCCTAGGGATTTAGAATCAGACAATTTATTCATTTCATCACACAGGCAGTCTACTAAAACATGGATATATTTAGTAAAAAGTAAAGAAAAGGGATTTGTCAGAGACACTGAATAAATTGTAAGTACAATGATAAAGATTCTCACTAGCACTGGCACCCTCATGTCACCCCCTGAGACAAGGTACCTGGTAGAGCTAAAACTCACTTTCATGGTTTAGAATAATTATTATCTTTAAGTTTGCTTTACAAAAAATAGAAGCTCACTTTTTTGAACAGGAAATTACATTTGAATTGGAACTTACACAGTTCAGCAGCACATTAGAGCACCTGAGCTGTGAGCCACCCTACCCAGCAAAGGGCACTCCCTGAACAACCCGACTGTTCATCGCTCTCTTGACCTCAACAACAGGAAGTGCACCTTGAGAATCCTGAGGAGGGCAGAAGTACGCCTTGAATTTAAGGAACTGATGCATCCCAAAAATCTCCATCTATGAACTATGAAGGGCAGTATTACGCCTTAGCTGTCTAGTCTGCTGGGAATCAACAGAAGAAGAAGACAGCTCGAGAAAATGGAAGACAGGAAATATTATTCTGTAGGAGAACTTTGGGTAAGACCGGGCTGTGTGTTGATGTGCAAAGCAGCTGGCTTACTTCACATCTACAACAAATCCCCAGCCCCATTTGTCAGCCTTCCACCCAACTGCCAATCTAATGGAAATGCCTTGTGTCTGTTTTGCAGCTGATAACCAAATATCTTCAATTATTAGTGTATATACTCAAAAACAGATTGTGTTTGATTTTGGGAAAAGTGACAGCCCTAGTAGGTAGGTATTGATGGGTATGGATACAGGTAGCATACAATTCTGATGTATCATAAAACCACTGTGACAGTTACAATTACAGTTTAGAGAAAGTTTACACCAGTGCAATTGATTTACCAAAATGAATGAGAAAAACTGTAATAATGAAATATCCAAACAATAACAGGTCTTATTGTTTCAAAATGCCATGCAATCCATGAAAAACTTGTACCTATTTGCAGGGAAGGTGCATTTACTCCGCAAGTTATTGTAAAATTGTGACATTATATGATGTACAACAAATGATTGAATTGATTTAATTTACTATTATTTATGACATTCTTGATTGTTTAATGTAAATGTACTATTAGACTTAGATCAAAACCTAAATTCTCTTGTATTTTGTAACAACTTATTTTGGTGCAATGTGGGTTCCTCATTGGATCCTCAAGGATTTCTTTTGTGCTATTTGTGTGTTTTCTGTGTACATGTGTATATTCTGCCTTAATAGGCTGACACCCTGTCCAGGGTGTACCCCACCTCTTGTCCAGCTGGAGCTGTGATAGCTATTGCTAGATTGATAGACTGGTAATAATTTCTTTTTCAAAGGAATAAAAGACAAATAATTCATGCATCATTTAAGATTGACATTTTTGTTTTGTTGCTGTGTTTCTTTTGTTTACTTGTTTGATTTTAAATGATGCAGACAAAAATGATTAAAAAAATGTCAAAACTGTTGAAAAAAATTAAACATAGACAAAGTAGTTATACATACATTATAAATAACAATACTCCTGTTTTGCTTTTTTAGAAAAGGAAGTAATATAAAAGATGTTTTTTTAAAAATTCCCCCCAAAATGAGTAAAGTCTGAAGAAAGTTATTCAAAGTTATCTGAGAGTGTGATATCTTATTATCAATAAATGTTGAAAATGGTAAATTGATATTAATTTATATATTTATTTTTCAAGCCCTATTTTTTGTGTGGGGGGACTTAAAAGAAATTATGTCTTTACAAGGGAGACTCATTGTTCCACACATTGAAAATCTGTGGTCGGGATAATGGATAGATGTCTGCTTCTGTCTTATTTTAATCTTAATTTATTGTTCAAATTAGGACGAAAGGTCTGAGAGCTTAAAGTCATGCTGCTACTCCACAGTGCAACAGCCTTCACATCTGATAAAAACCTTGAATTACTTTTGTCATCACCCAGCTGAAACTGGACTCAAATATTTGTGTTACAGACTCCAGAGCACCATTTAAATGTCTTTTTGTGTCTTGTAAATGATCTTTCTCGAACACACCAGTGTTTGAACATGCGTTACCTTCCCAGCAGCATCAGCTGGAGCGTTTTTCTGCAGCAGCAAGTTTGCAACCTCAATCTTGCCGTACTTTGCAGCCACATGCAAAGGAGTGAAGCCCTTCTGGAGAGACAAACCAAAACAAACCAAAATAAAATGAATGATCTTAAATAAAAAGAGAAAAAGATGTCAAATGGTCATCACATTTTTCAAAATGATGCCATTTTCCATCGAATACTGCTTGAGAAAAGTCACATGTATTTAACCTCTTACAATGGAGCTTTGTTGAGAGTTATGTCATAAAACATAAGAAGCTGATTATTCTGTGCTTAAGAATGATGAAATACACTAAAAATCCTGGGGGTGTGAAGAGAAAGGATTGGTAAGTTGTGTGTTACATCAGATTCTTCTGCAGTGAGGCAACACTGATTCGTGACTGGGGTCAAAACCAACACTGCATGTGTGTATACTGCATTAGTGTGTCATTGTGTGCATAAGAGCAGTGACTAATGGTTATGGGATTTGGCAGATTTAGATCTTTCCCCTAGTTTAAGACCCCTGAGTGTTAACAGAATGAATCTAGATCCATGAAGGGAGGCCGATGCTTTTGATCTAAAGTCATAACCATCCTGACAGCTCTCCACACAAAGAAAAGTTAAACGTGTTGAATCACGACTTCACATCTTCCCTTTTATTTCATCATGTGAACTACATTTAGTGTAGCACCTCAAAAAGTAACCTATGAGAACACACAGGTTGCTTTTTGTTGTTAGGAGTATGATAATGCATTAGATCTGCACTACAAGATATTGTCCTACAACAGCAGAGGAAGTGATTGCTTTAGCAGTTCAAAGTGCTGAATAGGACCCTTTGTCAGCTTTCTGATTGGTTAACTGGCCCACCAATCAGATCAGTGAGCCCCCTCTCAAACAGTCTTTGTTGGGTTATACAGTCAGACAAATTCTGAGTAGGCAGAGTCTAATTTAATGCATTGTGGTGAAAGTGTTACCATAAACTTCTCACTTGAACACTGAAAATCACAAAAAAACTTATTTACACCAAAAGGAGAAAGTATTTTAATACTTACAACAATTGGTGTTCTAGGAGAGTTGAGTGGTAATAAGTTGAGTTTCTTTGTAGTTGACATTACAAAGGTCATCAGTAACACTTTTACTGATGCCAGCAGATTGATTAAGGTTTTGTTCTTTCTTCTTACACCCTACGTAGTTCTGTTTTCATTCTCTCACTTTGGTCAAATATTGAAAATAGTCAAATCAATCAAACATGAATAAGAGTTGCAAGTTGTTTCCTATTGTTTCACATGGGAGAGAGGCCAGCAATAACAGATCTTGTCTATCCTAGCAACAGTTATTAAGTAGGGCAGGGCTTAAAAAAGGATCACTTCCTGTAAAGGGCGGAGCTTGTCAAAGGGTCAATTTCAACTCAGTTTCATCCATGATGCTAATTTGCTTGAAACATATGAGGTGAAAATTCAATTACACTTGAAATCTTTTTTAGATTTCTTCCAAAATGGTTTGTTTTGATTGATTTGATTTATTTATGTGACTCAGCTTAAAACGTAGTGCCAGACTGACGAGACACTAGACAAGTTGTAAATCTTAAACAAATCTAAAAACATAGCAAACCACAAGAACATGTGAAACAGATTTTTTTACTTTATAAGCCTAAGAAACTAAAAATTAGACAACTCCCTCATACTGTTAGACCTCACTCCTGCTGTGTGTTTTGGTAAACACGGGCTTAGACCATCACTGTGGACCAGGAGGGGCACATTAATATTATGGTCAGTTTCACAGGGCCACATTGTTACAAATAAAATGGTACTATTTAATAAGACAGTTGAAATACTTGTAATTAAAATTATTATATCAACCTTTATCAGAATTTATATTTTATTTACAAGATCAAAACCGAACGGCAAAGCTTAACTTAATGAACTAAACATGGAATTGAAGCCAATTAAAGGTACATTTTTCAGTGCACCAAGCTAATTTATACTGTTTTTTATTTAGTATATTCATTTTACAGCTTTTTTAACAGTTAAGTCCCACTGGTGTAACCTACAGTAGCCAAGGCTGCAGTCACAAAAATCTTGTCTATGGACGGTTATTTAAGTTTATTAAACCTGCTTTTGTCCCAAATGAACTAACAATACTTCATAAAAGACCTTCACAGAAACACTGATGACAAAATAATTTGACGTATTCCCTGTAAAGAATAAAATAAAAACCATTGTAGAAATATTTTTCATATTGTACACCCAATTGTATTTTGCCTGTTAAAGTGGCAAATCAAACTACAATATCTCATCACAAATTTTTCATTTTTATTAGTGTAATTTTTTTTTAATTTGAAATTGACTGGCGGGTTGCATTGCGTAAGGTGGAGGGCCACATGTGGCCCCCAGGGCCAACAGATTCACACCACTGGTGTAGATCAAAACAAATAAAGAAAATGAACATATTAAGATGGTCTTTAGCTAGATGTACTGGCACATGTCCTGTTTTGTGTCAATTTCCAGGAGGTGATGTGTCCCTGTCTGCCAACTCTCACTGGCTATAGTGGGTATTCCACAGGAGGCAGCCAGACCAGGCATTGTAGATATCAAACTATCAAACTGTGATATTTGCATTTTCAGGTCAGGGAGGCCCCGAATCAATCAGGAGCCTCAAAGTAATCCTGTTGACATTAAACATTTGAAGTTTACTTTGGATAAAGGCTCAAATCACATCACATCATTAGAGGGGCAAATCAGGTCCAGAATCTGTCCAAATATCATTCGTTCTTGTGTGACAGATTTTCAATCTCTTCCCCTTGCTGTTACATTTTGTAATCAATTGACTCCCATATCAATGGTAGGTGCTAATTGGGCCTCTATCCAAAGCAAAGAGTTGACCATCTGCTCCCTGACGTAGATTTCTGCAAACTGTCCGAGTTTCAGACTGTTGCCAAACCTTAAATGACTCCTGCTCTGAGGAACATGAGTTATAGTTGACTTTATGCCAGATGGAGAGCTGGGTCAGTCTGCAGTCTGGATAAACTGTTCATGGAAAACTTTTCACTGCGCTCATTACACATTTCACAACATTCCATCAAACTGTAATGTAGCGTTTAATGACCATGATTTCAACTGAGAGGAAAGTCCCTAAAATCTAAATATAGCCACACAGGAGAGATATTTCCAGGTAGCTGTGACTGGGTACAATGGAGTCAAATGGAGGGAGAGTCGTCATTTTGCAAGGTTCTTTAAAGAATGTTACCAGTTCAGTACTACGTTAAGTCTGGGTCTAACATCTTAGTGTTTGTACTTTGTTTACCTTTGTAATGATACCCAGATTGGCTCCTTGGTCCAGCAGAGCAGCAGCCACGTCTCTGTGTCCCTCCCTGGCAGCCAGGTGCAAAGGTGTGTATCCAGAGCTGGTTGTGGCGTCCGGGCATGCTCCGTTTCCCAGCAGCTGATGGACGATATCCTGCTTACCGAGACGGCTGGAGATGTGAAGTGGAGTCTGATCATCCTGTCAATGACAAGTGAACAAATATTTTGAATAAAACAAAAAACAGCAGCAGTTTTGTGCTAATCTGTTTAGTATTATCTTATGTTTGTGCATTTTCTGTGTAATTTTCATTTATTTTCTGTTAGAATGATTGAGCTGTGTAGTCTCTATATTCCTCTTTACATCCTTCAATTGTTAAAAATACAGTTAAATCATGACAAACGTATTACGACAGTTTCTCACTGGGTGTGTGTGGCTGACGTGCAAGCCAGCTTTGGCTTGAGATGCTTTGATTTCAGCAGATTTATTGAAAAAAGACCAAAAGCTCCAAAACAAAAGCACAAATCAAGAAACATGAAACCAAAATGCACAAAACCAAAAAGAATGAAACCAAAAACACAAAAAAAGAAGTGCATACAGAGTTGTTTTTTTCATTGTATAAAGAAATGTGGTCTAGATCTGATAAAACTGCTCCTGAAGCTGTTAGCATCTACGCTAATCTCTGTAGGAGATGTCACTTCCTGCTGTTGTCTCGCTCGTACCTCCCACCTCTTTCAGCTCATACATTTAAATCTGCAGTCAGAACATGAAGACAAACTTCTGCTCTGTGATGACTTAATCAGACCCACACAGAGACACAAGCACACTCAGACATGCACATATCATTACCGTGTCAGACTAAATAAACACACACACACACGTAAACACATAAACACACACATAATCACCCAATGCTCAGGTTTTTCCTTTTCAGAGTTTGTTCTGTATAATAAAAATGTCACTGCTGGTCTACCTTTGCTGTTGCATCAACTCTCGCTCCATTCTGGATCAGATATCGGACCACGTTTGACTGACCGGCTCTTGCTGCCATGTGGAGCGCTGTCTCCCCCCTCTGCAACACACACACAAAGACACACACACACACACAAAACACACACACACACACACACACAAAAACACACAGCAGGAAGTGAAGTTATTCCAAAAGTTGTCTTCCTTGTAAAAACCAAAAACAGAACTTGCTGGAGCTCACTGCCTGTTTTGAAGTAGAGGGAAGGAAAGGCAGAAAGAGAGACCCCCTTGCTTTCCACACCCGCTCACCACAGTGACGTCCCATAATACTCAGTTTCTACGGTAACCTGGCCACAGACACAGCGTGGGCGACCAAATACTCGGGGTTGAAGAGTTTACTGTCCGGACGTCTTCCCCTCTTGTTTGGTCCCTTACTCCTCTCTGTCAGCTCTTCCAGCTCCCATACACCCCTCCATCTTTTATTTATTAATCTTTTATTATATCTTCTTTTTCTCCAGATAATATTAGGGTAAGCAGAGGTCAGGAGGAAGACTTAAAAGCTCCTGTGAAAGAGTGGTGATTGAAAGGATCGACATTTTATCACACCTAGCAAAAATGGAATATCTGCATCCTGTCTGAATCACAGGAGCCTTGTTTTACATATTGTTTGACATAAAAAGCCACACATTATCGGGAACCTCAATTCAACTGCTCATGGAGTAAATGGCCAATCAGCCAATCACATTACGGAGCAACATAAAGGCATGTAGACAAGTTCAAGATGACCTGATGTGTTTCAAACCAAGCATCAGAAATGTGGTTTAAATGGATACGCCAATATTTTCTTTGTTTTCGTGTCTTGCCTCAGTCCCATGTCCATGACAAGCAGATAAACACCCTTCTTTCGAC
This sequence comes from Cetoscarus ocellatus, assembly GCA_037902135.1. NCBI lineage: Eukaryota > Metazoa > Chordata > Actinopteri > Labriformes > Labridae > Cetoscarus > Cetoscarus ocellatus. Next base: position 556,834 of record JBAMNC010001218.1, read on the forward strand.
TGTGTGTCCAGTTACAAGAAAGAGACAGCCAATGCTTGCCCACCGCTAGTTAGCTTAGCCCAAACACTAGGAGTCAACGGGGTAGAGCTAGCCTACAGTCATCAGATAAACTCTTCAGCAACTCTAAAAGGTCCTGTGTGCTTGTTGTGACTTGTTTTTTTACTGCGTTATCTTCTACTATCATCGTATAATCTTCTTCTACTCGTAAACAGAGGCTTTGTGTTGGTGACCTACTTCAGCTGTGGTCTGCACCAGAGATGTGACATTAGTGAACGAGTCAAGTTTTTTTAAGTGAACGATGATAACCTATTCGCAGTTGTGAGTGAGACATTCCTTTGCGAGCCATTCTTAAATGCAAATTGCCTGACTTTGAACACGGCATGATTGTAGGTACTTGGAAAGTTGGTCTGAGTGTTTCAGAAACTTATGATCTATTGGAATTTGCACAACTATCGAATAGAATAGAAGAATAGAATAAACCTTTATTCGTCCCACACGGGGAAATTTGCAATGTTACAGCAGCAAAGGGGACAGTGTTGATAAAGAATAGGTATAAAAATTGTATAAAAATTACATGAAAATTGCAGTATGTACATTATTCTACCAATATGAATATAAAAAAGGGCTTGAATACAGAAACTAAACTATCCTATAAGGATTATTTACACATTCACAAAGTAATTGCACATGAATGTAAGTGATTGCACATGGATGAATTGCACACTGTCAAGAGGGTTTACAGAAAATGGGCAAAAAAAGAGAAAATATCCAGTGAGTGACAGAGCAAATATTGTAATAATGCTAGAATGGTCTAAGGTGATAGAAAGGGTTTCGGTTTCTGCAATGACATTCAGATGGTAGGGTCTGAATTTGGTGTAAACAACAACAAATCAAGAATCCATCCTGCCCTGTATCAGTGATTCAGGTTGGTGGTAGTGGTGCACTGGTATGGGGATATTCATCTCATACTGTATTCCAATGGCTTTCACAGTCATTACACCTCAATCCAGTGGAGCACCTTCAGGATGTGTGGAGTGGGAGATTGGCATCATGGATGTTTTCAGTACTTGTTGAAAGTATTCCATGAAGAATTAGGACAGTTTTTAAGACAAAAGGGGGTCCAACCCAGTTCGAGGTGTGCCTAATAAGGTGGCTGGTGAGTATATGTTAGGTTTCTTTCAGTCAAAGAAATGTTAATGAGATAACCTGAAAGATTTTTTCTTAAATGAAGAAAATGGATGCACAAAACCAAATAAACTAGAAATAATAATAATAACAGAATCAAACTTACATTCAATCTGATTATATAGAAAAGAGGTGGACATTGCCATATTTTCACATCACTTGCGGCATGTAGCTCTGATTTCTCATTGTTTTTTGTTCATTATTTGTTCTTTTCCAATTGTAAATAAAGCACACAAGGAACAGATTTGTATGAAAAATGCAGAACAAATTCATTTAAATATAATTGGGTTTACTTTTAGGAAGCAAAGCATCACCAGTTCTGCTGACATTAGAATTATTCCTCGTAGCTTCTTAGATCTACTGTGGCATACACAACAGTGCAAAATGTACAACTCATATTTATGATGTATGTTTGTCATATTCTTTGAGTGCACAGTAGCAGAAGAAGAAAATGAGAAGAGAGAGAAACAAACACAAGAAAGCAAGAAATGAAAAAATAAAAATCAGGAATTCTGTGAACTCACCACATTGCTTGTGTTTGGTGAAGCACCGTGGTTAATCAGCTGGTGAACGATGTTATCGTGTCCCATAAAAGCTGCGACGTGGATTGGAGTCAGACCAGACTGTGGAGAGATGCACAATGGAGAAAAATTCTTAGTAAACAATTTTAGAGCAACCAGGTGAAAGCTGTGAATCTAAATTCTCTAAATTCACTATCAGAAGCAAATATACTGATTTTACAAGATGACCCTTTAAAGGCACCAACAGAAAGGTTCTCTAATTGGTTCATAATTAAGATATTAAGCTCGTATCAGTAATGTTAAGATCTTTGCAGCGTATTTCAGATTTTAAGGCTGATCTTATTGTTACTCCAACCAAATCTTGAAGTGGAGTACTTTTAAATTACACAGATTCATAAAAGAAATGATTATCAACTTTAATTCTTTTCCTGCCTTCATGTCTCTGATAACCTGTTGTTGTCCATCCTTTTCTCTGAGATATCCCCTAACTCTATTCTCTCAAAAACTGTTTGAGAGATTTTATTCAAGCTCTACAAGATTTCTACTTTGACTCAGGGTTAAAATACGCCAAACAAAATCAAGGGTCAAGGTCATGGTATCTGATATTCATCTCTTGTTTAACAGCCCAACATCTTGAAAGCTTTTCAAAGTTTCCAGATTTTGTTTCAATTTTCACTTGACATACAAGGTGTCCTAAACTGAGTCTAAAGGTCAAGGACCAAAAGTCAAGGTCATACATTTTCACATATCATCTCTGGTTTGTCATGACAACATTTCAAAAAAGGGATTTTCTTCAAACTTTCGACTAAATCCCACTCTGATTTTAGGATAAACAACTTTGAGTTGAAAAATCAAAGGTCATGGGTCAGTGTCACTTAATTCCATGTATCTCTATTGATGGTTGATGTGATAGCTAATCACTAATGCCCACCCTGACATAGGAATACACTGATTCAAGTTAAAAGATCATAGGCCAAAGGTCAAGGTTGAAAAATCTCTTGCTTTGTCAGATCCATACAGGATCTATGGATATTCTGTAGACTTTGAAAAAATATCCATTCTGGCTCAAGAATGAATTGATAGAAGTTTCAAAATCATGGGTCACGGTCATGAGACCTCATGTTTATTTCTTGCACGAAAACGCAATATCTTAAGAATCTTTCAAGGGATTTCTGTCACACTTTGCATGAATGTCCACACTGACCCAGGGATGAACTGATTCAAGTTTGAAATCATAGGCCAGACAAACATTTTCAAAGGTCACAAGTTCACAGGAGCCCATGTTGAGAGGTTTCTGTCAACCTCTGCAAAAAATAATGCTCACTCCAAACCAAAATTAACAATAAGATCTCAAGGTCAATTATCAATGTCAGTGGGCCTCATGCTCATCTCTTGTTAGTTAAGCGATATCTCCAGAAGGCTTTGAGAGATTATCTTTAAACTTTACAAAACTGTCTGTTCTGACTTAATGACCAAGTGATTTAAGTTTGATGATTATAGGTCAAAGGTCAAGGGAATCTGTGTTGCTGTCAGTCCAATATCTCAAGAATACTCTGAGATACACATGAATTTAGTAGATTTTGGAGGTCAAAGATCAATGTCAAAGCTTGCTTGTTGGGCTCAAGCTGTAAAGGTGGACTATTATTACACCTTGAGGTGCCTTACGAAGCTTATGAAACTTTTTTCCTGTAAACTTTGTCACAGCTCTTGTCAATCAAATTGATTTGTTTGTGATTTGTCTTTTTAAAACCTGATTTTAATGTTCCAATATATTTTATTGTGTTTTTTTGTCTCTTTGAACTGCCTTACACTGAATCAACTGCAACTTCAATTTCATTGTCCTTATGTAAAAAAGTGACAATGACAATAAAGATCTATCTATCTATCTATCTATCTATCTATCTATCTATCTATCTATCTATCTATCTATCTATCATCTGTCAGTATCTTCAGAATGCATTCAGGCATTTTCTTTAACTTTGCACAAATTTCTACTCTGACTTGAGTAAAGATCTGATTAGACCTTGGAGGTACAAGTTCAAGTTGATCTTGAATCTTGCCACAAAAATGCACCAATATCATTAAAGAAACCCTACCATCCTATAAGTGGCAGACAATTGTTCGACCTCTGATCTGGTTTTAGTTGATGCTTTTATTCTTCTGTTCTTTGGTAAAACACACATTATTTACTTTCTTCAAGTTCACGGAGGACATAAATAAGTCACCTGTATTCTATTTTCAGCTGTAAAGATCGATGAAGCTGAAACAACAGCCATATTACACATAAAGACAAACACTCCTTCACACTCCCTCAAACACAAGCACACATTCGTACCTCAGTGACTGCCTGTATGGACGCTCCGTGCTTCAGCAGCAGCTCCATCACCTTCACTCTGTTTTTCTTGCAGGCAATGTGCAGAGGAGTGAAACCATTCTAAAAGAAACAGATCAATACGCAAACATAAACATTTCTAAAAGTGAAACAAAAGTCCAAACTCCTTTTGTTTGTGTTTCTTTGCAGAGCTGGCTGACAAAAAAATCTGGAGAACCAAATGGAAACTACAGTTCGGCGCTACGGGGGGAACTTCTTTTCTTTTTCCCCTTTTTCTTTTTTAACCCTTCAGTAAACCAGACAAGCATGTGTGGAAATAATTCACCTGACTTGGAGCTGTTAAAAAAATAAAAAGGGCTGCACTGAAATAGATACTTTTCTTTACAACTCACTCTTGCTCACTCGCCAACACGAACTCTCCTCCTCCCGCATCACTTTGAGGTTTTTCTGGCTCCTATGACTTCATTTTCCTCTCCTTGTCCTTTTTTTCCTTCTGATTCTCTCTCTCTATAAAATCCCAGAGCTCTAACCACACCCAGACGTCTCCACTTACACAGCAGGGATGGTGTTCTTACAGCAGTCAAGGGTTATTAAGTCTATTTCTGTCCCCTTGTTTGTTGCCTACATTAATATTCGTCACGTTTTATCCTTCTTATCTCCCTTTATGCTGCTAATTTCTCTTTTTCCATTTACAGTGAAGAGAAAGTAAAAAGGTAGGGGTAAAGATGGCTGTAGGAGAGGAGGTAGAGGGGAAATGAAAGAGTTGGAGGATGAAATCATCAAGGCCTGATTGCAACTTTCCGTGACCACAACCTGGAAAATAAGCTCTCTGAAAAGGTTCATTTTTAAAGATCTGAAATCACTCACAGAAGCGTGTAAGCAGCAAATCAATGAAGGAAATGCAAACACATAATATGAACCAATAAGAAGATCTCAATTGACACAATAACAACAGACAACATATAGAGATGTGCTGTTAGCCCAGCACTGAATTAAAAAGGCCACATTGTGAAATTGAAAGAAATAATAAAATAAAACTATAAACCCCAATTCCAATTATCATGGGACAATGGGTAAATTTTAAATAAAAATACAATGCAATGATTAGCAAATCCTTTTCAACCTATATGCAATTGAATACACAACAAAGACAAAATATGTAACGCTCAAACTGATAAACGTCATTGATTTTTGCAAATATTCGCTCATTTTGAATATATTGTTAGTGACATGTTCCAAAAAACTGGGACAGGGGCATCAAGAGGCAGGAAAAGCTGAAAAATGCTCAAATAAACCTGTTTGGAACGTTTCACAGGTGAACAGGTAAATTCAAAAACAGGTGACTGTCATGACTGGGCATTCCCAAAAGGCTCAGGCAAGGTTCACTACTTTGTGAACAACTGCATTAGCAAATAATATAACAGTCTAAGGACAATGCAAGGAATTAAGGGATTCATCATGTACAGTCCATAATATCAACAAAAGTTTCAGAGAATCCAAAGAAATCTCTGCACATAAGCGTAAAGGCCCAATACCAACACTAAATGTCTGTGATCTCAGGTGGCGCTGCATTAAAAACTGACTACATTCTGTAAAGGATATTACCACATGGGCTCAGACACACTTCGGAAAACCATTGTCAGTTTTCGTCGCTACATCTACAAGTGTATGTTTTAACTCTACCATACAAAGTGACAGCCATTTATCTACAACACCCAGAAACGCTGCTGTCTTCTCTGGGCCTGAGCTCATCCGTTATGGACTGAAGCAAAGTGGAAAAGTGTTGTGGTCTGACAAGTCCACATTTCAAATTGTATTTGGAAATAATGAATATCGTGTCCTCTGGGTTAAAGAAGAAAAGGACCATCCAGACTGTTAACAGCCAACATCTGTGATGATATGGATGTGTGTTAGTGGGTAACTTGCACATCTGTAGAGGCACCATTAATGCTGAAAGGTACATATAGACTTTGGAGCAACATATGCTACCAACCAAGCAATGTGTTTTTCAGGGATATCCCCACTTATTTCAGCAAGATAATACCAAGGCACATTCTGTATGTGTTACATTAATGTGGTTTCATAGTAAAGAGTGCAGGTACTGGTCCAGACCTGTCAACCACTTTATATGTGTGGAGAATTATGAAGTGCAAAACATGTCAACAGAGACCCTGGACTGTTGAGCAACTAAAGTCGTTCATCAATCAAGATTGTTAAAAGGAAAGGTGATGTTACCCGTTGGTAAACATGCCCCGTCCCAGCTTTTTTAGAATGTGTTGCAGGCATTGAATTCAAAATGAGTAAATATTTGCTAAAAAAAAAACAAAACAAGCTTTTCAGTTCGAACATTAAATAGCTGGTCTTTGTATTGTATTCAATAGAACATAGGTTGAAAAGGATTAGCAAATCATTATATTCTGTATTAATTTATGTTTTATACAATGTCCCTACTTCACTGGAATTGGGTTTTGTACAAAAATCAGGTATTTATAGTCAAGGCTACAGAGGATCATAATTCTCTCTTTGCTGCAGACGAATGACCGCTCTCCTTCCTTCTCTGATTCTCACCAGGGCCTTGGCATTGGGGTTGGCCTTCTTGTCCACGATGACCTTGGCGACCTTGTAGTGCCCACAGTGTGCAGCAACGTGAAGCGCCGTCAGGTAGTCGTTGGTGACGTCATCCACTGGCACCTCATGGTGAAGCAGCAGCTGGACACAGTTGAGATGGTCGCCCTGTGTCGCCATGTGGAGCGGAGACAAACCGTTCTGGAAAAAAAATCAGAGTGAAATCTGTTTGCACAAAGTTAATATGGCAAAAAGTTTCTAACAGGTCTGTGATTTTGTAAGAAACCAGGCAATTACAAAAGTATGTAGATATGTGTTATTCTATCATTCTGCTATTAGGTTTATTATTAATGTTATCATTATTGTTATCATTATTGATAACATCATTAAATATGTTACAACTGAAAGAAAAACGCAGTTGCTGCACTGGTTCAAAATATGTCAAAATATTATGTGAAAAATCAAGCCCTTATACAAGGATAACAGACAAAGTCAAAATTAAAAAAAAAAAAATGGCTCTCCAGATTATTTATCCAGCAAAGACCTACATATCATACGAAGAGCTTTGTTTACAAATACTTTCGAGAGTCTCTTTTTGTTCCATATATGATATCCTGTTGTGAAAAGGCTTGGGAAGAGAGGAAACACATCAATTGTCATGGATATTAGAAGTGCACCTTTGTCTTGGACAGAATTGGGGCCCCTCTGTCCAGCAGCATCTCCACCACCTGCTCATGACCACTCCTCGCTCCACAGTGAAGAGGGGTCAGACCGTCCTGTGAAAACAAGTATTTACAGACTTAAATTTTTCATTTCTATCAACAGAAGTTGAGATCCTGAGAGTGACCTTTGACTTAATTTGTGATGTATGCTTGTGCAAGATTTAAAACTCGAGGGTAGACAGAGCCTCTCTTAGTGTGGATGTCGTATCAGTCTGTATTTGAAGTAAATTGAACTTGGGGTCTAAATGCACACTGTGCAGAGTCAAGCCAAGCTGAGCAGATACCACAAATGGAAAAGCAGCATTTGAGTAAGATAAAGGAGTCTTGCATAAAAGGCCTGTTGACTTTGGCAGATTAACATAAGTGTGTTCCAAATGTATCTTGCACAATGAAACACATGAGATATATATATATATTTTAGATAACAGATATGCACACGTAGGCTGCTGTTATTGTGAAATGCATTACAGGTGATGTTAGGTTACGGAATTGTTCATCCTCTAGCTTTTCCCATAAAGCACTATCCTTATAACTGTTAAAATTTTAACTCCAGGGCAGTTTCAGAAAAAAGGACATTAGGGAGGAAGATAGTATGATCTAGATTGCATTGAATACATTAGAAAGATGCTGAAAGAATAACAGTGCTTCACCTTGCAGTGCAGATGGATCAGCCTGCCTTAACGTCTGCAATCAAGGAGATCCATCTTTTCAAGCTTCAATCTACGATTTGAAAGCGGCCCAGTGCAAGGCCCTAATCAGCATCCTTCAAAACAGGAAGAGGTGGGAGCTACGAGTAAGACAACAGCAGGAATCTATGCTAATCACTTCCTGGACAGAGATTAGCATTGATGCTAACAGCTTCAGTAGCAGTTTTGTCAGATCTGGACCACATTTCTTTATCCAGAAAAAAAGAAATAACAACACTACAGCTTCTCTGTAGAAAAGATATTTTGACTCCACTTCAAACGTGTTTTGCCGAGAGTTTGTTTTATGGTGTGGTTCGAGTTCTGTCCTTTAAACAGCAACAGTAATGCCCCGTAATGAATGTGATTGATGGAACAATTGTCCAATCACCTGCTGGATATGCTTTTTGAAAGGCTCTTCCCATTCCCAAACACTTTCTATGGGCTTTTTCCCAGATGAACTAGTGAAATATACTTAACAGTCCATCTGGTATGTCGGGCTATCAAAATCCAGAGTACAGTGCAGCAAGGGCAGCCCACCTCCAAAACTGTGTATCTTTTTACAGTTAATAAATATAAAAGACACTTATATATAACTCTAATATAATATGTGTAAACACTGTCTCAAGCATATAACTAGAAATCGCATTCTTTGGTGACAGGATTTCAGTGTAAATATCAAATTATTATATAACTGCTAGGGTAAATACAGTATGGATATGTTCTTACTCAGAAGCAGTGCACACCTTGAGCTTTTACATGTGTAATTTTACCTTGGTCCGTGCATCTATCTTGGCCCCTCTCTCCAGCAGTAGTCGCACCATGTTGCTGTTCCCACGTTTGGATGCTACGTGCAGCGGTGTGATGTCATTCTGTGGAAACGAAACAAAATGTATTCTGTCATATAATAGAAACATCATCAAGGATGAGGCAGTTATTTGAGATGAAATAATTACACAGTAAGACTACAGTGTTCTCTGTTTGTCTGTCAAATACTATCAACCGATTGACGAATGAAAATCAATGTAATTGTGCAAACATTTGGTTACTTTCAAAGAATCTGCAAATGCAATATTAACATGATAATGAGGTTGTCGGAAAGTCTTTTCATTTCTGCAACTATCATCTGAAACTTCCCTGTTCAGTGGAAGTCAGGGAAATTTATAGTGGAAAATTGATAAATATCCCCCTCTAGAGGAATACATCCATCAGGCAACTTTAACAGAAAAGATCTCTGTTTCACAGTTTCCTTGCCTAACAGGGTTTCTTTTACTTTTCAAACAAACCTGGCTGGGGCAAATGATATCTTCTTCATTAAAGGGAAACATGTGGTATTTCTCTTTGAAACTGAATCAGACGCAGGGGGTTTATTGGATGACACACATAAAGTAACGAGTAATTTACAAGTCTACAAACAAACATGGGTGCCTGCATTTATGTCTTTGTGAAAAAAAGACATCTTCAGCACAAATTTAGTATTTTTAAACTGGAGTTATGTAAGGTACATGCCAATAGCAAATAAATAAAGCATAGTGATAATGATCAGCTCTGCTCCTGTAAGAGAAATACAGTCAGAAGGCTGCTGAAGGGGCCAAGAGCTCCAGGAAGTTTGGGGAATTTTAGGTGAAAACAAACAAAAAAGGCTGTTGGGTGGTTGTATATTTTAAATGGCACATTTAAAAACTCCTTGCTTTGGTTCCTAATTTTAAAACAGTAAGTGGAAAACACACATGTAGGTGGAGGCTGTATAGCTATTACATAATAAACCCAGGTAGTAAAAAACAAGTGTTCAGTCCAATTCTCTGTGGACTAAGAGTTTAGTTAAAGGTGTCATGTTCTTCAGTCGCCCAAGCCCCTTCTAACAAAATTAAAAGCCAAAAAAAAAAAAATTAAATAAAAATTGGAGAACATTGGGCCTTAAAATCGGAGGTCCCCAGCCACCAGGCTGAGATCAGTACTGGGCTGTAGAATATTTTATTTTATAACCTCTTTAAAATAACCCAGACTGAAGGGTGTTTTGAGTTCAAATGATGACTAAATCCTTGCAAATCAATCTGTGTAGCTTGACTGTGCAGTCTTGACACGCAAGCTCTCTGTCTCTGTGACCACTGTGATGAACAAAGAAGTACAACCAGAGATGAAATCACAGTTAAACCTTCATTCTTCCACCTGTGCTCTGTACGTAACTGTAAACATATTTGACTCTGCACAATGTTTGTGCAGAGAGGAGGACAGTCAAGACACATGAGAGCGTTCAACTTCCTGATGTGCAAGGGTCAATACAGAGGCAAGACCTACAAAAAAAACCTATCAATAATACATTGAAATATCAGATCAACTTATACTGATGACCATTGGAAGAAATACACACTATCAGCACTATATGCAAGCCATTTTTACAGCATTTTCTTCAGCGCTCAGAGGGAGTAATGATTTAAATAGTTACTGAGTCAACAGGTAACTTTTAGCTGATTGCATTCCTAAATGTAATTGTTAATCAGATGATGAAAACAGGGTGATTCCTCATGAATGTCTCTTTATTGGGGTTAAGGAACAAGCCCATGGCTCCTTCTTATCCTGCATTGTGGTGAATTATACTATACACAACATGTAGTTGGGGTTTACTGTTTAAGGGGTATGGCTTCCCTTGATCCAACTCTGGTTTACAGTGAGTGAATATTTTCTTAAACTTTTGGATTTCTGCCTGGTACTGAGGCTTCCTTTGTCTTGGAAAAGAAATTCCTCTAAAAGCAACATCCATTTCTTAGGCTTGGTTATTCCCCAAAACCTATGACATGTACTTCTTTACAAATGTTACCATAACAAGACTTACTGTGTACTTGATTGGGACTATTTTCAGGTCAGCATTATTTCAAACTTGTATTCATATCAACAAGACAGCATGCATAGCACTGACATGAATATTTTTTTCTAATTATGTATACTGCTGCATGGATCCTAACGTCCTAATTTATTTAACTTTTGGAGCCAAACAGAACTACAGATGGCACCTACTACAGTTTGATCAAGGTAGATCTTATTTGTTTACAGACATTATGCTTGTTGATACATTCATGACAAAAGATCAACATCCATTCCTGCAGTCTTCAGATTAATATTCTTTGTCTATAGCAGACAGACAGCTGGTATGTTTCCAGCAGATTGACATGCACAGCTGTGAGTGTTACACGTGTCAGTGTAACATTCCTGCACACACAGACATGCATATGATCCAATACGAGGGGCTTAGAGCAAGAGTTTGCAGCAGCTCATGTTTCGAGTACTTACCCTCGCCTTAAAGTCCACAGCTGCCCCTCGGTTCAGCAGGAGCGTCGCTACGTTGATGTTTCCATAGTGAGCCGCGATATGAAGAGGAGTGAAGCCGCTCTAAGAAAAAAATAAAACACAAAAATGAAAAAAGGGAGAACTGGTCAAAAAAAGAGCAACAAATGCATAATGTTTGCTTTGTAACGTACTAAAAGCAAAGCATGATGGGACATTGCGGACACAGCAGTGTGCCAAAAGCAGACTAACAGAGCACAGCAGACCAGAGCTGAGCAGGACATGCTTTGAATAATTGACAAATCAAATAAAATAATATAAATCTACGATTTTGTGTTTCATAATTGACACTGATCAGGTGAGAGAAAAAATAAAGTGCTGCAGGAATGAGTCTAAGACATGGAAACAACTGCTTTTTTGCAATTTCAGTTCCCTCAGTTATTTTAAACACAACACCAGAAATAAGACTGGGAATGAGTTAAGAAAATTAAAATACTTCCTCATTTCATTCTTTAAAAAAAACACTAAAATATAATTACAACAGCACAATTATGGCCACCATAAAAAAGTAACTCCTCCAAGAATCGCCACCTAATCATCGTAAAGTGGTTTGTGTGACCTTGTGATCCCAGGAGCTCTGTTGTCCAGAGCTTAGCCCCTGGTAGGGTCTCCCATGACAAACTGGTCCTGGGGGACCCTACCAGGGGCTAAGTGTGGTTCAGATGATGCCCATGAACAGCCATCTTCTTCAATGTTGCGTGGAGGTTGGGGACAGTGCCTGTTAAGCAGCAGACTGGGGTGGCGGTTCCCACTTTTTAAAAAGGGGAAACAGAGAATGTGTTCCAATTACAGGGGAATCACACTACTCAGCCTCCCTGGGTAGGCTTATTGCAGGGTGTTGGGAAGGAGACTCCAGATGATTGTTGAATCTCAGATCCAGGAGGAACAATGTGGGTTCCACTCTGGCCGCGGGACAGTGGACCAGCTCTTTACCCTTGCAGGGGCTTCTTGAGAGAGCGTGGGAGTTTGCCCATCCAGTCTACATGTGTTTTGTGGACTTGGAGAGGGCCTACAACCATGTCCCTTGGAGGAACTTGTGGGGAATGTGGGGTAACAGGGCCTCTGCTGAGAGCCATTTGGTCCCTGTACGACCAAAGAGAGAGTTGTGTCCACATCCTGCACAAAGTCGGATGCGTTCCCATTGCGTATTGGGTATTTGCGTATTTGCCTTTTCTCAATGACTCTGTTTGTGACTTTCATGGACAGGAACTCAAGGTGCAGCCAGGTGGAGGAAGGTGTTCAGTTGGGAGACCTCAGAATATCATCTCTGCTCTTTGCAGACGATGTTGTTCTGTTGGTTTCTTCAGCTGGGACCTTCAGCAGGCAGTATAGCAGTATGCAGCTGAGTGCCAAGCAGCTGGGATGCGGGTCAGCACCTCCAAGTCTGAGACCATGGTTCTCTGCTGGAAAAAGATGGAATGCCCCCTCCAGGTGGGGAGTGAGTCCTTGCCCCAAGTGAAGGAGTTCAAGTATGCATTTTTGCAGACTTTGTATCGAACTGTTGTGGTAAAAACTGAGTGAAGCTGCAAGGCAACACTCGATACAAGCGGTTGAAATGAGATTCCTCAGGAGGGTGGCTGGGCTCTGCCTTAGGGACAGGGTGAGGAGCTCAGACATCCTTTGCATTGAAAGGTCAGTTGAGGTGGTTCAGGAGTCTAATCAGGATGCCTCCTGATCGCCTTCCTGTGGAATTTTTCCGGGCACAGTGGGCCACTTCCATCTCACAAAAAGTGTGCATGTCTTCATGGCACTAGTTCAGAAACCAACCCTTAGCTAAAAAAGTAGCCAGTTAGGATTAACTAGCTGAGGCTAAGAAATGGAAGGGAAAAATGACATCACAAGAAGACCAATAAATAAGAAAAGGGATCGAGGCTATTCTGTCAAGAGATAGCTTTTAGTCAAGTGACCAGTGTAGAGGCTAGGGGGGGGGAAAGACTGATAACACTGGGAAGCTGTGGTGGGGGCTTTTTAATTTTCATCTGTAAAGAATGGCACATATATACATCCAAAGAAAACCTAAGAAAAACTGAGATATTTTGGCAGTGGAGACATTAAAACACTTCAAACAGTAATGTCCTTTCTAGAACCTCACTTCTGATATGTTTACATACCATGAAACTGGAGAATCAAGCAGTACTGCCCTAAAAAACTCAGATATGAGGGTGGTTTCAGGTGTTTTTAATGTGTTTGAATCAACAATTCTGATATTCAGGAGGTGAGGGCCCAAAGGTTTATTATCTCAATGATAGGCCACAGCCATCCATCACCCCAAACAGGACAAGTAATACAGATGATAGATAACTGATGAATCAATAGATCGGCTGTTATTTACTTTTCCAAAGTGTACAGATCACATACTGTTGCTCCTATGAGAGGGAAGTTTGTCTTTTCACACAGCTGTCAGGTATACATCCATAAAGCCAACAACAAATGCAACATGTAGAGGACATAAAAAGGACAGACCTGCTGGATGAACATGTTGTCAACAAAATACCTACATGAGACTTTGAGGTTGTTTGATTCACTAAAGCTTAGGACACACTACAAGATTTTTTTTCCAAGATTTTACCCACAGTTCCCAGTTGGGCATAGTCTGCACCAGTCTGAACTAGTTGGGGACAGTCGGCTTGGCTAGTTGGCAAAAGTCTGTTAGTGTGTGAGGGGAACAGAACCTAACCAGACCTCAGTCGCAGTCAGTCAAACATGTTCTAATTATTTTAGCTGGATCTGGATGCAGTCGGGCAGTGTAACTGATTACCGACCAAACTGCAAACACTTGTTGCCAACAGCCAATGAAAAAGAGAGTGTGGGACACAGGAGATAGCGTCAGAAGACAACAGGAAGTACCATGAATATAAAAATAAAGATAGTGAACAGCTTTGCCTTTAAACTATCGCCCTCACAAGAGCTTGCAAGACTGTTTCAGTCAGCTTTAGTTGATTTGACAAATCATGTAGTCTGTGACCCCTCAGGTGTAGTAGTTATGAGTGTGATCCCCAGACTTTCAATCATTACACAAAAATCTGCCAAAACCAGTCCGTCAGTCTGAATTCTTTCTACCGTCCAACTTTTTAACTTCTGACGATGAGATCTGTACATCAAAAATATGAATGTAGAATGTGCTACAGCATTACTGACACATTCAACCGTGAAGTCAATCATCAGATATGGAGCAAAACCATTACAAAACTATGACTAGCTTTTCGAGAAAGAACCAGCCAACATCTAAAACAGAAAAAGTGTTTTTATCACTGCAGCACTCTTCAAAAACAAATATAAGATCTTTCATCACCTGTGAAATAAAAAAGGAAACAGGCATGCAAGTGACATGCGTTATTGTTAAAGGCTTCTTGATTAAAAATCACTTCTGCCTCAGCAAAAGAGACTGCCTCAATGTGTCCAAGTAACCACGCAAGTAAAGTTAATGGTTCAATTATCAAGACAAGAACTCCTAAACAGACTGATTTTCAGATGAAATTAGTCATTCAGACTTCAAATTTATCTTCAAAAACAGGAAAACCGAAAAGGTCAGCATGCTGATCATGCACTAAAGATAGAAAAAGCCTCTGATTAAAGTGTTTTTCTGGGCACAACAACTCTAATCTGCATTAACTTAAGAATATTCAGCAAAATGTCCACTTCATGTTTGTTAAAGTAATGCGATTAAATAAAATCTATTGGCATGCTAATGCAAAACTAATTCCTGTGCAATCACTTAACCAGTCAGTTCTCATTACCTTCGCCAAGGAGGTTATGTTTTTGCCATTATTTGTTTGTTAGCAAGACTACCCAAAACTACTGGACAGATTTTGCTGAAATTTTCAGGAGATGTTGGTAATGGCCCAACTTAAAAATGATCAGATTTTGGTGGTAATTCAGATAACTGCCATTACCGAATGATCGTTTTTGCTCAATAATTGTCTAACTAATAATGATGTCAACATGATTTCGAGTGCTAGTTGTGGGTTTTCAGGGTCAAGAAATCATATTATGATGGTAACTTTATCATGAAACTATTGCTTATTATATATTATATACTGCTGTTATATGCTTATAACAGCAATATCTGAGCAACCTTGGCAGAGGTTTGCACTCTCCAAGAGCTTTCTAGTTCTCTTTAAAACCAAAAGCTGGATCTTTGCACATTACTGTAAAATGGAATTGATGCATTTTATCTCATATAACGCTTAATAATTAAATTATCTAAATAATAGACACTGTGCATTGCAAGCAGCTACGCATGAATTTAAAAAAAAAAGCTATTACTTACTAATGACTGTCAAAAAAATACTGTCAAGTCCTGTTGGAGAAAAAATAGCAAAACTACTTTGGATGAAAAATAGAAAAAAGAATGAGGGCCTTTATTCAGAGGCTGTATTCTGATTTATTTGTTTATATCTATTCAAGGTTACATGTAGAACTTTTAGAAAGCTATGATCATTTATGCTGGTGAATAAATCAACCACATTCATGCACATTCTTTGCATTAGCTGCTCTAAAACATTGGCTAATTTAGCAATGTACTGATTCCACTGATTATTATTTGTCTAAATTTTACAGCAATCATAGAGTTAGAAACTGTTTATAATAACTTTTAAAGAATTTACACTGGGGTACATCCTTTATCATTTACGTTATCTCCCTCTTTTTGGGCCCTTGCAGCCATGTTTGTCAAACTATTGGTAGTGAATCTGCACAATACAGTCCCTTTGATTGGTTGATTGTTAAAATCTTTTTTGAAGTTTTTTAAGATCAGTTAATTACGGCAATGTGGAATTAGTCCATGCAGCACTCTCAGAAATCAAAATTTTATATTTACAGTAGGACTGATGATATAGCTGCTCAATCAATTAATCCAAATTTATTGTTGCAGGAGATTTTTGAAAACAAAAATAAAGATTTTTTCCCCTAACTTACTCTGCTACTCATTTTGCCACTCCTGGACTCCCAGATTTAAAACCCTTACCCATGTTTCCTTCCATCAGTGGCACAAAAATCGTTCCAGTATAGAAAGAGAAAATTTCCTCCCAACAGCTGTGGTAAAGTTTCATTGCTTCAATAAACGGTAAAACTCAGTGAGTTTTTCTCTCCTGTAAAAAATCAGAAGTTCCCCGTTAAGTTTCTGTTTGATTAAAATCAGCTACAGGTCCTTGTCATCTGATGTCTAGTACAATTTTGACCTTGGGGCACATTTTTGTTAGAATGTACAACATATGCAAATGTGTGTTGCTTCTGATCTGAATGGAAAAGCCTGTCAAAAATTGCCACCGACAGATTGGCAAATTTTGTGCCTTTTATTCGCATCCCTTGGGACATAAAGGCTCTTACTATAAAGTGCTATTGCAATCCCTTCAAAATCTGGAAAAAAGTGACTGATGTGAGATCTGCTGAACTGCACAGCAACCTGTCAAGGCTCACTTCAGTAAGTTTTCCTAGCCATATAGTAATTGTGAAAGAGATAGTTCGAAATTTTTGAAGTGGGGTCATAATTAACCCACTTTTAGGTTAAAACTACTAAAAAAATAACATGGGTTTGAAAAAAATCTTTCTGTAGTGTCCAAATAAGACAATATGTTTTTTTCTGAAGCTTTAACCTAAACAATGGTTTAATTATGAGGCTTCCAGTGGCACCACTGAATGCTATATATTGGCCAGTTCCCACCCCCGGATATCTCCCCCAAAGTCTGCAAGTTGCTTTATTGGTGATTATATTTACTTGTGCCATAGGCCTCGAGCAACCCCAAACATGAATTATCCCTTTAACATTGTGTTTCTTGATAACACCAAGGCTTGAAAAAATACAGCCACAGACCCATTTAAAGTAAAGGAGGACAAAAACTGCAGGTCAAATAATCTGGCATTGTGAGCACAGCATGCCAAGCTTGTTCTGGCATAACCACAAAAAGAAACATGGTATTCCTGTGAAAAAAAAACAAATAAAGAATGTATAGGATCTCTACACTATGATAAATCTTCAACTAAACAAAATTATTTTCTTATATATTTCATCTTGGCCTAAAAGCAGCAAGCCACGATACAGGAAAAGCAGGTCAGAACGTGATGCAGGCTTCAAAACAGGCACAGGGGTGAAGTGCTAACAGCAGCAAAAGCATTCATGCCAGCATTTTGTGCTCATGCTAGCAGACAGAAAGCTTTGGCTTTGCAATGAGTGGACGATGAAGAGGAGGAGGTGAGGGAGAGCAGAGAAGACAAGACAAGATGTACCTCTGTTGTTCTATTCACCATCATCTAGAAAGGGGAAAAGAAAAACCAGGGGAGCAGGAGGGAAGGAGGAAGAACCAATACAGGGAGGAGGAGGAGAGAATGGGGTGGTTAGTGCACCACAAAAACAACTACAACAGCAACACCAACACCATGGCTGCAGGAAGCTGTAGGATGGGGTCATGAAAAAATGAGGGTGGCTAAAACACAAAACTACAAACAACCAGACGATGGACTGACACTGTCCTTTTGTTACACGCTGAGACTATTTGGTAAATGTATTTTCTTTAAAATATAACAATTTCTGTCATTGCCCTTGTATAGTTTTTAATCTAAAAAAAGTGCATAGTTCTTTTTCCTGCTTTGCAAATTTTTACGACAATGCTGCTCTGAGCACGTAAAATTCTGCCCTTTATCATGCAAATGCCTCAAGGTGGCCACTTCCTTGTTTTACTATCAGTAGTAAACAGATCTAGATATGATCACATAATAACGTTTCATATATCTATGTGTCTGTGTAAATAACATATTCTCTAAATCTTAAAGAAAAGGAAACACACCTGTAATACGTAATCAGTGAAGGAACTTATCAGTAGTCATGCCCATTGTTTGAGAGACTGTTTCATTTTGCTAAAATATTAATAAAGTCCAAAGGTGAATCCCTCATCGGAGAGCGGGTCATCATGGGTTTTGTATTCTTGTATACAATAGTGTACCTTTGACTCCACATCTGCATTGTGGTCATTCTGAAGAAGCAGCGCAGCGGCCTTGGTGTCATCTTTTCGTGCAGCGATGTGCAGGGCAGGAAGGCGGACCTTTCCCTTTGTGTCGTTTTCCAGGAGGAGAGAAACCACCTGATCATGACCCTGCTGCAACGCCACTGCCAGAGGAGTGAAGCCATCCTGTGAACCAGAAGAGATGGTTAAGGCAAAGTAGCCAATGGAGTGTCCTGTTATTCATTCTTAACAAGTGTATAGTGTCTTTCATACATGATTGATAAGCCAGAGTAAACCAGTCAGGAGCTGGGAGCCATGTATTCTGAAAAGTATTTTTTATGTGTTGAAACATTTCTCTGAAACATGTTCATGTTCATGTTCTCTGTTGAAATCAAACAAGTACACATAACGACACAATTAACATCCATTTGAGTTACGGAAAGCAGAGGGGTGGTTACATAAACCCCAGTTCCAATGAAGTTAAGACGTTGCGTAAAATGTTAACAAAAACAGAATACATTGATTTGCGAATGTTTTTCCATCAATATTCAATTGAATACACTACACAGACAAGATATTTAATGTTCAATCTGATGAACTTCATTGTTTATTGCAAACATTCACTCATTTTGAATTTGATGCCTGCAACATGTTCCAAAAAAGCTGGGACAGGGGCAACAGAAGACTGTGAAGGCTGTGGAACGCTCATAAAACACCTGATTGGAACTTTACACTGGTGAAAAGGTTAACAGGAAACAGGTGAGTGTCATGATTGGGTATAAAAGGAGCATTCATGAAAGGCTCAGTTGTTCTCAAGCAAGGATGGGATGAGTTTCACCACTTTGTAAACAACTGCGTGAGCAACTACTCCAACAGAACATTTCTCAATGTGCAGTTGCAAGGAATTTAAGGATTTCATCATTTACAGTCCATCATATCATCAAAAGATTCTGAGAATCCGGAGAGATATCTGTTGTAAGTGAATGCCTGTGATCTTCCATAGACCACTGCATTAAAAGGCAACGTCATCAATAAGAATCTTTTCACATGGGCTCAGGAACACTCCAGAAAACCACTTTCAGTTAAAACAGTTTGTTGCTACATTTATTAGCACAAGTTAAAGGTCTTCCATACAAAGTGAGAGCCAAAATTTTAAACACACAGAAATGCCGCTGGCTTCTCTGGGCCGGCGTTCACATTTCAAATTTTTTTGGGAAATCATGGATGTTGTGTCCTCCGGGTTAAAGAGGAAGAGGACCATCCAGGTTATTATCAGTGCGAAGTTCAAAAGCCAGCATCGTTGACTGTATGGGGGCATGGTAGTGCCCATGGCATGGGTAACTTGCACATCTGTGAAGGCACCATTAATGCTGAAAGGTACATACAGGTTTTGGAGCAAAATCTGTTGCCATCCAAGCAACATCTTTTTCAGGGACGTCCAGGTTTATTTCAGAAAGACAATGTCAAGCCACATTCTGCACGTCTTACAGCAGTGTGGCTTTGTAGTAAAAGAGAGCGGATACTATACACTCGTCTCCCATTGAAAATGTGTGACGCATTGCAAAATACGACAATGGGGACCCTGGAGGATAGAAAAAAATTCCTTCTACAAAGCTTCAACAACTAGCGTCTTCACTTTCCAAACACTAATTGACTTTTGTTAAAGGGAAAGGTGATGTAACACAGTAGTAAACATGCCCCTGTCCCAGCTTTTTTTTTAATGTATTGCAGGTATCAAATCCAAAATGAATATTTTCCAAAATAAAAAAAAACAAAGTTCATCATTTCGAACATTAAATATGTTGTCTTAGTTGTGTATTTAGTTAAATATAGGTCGAAAAGTACTTGCAAAAAATTGTATTCTGTTTTAATTTACATTTTATACAATGTCCCAACTTTACTGGAATTGGGGTGTGTATATGATATTTAAAAGAACACCCTCTTTGGTGTGATATTGCCTTCTGGTTCTAGTGAACTTCTGACTCATTGAAGATGAAAAATGTTTTTAACAGGATCTTTTTTTAGCAGCCTGTTCTTCGCAGTGAAGCCAAATCCAACTTTTCTTTGAAGAGTCTGCAGCAACAACTCCCTCCTGTTCAAATGTACGTCATATAAATCACAAAGCTCAATGTTTAACACCAGACACACAAGCTGCAGCAGCTCTGCCTCCAGAGAGGAGTTAGTATTCTTGTCTTGTCTGAAGGACTATGACGTGTCTTAAAGAATAAAAAGCACACTACTAATCAATACCAAACATCAATATGGGGACAAATGTGATTTATGATACGTTTCTCTCTAAGGTTTGGGCTTAGTTTGAAAAACAAGGAACCTGCTTTAAAAACAATGACCATTTTAACAGTCTTGCCGTTATTCCTTTAAGGAACAAAAGTGTAACATTTTCTGCTTCATTTATTCAGAAACTGAATCTGTTCTCTCTTTTATACTTTCTGAGTTAAAGTTTAATAACTGGAAAAAGACTAAAACTACGCAGACAGTTTTCTCTCTGCAACACCTCTGCTGGATTTTGAGTCACGTTTTATGTGAAGAACCTTATTTTACTTCATCTGAGCACGAGCATGAGTACACAAACTTGACCTTTAGCCACCTCTGTCTGTGAGTGGAGTTGTTTTAACAGATGTTGAAATGCAAGAGCACTTGCAAATGCCTCTATTTGTGTATCAACACTAATGATCAAAGAAACACCAAAGAATGCTTGTTAACACCACTTAAAATGGTCATAAATTAAACCATAACTCTGGTTAAACTTTAAGTTGGCGGATATAACTTTCAAAACTAGAAGTGCGTAAAGAGCACAAACCTCCGCAAAGGCTTTTCTGACGTTCTTACCTGAGTTGTTATGGAAAATGTGAAAAATTTCTCTATGGCATAATGTCCAAAATCTAATCACTTCTTCCATGTGCCATGACCAACATTCCCTGAAAATTTAACCAAAATCTGTGAGAATTATTTTAGCTGTCTTAATGAGAGATACACTGATGAACAAGGAAACTGACAAATGCCATCACAATGTAATACATTTTGTCTTGTGCTATGACCACCATTCCCTGAGATTTCATCAGAATCCATTGAGAACTTTTTGAGTTACTGGCAAAAAGATGGAAAACTGCCCTATCTCGTAATATAAACATATCCCTTAAAGGTACAATGTCCTGCAAAATCCATTTTCTTTGCTTTTAATGTTGTAAAGGGGCCTTGTTTTTAACTTCCTGTGTTTATTATGTAACATCTATACAGCCTCCACCTACATGCCTGCTTTCTGCTAGCCACAGGCAGATGCCATTACTGTTTTGGAAGTTCCCTCCATGGCCTGTAACCTCTCCCCCGCCCTCCCATCAGACGTCATTTGGACAGCCAATCAGTGCAGAGTTCATTACCATGGCCTGCCATAGCCTCCACGCCCCCTCAGATCTGAGCATTTCCAAAAGGGAGGGAAAAAGAGCTGAATCTGATTCTTTACAGCAGGGATCATCAACTACATTTGTACAAGGGCAAGTTTTTTTGGTGACATACACTTTGGAGGCCAGATTAAAAAATAGTAATAACTAAAAGAAGAGTAATTTTATTGATGAGGGTTGTGAAGTTGAGATCCATTACTCAAACCACACCTAAATTTGGGACTGTGTTTTCTGAAAGGGAACCAAGGGTGGACTGTATGAAGGGGGTGGATTTTTTAACGTTAATCTTAATCCATAGGTGCATATCTATTGGTTTACTTACTTAAATGCAGTGAAAGAAAATATTCATTTTTATCGATTACAGAAATAAGAACATTGAAACATGACTGTACATGTAATATGTCTCTTTGATCATACTTAACATTTTTCTGCCTCGGCCTACAGTTTATTCTGCTGACATTTAAATCACACAAAATCCGGGCTAAAAGTGCATGGAAACAAGTCTGTTAAAATAAGATTCACCATGACTTTTACTCTAAAAGATCCATAAAATTAGCATAAAGTGTAGCATGTCTAAAGGGTCTTAACAAGTGTGGCGCAATCAAATTAGCAATTTGGCATTTTAAGCGTTTTAGCAAATGCTATTAAGACGGTGAGTGCGTGACTTTGAACTCAGCCTCACACTTGATTATAAAATGAGAGGAAACTCAGCTGCTAATGGAGACAAATCAAGAAGATGGGAAGGAAAATTAACTGCATTACAACCACAAAGTGGGCGTCTAGCAGAAGCATCAATGAATCATCGAAGAAAAGCAAAGTAAAACAACAGAGATTATTTATGTGTGTGTGGACAGGCCTGTGTGTTTACAGAGGACGCCGACCGTCTGGATAAGAACCAACTCAGCATCACTACACATGAAAGCAGAACATCCCCTCAGAGATCCTGCAGAGCTCACACACAACGCCGCACAGGCGAGGTACAAACAAACACGCCCGTATGCTAACACACATATGCACACACTGACACATTTTCATAATCAGATCCACTTTAGCATCTCCATACAAAACTAAAGCACATATTCCCTCCCACAGGCATACAAACATGTTCTGATGCATAAATTTAGGCTCTTTTTTAAGGACTTTTGAAGGCATCCCAGAGCGCTACCCCCTGTTTCATCTGCTTTATTATACATTCAGGAAAACACACACAAGTCAGTTTAATGTCCTAAAATACTTGAACACAACAACGGAAGTGGCAGCAAATAAAGGGCACAAAAGACTTTTATACCATAATCATCAATCCTCCAGCAGAGTTCAGCCCCACTGAAACATAAAGAGCAAAAATCTAAAAAAACATACCAACAAATCCAAACAAAAAAATTAATTGTAAGTATATCTTATGTGACCTTTTTTTTTTTAATATTACTTTAACTGAGAAATTTTGGTTGACTTCAGACTCTGGGGTGAAACCCACTTTGAGTTAAGAATCAACAACAAATCCTTTAAGGAATAAATATCATTTGTCATATTGCTAAACAATTCCCAAACCAATTTCTTCCACTCTATTCTGCATGATTTAAAGGGGTAGTTCAGTATATTTGAAGTTGGGCTGTATCATAGCATGTCTTGGGTGTCTTTTAATATTCGGATATGATTTAAGTTAAGTAAAAATAATGAAAACTGTTGTCCCTGTAGAGGATCAGGTGCAGCTCTTTTCTCCTCCCCTTTAGAAACGCTACAATCTGAGGGGGCAGGAGGTTACAGGAGGCTATGATAATGGGCTCTGTGCTAATTGGCTACCCAAATGATGCCTGATGGAAGGGGGGAGGAGGGGTTACAGGCTGAGGAGTGGACTTCTAAACAGACATGGCATGGCAGACCTACACATGTAGGTAGAGGCTGTATAGCTACTGCGTAATAAACCACAGGAATTAAAAAGGAGCGTTTCAAGGGGCATTCTCTTTAAAAAGGCATAGAGCACTTGTCTGTGAACAGAGAGACTAGTAAGAGGTGTCGTACTCTTCTGCTCCTCATTCCCCTTCAACATCATTAAAAACAAGTAAAATTGATTTTGCCAAACATTAAACATTGAAAGAGACCAAGCCCAGATGACCAAAAGGTACATTTCTATTAACAGGTGCACTTATTTTGTGTAATTGTTTGAGTGAAACAGTGCTAACTTGAATATATGATTGGGCGAAAAACTCCAGAGCGCCTTACTTTCCTCTAGGAAGTCTCTGTGTTATTACATAACGATGCAGCAAATGGTTATGTGTTCTTCTGCCAATGTAATAAAATTCCTAGAGTACAGATGATTGATTTACACAATTTGGTAAATAATTTATGAATTGCCTTCATTTATGTGACTTCACAAAACATTTGAAGGACTGAAAAAATGATTTGTCTGATTCATAATGATATCAATATAAGTTCAGTAGTTATTCATGAAAATCGAA
The DNA here is from genome assembly GCA_037902135.1 of Cetoscarus ocellatus. NCBI lineage: Eukaryota > Metazoa > Chordata > Actinopteri > Labriformes > Labridae > Cetoscarus > Cetoscarus ocellatus. The sequence continues at coordinate 580,994 of JBAMNC010001218.1, forward strand.
TTTTCCTTAATGGTGGTTTTCTTCTGGATCTAGCTCCCTAGCTTTTGAAGATACAGCAAATCAATTGGCACCTTCCAAATTCCACGATGCCTTGGCTATTTAATGGTGTTTGTTGCGTGTTTATAGCTTCATTTGTTCTCTTCCTATGATGAAAATTCCAAAGGTCCCCTATTTTTTCATATTCTGGATCATAGTATCCGTAATTATTCCTTTATCCGGATCAGTCTTTGATATACTGTAGAGCATGTTAGAAACTTGTCCTGTATTTTTTCCCAAGTGCCCTGACCATTATTTGTGGAGATATATGCAGAAATGTCGAAAATGGCCCTATCTCCCAATGTTGAAGAATACTTAAAAAAGTTCCTGGATCCAGACGGAGATCCGGATCGCTTCCAAAATCAAATCATTTGTTCCTTATCCAAATCCGGACATTCCCTGAAAATTTCACCAATATCCGTCCATAACTTTTTGAGTAATGTTGCTAACTAACTAACAGACAGACAGACAAACAAACCCTCCCAAAAACATAACCTCCTTGGCAGAGGCAATTAAACACTTAAATCATGCAACTGATGTAATTATTTCATATTGCTTTGAAAACAAACATTCTGTTCCCGCACTCAACATTATTTAGCCAAAATTCTAACCAAAATCTAATTCTACATCTCTTTAAATTAAACTTTAACTCATCAAGTATTTCCTGGACCTCACATGCATCACAAAGCACTACCTGCATATGCCGTGTGGCTCATTTAGCTTAGCTGATTAGCCTTTATCCTCAAAGTCTCTGTGAGAATTTGAACACAGCTGTCAACACTGGATGACATTTTTTGACTCAAAGGACTGAAAACAATGTTTTGGGGATTTTAAAAAAGTTTCCTGAAGAAGATGGCAGAGAAGCAGGAGCGGCAAACGAGTGGAGAGAGGATTTGTAGAAAGCGTGAAGTTAAACCATAGGGGATCATATCAGTGAAAACATCAGTTCAGATCAAGGGATCATGTATTTTTAACAAATATTCAAAATGAATCGTTTTTCTATCAATGGAGGCACCTTTACTAAAGTTATATTTAGGTTGTCTCTGATGAAACTGAGATTTTGACTGGAACAGTCAGCACAGACTTGAGGAAGTTAACCTGTAAAGAGGAGCGGAGGCTGGCTTCTCTGATGAGATATTCGGCCAAATTCAACCCACGATGCAATGATTTTTGATTCTCTTAACACCTACAGTGTACTGCGCTCTGGTGCACTGAGGGGGGACTAAGACTACCACCCCACTTTTAAGCAGACTGTTAACTATTCTGCTTATGGGTCTGCACCAGACTTTAAGCATTCACATCACCACAACTTAATCAAACTACCCAAGAGTGTAAACCAGAGTATCATTAAACCTCACCAAACATTAAAGAAACCTAAGCTGTAAAGTAGCCACACATCTGCTCTAATGTTATGAATAAGACCAAAAGATGGATTATAAAGAGCTACTTGAGATAAGCAACCTTGTTGGAATATATAGTCTTTTTTTGCTACACAATATGTTTATTTAACTTTTACCTCAAATAAAACATTTGTATCATTACGTTTTACCCATGCCTCACTGTAGTCAAAAGCTTTTGCTTACTTCCATCCAAAAATTAAAGCAGAAAGCAGCATCATACATTGACACAAAGTCTTGTAAATGATCAGTCAAACATAGTATTGTCTCCCTAAATAAATTATTTTTTAGAACAAATATGCATCAAAAATGCTAAATATGTTTGCACATGAATAGCAACACTTGTTAAGTTTTTGCATCAACTGAAAACCTCAGATGCATGATAAGATCATGCATCATAAATCCCAGTCCATCTCTTACACTCTTTAAAGTTTCAACAGCTTACTGCCTGTAGCTTTAAAGAAGATGTTTTCCTGAAATGCACATCATGGCTAGCTATGACCATGAAGAAATACAAAAGAAGATACAAAAGGGCCAAAGTTTTTGGATATAACAAATGCATATTTTGTTTTGTTGATGGTCAGATTTTTTTTTCATGCTTAGAAATGCAAGACATATAATATAAAAAGATAAACTGTAGGCAAAGGTTCAAGAGAAGGGCTTTTTCTACCTACCCTGCCTGATGCTAAAATGCCTGAAAATGAATAATTTATCAGCTGGGGTTGCTTCAAACATGGATATATATTTCCCCACATGAATTATTCAGTCTGTCTCTGACTGTGGGGAAGAGGAGGGGAGGTGGGAGATGTGGAGGAAAACTGGGGTAGAGGGGAGACAAAAGGAGAAGAGATGGAGGAAGAGGGGAAAGAGATGAAAGAAAAGATCACAGTGGAGGGCAAAGATTTGTTTTTTCAGAGCTCTGTGAGTATGACACTGACTAACACTGAGGTCAGTGCAGCTTTAAGATATTCAAATTGCACAAGTTTAATCAAAAGCTGGGCATAAACTGTACAGGTTTGGGTTGGCTGACCCAATTTTTGAGTCTTTTGATTGAATTTGAAGTGGCGGAGAAATTCAGCTCCATCACACTGCGGGCATCACAGGGGCCAATCACAGACGTTAGTGAAATATTAAAATAGTATCAACAACTGTAATCTGGTAATATTCTTTAATAAGTACAGTATTTTTTAACTCTGTCCAGATATGCTGCCTACCAAGTAGGTAGCCCAACAGATTAATGGACTTTAGTCTCTAGTTTTTCTGACAACTCAGAGTGCTTTTACACCAAAGGTCACACTCATTCACTCTCACATTACTCAATGATGGTTGGAGTTTCTATGTGAGTCATCCTTCAGTATATAGACCTTCTGATTAACGGTGGAGCAAACTACCAGACTAAGCCACCAACACCCTAGATAGGACTGTAACGCCATATGACAAACTCTGAAAGTTTAACACCACATTGTATACAGTTGTTTAGAGCATCTGAGTCTACACTTTGTTATCTAGATGGTGCACAATCCCTGCACAGAGTCAATACATGGGTATGTGAGTGTGACGTAAATCAAACAGTTACACTTTAAAAGCAGTGCAACCCTCTACCTCATGTTTGGTTATGTTTCAACATATTACGTAGTTTGGTGGTTGGGATTAGCATAGATGCTGTCTGCCCTGGTAGCAGTTTTATCAGAGCTGGACTACATTTCTTCAATGAATGAAGAACTAAGAACAACACTGAAAACATTTCTCAATGGCAAAGATAATTTCACTCTTCTCTTGGCAGGCTTTGGTGAGTCTGTATATGATATGTCTTGAGTTAAGAACTATCCATCAGCAGCACTCACCTACTACATCATCTGATTCATTGCCATGTATTTGGCTGACAAAATGATCATCCAGTCACCTATGTAGCTGAAAGGCTCTGCCCTCCCCAGACACTTTTTGAGGGCTATTGCCCTGAAAGACAAGCAGAGCTGTGCATCTTTACTTGTTTCACAATTGAAATAAGATTATGAAGTTAATGATTCAGCTTAATTTGACATCAAAATACATCACAACACAACACAGTGAGTATTGTTTTAGATTTGCCATTATTACTGCATTAGGCTACTTTTCACGTTAAAAAAAGCAGTCGCATAGTTATGAACTTCTTTTATGAATTATACATGGCTTTTGAGATTAATTACAGCAAAAATGTCTTTTCACTCGAAATAAATCAAAATAAATACATGTTATAGGTCTTCAGATTGTATTTTCTTCATACTAAATTTAACATCCCTATGGACAAGTGAAAAATATCCTGTATGGTATTCATTGAACTGTCTATCTGTCGTCAGGTTAGAGTTACATCACACTGAGGAGAAACCAGCACATGCTGTGATGTTTCAAGCCCAAAACTCTGTTTTTCCTGTCTAAACATGATCACTGAAAATCTTCACTCTGGCAAAGTTTCCCAAAATGTCTGGTTTCACTGCATGCATAAACTAGAAAAGCACTCAGAGAGCGCAGACCTCCGCCAATTCTGGATCACCACATGCTCTGATATGACGGCCGAGGCACCACTCATGTCTGTCCATGTGGAGAAATCCTTCACTGGCATTGCAAGGGAAGCTGGGTAATGTAGTGACATAGGCTTGAAAATGTTGACGTGAGTTTGCCAATAAACTACAATTTCCATCATGGCGCAAGGGGGGAAGAACCATCAGAGCAGCCAAGGAGAAATGAATGGGATTTGCCATTATAAACTTCACTGTTTTTTTGTGACGTCAATCTGGATTGGCTCTAGATGAAATTGACTGTGATGACAGAGTTATATTATATATATTATCCTGTAAATTTTGAAGCAAATCCATTGAGTGATGTCAGAGATATGATTTTTTAAAATATGGCCCAATGTTAAGTTATGGGATTTTTCGCAAATTTTGGGAATTTTTTTGCATCCAGACAAATGTGCGGATCACCACCAAAATGTAATGGCTTCTTCCTTGGACCAAACCACACCTCTGGTAAAATTTTCATGTCCAGTAGTTTTGCGTAATCTTGCTAACAGACAAACAAACACACAGACAGACCCTGGCAAAAACATAACCTCCTTGGCATAGGTAAAAAACCCTACCCATTGCAAAAGCTACATTTTCAAAAATTCACATCTGCATTGACGTGACCACAGGGGCAGTCATTTTCTGCATCTTCAACATACATTTGTGCCAGCTTTGTGCTTGATCATGCCTCATCTTAAGACAAAAACTAGTCTGAGTTCTGATGAGAGCAAATGTTCATTTGACTTTTTAAGCACTGTTAGCCCGAGGTGTATAAAATGGCAACTGCATCAGGTTGAAAACAGAAAAGACATCTGTGCTGCACACTAAAGTGCAATTCACCAGGCATACAGAGGGGCTCATTAAGCCATACTGATCTACTGAAGTGTCTTACACTGTCACTTTCTACTGCAAGTCCTCCAAACAATTGCTTCACTAAACCCATGTATCCCTCACAACCAACACAGTGCTCTTGTTCAGCTGACAACAACAGGATTTGTACTTTGCATCCCTAAAATTAACAGTTTACTATAATTTGCATAATTACAACTCTTTTTATATCAGAGGGAAAACTTCACAACCAGCCTCTATAATGATCTTTTATCCGTGGAGGTTTGGCGACACCGAGGTTGTCTTTGTCACACTGAAGTGTCAGCTGGCGGCCTGCCTGAACTCCAGCAGATGATGGATTGCAGAGACACCCTAACAGCGTAGCACTCACTCACGCCACAGCCTGCAGACTTCTGAACCGTCTCTGAGGGCACTAAAGGTCACTCTCCATGAATAAATGTCCACCTCTTTTTATCATCCCTCTTTCTCTTCCATTTTTCCTGCATTAAATCAAGAACTACATCTTCACAGACAATGTTTTTGATCCTTCGTAACACGTTTGACTTCATTTGCTACTCAGGTTTTGTCCTCTAATGACCCAGTGTTAGCAGGCACCTATTAACCACAGTGTGTGTAATTACAGTGAGCTGGATAGCAGAGCAGCTTTAGGGGCTGCTATGTGCTGATGAGTGTGTGTGCAAACAGGCGTTGAGTGTAAATGCAGTGTTTATTTCTTCAGTGTGCATGTTGGTTGTGTTACCTCAGTGGCAATGCTCTGACTAGAGCCGTTGTCCAACAAGAACTGAACCACATCCATGTGGTTCTCCTGCGCTGCCATGTACAGAGGAGTGAAGCCATTCTGAAAAAGACAAGAGCACACAGAATCAGACATGAAATCAAGGCCATAATGATGGTTTTTAAAACACTATCTCATCTATTTCAGTGAGGAAATTTGAAATCATGTTGCAACTATCAAAACTTTTAGGGAATAAGTGAAATTCAAAATAAATGATCTTCTACCTAGATAAAAAGGGACTCTAACGAAGAATTTCAAGATACATATACTTTAATGCAGGCGGCGTGGTGGTGCAGCAGGTTAGTGTGCATCCCTCACAGCAAAAAGGTTGCAGGTTTGACTCCCCTGTTGACCAGGTTCTTTCTGTGTGGAGTTCCGCACGTCTCCCTTTGCATGCGTTGGGGACTCTGGTTTCCTCCCACGGACAAAAAACATGCTTATTAGGTTAATTAGGTCCACTAAATTTTCCGGAGGTTTGAGTGTGGACGTGAATGATTGTCTGTCCCTATGTGGCCCTGTGATTGGCTGGTGACCAGTTCAGGGTTCATTCTGCCTCTTGCCAAATGTCAGATGGGACGGACTCCAGCTCCTACGACCCCAAGAGGGATAGGTGTTACAGATGACGTGTGTATGGATGGATCTCCTTCATATTCCTCAAAGGGGTTAAGATGACTTATCATGTTAAAATTACTGTAAAAGCCAAGATAAACCTTTTTTGTCAACTGTAGCAACTGAAATCACATTGCATTTCAAACAAAATACACTGAACTACTCATTTCTAGGGCAAGATATGTTAATTTACAGAAACAGCCAGAAATTAAGAAACCTAACCAAAGAAAATTAAAGTGAAAAAAGACAATGTCCCTGCACTGAGAATCTAAAATGTTGCGTCTCTGAGTATAAGCAACATAATTTTAATATTTTCCCCTTGATTTCTCTGATTGCATTAGGTGACCGCTGGCTGTGATTAAATCAATAATGAGAATGACTTCATAGCAATATTGGATTAACGTGTTTTCCATTAATGTGATGGAAGACCTTGATTTTCAGCTCTTTAATTTGCCATGTCATACTCAAACAAACACAGTCATCAGATTTTAATCTATAAATGATTTTTTAATTGGATTGCTTAGAAAATTTGCTTTGTCATGGTGCATTGATATTGTTAAAATCAATGTAATAGAGGGTTTTATGTATGAGTGCACACTTCAAAGCTTTGACCTCTACAGCCACACATGGATGGACACACCGTCACTTTCAACATACCTCACACCTGATAGCACAAAGATAAAAGCTGAGCTGGAGCGGAGAGCGGCACTGTGTGTTTGTGTGTTTGTGTACAACACCAGACAAGGCTGAGATGACAAATCTCCACGGAAAACACAGACGGAAAAATCACTTCAGCATGCACCACAGCTCCCACGTCCCCTCTCTTCTTCTTTTGTTAATTCTGGTGTTGTAGCATTAGAAGATTTTTTTCTCTTTTCTGTTATAAAACATTTTAGACTCCCCCTTTAGAAAGCTGAGGAAGCCAAGGACAAAGTGGAAATAAAACTGACTTTTAAGGACTGAAAGCACATTTTTCAGCAGCACAAGTGTGGCACGTCTTACATGACTAAATGCTGCAATGCAGAATCAGCTAGAGTAGGGCTGGGGAATATATAGAACTTCTAAGACACATACATATACACTGCCTGGCCAAAAAAAAAGTCGCCACCTGGATTTAACTAAGCAAATAGGTACGAGCCTCCTGTTGGATAATTACTGCACGTGTGATTATCTTTCAGCTGGCAACAAGTTATTTATCCCCAGCTGATGCAATGAGTAGCTTCTCATTTCTTAAACAACCATGTGGAAAGACACATCCTGTGGTCATGGTAAAGATGTTAGTCTGTTTAAGAAGGGTCAAATCATTGACATGCATCAAGCAGAAAAAAACATCTAAGGAGATTGCAGAAACTACTAAACTTGGGTTAAGAACTGTCCAACGCATTATTAAAAACTGGAAGGATAGTGGGGAAGCATCGTCTTCAAGAAAGAAATGTGGTCAAAAAAAATCCTGCATGACCGTGATCGGTGATCACTTAAACGTTTGACCAAATCAAATAGAAGAAAAACAACAGTAGAACTCAGGGGTATGTTTAATAGTGAAAGTAAGAGCATTTCCACATGCACAATGTGAAGGGAACTCAAGGGATTGGGACTGAACAGCTGTGTAGCCTCAAGAAAACCACTAAACAGTAAGGCTTACTGGAAAAAAAGGCTTCAGTTTGCTGAACATATATATATATATATATATATATACATATATATATATATATATATATATATATATATATATATATATATATATATATATATATATATATATATATATACATATATATATATATATATATATATATATATATATATATATATATATATATATATATATATATATATATATATATATATATATATATATATATATGTATATATATATTTAATGAGATATAAGTATGGGTGAAAATTGGTTGCATCAGTAGAGTTTACTTTGTATTGAAGTTGAAGATTTCTTATGCCCTTATCTGACCACTGCTGCATGAAATATTAAACAAGCTGATTCAAAGAGACCAGGCCTGATGCTAACTGAAAGGATTGCGTACAATAAAAATCACTTATACTAACACGTCTATTTACTACAAGATACACATACAGAATTGAAATCTCATTTCATTTATCCAATTTACAGGATATTTTTTATCATAATATGAAAAAGTATTTTTTTTTAAACACCACAGCAACAAGAGTGGAAATCCTAGAGCCCAGTATTGAGTGTTTTAATGATTGATGTTAATCAACTATCAAAGATTGCAGGCAAACTAAGAGGCTTGGGTACCAAGAACCAATTCCAAGTTGGAAACAGTGTTTAAATACTAGACGTTGGAACCCTGGACAACATGAAGCAAAATGTTAGGATGGCTGGGCCATTTTTGTGCAGCTCTTTTATTGGAAGGAGGTGCAGATGTCCTTAGTAAGTGAATATTTTAGAAAATATACAGACTTAACTATATCTTTCCATAAATGATTTAGCAATATGTACAGCCAGTCATTGTAAATCTTTCTTTTGCCCCCCCATGCAGTTACTTGTCAGAAATCCATTGTTGTAATTTAATGAATTAATTCCACGTATCAAAGGAGAAAAGTGCTTCAACTTGTCATTATGCTCAAGTAAAACTGAGTCAAACCATCAAATTACAGATCTTATTTCTGTAAACACTGACATATGGAGAAGAGGGAGCCTTGAAAACAGAGAGCCTGTATCTTAAAATCAGAGCAGATCAAGTGGATAAACAGGAACTTTGTTGACATTTGTCTGTCCCATAAAAATGCTCCTCTTCTGCAAATGCCACCATGTCAGGTGCTAGGTGGAGCAAATTCACCTGACACTGAACAAATCACCCAAATTTGGCTGGTGGCAGGTCACTGTTACTTAACATTGGAGATTGTCTGTGATTTTTGATAATAAACAAGAACTAAATTATCCTGAACACTGGGTGTCTAGAGCTTTTTTGCCTTTGATATTACCTGGTTTCTATAGCATTTTATTTTTGATAGAAATATGTCAAACTTTATCTATTTTTTATGACAAGATACCTATCAAGTATCATCATTCACCTATATATGATTAAAAAAATATACATATGTTTCCAGGTATTGTACAGTCCTATGTTATGGTGCTACAGTAAAATGTCACAGAACATTTTCAGCATTTAGAGGAATAAACTTATTCTGTTAATCAAGAGTTAAATGACAAGACAAAACCTCACTTGTGTCTGTGCAGCAAGAACAAAACAGTTAACAAGAGCTCATCAATAACAACATTATTCTGATTTATCTCTCTAAAGCTCCAACCAAAGCCCTGACACGGACAGTATTATTGTTGCCATGGTGACTACAGCAGTGCGTGTGCTGACGATGAATGTGGGCCAGGAATCCTCTGCAGAGCTGCTGACACAGCACACCCTCTCTAAAAGAAGGATACTGTGTGTACAATGGTTGTGTACACAGTCATCTGCATGAACGCACAAACTCAAACACAGATTTCCAGCAGGGATGATGACACAGTCGGAGAGTTTTGTGTATGCATGAGAGTTTGCATGTGTATTTCTGCGTGCGTTTTCTACCTGAGATTGTGCAGCACATGCGTGAGTGCGAGATTTACCTGTGACTGAGCGTTGACGTTGGCTCCATGTGTGACCAGCTCCTTCACCACATCTGTCTGCCCGGCTAGAGAGGCTATGTGCAGGGCTGTGTTTCCTTTCTGTTGAGGGAAAGAATAAAAGAAATGAAATTATTAAATTCCCTTTTTAACAAGAAAAATGTATCATGTCTAAGGTTTGATTGCGGCATTTTAAAAAGTAATCCGTCTCTTCAAGTGATGACTCAGTAAACACTTAATGCTAGAAAATAAGAGACATATGTTTACATTATGGGAATAACACTTAAAATGAGCACATTGTTTACTGTATCCATCATAAAAACAGCAATTCAGACGCATAGAGCAGAGATGATCAACTGATCAAAACTTGAGATCCACCACTGGGGTTGGAAATAGGTATGATTTTATTAATACCCATGCCATTACTGATTCTGCTTATTGATCCAATTCTTTAATGATTCCCTGATCGATTTCTGCTGATTTTCTATGTGGGCAAAAGTTGGCCTACATCGTTTTTTTTGGCAAAGATGTCAAACACATCACTGCTTATATTTAATGCCATTCTGCAAAGATGAATGCCTCTGCTTGTTGCTGGTGCCTCCAATAGTTGTGCAGTGAGCATCGGTCGTCCAAAATTAAGCCTATAAAGCCTGTTGTATCATATTTGATACACACTTTTATGATACATCTATCTAATCAATATGATCAACAAATTACTAAAAAAACATCTGAATACAATCAGATAAATGATAAAAATGCCCTCAAATGGATTATTAGTTGCCAAAAACACTTCATGTGTCAAATGAAATACCAAAAATATATATGTTAATTTTATGGAAATTTCGATTTTTTTAAGATTTCAGTAGAAAGTGAAATATACATTTCAGCTCCAAAAAATTAGATTTTTCTGGTTATAATTTCGTTTTCAGGCATTAAAGGGTTAAACCTCATTTTTACTGCTTCTGCCATGACCACAGTTTTGACTTCTTTGTTGTCAATTCTGCAGACTGCCCCTGATGAAAGTGAGACATCCTGAATATTCAAGGTGTGCAGAACAAAGCAGAAGGATTTGATAAGAGACAAGCAGAAAGACTACTGATATCAAATCTTTGTGGGAGTTGTTATCGATTCTCAGCTGGAACTGGTATTCAATTCCCTTTCCTATCCACCACTGCCTGATTAATGGAATATTGCCACCCAAACATCACTCAAATTTATTTCATAAAAAATATAATTTTTGGACCTTACATAGAAAAAGCATTTGATTTGTTAAAGAAATAGAGCAAAAAGTGTTCAGTTGATTATCATTATAGAAGGAGACATGCATCTAGTCATCTCAATGTGCTCCATTTCCTATGATTACATACCACTGACAGTTTTAGAGAGCTTGAGATACACTAATTGGCCACTATATTAGGCACACCTTGTTAGTACCAGGTTGGACCCCTTTTGCCATCAGAACTGCTTTAATTCTTTAAAGCATAGATACAACAAGGTGCTGGACACAGGCTCCTGAGATTTTGGTCCAAATTGATGAGAGCGTCACAGATTTCTCAGCTGCACATTCATAATACCCCATAATCTCCCATTCCACATCTCAAAGGTGCTCTATTGGATTGAGATGTAGTGACTGTGGTGGCCACTTTAGTACAGTGAACTCAGTGTCATGTTCAAGGAACCAGCTTGAGATGTTTGAAGCTTCTTGTCATGGCAACTTATCCTACTGGAAGAGGCCATTGGAAGAAGGGTGTACTGCCATCATAATGGGATGGACATGGTCAGCAACAATACTCAGATAGGCTGTGGTGTTTAAACAATGCTGAGTTGGTACAAAGGGGGCCAAAGTGTGCCAAGAAAAATTTCCTCCACACCACTGTACCACCACCAGCAGCCTGAAACATCCCTAAAAGGCAGGGTGGATCCATGCTTTCATGTCATTTATGCCAAATTCTTATTCTATCATCTGAATATCGAAGCAAGAATAGAGACTCATCAGATCAGGCAACATCTTTCCAATCTTCTATTGTCCAATTTTGATGAGTCTGTGTTATCTTTGGCCTTTAGTTTTCTGTTCTTAGCTGACAGGAGTGGCATCCAGTGTCTTCTGCATACCTGGGTTGTAATTAATGGTTATGTGAGATACTATGACCTAATTTCTATCATCTTGGACCACTCTGGCACATTCTTCTCTGACCTCTGCCATCAATAAGGCATTTTGGCACGGAGGACTGCCACTCACTGGATATTTTCTTTTTTCTTGACTATTCTCTCTAAACCCTACAGGTGGCAGTGCATGGAAATCCCAGTGGGATCAATACTTTCTAAAATACCCATCTGTCACCAACAAGCACGCCACATTCAAAGTGACTTAGATCACCTCTCTTCAACATTTTGAAGCTCAGTTTGAACTTCAGCAGTTTGTTTTGTCCATTACTACATGCCTATATCACTGAGTTGCTGCCCCGTCATTGGCTAATCAGCTTTTTGCATGGAAGAGCTGTTGAGCAAGTGTACCTTATAGAGTGGCCTGAGTTTATATTAAAAGACAAAATAAACTTAACAAACATAAGCATCATACATCAGTGCATTGGAGTCCTGCAGCTGCCTAAGGACGAGCCATGAATGACTAAATTCTTGCAGCTCCAAAGGTACATTTTCCACTCCAACCATATTTCATTCATGAAGTCACCTTTTTAGACTGCCTGCAATCTCAAATTATTTATTAAAGCCAGATTTGTCTGATTGTCATGTTCATTTTTTCCTATGACAGGACTTGAAATAATATGTACTCAGTGATAAAAAAAGACTAAAAATTTTAAAGTGAGGAAAAAATGGATTAAGAGCCAGAGGCAAAGGAGAGGAGTCCGTGAGAGCATGTTAAACCTCTAATGGGTGCACCTGCTGTGCTTGTGTGTCAGCTATAGAAGCTCAGCAGCAGCTGTTAGCATGTTGTCATTCCTGCCACCACATATACCCTCCCCCCTTCCTCCTCTGTGAATGTGAAACATTGCCAGTCCGTTTCCTCGAAGGCTTGTTAACTGTACAAACCTATGTCAATGTCATTGTCCCCATAACACTAAAGGACACGTGGACAACACATAACTGCATATGCAATATACTGAATGATTAATTACGCTAAATTCATAAGCAGCTCTGGACACAACTTAGCTTTGACATTTTGGCAAGAACTAATTCATTATGCAGATATGGGGCAAATGTAAGATACCTCTTAATCTCAAGTTTAAGTTTGGGTGAGTTAAACATGCTGTGAACTAGGGCTGTCATGATATTGGATTTTCACATACTATTATAGTGGACAAAAAATTTCATGATAAACGTGGTTTGTCAACAAAGAACATCACACTCTCATCAAATTCAGTCAGCAGAAATGTTAAAAGAGAAGACAAAACTGTAATCATGGCAGGCAGAGGATAGAAATGGTAAAATTGTGGGCTAATTTTAGACAAAATGATGCTTACTGTACAATATTTGTGGGCTGGGAACCCCAGCAACTTGCAGTGGCATTCATCCATGCAACATGGCACTTAGTTTCAGAATTGACATGTGTTTGACATTATTGACACTGAAAAACTGTGGAAGCCGACTATAACCCACACTAAAAATCCACGAGAATTGTTAAGGGAATCGGTAAAGGATTGGATAGATGATAAATACATATAAATTCCAATCTCTAATGACAATATTCTCGCAATATTTGAAGAAAAAGTGTAACATTAATCAACAGCCTCTTATTTGTCTCTACTTTGGCAAAGTGCTCCTAAAATGGTGCATAGGGAGATGGAGAGACTGCGTGCACCCTAACTGTATGAAAAAAATGTACTAATACACAATTACCATAACAAAATAATAATGAAAAAAGACGTCTAAATGACTGTGTGATGTAATATGATCTAAATGTCAAAACACGGGGCATTTTTCATTCATTTAGTTATTGATTTATTTTGCTTTTTCTCAGTGCAGCAGTGACATCATTACAACACAAAAAGTGATTGGTTATTAGGCCATGATGTAAGCATCCTCTGTTTATTTTTAATTTTGTGGGAGTTATTTTATAATTTGAAATCAAACATACAAAAAGGTTTGGGTCACTCGTTGAAAAGCACATTACTCAAGTCAAATGTTGCAAATGTTAGCTTGCAAATGATTGTCTGGATACAACAGTCAGACCTGGTGGTAACAGGGTTTAAATACTAAACCTAATCCAAATATAAAAAAATAGAAGTTCTCTGAGAGCACAAACCCCACCAAAGCATTTACATCATTGTTGAGGGAGTTACTGTCAAAATGTGGAAAACTGCTTTATCAACAGTGTTAACAAATATTAAAAAAATTCCTGGGTCCATGTTGAGATCCTGATCACAACAGAAAAAAATCACATCTTACTTTAAACATGACTTGCATTCCCTTGAAGTGTCATCAAAATCTGTTGATAACTTATCCAGTTTTAAAGAATGTGGAAAACTGCAATATCTCAAAATGTTGACAAATCCTTAAAAAAAATCCTAAATCCTCACCTGGACTTTGATCACACCCAAAGTCTAATCAAGTCTTCCTTTTGCCACGACCAAAATGTCCTGAAAATGTCCTGAGAATCTGTTGATAACTCATTGAGTTACCTACTAGTGAAAATGTGACTAGAAAGCACTCAGAGAGCACAAACCTCTGCCAAGGTAGCTCACATATTGCTGTTACATCTATAAGCAATAGTTCCATGACAGAGTTACCTTCTTAATATGATTCCTTGACCCTGATAACCCACTCATAGCACTCAGAATCATGTTGATATCATTCGTTAGACAGTTATTGAGCAAAAATGTTTGTTTGCTAATGGCAGTTATCTGGATCACCACTAAAATCTAAACATTTTTAAGTTGGGCCATTATCAACATCTCTTGAAAATTTCAGCAAAATCTGTCTCGTAGTTTTTGTGTAATCTTGCTAACAAACAAAGACAAACAGACAAACAAACATACGCCAGCAAAAACACAACCTCCTTGGTGGAGGTAAATATCTCACAATGTTAACAAATCATTGAGAAAATTTATGAATCTGCATCTGGATTTGAATCACCATAAAAATCTATTCACATCTTCCTTTTGCCATGAACAACATTCCCTGAAAATGTCCTCAAAATTCATCTCTCTTTTTGAGTTATCCTATTCACAAACAAATAAAAACAAATAAAAATGAATTAGCAAACACTGGCAAACAAAACCTTGTTGGCAGAGCAGAGGTAATTAGTTTGTGTACTGCAATCATAAATCACGAATTAAAACACCAATAATACAGTTGTTATGTACATAATCTATATCCTTAAAGGGCGTTGCTTTAGGATTAGCAAGTGTAACCAAAATCTCCTTTTGTTACAGCTTCTAAGAAACACTGCCTCGTGATTCAGACACACTTCCAGGATGTCAGAAGTTTACTTTTATGCACCAGACCAGACAGACCCACTCTCACTAAATCACCTCAGCTAAGACACGGCCATTTATCTGCTTTAGTGCTGCTTAAGCAATGTGACTTTGGGAAGAAGCTGACCAAGCAGGCTGTAGTGTGTGTGTGAATCCATGCATACATTGAGGGCCTCTGTGTGTTTGTGTGTATGAGAGAATCCTCTGTAATACACACCTTAGTAGCTGCATCCACATTGGCACCATGTTTGATGAGCTCAGCCACCACTTCTACATGACCCTCTTTAGAGGCTAGATGGAGTGCATTCAGGCCATTCTGGAGGGAGAGAAAAGAAAGAGATTTTAAAATCAGAGAGACACACAGCTATTAAACCTTTAAAGATTAACTACAGGACTGCTCCACACTTCATCTCTTCTTCCAAATGGGCAGTATGGATCATAAACTCAGCCTCCTGAGTGTCAGCAGATGGGGTTTCAACTCAAATAAAGGGTTCAGTTTGGGGGTTTAACTAGAGGGGGTTATGGCTTATTCTTCAGGGAGGCAATAACAACTTTTGGTTACTCTGTACCTGCGCATGTGTAATGACAATAAATTTGAATCCTAATCCTAATATCTCACAGGCAGACAGACCAGTGTTAATTGTGTTGATTAATTATTTTCATCACAGTTTTCGTCATCAACCTTTTGTGGTTGTGCACATTGACAAAAACTGTAACTAAAATAACTGACATTTTTATCAACAAATAAAAACTAGACAAAAATGTCTGACAGAGACTAAATCCAATCAGAGTTGTTGGGGAGATACTCTCTCAATGAATTGATATACTCATGTAGAGCAGGTTCACTGTTTGTTGTCGATTCTGGTATTGTTACTGAGATGTTCTGCCAGGTAGCCTAAATAAAGGTGATTGCATTTCAAACAAAAGTTAAATTTGTTTCTGTTCATTCATACATTCAAACTTTACTAGCATTCAATAAAGGGTTATTAGATGTTTAATTTTATCAAAGTGTAAAACATGCCTTCAGTAATTTAAGGGAACATAAAAAATGCCTCACACTTTACACTTCATATTTTAGTCGACAAAATTTACAGTAGATTT
Organism: Cetoscarus ocellatus; assembly: GCA_037902135.1. Classification (NCBI taxonomy): domain Eukaryota; kingdom Metazoa; phylum Chordata; class Actinopteri; order Labriformes; family Labridae; genus Cetoscarus; species Cetoscarus ocellatus. Next base: position 597,328 of record JBAMNC010001218.1, read on the forward strand.
TGTCGACTAAAATATGAAGTGTAATTTCATCAACTAAAACTAGACTAAAATTAAAACAATTTAGATGACTAAATTATGACTAAAACTAAAAAAATATTTTAGGCAAAAGACTATAACTAAAAGTAAATTAAAAAGTGCTGTCAAAATTAACACTGAGACAGACAGACTTGAATCTCAGCTGACAGAATTGGTATTGCTGTAATTTTCCTTCAGAGGCAATGATGGGCTGCCACATTATTGTATGTAGATAAATATGCATTGTCCCGTCCAAATAAACAAAAATTACATTAAAATAGACTTGGGCCTCAAAGTGAGTTTTTCAACATCTTCATTGTCTGTAATGCTACAGCTATGTCTAAGCGAAATGTCAGTGTCCTGTTGGCTGAAGTAATTTGCCGAAAAGATCAGCAAATAATGAGGAGAGCCATGACTAGCATTTCTACATGTAGTACCTGCTCAAATTAGCTTGACCCTCTCAGTTTCAATACCAGGCACTTGTCTTCCAATACAGCACACTTTAATAGTGACTCCAAAGCATTGGTCAAGTTTCAAAAAACCATCGAAAGAAGGCGACAGTGTCTCTGTTTCTATAGGTCTGTGGCTTCTTGTCATAGTGAGATGATGAGTTTTGTTCTACTAAATGAAAATGTAGCATTCACACAGTAACGAAACAAAATATGACTGAAAGTAAACAAAACTTGACCAAGTCCTGGACCTGGTTGGGGATCTGTAGCTAATTGATGGGTTACCTACAGAAATGTGTGGGTATGGGTAAAAATAAAGTACATAAATTCGCAAGTGGGGTGAGAGAAGGGGAGAGAATAAGAGAGAGATCAGTCATGAAAATGACTGCAGCATTCTTAATATCTAAAACAGCAAATATCTCCATCTGTCAGGCTCTCATTGTTCTGTTCATTACTGCCTGGAACCATCCCAGCATAGGAATAGGCCGTGCTTGCATTCTTAAAGTCAAAGAGTAAGCAGCAGTGGAAATCTTGTTTTTGAAACTTGATGCCAACAATACTGGTTCAAATCAGAATGAACGATCGAGTTATCACGGTGATCCACTGTGTTTTATCAATCTGTTGTAACTAATCAAAAAATTTTTTTACTCATCTTTAGTACAAAAAATGTGGGTCTTAGCTTCACTAACCTATTTCTACCAGCAAATTCTGCCAGGATTAACATCCCCATCGACAAATGTAGCTTCTGTGGTGTGTCAACAAATGGCCAAAGAAAAAAAAACAGAACACCAACTCAAAGTATCTCAATTTTCCACATTTATTAGTGCCTGCTTAAAACCATCACAAGAATTTTTTTGTCTTCTTTGCTTGGAGGGTATTTAGGCAGCTTCAATTTGATCGAGGTAAAAAAAAATGTAACTATTTAACTGAAGTACACTCTTGATCCACACGCTTTAAGTAGAAAGTCTTACCTGATTGCAAATATTTATGTCGACCCCATTTTTCAGGTAATCCAAAGCTTTCTCTAGGTTCCCGGCTCGAGCTGATCGCAGGTAACAGGCATTTACATCCGTCTGCAAAAGACACACAGAGAAGAACAGGTTAGTTTTCATTTTCACTTAAGTGACTGCACTTAAAGAAGACCACTAAAAATGCATTTAATTCAATGAGCCTGTTGTTATGAGACACAAAACAGATTTCATATTTGTGAGGCTTTGCATGGTTAAGAACAGCAACAATACGTCTCCTACAACATGCATTTCCTTTAAGGTCTCTGATCATACTGGAAAATGTAAGATATATGGCATTAGTAGCTAGAGCTGATTGCTCATGAGTCATGGGATCACTACAAATCCCTGCAATCCCTGAGATAGCACAAAATAAGATGACTTAATTCTCTAAATGTAGGATAAATACAGTACACTTAATACTTGAATAAGAGCAAAAATAAAGAAAGCATGTAAGGTCAGAGGGCAAACAAAGAGTAAATATTTTGTTTCCTTTAAAAGGCCAGCTTAGCTCAACATCACATTCCAAGAATAACAAGGCTGCCAAATCCAACCTACAACCTAGGGATTTACTATATCTGTTTGATAAGACGCTTTATCTGTGCCAACATGTGTCCTTTGCACAACAATCAAACGTTTGCATTCAGCTACACATCAATATGCAGCAATATGTATACAGGAAAATGTATGTTGGATGATGAGTGTAACAAAATATTTGGTAGAATAGAAAATGTATGTGCATTGCATTTATGTCTTCTAAATAAAGTTTAAATGGAAATTTGAGTTCTCTCCTAAGTTACAGTACGTTAATAGTAAAACTTAAAAAATCTTCATAAATGTACTGGAAATATGTTACAATATCTCGTAGTGTAGACTCAATAAAAGCCAATAAAATATTTTCTTTCTGCACAGAAAGGCCTTTACAAAAACAGCTGCATCACCGTGCAGCCCCTGAAAATGTGTGTTTCCATAAATGTATCAACAGTAAGTCAAGTCAAGGAGCTTTTTCAGTGTTTGAAGGTTTAGACCAGGGGTGTCCAAACTTTTTACATCGAGGGCCGCATGAAGAGGAATACATGGACGACTGAGCCACTTGCTGCATCTCACTTTCAGTGTATCTAAGTTAAAGTTTTAGGGTTTAGGGGTGGGTTATCATCTGTCAAGGGGCCCTTGTAACCCCGGGCTATGACTGGATTCACACCTAGTGAGGGCGGGAATGACCTTCTGAGCGGCAGAGATGGGAGACAATGACGACTTATCTTCACTGTCAGACACAAAACAAGAGTAAACTGCAACAATGTTGGTGCTTGAAGATGAATATTGCAATATACTTTGTAAATGAGCCCTTTTGACAAGTAAATACGGCAGAAAATGTGCATGATCGATGGTATTTGCTGATATAATCAAAATGTCTTTATTCAATTAACTATTTCAGGGGCCAATTCAAAATGGGCAGCGGACCGCATTTGGCCCCCGTGCCATAGTTTGGACACCCCTGGTTTAGACACACCTGTCACACATTTAGGTGTGGCAACAGGAGTGCCATGAGATGCACATCACTGGTATAGAAAACCTGTTTTGGTCTACCTATTTTTCACACAGACAATTCACAGAGATTCATAAGGCATCGAGATGCAAAAAGCAGAATCAATAAAATCATATACATCCCTGCACTTCGCTACCAAAATATAGCTAACAGGCACACTGACTGTACATGGTGAAAGCAGATGACCAGAGAAGTGACACAACTGCACATAAACTGCCCACTGGGGAATCATATAACACAAAATAAATACTTGCACAATCTGTAATACTCCTGATGGCTCTTTCAGACCAAATGCAAGATGGCTGCAGCTCTTAACAGCTCTAGCACCTGATAAAATGGCTTGCATACCAGGTACATGTCTGCAGCATGTTAACTGCGTCTCCCTGCTGTCACAGTCCTGTCTCTCCTCAGGAAGAACCACAATGTCTCTCAAATAGTGACTTGATTCATTCTTTAACTGAAAACATTTTCAAATAATAATATTCTGTACCAATAAGGAAGTATCCCGACACAAATGCCAATATAGCACAAACAGGAAGTGTAACCATACTGTGTTTATCTTTTCCGCAAAATGTGACCAACGTGGGCATCCATCCATTCATTATCTAAATTACTTATCCCATTTGGGTCGCGGGGGGCTGGAGCCTATCCCAGCTGACATTGGGAGAGAGGCAGGGTACACCCTGAACTAGTAACCCGCCGATAACAAGGCCACATAGAAAGACAGACAACCATCCAAACACTCATCCCTTTGGCCAAAATATTCTAAATCAATCTGGCAGTTTGAAGTCCCTGATTATTAAACATGCTTGCTGAAAATAAATGTGCACCATAACCATTATGTAGACAACACACATCCAGTCTGAAAATAAACAACTGGCATTAAAATAAACAACGGTCTATACCGCTGTGGCAATATTTCAGATTTTACAGAAGGTGTTGGACAGGCATACTTACAGTCTCACACACAAAAACAGGTAAGGAATGGGGGAGGAATGCACTCCTTCTTATAAACAGGAGAGGGAACTGGGACCAGTCAGCATCCAAAATTATTGTTTTTGAACTCTGTGGTGCATTTTTCCAAGGAGGCAGTGTATCTGGGACAAACAAACAAACCGTGCTGACACCTCCTGCACGCACCAACCTCCAACTAACAACAAAAACATGGCACTTTACAGTCAACCCAGTCACAAGTGAAGACACGCAGCATCAGCAGGCCAAGCCGAGGGAGTTAAAAATGCTGCATGTGCATGTGTGTGTATCTGCATGCGAGTACTTCAGGGTGTGGCCCACTGTGTGACAGGGTGAATGGATGCATGCAGGAGGTCTGTGCTGATGGAGAAGCAGAGTGAATGGGAGTGTGCAGAGGAGGAAAAAAGGCTGAAAAATTCAGGAAGGAGACCGAGAGAAGCAGACAGACAGAAAGAGTGTGTCGACAGTTTGATGATTGCAGTGCAGCACTTCAGTCTGCCACACCCGAGTACTCAACACTGCACAGGGGAGGAACTCTCCAATTACCCTCTACTCAGATGCACATTAACCTACAATCTTCCCTGAAAGAAATATACACACAAAAAAGGTATTACAGTTTGAAACAGGCTTAATGCAGACACTGTATGTTTGTAGGTTTGCATTTAGGCCCAAGCTTGCAACCAAAATTCCTGTGCTTGATTCAGGAAACTAAAAATATCTTCATTAATGTAACACAAGGAAAGATAAAAAAAAACAAAAACAAAGTTTGCACCAGAATTTGCCTCTAAAGAAACAACCATGCCACATTTCAGTCTTCATAGAGGAGGTCAAAGTTATATGTAACTTATAAAACAACCTGCAGTCTCCTCAAGACAAATAGAGCTGGTCAGTGAAAAAAGCATGTTGCTATCTTTATGTACACACAAAAAAGAGAAAACTGTAGGTTGGCGATGCCCCGCTCTTTTCTTCCTGCTTGTGAGGTGGTTTGTGTCTTGTTTTAACAACTGTGGAAGTGTTTGCTCAGCAAAGCAGAACAAAAAAGTTCTGCTACAGATCATCCTACAGGACATCTGTACACAATGAGATCACTCACTTATTACTTGTTTTAACTTACCAGAATTAACAAAATTATTGACAGAATGACTAAAACTATTAATTTAATCCAACAGGGGAAAACAGAGCAACTACTTTAAAAATTAAAGGCCATACATTTATAAGTATTAACTAAGTAACATAATTTAACACATGTAATTATTTCACTTTGCCAAGAAAACAAATGCCATCTCCCAAACATAATTTATTCCACCCTCAGGCAAAATATAAATCTCCAAATCTGTGAATTAAATTAAAACCTATATTTTTTGCAGAATAGTCCAGTTTCATTAGTTTTTACTTTAAGTGTTTCAAGCATCTACGCATGTCACCATAATGCTGTGATTTTTGTTCTATTGGAGCACTTATTATAGTATTTCTATTTCTATTCTTATCATTATTATCTGGCTGATATTTGTGTATTTGATCAATCTTACATGTTAGCTGTTGTTTTTCTGTATAGACCCCAGGAGGAATAGTTCTTGCCACGGTGACAACTAATGGGGATCCAGTTTTAAAAAAATGAATAAACACATCAGCTATGTCAAACACTCATTTCACCAATCCAAACTGAATGCATCATAATGTTTCCGACTGGACCTCAAACACATCTCCGAACAAGTGGTGCTGTGTAGTAATGTGTAGCTCATTTTAGTTTAGCTGATCAGCTTTTATGCTGTTGGTCTCAGTGTGAATTTCAGCACAGACTTCAGTGCTGGATTAATATTTTTGGCTAAAAGGACTGAAAACAAATTTTGGGAACTCTACTACAGTTTATGACAAAGCAGCAGGAGCAGAAGACATGTGGACAAGTGGATGACGTCCACAGGTAAACATGAGGTCAACCCACAGGTGATTGGTATCTGTGACTACAAGCATTCATTTAAACAACCAATCATGCTTTTATGTTTTGTTTGTTTGTTTTTTTACAAAAATCAGCCAATCTACTGATTAGTGGATGACGTATTGTGGCACCTTTTTCTGTAAATGTGCTTCAGGATTAAAAAATAAGTTGATCCTTTATACAGGAAACAATAGGGGAGCAAGGGATATAATGAGACTGCTCATATCAAGTCCAGATAAATGCTTTTTAAATCAGGTTAAAATAGAAAGGCTGACAAAAACTTCATAGTGCTCCGTATGTGCATCACTCCCTGCAGCAAACAGCAACCAGTCTCGCCAATCAGTCGATATTCACATCCTGCAACTTGATCTGTATCCAGCGCATGCTAGCAGCGCAGCTCTGCACCGGTTATCTGGAAATATCTTGCAAATCTAAATGAAAATGAAGATATCTTACAGTCTCTTCTTATTGATTTAGATGCCCTGACAATTTTAAGAGTCATTACTGTGAAAATTGACTCATAAAAATCCCCCATCTTAACTTTTATAAAGTTTGCTCACACTGACTACATAAACATAGAGGACCACATGCTAATGTTCAGTCCAGATTAAGTCAAACTTTAACAGCAGAATCCTGAGAGGTGGAATGAATAACTGTTTGTTTTACACCTTAAGAATCCAACTATTCATGCATTAAATAAAATGTGTCTTATTTATTGATTTAAATGTTAAACAGTCAGGTTTTAAATCTCTGATGTAGATATCTTGATTAAATAATCATGGTGAAGATGAAGAAATCCAAAATGAGTGAAAAATATGGAAATACGGCTGTTTTGATGGAGTAGTTTTGTATTCTTAAAACATGAAAACTTAAAGTCTGAATATCTATATACTGCCATTAAATACACCCACAAGACACTTTATTAGAGACACCTGTTAAACTGCTCAGTGATGCAAATAGCTAATCAGCCAATCTCACTGCAGCAACTCAATGCATTTAAGCATTTCAACATGGTCAAGACGACCTGCTGAAGTTCAAGCCAAGCATCAGAATAGGAGATGTTGGGGCCCAGACGGGCTGGTCCTAGATTTGAAACTTACTAGGATTTTCACATATTGCCATCCCAAGGGTTTACAGAGAATGGTCTGAAAAACAGAAAATATCCGATAAGCACTAAATCTCTTGGCAAAAATGCCTTCTTGATACCAAAGATCAGAGGATTGACAGATGATATAAAGTAAACTCAAATAACAAGTCTTCAAAACCAAAGCCTACACAAGACCAGCTCTGCATGATGCTATCATGTCAACATGGACCAAAACTTCCAGCACCTTGTTGAATCTATGCCACAGAAAATGAAGGCAGTTCTAAGGGTAAAAGAGGGTCCAACTGGGTATTAACAGGGTCAGTGAATGCATGAATCAATCAATCAATCAATCAATCAATCAATCAATCAATTTAGACAGCAGGTCATAGCCATACTCTTCCTTTAATCTCACACCCCCACTAAAGCCTTGTTGAGGATGTGAGTTGGCAGAGGTAGGGAGATGGGCAGAGACAAGGGGACTAAAATAAGAACTGATAATGGCGACAAACTCATGGACGCCCGGAAAATAAATTTGTCTTGAATTGAAATCTATTAGAGGTTAGTCCCTTGAGGTGTGGCATCTCATTTTCAAGAGGGTCCTTCCTCTCTATATCGATGCAAATGTAGTCATTATGAAGGTGTAATTAATAATAACCACGGATAGAGAGATTGTTCTAATAACACAGTGTACCTTATTAACTGTCCAATGTGTGTTTATCCCCCACTAAGATAAACAAGAGTTTACTTTTGGTCTCAAACTTTTGTTGAGTTTTTAGGTAGCATGATATGATGCTACACATAACTAAAAGCAGACTTCCTGTCTGTCATCAGTAAGACCCCTCTTGCAAAGGTTCAAGCTAAAACAGCTCTTCCTAGTGAGAAAATATCTGTCTTTTCAGTGTTTTTTTAAACATGAAGGCAGTAGCCACCAGTGTGGTTTAGATGTGCTTAAATCAAGAAGTGACTGCAAGCCTCTGACTGGTTTCTAATGAATGTGATGGACACAACATTCAATCAGTCCCCCTTTAGCTGTTCTTAGGTTCAATCACTTTCAATGGGCTGTTACTCAGATGGCTGTAAAATGTATCCAATGGAGATGTTAAACGGTCCATCTGGTGTGTTAGGTTAATACATAACACCAGCATTACCCTACATGACAATCCCTCTGTGCACTAAACTTTGAATGACAAACACATATTTAAAGAGTTACTTAGTTTGATTGTAGATGTAATGAAATGACCACATCTTCAAAATCCTCACTACATGTGGCATGACAAAAGGAAAGAGCCGTCTTGTGTGTTTTAGGCGGTCTTGTCGTGCTCACTGCACCATGATCTCTGTTGTAGTAGACTGATTGTCGGCTAAAGCTGACTGCTGAGCTCATTTCCCACTCACTGAATGGATCTTATCTCAGCTCATCTTCTCACACACACACACACACACACACACACACACACACACACACACACAAACACACATAAATAACCACACAGGGAGTGTTTTAGTATCAGCAGTCAATGTGCGGGGGCCGACTTCAACCAACAAAGGCTGTTAACATGAATATCACTGTTCTGTCACTCTACTGTCAGGGATTCTTAGATTACTTATACTTTAAGACTAGGGCTGAAAGATATATTGTTATCGTATCGATATCGAGATATGAACAGTCAAGATATTAAAATCGAAAAAGCAACAATATAAACCATATAGATTTCCCCCACGCTCGCCCTGCATGTACAGCTCTGGACGTCACAACAAATTTCATTTTTACGATTGCCCTTGAATGCACCACTAAGGCCAGCCAACCACAACTTTTTTTTTATTTTCAAACTGTTTTTATTTTTCTGAAAAATGCTTGGTTTTCAGTGAACCCGTAGTCATATCATATCGATATCGAGATATCTGGCATGAATATGGAGATATGAAATGTTGTCCATATTGTTCAGCCCTATTTAAGACTAACCTAACTCTAACTTCAGAACTGACACTTATTTGAAGCAGATGTACTGGCCTTCATTCATGACAGACAGCATTACATCTACCCTTCAATTACCAGCGCCAAAAGAACCTGGCCCACATTTGAAGCAAATGGCCTACCTCTGCTTACAAAAGTATCATAATGTCTTGCAGATGAAGTGCTAAAATACTGACTACTGTGATACACGGTCCTCAAACGCAGTGGTTCCCGACCTTTTAAACTTGAAGGCTCCCATCCCTCCTAGTTTGACCTAAGAAAAGCCCCCCTCCCTCAGGACATACATGAAGTTTAATAGATAAAATGCTATGTAAAATGTGCCAATTTTTTCTTTATAAATAAATCAAGATAAAATGTGCCTACACACAACCTTGTGAATTTTTTTTTTTATAGAGTATCCCCTTACAGTTTTATCATTATTTTAGACAAATTATGTCAACCAAATGTTGACCACCTTAAAGCTGACTGTGCCATGCATTTTACTATGTAGGCTTAGGGACACTAAAAAAAAAAACTATTGTCAGTCAACACAGTTTGTCGCTGCAAGTGCATGTTTAAACTCTTCAATGCAAAGCAAAAGACAAATATCAAACCCCGCAAAGGCTGTCGGCTTCTCTGGGGCCAAGCCCATCTGAAATGGACTGACGCAAAGTGGAAAAGAGTGCTGTGGTATGACGTGTCCACATTTCAATTTGTTTTTGGAAATCATGGACATTGTGTCGTCCAGGCTGAAGAGGAAAAGGACCACACAGATTTTCATCAGCATAAAGTTCAAAAGCCAGCATCTGTGATGGTATGGGAATGTGTTAGATCCCATGGCATGGGTAACTTGCACATCTGCTAAGGGACCTTTAATGCTGAAAGGTACAAACAGGTTTTGGAGCTACATATTCTGCCATAAGGGGCGTCCATGCTTATTTCAGTAGGACAATGCAAAGCCACATTCTGCACCTGTTACAAAACCGTGGCTTCGTAATAAAAGAGAGGGAGGTGCTAGACTGCCCTGCCCGAAGTCTTGACATATCTCTCACTGAAAATGCGTGGCACATTATGAAATCTATAATGCAACAGAGACTTTGGACTGCTGAGCAGCTGGAGTCATACATCAAAGAAGAATGGAGAGAAATCTTTCTACAAAGCCTAAACAATTAGTGTCCTCAGCTCCCAAATGTTTATTGAGCATTGTTAAAGGAAGGGTGATGTAACACAGTGGTAAACGTGCCTCTGTCGCTGCTTTTTTTTGGAACATGTTGCAGGCATCAATTTTAAAATGGGTGAATATTTGCAGAAAAACAAAAAAATGATCAGTTTGAAGATTAAATATCGTGTTTTTGTAGTTTATCCAATTGAATATATTAAAAGGATTTGCAAATCGTATTCTGTTTCTATTTATATTTGACACAATGTCACAACTTCATTGGAATTGGTATTTGTATGCAGGTACATGTGCAGAATGTAAATCCAGCCTCTATCATCAATGTGCAAATGAAGACTGCCTTCATTTAGTTACTCAGCCAGCCTCAGTACCCAGGGGTTTGAAAATGAAAACGTAATTAATTTTCTTATCAAATTTATACATTTTCTCAGCATAGAAGTAACCCTCTGTGGGAATAATTCTTTTAAGCTCTGAGATGGGTTTTAATGCACATTGCCAAACCTTTTAAGAGAAAGTTGCATCAGCTCAGCTGTTCATAACTCAGAAGCTTATTAGAAATGCATTGTAAAGCATCATGTGTTTTTATCTGCTGAAAAACAGCAGCAAAACTGCTGGTGGGTTAAAGCCTGCATTAGAGATTACATCCTTACATGTTTTTTCACCTGGGAATAAAATCCCAACATCCTGTTTAGTTGTATGTCTTAAAAAAAGAGGGAAAATGGCATAATGTAAGGGACTTAAGAGAAATAAACAGCCGAGCAGCTGTGTCGAGTATCACCCCTGTAGTTCATGCATGTACATGGGAATGTCACAGATAAGAATCCATGGAGACTAGCCAGAAACACTTACACTACGACTAGCCAGAGACACCAGAATTAGAAACAATAAAAATATCTTCCTATTCATTTGAGTGAGTGAGTGTTTATGCCTTCATGCTACTGCTGCCATCAGACTGCACTGTACTCATCAGTGGCCTCTCGGGTTGCTGCAGCTCGAGTACGCTGCCACACAGGCTGTTGGTGTGAGCCAGGAATGTGTTGTCACTATGTTGTTTATCTCACTGTTCCTGTGTCCAAATGAGCACTGAAAGACCGGAAAATCTGACTGACCGCTAGTTAAGAATGACAGAAACTGAAACTGCAGATTCAATTAGAAATTCTTTGAGTTCTGCATTAATGCAGAATATTAACTGATTTATTAATTTGGATTAAAGGTCCTTCTCAGTTTAGTTAAAAGCGATCAAAAGACTTCACTGGAGCAGCAGCTCAAATCAAAGCCTGTATATTGATGAAAAGATGTTTGTTTTTGCAAAAGTTTTCTGGTTACATTTTGTTTCATGCTATATATATATATATATATATATATATATATATATATATATATATATATATATATATAAAAATATGGTCTGATCTTCATTAACTTTGGTGGCACCGAGCCACTTTACATTTTGTTGTGTTTTTGTAAAAAAAGTAAACAGATGGGCTCACTTTCAGGACTCTGGACAAAAATATGAGTTTCAAGATGTCATATGATTGCATTTTATGGTATGTTTTCAGAGGGGAAGACTTGTCTGGCTCTCAGCTCAGTGTCCTTCCACTTGAACTTTATATATCCATGAAAGATATGCAGAGAATGCTTCAGTCGCTCATAGTTCAGTCGCTCATGGTTCATTCCTACATGCGAGCTTCTCCCTGAAACCAGCAGACACATGGAGACTGACATACTACCCACTGACTTTCCTTTTAAATGAACAGAAGCATGCTAAACAAGACGAAAGCAAGACAACATAAAAATACTTCATTATGGCTTATATCCTTGCTAAAATCTCCTGCACTCCAAATGACATACTGTAAGAAGATAGTTACAAGCTAGCTTTAAAGCCCCACTATGTAAGATTCAGGTTTGTCTGCTCTCGAGGGGCCGCTCTGGTCGTTGGGTGTAGTTGCACTGTCGTAACACAGTGCCTCACAGCAACGTGCATTTGTTGACATACAGAGCCGGGAGAAGCGAGTCGACAGGACGTCCGAAGACACAAATAAACCCTGTGGACTGATACGGTACAGTATTATGATGTTTCTTTCCAAATATGTCGTTTTTCAAGTGTCAGCAGTCAGGTGTTAGCTCAGCATTTGCGTGTGAGCATCCTGGGAGCATCTCCCCTGCTGAAATAACCTGAGCTGGATGTGGTTATGTTGCATCCACCATGTCCACAGACTGCAGGACTTAGAAATAGTGAATGACCGAGCGTCACGGCGCCATGAATATCTCCGGCAATCTGAGAAACTCGCCGGCAAATAACCGCTGGTAGCATTTAGTGACAAAACAACGTCCGCCAAGTTACACAAAGCATGCAATGCTACGGCGCAACCACCGACTGAAACCAAGTGTTGAACGGGGGAAAACCCGACGAAAACATAACGTATCTCTCCAGCAGTAACTTTGCAAGCTCGGCGTCCGTCTTGCAATTTTCCATCTCCCGACGCTCTTGCCACCGAGCAAAGTGGGCTCCAATGTTAATTCTAGTTTTGTTCCTTGCGTTGTCCGATAGTCTCTTTTTGGCCCTTGAATCTGGAGAAAGAGTCCTCCTCACACATGGCTGATGCCATGCCTGCTACTACTACATGCAAAACACCGGATTCTTTAGCTGGAAGCCAAATCTCACGTAGTGCCATAAAGCAGTTTGCACTTCTCGCAGCATCTTGCAATATGTGTCCCCGTCACGGGAGCAAAAGTTACATAGCCCCTAAACAGAGCAGGGAAGCGCTGTGGGGGGAAGGGAGGGGGGCCATTCTCTCTGTTACAGCGCCGAGCTCCACTGAACAGACTTTGGAGAGAATATTTGAAGGCTCAAAAGATCTGCAGTGCTGCTTTAACTGTGAGACACACAAACCAATAAATCAATGATCATGATAATTTATTTATTCCTTAACAGACTATTTTTTTTCGAAGTCAAACACAGCAGAACATTTAGGCAACTTTTTTCAGATGATACAAAAAAGTAAACTCAGGCTAACATTCAAGCTAAAGTACCATTGGGCCTAAAGAAGGGGCCTGTTGGGGAAAATAGAAATTACATCACATCCCAGTTAGACATGTTCCAGTTATGCGCTGATAAAGTTGTCGTAGCTAAAGATTGTCCGACATCCCAGTGGGAAATTCCGACCTAAAGGAGCATTCCCAGTGATGTATCCAATGTGAATCTCATAGAATCAGAGTTCAGAGATCAACTGGATTCCACCATGTGTCCACAGGGAGTGTTTTCACTTTTCAGAAGCACTTTCAGCCTCAGTTTCAGACCACTTCTTGCCACAATTAATGTTGCCAGGTAACAAGATTTGATGTCTGCGTGTCTCAATAATTCCCTAAAATTTGAAATCGCTCCATGTGCATCACATTTCTTAAATCCATCAAAGTATCACACAGAAAATTTGAACACAAAATAAAGAAACCAAGTCCTACCACTGACAGAAAACCTGGAAATAGTTCTCTTGTAAATACAGCAGAAGTCCCGCTCGTTCTTGGTTTTGATTTTGAGTGAGGGAGACACGACATTGAGGAGGACAGCGCTGTCTCAGAAGTTGAACTTATTTCAACTGAGAGCTCTGGGAGTGTGGCAAAAAAAAAAAACAGCTGATGCTGAGAGCATTTTCTGCCCAGGGCACTGAGTCCTGGGAATGCTGGACTACACTGGTTTTGAATTGAAAACATGCACTGTCAGCACAAAATACGCTTTGTGTGGACCCAGGCCCTAAGGCAATTAGCTTGTTTACTCTAGATAGATAGATAGATAGATAGATGGATGGATAGATAGATAGACTGATAGATAGATTTCCTATTGCCCATATGATATTCATGATGATATTACATATCAGTAACTTCTCCTTTTGTTAGCTTACATGCTATTGAACAGACATGTTTCAAAATCAAACAAAACCCAATTTTAGGCTTAATTTCCCAAAGTAGAGTGTAGACTTTTAGATTTGATGTGTATTAAATATTAATTTTACTGCCACAGTTAATCAGTCATACACTGTATCACATAAACCAGCTAGCTTTTCTGAAGCTGTTCTCCAAGCCAATATCAGACAAAACCAATAAGTGCAGTTGCAACAGAACATGAATTTTATATCCACCGAACTTGGTTTTATTACCTTTGCCAAGGAGATCAGTTTGTTTCTCAGTCTGTTAACAAGATAACTCAAAGAGCTATGAACAGATTTCTCACAGAATGATGGTCAGGGCACAAGGAAGAAGTGGCTATACTTTGGTGGTGATCTGAATCCAGATGTGGCCGCAGGAATTATTTCAATGATTTATTAACAGTGCAAGATAGGGCAGTTTCCCACATTTTTGAAAATAACGTTCAACAACGCAGAAGTTTGTGCTCTCAGAGCACTTCTGGTTCAGGTTTAAATACTTGACATTAAGTTAGAGGAATCAGACATAATTTGCTTTTACCTAAAATAAACTCAGACTGAAATATAGCAAAACTAGGTGATACTGTAACATATCATCTGGCAGCCTTGTATTTTTGTCACCCTATGATACACAGAGATACATTTTCTGGAATTTAAAATACATATAATTTTACATCCTCTAAATTTTGATTTATCAGTTGGCTGGAAGTGTAATTATTGCCTTTTCCTGGTTTTATCTGATTTGATATGTTCTAAATTACCATTTAACTGCAGCATGACCTACACTTTATACATTAAATAACTGGCTCTCTGCAGCCTTTGTCAAAAAGAAACGTCCATGATTTGCAGCTCAAATACTAGAAAACATTAGTTTACATCCCTAATCTTGGTTTTATAGGTATAGGTCTGAAACAATAGCTGACAAATAGTTACACATATGTTAAGTCAGGTATTAGCTAGCTGACTATCAATTTACATAAACCCAAGTTGAATTTTTGTTAGCCTGCGTTAAACAGGCATACAGATCCCAAAATTCACACATTACCAAATTTTAATTTGCCTATCCCAAATTTTGGTATCTCTTTGTTGAAAAGCTGTAATATCCCAGCATTTTTCAAATTAGAGACATCCTTAAACACGATCACCATGCTGCAGTAAGGTGGTCATGACCTGCAATGTATCACATTAACACGGTGGCGTTTGATCAGCTTTTATTTAAACAGGTTTTTGAACAGAACACCTATTTCCTGATATACACTTTAGGACATAGATCCTTTATACTAAGGTGTATTTGTTGTTTGAATGAGTTGTGATATTTCTGCACATACCTGATTTGATCTGTCCCTAATTTCCTTTAAAGTGCTGCAGTCAGGCAGTCATGAGCTAGCTTTCACAGGATATCACTTATCACAAGCTTTAGGAAGACTTTGGCTTATCACAGAGGCTCATGAAGGGCTTTCTATCCTTAAGATGGTTAATTTACTTAATTGGAAAATTGCATAATCACAAAGAAAGATCCCTAACAGCAATTTCTCATCTTCACTCATAATTTTTGCCATCTAAGTCACCTTTCATCACACTTTTATTCACCTTTATCCAAACATACACAGAGCATGCGCCACTGTCCCAAGGTCAGGTGTTTCCATTCACATCCCTGCACTCATAAAAAAAACTATTCCCACTGACCACTTTACAAAAACACCCATGCAAACACAATCAACAGGACTTTTCAAGTGCACAATCACACTAAAGCAGGTGGGAATGCCAACAGGCTCATGCACTCACAACCACGCACACTGCAGCAGAGTGGTGCAGCAGAGTTGCAACCCGTCCCACCAACGACCCCCCCACACCCTCCACTCCCCTGACTATAGCGTCCCATGTCTGGATCCTTTAACAACAACCATCCAACAAGCTTTAAAACCCCCCACATCTGATGAAGTGGGCTGAGAAAGGGGAGATAAAGTGAGGAGTATAGTAGGAAGGACTTACTTCTGCTAAATAGTCTGCTGCCTCCTCCACTGCCATGTTTCTCAGCCTGCAGCTCAAAGTGTGAAACCTGAGCACTCAATCTACTGTAGCAAGCTAGCCCTATAGCCTGGCAGCCAGGGAGAGAGGGATGGGGGGGTAAGAGAGGAGGGGGGGTGAGGAGAGGGGGGAGGGACGGTCTGTATATGTGTGTGAGAGAGAGGGAGAGAGAGGAGAGAGAGAGAGATAGGGGCATTATGTCACAGCTAAAAATACCTGGCTTGCAGTGAGAAAGTCCAGAGCATGGATGGGGGGGGGGGTGGGGGGTGAGGGAGGGAGGAGGAGGAGGGACAGATGAGCTCCGGCGTTAATCTCAGACAAACTCTCGCTGGAGCAACTCGGGATCAGAGGACAATACACCACTCAGAGTGTGTGCACGCAAAGCATGGCAACTTGTTCACAGCAGAGTTAAGTTCTTGAGTAGTTTGTGTTGCTTGATGATTTAATTCAAGTGATTTTAAAAGGTAAATGGTAAAGGCACTTGTGCTTGAGCAGCATTTTCCAGTAACCTGACATACAAACGACTTTATACAACACAGTTCATACTTTAATGTCACATCCTACCTCTTAAAATAATGGCACTTTAACTCTTGCACTTTAAACAATCATTACTGAGACTTTGCTTCACTTTATCATCTTAGATTGTATTACTGCTTATGCATTTATTACTGATGTTTTGTATATAACCTGTCAAGGGATGATAAATGCAATTTAGCAGTTATGCTAACTCTGGTACTTTTACATTTGTATTATATTCTGATGTACATTAATGTATACCAAACAAGCATCAAAAATGGCAAATACATACAGATGTGATAGAAGTCATACAGACTTCTATCAAGTCTGTATGAACCAAAATCCTTCAGGATTGTTTCAAGCACCTTGATGAATTAATGCCACAAAAATTAAGGCAGAAAAATGGAAAAATGGAGTTCAAACCCTTGCTAGCAAGGCATGCCTCATAAAGTGGCCAGTGACTGTACACCTCAGTGGTTAACTGTTAGCCTTAATCAGAGCTTCTTGACTGCTTTCCACCACAGTTTGTAGCCTGTAATACCAACTGAACTCATGTCTCATCACTCTACATCAGCTCCCTCTAATACCATGAATGATTTTATAAATCTGGATGTAAAAAAAAAAAGACGAAAAAATTCCCCACATAAACACACACATACCTTCAGTCTTAAAACAGATTACTGATTCAGGGGTAATTAGATCACATTTCTGCCACTCTTCTCTGTTAAAGGGCAATTTAAAGTACATTAATCCTATCAACATGTTCAGATGAGAGTAGATCGTGAACACTCGTTACCAGAATGTGTAAAAATAGGAGGAGGTCAGATCTATTCACTGCCACTAGATAGTGAAGTCTGGACCGGAGCCTGACTCATGACTGTGATGGATTAAAAGGTCAACCCAGGAACAGACTCTTTCCTGTCCTTGAGCTTGACTCTGAAGCCAAAGAGAACTAATCAGCACATGTGTGTCAGGCAGTTTCACAGATAAACTCAGGCTCTGTCCACATGAAGATGAAAACGTTTTTGTACTAAAAACATGAAAACACAGAAAACGCTGTAGTACATATGCCAGGCCTATAAGTGGCACTGTAACGCTGCTGCAGACAGACACCAAAACCAAAGAAGAAGACATGGAGCTAAAGCATACATCATGATAAATGTAAACAAACACTGGCGTATACTGCTCTCTGTGTTCCCTTGTTGCTCATGGTGGTCGTAGGAACAGAGAATTTTGCTGTCAAAGCCAAAACAAGCTCAGAAGCTTCTGCAGCAGGAGCGCAACATCATATTCTGCCTATGTTTTAGTTGTCGTTGGGGTTTGAGCATGCTGGGAGGGAGAGGTGGGGTTTTGACATCGTAGTTTCTGAAACAATCCATATTCAATGTCCACACGTAAACACTTGTTTCAGGTGCATTTTTGGGCACCTGAAATGCCTATACGGTTAAAAACTTGTGCAGATACACCTGGATTTGTCTTTGTGTGGACTGCTCCTCGGTGTTAACACTTTGATCTGATACACAAGATTACCAAGATTTCTGATTCTTAAAACTTTTAGTGACGACATGTATTTTACAAAACTGTTTTTATTCAGTAGTGTCCAAAGGTATCAAGCTAAAAGAAGGAAACAGACCTCCTGTCATATTTTTATCAAAAACTACTATAAGAAATTCACTGTGTGAACCAAACGATCTACCAGTGGCTTAAAAGCCTTCTGGCATCTAAAAAAATGAAACTTTAACGTTATATCAACTACAGACAAGGAAATCTGATCATCAATATAATTTTTCTTTTACAGTGCACAGAGAAAACATTGTGCAGACAATGTTAATGGAGTGGTCTGACCACTGATCATCAGCTACCTTCACATATCTGAGGATATTTTTTATTGCAGTTTATTAGTATTATTATGTTTACTCAGAACTAGCATAAATGTCCCCATGTTTACAGTTTACTTCTTACATAACAGGGCATTGTATGTGAAAAAAGGCCTATGACACCAGAACATAAGGACCACAGTTAAAGTTTCTGGAAGATGGAGCAAGCAACAGAGGTAGAGAAGGGAATAAAGGGCATATACCTGTGTTTAGCAGTAAACATACATGTAGGTGGAGGCTGTATTGTTGTTACAAAATTAACACTGGAAAGTAAAAAATGGTGTAAAGGACCATTTTCTTTTAAGAGGCAAAGCTCATTTCTCTGTGAACTGAGAGTTTAGAAACAAGGTGTCTTGTTCCTGTGCAAACCAAGCCCTTCTAACATTAAAAGCAAAGAAAATTGATTTACAGGACATGGACCTTTAAGCCAAAAAATCTCTGTCGTCCTTTCTGAAGGGTACCTAATATGTTGCCTGAGGTTTTTGTGCTGCTCTGCTAAATGAAGCTACAGGATAGTTAAGGTAATTAATTTACTAATAGTATACTGTTGACTGCATGAGGATGCATTTAGGCTGATTTTAGTTGGCTACACACAAAACATCATGAATTTTTGTTTACAAGATGTTTGTCTGCAGCAAAAACAGATGCACATGGTGTGTTATTGCTGATGTTTGGTTAATATGGGCCAAAAATGTGGTGTGACATCGGTACAAATCCCATCACATCTTGTGCATGTTATTATCTGTGTACGAGCTAATAGAATAAAGAGTCACCTCAATGTGCTTGATACAGTCGGTTCATCTCTGCGAATTTAGGAGCCTCTGTTGCCATGGCAACACCCTCTCTCTCTTATCCACTGTGTTGCTCCCCTCACAGATGTCATAAAGCACCCAAGACGGATCATTAACCCAGTGTGTGTCTGTGTGTAGGTGTGTGTGTTTGTGTGTGTTCCCTGTGTATGAGCGTGTGAGATTCTGTGTCTTTATGGGGGGCAACCTCTGAATCCTCCTCTCTCCCTGAAGACTGAAGAGAAACATCCCTTTGTCCCCTGAGCTATGACATTAGTGTCTGTATAGTATCAAAAATGTTGTGTTCTCCAGTTGTGGCATGTTTTTCCAATTAGCACATCACATATCAGTCGGCTCTGAAAGCCTGTAGGTTGCAGTGTGGGGAACAGGAGTGGATTGGACAGAACCTACCTGTGGGCAAAGGAAACCAGCATTGTGATAAACTGATGATTCTCTCAATAAACAGAGAATTTTATTCAAGTAAATCTAACAAATTCAACTGTTGAAATCAGTCTTTTGATGTTTTATATCTAGAGGTAGGGAGGAAAAGTAAATTAACCTCATAGCAAAACATATTAGAAGTTGAGCAAAAATATTTATCCTATAGAAAAAGGTTGCAGTGTTTTTTCTTTTTCATTTAATATAGAAATGCAATCAAAACCTGATAAAACTGCAACTGAAGCTCTTAGCATCAATGCTAATCTCTTTCTGAGTAGTCAATAACTGCTGTTGTCTCGCTTGTAGCTCCCACCTCTTCCTGCTTCAAAGCATGCTGATTGGGGCGTCCGGCTTTGGGCCGCTCACAGCTACTCTAGATTGGAGCTTAGCAAGATTGATCTGTCTGAATGCATACATTGAATCAGGCTTATCCAGCTGCACTGCAAGGTATATACATAATTCCTAAGACACAATAGTTCTAAACAAAGGCTTTGTTGAGGAAAAGCGAAATGACTTTTCTTTGTATGATCTAGTGCAACCATGTGCCATAGGACTTGAGCAATCCCATTCAAAAACACAAGCTATCCCTTTAATAGACACCAAAAACATGATGTAAACAGTCAGACACCAAAACATGGGATCTTTAAGTATGACTTTAACAAACTTTGACAGTAATGGCAGATTATTATTTTGCTGCTTAAATTTTAAACTCAAATCTGAACTAGGTTTGTTATATCATGACTATTAAATTTACTAAAAAATAAAAAAATAAAACAACAGCGTGTTTGAGTGATGGACAAAGGCCGGTTGCAGATTTGCCGAGTGCTAAGATGTTGACAATACACTCAAATATACACTCTAACACAAAACAAAACATTGTAAAGTTCTCAAAATGTGGCCTTTAGATTGCCTTCAGGTAAATCTGACTTTGCATCTCTCATTCTTGTCCATATGTTGCCGGCATCATGTTTTGTATGGGTCACAGACCTTCAAAACACAATACCTCAAAAAGTCTACAAGTAATTTTCTTTCAGCTTTATTGGCATGATCACCTGAATTCAAGGACAAACTGACTAGATTCCTTTGGGTCGTAGGTCAAAGGTCAAAGTTGTTAAGTGTTGTGTTCATCCTTTGCTAGTGAACGAGATATCTAAAGAATAATCCAAGGGATTTCCAGCAATTCGTCACGTGTCTGCTCTGACTCAAGGATGAACTGAGTGGATTTTAAAGGTCATAGGTCAAAGGCCAACACGGTATCACAACAATTCTTTAAAGTATTATTTTTTTAAACTGCACAAAGGTTCCTGACTTAGTGATCAAGTGATTCATCTTAATGTCCCAGGTCAAGGTTCAAGGTGATGAAGTCTTTTTTTAATTGTTTTTACATCAAACCTCCAAAATCCTTGGGTCAAAAATCGGTCAAAAATCCAGACAGTAACTATAGTTACCATTCTTGACTTGTGAACTTAATTTTATCGAGGCAAAATCTCTCGAGTGCTTATGGATGTGCTCTTCAAACTTTGCATAAATGACCACCATGAAAAAGGGATAAATAAATGATAAGATGGCAATTGAAGGTCAGATGTCAAGGTCACAGAGCCTCTTGGTCATTCTTTGCTTCTAAATGTGATCTTGTAAATGCAATATCTCAAAAGTAATTTGAGTATATCACCTTGAACTTTCCACTAATTACTAATCAGGCTCATAGATGAACTGATTACATTTTGGTTATTAAAGGTCAAAGGTCAGGGTAAAACTGCTTCGTAGTCAACCTACGCTTGTACATGCAAATATTAAGAGTGCTTTCAGCAATTTTCATCAAACTTCGGGCAAATGTCAACTTAAATGCAAGGATGAAGTTTGTAGATTTTGAAGGTCATATTAAACTGACAAAGGTCAATGTCATGTAGTCTGATGACCATGTTTTGCCAGAGGAACTGAAGACTTTCTGTGTACTTATAGAAATTTTTTATAAAACTGCACTAATGTCCATTTTTACTTGACAATGACCAGATTAGGCTTAGGGTCAGGGGTCAAGGGCCAAAGTTATGGACCCTCATGATCATCCTTTGCTTTGAATGCCAACGTGAAACCCCGTATCACAAAAATACTGTGACCTACTGTATTTTGCAGCTCATACGTGAAAGATTAAGTTCATGGAGCTTTCGAGTCACCTTTTGCTTGTGAATGCAGTATCTCATGTGCTTGTTTTCTCACACTTAAAGGTCACTTGATTTGATTTTGGAGGTCAAAGTCAAAGGTGATGGGTATCGTGTCCCTTTCCTGCTTATGAATGCAGGATCTAAAGAACACATTGCAGGATTTTCTTTTACTTTTGCACAAAAGTCCACTTTGACTCAAATACAAACTGGTCCGATTTTTTGATGGGCAAGTTAAAATCTTCTTGAGCCTCAAAATCTCACCTCACTTGTAAACTTCATATAAACTCTTAAGCAGGGTTTCATTTGAATTTTGGAGGAATGGCATCAATAACTCGACAATGAAGTGATTAGATTTAGGAGGTAGAAGGTCAGAGGTTAAATTAGCCACCACTGTAATTCTTATCATTTTCTGGCAATGAATACGACAGCTGGGCAATTAATCAAATCTTAACTGAGATTACAATTACTGTCTTCCATAATTAAGAAAACAGAATAATCGAGATTTAAAGATTACTGTGCCACATGGCATTTTTTCCAGTATAATTACTAGAGTTATTTTGAGATATTCCTATTTTTACATGTACATTTCTACTTAATTCCTTCTACTTTAATGGTAAAAATGAGAGCATCAAAAGCATATATCTTCAATGAAAGCGTGTGGTGCATAATTGTAATCCCAATATCTAATAAAATAATTGCGATTATTTTTGTTGTCATGATGGAGCAGCCCTAAGGTATTCTTCACGGAGGCATAAAACAAGTTCAAGTTTTTCTTCTGCTATTAATTGTTTTTATTTGTATTTAATTATGTTTAGAATGCTTTTTTTTAAACACAAGGGGATGCTCTGTCTTTTCAGACTTACTTTCAATTTTGCTGTCTTGTTTATACAGCACTTTTGTGTCCTTTATTAACAAATTCGACCAGTGATGCTCTCAGCTCACCTGCTTCCTGCTCATTAATTTTCAGGTCCTATACCAGACCCTGGTGGCCACTAAGCAGTACTGCACCCACTGCAGCAAAACAACAGAGCAGCATGTGTGCAGTGTGATGACTCTCCTATCAGGCAAACAATGACTGCCTGCCTTGAATTAATGTCACAAAAACCAATAAAAGCAAACATCCCTGATTCTAAATATAATACCAATGCATGCAAAAGTCTTGTTTTAGGCACTTTTTCCCCCAAAAAAGTGGGGCTGTTATGTTTGTGTTATGAATTTAGCACACCATAAGCTGGCAGAGGAATGCACAGGTTGAGTATGTTGGCGTGTGCATGACTGTGTATATATGTGTCTTCACCCTGCCTCCGCCTGGCTGTAGAGTGCTGCGATCTGATTGGCCGCCTGTCTACTGCAGTCTCAGGACTCTCACAGCAGTCGACGGGAGGTTGAAAACACAGCGTCTCTCCTCCTCACCTTCTCCTCCGCCTCTCTGCTCCTGATCTCTCTGCAGTTTGAGAGACTCCAAGTGTGAACTCCTTTTGTTTTTACTTATGAATGCTGAATCATTGTTTGGGTGTATTTATAGTCTCTTCTCAACTCCAGGCAGCATCAGACTCATGCTGAGCTTTGATTTTAACTATTTCTCAGCCTCTGTCCCTCATTAGCTCTCGTTTCATTGGCTGACAGATGTGTACTACTATCCCTGATTGGTCTGCGCGTTGTGACGTAGTTGTAGTGCTGTATTACAGGCGGTGTGCTGGTGTAAGGCTGCTTGTATGTATGTGATGTGTGTTTGTGTGTTTGAGATAAAGTAGACATGACCAGCCCAGAGGGGGAGCAGAGATCAGACAGAAACACCTGCAGCAGACTGTCTGCTCAGATCCGGGTGTCAAACAGTCAGTCTGACTTAACACCTCCTGGAAAAACTGCTAAAAAAACGAACATAGTGGGGTCCAAAGAGGAGGAAGATAGACATGAGGAAATCTTCAGCTCCTCAGCTACTGTACAACTGTTTGGATTTAATGTTTTCTGACAGAGACAGAGTGGTGCTCATGAATAAATTAACACCTGTCCTGGACCACAGCGCACATGGAGCAGAAACAGGGCTGAAGAATGTGCTGGGTGTGAGCAACCAAAGCGGCATGCAGGACAGCAAGACCAAGACATCTGTAATCCATAATCCAGTGCTTCCCCAACCCTTCGTTTAGACTGATGGCTCACCACTGAAATGGAAATTGATAATATTTAATTGATACCAATATCATTAATGATTCTGCTTGTCAATACATTTCTTTAACAATTCCCTTATTGATTTTCTGTGTGGGAAAAACTTGGCCTGCAGAGGTTTTTCAGTGGCAAAAATGTCAAAAAACACGAACCCTCCTGATATTCAATGCTGTGCTGCGTGGATGAATGCCTCTGCAATTTGCTGGTGTTTCCACTCACTTAAAACTGTGCAGTAAGGGTCTTTTTGTCAAAAATTAAGCAACAATTTTGATAACTACTGACCCCTGTCCGTCATGGTTTTTGACTTCTTTATTATCATTTCTGCTGACTGCTTCTGGTGAGAGTGTGACGTCTTTGGTTTCCAAAGGATGCAGACCAATTGATAAGGAAGTTGATCATCAAAAAGACTAATGATATCGATTCCCTGAGGGACTTGTTATCGATTCTCAACTGGAACTGATTTTTGATTCCCATCCCTACTCACCACTCAGGTCAGATGTTCTTGTTACCCGTTACTTTACATTTGCTGATGAATTTTCTGATCTAATGTGATCCAAAAGACAAGAAAACGTGTTTATGTGGTTTGTTCATGAGATGTTGCTCTACTTGTACAACTAGGGATGCACAACACTATCAGCAAGATATCCATATTGGGTACATTTGAAAAAGTAAAAGCAGCAAGCCAATTTTTTTAATAAGTAAAAATTTGGACCCTTGATGAAAAATCTGTATTGATATCGGTATAGGTATTGGTATCAACAGTTTCGACTTTAGAAATATTAGCATATTGGATATCAGAAAAAAGAATTCCATTTTTATCTCAGAAGTATTTTTGGAGACCAAGTACTCCTGCACTTTTTAAAACTTATTTCAAGACATTAAAGTCTGAGGATGAGAATCAAGAACCAGTTCCAGTTGGTTAAAAGAAACTTTGAGGAATCAATATTTTTTGATTATATGCTTAATAATTACCTAAAATTCACTGTCCACTTACTTCAGTCATGCTGGAGGCAGTCAGCATGAACAACACTGTAAGAATCAAAGATGTAATCATGGGGATCAGGAGACAGAGTGGACTTATGAGTACCTTGACTTCATAATATCACACAATATAACACAACCTGTTGTGCTTTGTCTGAATCTGGGTGAAAACACTGGTAACATGATGAAACATCTGTCAACACAGTTCTAAATAACATGTATTTAATTTTGTTGACATAGAAACCTGTTAAGGCCAACCTTTCCCGCACAGAATAATAGAAGGAATGTAAAAGGTAAGTGATACAGAATTGGGTTTATAGGCAGAATCTGAAATGGTCAGTATTCATAAAACCTCATAAATTACCATCCCCATTAAAGTCTTAAAACATTTTCAAAGGATGAAATGGATGAAATAACAGCTTGAAGATAAAGCTATTTTTTCAAGATTTCTACGTTAACTTGACAAAAACTGTACAATTTAAAACATATATCACACATATCAACTAAAACAATGATTTACAAATGCAGTTCATGCTTTCTTCAAGGGATTTTGCACAAGAATCTGCCCATTTTATCCTGTAACATCAACTTTCATTTTAAACTATGAATTACTCGACACATTATAGGTACAACTTGCAACTCGGGGGGTTCACTCCTCTGCAGTATCGCTATCCTTCATACTGTGCCAATGTCTGGCCCACAGAAGAATACAGTTGTTTGTTTATGCACGCTACAATAAAAGAGCAATAAGCAAAGTAAACAAGCAGCACCACAAACACACGAGAGCTGATATCAGAGTTAATGTGTCCGAAATAAACACAGCAAGCCATGAGTTACTTCCAACTTACAAAATGTTGCCTAGCATGGAGGGGGTTACAATTACAGGTGAAATTTAACCTTAATCACTGTGCTATAAAGCAGTGTTGAGTAATGCGTGACAGCCTTGTGATGTTTGAAAGAGCAAACAAGTCTAAAACCAAAACAAAGCACAACCTGAAATCTTAACAGGGAGAATGAAACAGTCAAATCAAAATTCTGTCACTGTCAGTGAACAGGTATGAAAAGGTTTTGGATGAGCAGCTGCCTTCAGCTCTCCAGTCTAATGAGTAAAAAGGCAATTAAGGAATAGCTCAGGAAATCAATAGAGCACTTTAGTAAGCATGTCCTACATCAGCATCGATATTTCCTCCTCTGCTGACTAAAAGGCCTCAGGACCACAAACTGTCCCCTTCACTGAGCTCTGACTGACTTTATTTACTCATTTAAGAATTATTTTGAGTTTTTAGCCTTTATTAGATGGAACAGTGGATTGACTGGGAGACTGAGTTGAGAGAGAGAAAGAGAGGGTAGGGGAATGAAACGGAGGACTACAGCCTCAGTATTTGAGGTAAGTTTGGTTCTTTGGGCCGCACCTGAGCTCATGAGATATCACATCAACCAAAATCAACCATAAACTTTAATATACTTGAAAAACCGATCGAGTTCAGATTTTGTCTTGTCAGACAGGGGTCCATCAAAGGTGGCTCAGCTTGTTCTACACTCTGGAGTCAGTAGATACTTGAAGTGTTCAAACATAACAGCCAAAATACTAAAAGTGTGTTTTCATGATGCACCCCCCTCCAAGGAGTATAGCTTTTAAAGAGCACATAAATACACAGTCTCCTCCATGTTCGTGCTCTTGTCGGCCTGTTTCATCATTGTGATCCAGACAGGTCTCTCTCCACCCTCCGCTCACCTTCAAAATGTCCGCTTCACCCTGAGACTACAGCATCAGAGAGGACTTCCTCACCCCGTCACACACATCCTGTCTCTGTCGTGACTCTGAGCTGGACTCACGTGGCACATCAACACCTCGCACACTGAGAGCATACACTGAACTGACAAATAACCCCCCCCCAGGTTTCTATCTCTTTCTGCA
Source organism: Cetoscarus ocellatus (assembly GCA_037902135.1). Lineage (NCBI taxonomy): Eukaryota > Metazoa > Chordata > Actinopteri > Labriformes > Labridae > Cetoscarus > Cetoscarus ocellatus. The sequence goes on from JBAMNC010001218.1 coordinate 624,265, forward strand.
AAACACGGGGTATTTCCCTGATTCTTGCTTCACCAACAGTGCACTGGATATTCGTGTGTTAGTACCAACGAAAGGTATAAACAACATGAAGACATCATTTTTTTCCTTGTCTTTTTACACTTTTGATAAATGTACTGCCTCAAACATAAAAAAATCCCCTTCCCCCCAAATATTCACTGTTCAATCTAAATCAACTCTCAATCACCCTTGAATGTATTAAACAATTTTCATAAAATTTCTATAAAAATGATTTATTTCTGCTAACTAATTCAAGTCCTGTCAATGACAATCAAATCTTATTATAATCATACTTTTTAAACCCTTTGAGTCCAACCTTAAATACAAAAAGTCCACCATTTTTTAGATGGAAAATAAAGAAAAATACATAATTTCCTGGAATAAAAGAGCTAGTGTTCTTTTATTTTGTATTTCATTATTTAGAACATGCAAAAGATTTACTGATTTTCAATAATACTGAATTTCTTTTTTTTTTTTTTTTTTAAGTCTTTCACCAAAATGTGCCCGGTATCTTAAAAAATGGTGTCAAAATATGTGGACAACATAGAATGGCAAGTAAAAAAATTGTTAAATTCACAATCAAATTATATGAACTTTTTTTTTTTTTTTTTAACTTTTTTTTTAACCTATTTTTTAAAAAAATGTAACCTACTAATTCATCTCGCTACATTAAACCCTTTCAGTAAATAACATAAACAAAATTTTACATAAAAAATAGTGATAAATATATTATATGTATATAAATATATATAATATATATTCTACAGTGAAGAACACCCTTAATCATGCAAAAAATAAAAGAACCACTGGTTATTTTATTCCAGATATCATGGTCTGGAATGTCATTGATGGAAAATAATATTGATCTGTGTGCATGTCATCTTTTTTTATGTAGGGTCACATGTAGACTAAAATGCAACTCATATGACCCAGTGTCCAAGAAGTCAACAAACCAGAGTAACAAGCAAAAAAATATTACATCATAATTATCAAATTTTCTTCAAAACTATTTCAATCTTTAATTGACTTAAGCCATGTTCATTATTATCATTTCTTTAAATAAATTATCACATTTTTTAGCCATTTTCCATTCCCAGTCCCAACATAAAATCCATATTACTCTGAGCAGTTGCACCTGAGAACATGCTTAAATGGGGTTAAGTGTCTTGCCCAAGGACACATGACCATGTGATAGCAAGAACTGGGCTTGAAACCTGCTACCTTTCAATAATTACATCGAGGCTGAGCTACGATGATGAAAAATTCACACTAATTTCTCTTGACACACACAGAGTTTTCAGAAAACCACGTCTATGTATATAAATCCTTTTTCATCACTCTGAGCTGTAGAAGTCTGCACACTGCCCTTAGTATTCACTGATAACTATGCACGTGTTGTCCACGTGTTACGATGACAAAATGGTGCAATGTTACAAAAAAAAGGCATATTATACAAACTTGAAGCCTGGTGCACTGATTGAATACTTAAAATTGTAAATTGGATGTTTTTATGGTGCAATGGCCAAAGGTTTAAAAATGGTTATTATAATGGATTTCAATCGGTCAAAAAGTGGACACAGGGTCATGAATGGTGCTTTTCTAGTTCGACAGAGCATTATAGCCCTTATTAAGTCAATAATATAAAAAATTCACATTGCAGGTTAGACTTAATTAATATGAATTAAGTTGGACTTTTATAAATAAAAAATCACTTTCATTGAGTTATTTAACACTATTATTTGACAACTTATAAGGCTAAAAGAAGACAGAAAAATTCAATTTCTGCTCATCTATGCAAACAATAAAGCCTGACAGCTCCGTGTGACGTCAGCACTCGCCTAAAAGGCTCAAACCAACAACGAGTGTCATTTCCGTCAGATTACTTCAACATATTGTCATTCCAGCGTGCTAAACACTAATCCAGCTGTGGAGAATAAAAAAACAAAAACACTGGTGTTTTCAGTGTAACAAGGATATGTTCAAATCAAAGTGTGTGTGGGTGTGTTTGGATAAATGAATGAGGTGTCCCAGTTCTTTCTGTCGTTCCTTCACTTAAGAGGAGAGAGAGCGGGCTGTGAGGAAAGAGGGGGGAGCGGAGGATGAAAGGGCTAAATAACAACATCCTCATCTTCTCCACTCGCTTTCCTCCCACTCTGCAGTTCACTGTCTTATTCTCATCAGCTCTTCTTCAAGCTTCAGTTCTACGCATGTCTGCTCTGTCTGTTGATTTGATTTCATCCCTCTCTCTTGTTCCCAGTGTGTTCTGTATTACCCCTTACCCTCTAATCCCCTCCTCCTCATCCCAATCCACCAATCAGGATGCCTGGCAAGCTTTTCATCAGTGGTGATTTTGTCAGGAAAAATTATGAGAAATGTTTGTCATCCATCTTTTCAGTGACAAAAAAATGGCCAAAATGTAGCTCTGTGGATATAACACTGATTAAATTCATATTAGAGAATAATTTACTGATTAGATTTCTTCCGACACTCAAACAAAACTGTGTCTGTTAACATCTGTTTAATTAGTATTAGTAGTCTTTAATCTAGAATGTTTTTCTAAAAAGAGAAAGGCATGAATTTTGATGAAAAAATGCATATTTTTGATGAAGCTGCAAAACTCCTCTTTTCCAATGTCACGTCATTATCTATCTCACATGCCGTTTGAACCATTCAGTATATTTCAATAGCTCAAAGAAAGTCGTTGGGAATGGGCAAAACCTTTGAAAAGCATATCCAGCAGGATATTGGATGATCATCTCATCAATCACATTTATTATTGGCCAATCAGATTATATAGTAGGCGCTAAAATCGAACAAACTCTCACCAAAACATAGGAGACTAATGAAGGTTTAGGCATAACAGGTAGCCGCTGTGATGCTAGGTTGTTTTCCTGAGGCGTTCTGGCTGCTGTTCGATGGCCCTACTCCATCAAAGATAGGAAGAGGAGTAAGATGACTCACTCCACTGAATAATAGGCTACAGAGAACAATTCAATGTCTACGAATTACATTCAAAACATGGGATTACATAACTTAAGGACTATCCAATGATAAAGTCCAACATTGACCATTTCTCTCGCTAAATTTTGTTGACTACATCGACAATTCGTTGCATTTCTAATCATACCCTCCTGAAGCCTCACCTCCTCCCTTAGATCCAAGTATTTCCAAAGGGGAGGGGAAAAGGCTGCATCTGATCCTCTACAGAGACTTAAATGTTCATTTCCTTATTCACCTTTAATCAAATCTGTACTTAACAGACACTCAAGACTTGAACTTACAAGAAATGTGGTCCAGATCTTACAAAGCTGCAGCTGAGGCTGTTAGCATCTATGCTGATCTCTGTACATGCATTCACTTCCTGCTTTTGTCTCGTTAATGGCTCCCACCCCTTCCTGCTTCAGAGGATGCTGATATTGCTGTGCTGCTTTGGGCTGAACTGTTGTTCGGATCTTGGCAAGATGAATCTGCCTGAATCTGGTGGAGCCAGCGGCTGTGCAATGTTAGCAAATCTAGCTTTTAAGTCAACTTAAGCAGATGGAATATTATGAACGAACCAAAAGCTAAAATGACTTTTTTCCAACTTAATTAGTCAAAGTTGTTTTAATTTTCTTGTGAAAAAATCTGAATCAAGGCTTTCATGGGTAAAAGTGGATAAAAATGTACTAAAATTTGTCGCACAGGACCTCAGCAGAGTGGTGTCTCTGAATGTGTGACTTCACACTGACATTCTGAATCAAGCAATCTCCACCCTCCCTAGATCTTTTATTCCCCTTTTCCCTCCTCAAACGTTCCTTAATCTTTTTTATTTTCTCCAGATTTCATCTTTCTCCTCTGCTCCAGCTTTTCTCTGCCACGCAGTAATGGACTCACTCCATTATTAATAACTCTCTCTTCAGTTTGGCATCGCCTTGTTTCAGTCTGTCCTCTGTGCTGAGTGCCCTCAGAAGTCTGTGTTGGCATCTGGTGCTCCAGTTTGAAGATGATACACATGTGAGGCTTTTAACAAATTCACATTAACTCTAAAATGACTTTGCAGTTTTCTGGTGACAGAATTACATTTTCATTAACAGTGTGTCACCATGTGATGAGTGCGGAGAGGCAGCTGTTACTTTTTAAAGCAGGGGTGTGTCCAGATTATTTTACTGGAGTGTGCCAACCAGGTCAAAGATTATGAAGGGGGCACAGTAGCACACATTTCAATATGATGCCATATCATACAATAAGAAGGATACAATAAGATACAGATACAATACAATGGGACACAACATGACACAAGTTTTCAGACAAACATACAGACAGACAAAATAAAACTTCTTGATTCTTTACAGCCTCTAAAAGTAGATTGAGGCCAAAAACAATGAAAACAAATAAAAATTTACCAAGTTTAGACACAATAGGAGCTTTTGTTCGCCTGTCTGAGTTGTCACATATAGAGAAGAATGCAATATAATGTTGACCTCACACATCAGTGGCTATGGGCTTTGTGATTTCTCTGAAGAAATCTGATTTAAATTCTCTGTCAAATGTTTGTCTACTTAGTCTCTAAACCCCTCTGACCCCCCAAACCTGCAGAAACCTGGACTCCAAGTCTTTACCAGTGCTCTTATTATTCTACACCTATGTCCTTATCCTTGTGCCTGTTTCCATTGTCTCCTGTGGATCAAGTTATTGATTAACAGACTGACTGAAAAATTGATTGGATTGGGTTAGGCACAGCTGATGTGCTATGCAAATGAGTGGGGGAAAGAAGAAAAACGTGGCAGTAAATATTGATTCTTTCCAAGAGCAATTAACCTGCCAAATGATTTATAAAGCAATCATTGTTTTATACATTTACATATAAGATGCTGAAAAACAAAAAAAATTGTTTCCTCTAGAAAACATCAAATGAACCCATTCTGAAAAATTAAAAACAAAATCATGTTTTCCATTTTTTTTTTTTTTTTGCATAAAGTGACTTCTTGATCATCAAGATTATCTGTCATTTTACAAAGATTTAAAACAAAAAAGTTGTATTCTAGTACACCAAATTTCTTAAACTATTTTAATACCAAGCGATTAATATATACAAGTGTCACTTAATAACAAAAGGCTGCATTGTTAAATTTACATGCAAAGTTGCAAAAATATATATTTAGAGCCAATTAATCAGCCATAAATTTTGGCAGAAGGTACAAAAAGCAATGTAGGCTTATTTTTGTTTTTGAATGAATGAAATGTATAAAATTTACATTTAATTGAGAAGAAAAAACTAAAATCAGAGAAACTTTGCATTCTTTACAATGAAAAATG